>OX328107.1:0-600000 GCA_946811185.2 Hippopus hippopus | reverse complement strand
GGATTACAAATTTGGACTCGATCTGCCCATATAGTTATGGTCTCTCTTGTCTAGCGAAGATGCTCGGAGATAAAAAAAAAAAATTCGACTCGATATGCCAAGGGTGAATATAACTAGACTGATGTTGATCTACACCAGCTTCAAAGGCAAACATTGATAGGCGAATTATGAGTTAAAAACGGTTCGTGAACATTGGCCAAGAACTCTATATTGGCTCCTAATCACTTGTTTTCGTTCTTGTCTACTTTCAGATTGCTGTCTACAGATGTAAACCTTTGGAAGCTGTTATTAATCTCAACTATTAACCCTTCACCAAACAATCCCATATTTTAACGACCTTGAAGAAGGTTTTTGAAAACATTATGGGAAAAGGAAAAAATGCTTGTAACAACATTTTCCCCTTTTCCCATAGTGTTTTCAATTCTGTCATGGATAAATCTCATAATTTCATCCACATTCAATTTATCGTATACACGCTAATGCTTTTTCAATTTGGACAAGTCAAATGATGAATAATTGATTTCCCCCATCTAAACCCCTTCGTTAAATATTGTGTTATAAATAACTACCTAAGGACGCCATTTAGCGTCCTGACCAACGTTTAAAGACCATTGTGGCAAAGGGTAAATTGCTCGTAAACATTTTGATGCTGTTATTAAATTCAACGGTAAATGCGTTTTATGAATACAACCCCTTTGACTAAAAACGCTGTATCTGCTGACAAGGTTTTTGGCCCTATAGGTAACCCCGTGTTTGACAACTTTTGAAACCCACAACTGATTGTAGACTTTATGTTTACATTTGTGGAACTCTTCAAGTTAAAGGCGCGTTTATACCTCCTATCGGGACCACGCGTATACACAAATCAATGGCATCATATATGAAGTACTATCTAACACTGCATTTCATTGCAGTGCCTTATAAGTACATTAAGGCCCTCATTTTCTATTTTCCTTCCCCATTATCGGTTACTTAACGAGTTGACTACTTTACAGGCACCGTGTATGTCCCTGTCTCGCTAGACTTGTTCATTTTCTTCCCATATATGCACAAGAGTGCTCAAAGAGAGATAACTCTATCTGACTGGCAATAAGATAAGGCTACAAATAGACAACTGATGGGATACAAACGCCTGATGACGAGGTTTGATAAAACAATTGCTTTATCCAGTTTCTTCTTGTCAATGACACTTTTCTGTATCGATATTCTCGTTTCTGCATATTGACAACAGAATTATATAACCCTTTGCCACACAGCCCCTGAGTTTTAACCACCCTGTGGTAAACCAATTTTTAAAATTTCTTTGATAAAGAGGGAAAAAAGTGATGGTTACCAGCAATTTTTCCTGTTCCGAAAGTGTTTAATATCCTATCAAAGACAGAGATCATCATTTGAACCACAATTAATTTGTCGTCTGCAAATGTTTTCAATATGGTCTAGTCCAAAATTTTGTCGTTTCGTAAAGGTTTAAGGCCTTAAGGACAACTTGTGGACGAAATGGATTCCAACATCAGTCTGCACAAAATGTGCTGGCTGAACTACCGCTATTTTGTCAGTTATACTGACAAAAATAATCTTGGGTTTCAGATCTGAATATATGAGTCATGCTCTATGAAGAGGGGGTTAAATGCACCTGCAAATAGTATCGAACCAATTTTACTTGCTTTTTGTAAATTTCCTGCATGTCCAAGGACCTTTCTACTTCATGATTCAGTCGGTTGCTGGACAAAATGGATTTTATCGATTCAGAATTATGTGATGGCTTGCTCAGTATAATGGGTTACGGAGATACATTAAACCCGCCTTTGCCAGAGCGCGGCTCATTTATTTATATATTCCAGCTTAAAGGTGTGACTGTTAATGTGAAATGATTGAAAGTGTATGCGAATCTTTGTTCTTATTTATAAGTTATGTATCTATCATTTTACCTTATTTTTGTAACATAATAATGTGTGCGTTACTGCATAATTTTAAACACGTTGTGATATTTTGCAAATAAAAATATTTTTCCATGTTAAAAACTTTTTTTTTGTTCTAGTTGTCATGTGTCCATTTCTGTGTAGGGTCTATATGATCTGGGAAGCAGAGATAAATCTAACCCTATTCGATATTACTTGGCACTTGAGATGTATAGGATCTGATATAAGTTGGCATTTGAGATAAGAGTTTATTAAAGTAGTTCAGAATAATATTCTCAAGCGAGCCATTGGCGAGCTTAACAACATTTTCTAGAGGAGCTTAATAAATCTTATTTCAAAGTTACAAAATTTAAGTATATCTAAAAGAGATTTTACCGAACTCGTAAATCTGAACATAGGTATACAAAGTTACGATGATTCATACTCAAATTCTGTTAGTTAACCCTTATCTTGCTAAATAACTAAAATGATATTTCAATTCGGTAGTAAAAAACACAATTATTGCTATTTTAAAGTGATGTTTTGAGGAATAATAGCTCCTTATCAGACAGTGTAGATCCAAGATCAGACTGTAAGTTCTGTGCAGTCTGATCTTGATCTACACTGTCTGCAAACAGTCAGTGAGTCGCGCTTAGCAGCCTAAGAGTTAAACAATACCTTGCTGGGGTTTATAAAAGTACAAATCAAAGGACTGAAAGTCCTGAAAAGTGGATTTGTAGAACAGTATTTGATGTAATGATGATAAGCTATAATTTGATCTAATGAAAATTAAAATTTTTGATAGTATTTAATACTTGTGTAATATGTAAGTAATTAGTAGAGTAAGAAAGGGCAATGGGAGTTGGAGTTGTTCTACCAAGTGTGCTGCGCAGTATCTGTTGTTTTACTACTTGTTAAGGAGTAGTAATTTGATCCATCAATTTGACATGTTTTTCTGCTAGTATTAGATTTAGGACTGTAAACACGCATAGAACTGTATAAACAGTTTTCCAAAAAGAGCGAAGTTGAAGTGTACTAGCTAAAGCTTAAAGTAGGGTGGTAAGTGTGCACATGTGTATACATGACAGTATTTGGTTCAGGTCAAACCGATAACATAGAACAGATCAAAGCACTGAGACCACTGGATATTGTACGGTCTTGAAAAAAGAATATTTTTAAGGTTAATCAATCAGCATAAACTAAAGAAGTTTTAGAGATGATTATGGCTTTATATAAAAGACATGTTTTATTTACACTTGCTTATTTCGTCAGAATTCTTGCTATTGCTGTCAAAATTAATCAGACACTTAACATTTCTTTTAGCAGAATGGTGTATTGTAGCTAAACATAATAGGAAGTACAAAACATGTTAAAATAAACCAAGACGGGTAAGCGAAAAAGTTATTTGACAAATATATACAACACTTCAGTTGTTGATGAGTAAGATTTAAAAAAAAAAAAAACACTATACATGACATGACATGTTTTGCCTCAAGGACATGATATATAATGATAATTCTGTAAAAATAAAGTGTTAAATCTACAACTGTCAATCAGTTTCAGCAATCATGAACGAATTTGATCAAAGAATACAAGATAATGCTACATACAGATGTATGCAATATGAAATTTTTGTGCCTTCTTGTTGAACTTTTTATTAGAGGACAAAATTCTTTTTGACTTGCCCAAATTAAAGCCAACTATTCAGATTTTCATACTGTCACCAAACTCAAAATTGACTTATCACTGAAATATACCTGGAAAATTATTAGTAAAGAAGAAAGATAAAATTTAGAAAAAACATTTTAATTGGTATTTCCTCAAAGGGCTATGTAACCCCTATGTAGTATTAGATTTCATACCACAGTTTTGAAAAGACATGTGGGAATGTACATAATCAATAACATATGTCACTGACAAGGATTCATATTCAAATTAGTATAATGACGCCATATCTGGTGCAATAAAAATAGAGTGACCTATTGCTGAAATACAATTCATTATCAATTGCCCAAAATTGCATGTTTTTACTAAATTTAACCTCACTGTTTATATGATTGCAAAGAAATATATATCAGGTAATATTTATTGGTCTTTTACAAAAAAAAAAAAAAAAAAAATGATTTGTGGCATAAAAACTAACTAGCTCCCTTTTTAAAGCATTAACAAACAATTCAATAAAATGGCTCAGTTTATGTGGTTTGTGTATGTAAAGTGTAGAAAACATTCTGGAAAAAGAAGAAAATATTTTTCCAACAATGTTTTCATAAGCCCTTTTACCAAGGACTTTTAAAACATAGGATTTATTCTGTGGTAGAGGGCTAGAGAAAAAAGAAAAATCCTCAAAAATTTTCCCAGTTTAAGTTTGTAAAACACAAAATTCAAGGGTCAATAGGCCATGTTTGGCCGAATACACGTATCTGAAACAGTTTTGTTAAATTGCCTCCCAAGGTGGAGATTGAACCTAGAACCTCCAGGTCCTATGGCAAATGCTCTACCACATTGCTACAAAAGCCAGCTCTATAGCAAGGCAGTATAAGTGTCCCTTTATACAAACACAAGCTGTAAATTTACATTAATCTGTGAGAAAGACCAGTATACAACATATCTATGTCAGGTTTCCTTGGCAACTGACAACTGAGTCTGGAGAAAAATTTGATTGGGGTTTATTTTAAACATTTTACTTAAAACTCCATGCTGATAACCCTGAAGGAAATAAGCAAATGAAAGCATTATGGGTCAAGGACAAAATTCTGGTAACCAGTATTATTTTGGAACTAGTATAGTGTAGTTAAAACTAGTATAGTGTGCGGCATTGCATGAGTTGACCTTACTTTTTCTTTTGTAAAATCATTATTTTCTTGACTTGTGTCAACTCATGGAATGCCACAAAACATGAAATTGATAGCGACTACTTCCAAGAATAATTTGATGGTTGACTGATTTCTGGAATTTATGTTAGTTTCAACACTGTTTCAGTCTTACAGTGACAACAACTCATGTCTTTGTGTATCTCTCAGGTTTTACTAGGGCTAAACTAGTTCTCTGCCGTGTCTTGTCTATAGACACTCTTACAAAACCCTGGCACCTAGGTGAGGATCAAACCCGGGATAACCCATTGTACACCTTCACAAATCAGCCACAGTCTCACAGAACCTCACTAAATCAGTGAACAAGATTATGTCATTTCACCGCTAAGATTTTGCCATCTGGTAGAGTTGACCCTTCACCAAAAAATTCCAAATTTTAATGACCCTGAAGAGGAAACTTTTATAAAACACTCTAACCAACATTTTCTCCATTTCCCACAATTTTTTGTAAACTTTCAAAGACAATCCCAATCATCTTAATCATTCCTCTGCAAATTTTTGCTGTTTGTAAAGAGTTAACCCTTTACAACACAATCCCGAGTTGTAGTAATCCTGAGGAAGAATGCTTTTGAAAACATTGTGCAAAAAGGATAAAATGCTGGTAACCAGCATTTTCTGTTTTTCCAGCAATGTTTTCTACTCTGCCAAAGCCAGTTGTCATCATTTAAACTCCAGTTAGTTTGTTGTATGCAAATGGTTTTAGTTTGGTAAGTCTGAAATTTTGCAGTAAAGCAAAGAAATAAATATATTATCAAAAAAAGCTGAAAACAAACCTGAGTGGATCACCAAATGACTTTTTGAGATGAATTGACTGGTAAATTTATCTTGACAAAAAAGAACATTGGTAGATTTTCTTTGCTGTGTTCTCGTAATTTTCCTGAAAATACATTTGTCCACACTTCAAGTGTTAAATAAATGAAAAGACTATCTGTCAGTACACATTAAAATAAAAATTAATCTGTACTCTACATGCATATATCGCAATTTCAAGGTTATTTTTGTCAGAATATCTTTTCAAAATGGTACAGTTTAGATCCAAGATTTGACTTAAATTTCTGTGCATAGGTACATTTCAGCATTTTTGCCTTTTTAAAGAAATCTTTTTAAGTGAAACTTCAGAGCCCCAGCCTAGTACTGGTGAAATCAACTTCGCACATGAATATGTGAGCTGTCGTCATGATATGACTGTTGTAATGTTGAAAGCTGCCTAAATCATTTAATTAAACAATCAAATTTGAAAGGCAGAAAAGGGAGTCTCATTATTACCTATAAAGCTTTGTTTAGACCTTACAAAATAGGAAACAAGAAAAGTGAGAAAGATGATGAAAAGTTTAACTCTTTACCACATGATAAAATTTTACACTCGTCCAAACCTGAGGTAACGACAGCCTGCAACAGGCATCCCACCACGTGCGAGAGCGTTTGGAATGGGCACTAACTCATGTTGTGCAAACCTTTTATGACTGAACCAGAGTTCTATTCACAAATGTGCCTGAGGTTAGGGATTGGAGATTACCAACTAAATATTTCGCTCTAGTGTGTTTCACAGAGCATGATCATTTTGGTAGCGCTTCAGTCATGGTGTGGGTGGGAAAAAACGCTCAGGGTATATAGCCTGCACGTGATTGAAAACGGGAAACTAGCATGTTTTCTTTTTTTCACAATGTTTTCTACCCTATCAGTCAAATTCCAACATTTTAGCAACACTGTATTCATCGTCTGAAAATACTTTCATTTTCGGCTAGTCTAAAATGTTGTTTTATCACATAACCTCCCTTGTTTTCAGTGTAATGTACCCATTACGAATTTTCTTATCTTATACACGTTTGATATCACAGTTGTGTGACGTCATTTTTGACGTGATTTTGTGCGTATTTCATAGAAGTATATGCATATTACAGCGGGTACACCTATAGATGGTTTTGCATCTTCTGATCTATAATTTGCAGAATATCGTCATGTGATAAAAAGAATCTGACATTCGTTGGCTTTTGAGAGAAAGTTTTATTAAACTTGTCAATAAAAAATGTTACTGTTATAACTTTCTACACGCAATTATAATGTTTAGATATCTTGAATAACATGTTATCTATAATAATTTGAAGTATAACTAAGAATTTTATGTATTTTTGTAGAAATTTGAAAGACAGCAATATTTTGTGTTGTTCGTGAGTTTACCATCTCAGTGACGCCATGGTTGTATAATACATGTATTAACTTCTTGAAGATGTGTGTTTTTACAACTTTCAATAGATTTATTTTCAAATTCTTTGGATATTCTTTAATATTTAGCATTGGATCATCACTATGAAAACTGTCTCGTCTCCAGACTAAAGATTTAAGTGACGACAAGTATCAAACGATTGTTAGAGTTATCTCTCTTCACTATCTTCAAGATCCGAGCCAACACATAAGTCTGGAGACGATATGCATAACAAAGTTACGATTCAATTCTTCACATAGTCAAATATTCTTAAAATTGAAAAATAAATTATTTTAAAGTTGTACAAACACACATCTTCAAGAATATTATATTTTATACAACTTACTATAGCGTCATTGAGATCCAATCACGGTGACCCCGAGTCCGAGTATGGCTGTATTTCAAAATCAAATTTCTAGAGCTACCAAAATACATAACGTTTTTCAGCTATACTTCAATATTCAAAAGATAACATCTTAATTATGATATTTAAACATGAACAAATACGCATTTAACGTTATTTATAAGCTGTGGCGTATGACTTTTTCCTGCGACGTACCTGTGGCGAATATTATTGTAACTCGTTAAAAAAATCGATTACTGGAGCAATTCTGTTAGAAGCAATTACCAGAGGGCTATGCTATGTTCTCAGTTTTAACAGAAGTAAAGAGCTAGACATAATCAGTCAAACTAATGTTAATTGGATATAAATTTAATTTGTGCTGTATGTCTATAACATACACCTTAAAAATTACTGTCGTAAAAATGAGAAGAAAATCAGTTGCTGCCTAGTGGCAGATAGGCATGGTCCATCCTGCCATCTGTACCCCGGACAGGGCCTTGCACATGCTCCTGTATGTATGCATAACGAACATACATAGTTGTGCAGATCGCATACTCATACATACTGTGACAACAAAATTGGCTGTCATGGTCCATCCTGCTAACAAACGACCGCCTATGGAAATCCTCGAAATGTAAGACTGAAAAAAAAAAAAAAAAGGAAATAATAACATCTACATGTAGGTGAAATAAATAGGGATAGCTGACGTCTCAATAGGCGAGGCATATCTCGCCATTTGATATCCCCATAACCTCATGTTAATAATAAATAATATTTCATATTTTTTTTTTGTCATGTATAAAAGTATTCGGTGCATAAATAAAGGTACACTCTGAGGAATTATCTTTTTAATGAACTAACATTCCCTATTGTCACCCCCACTCCCCTTTCTTTACATCTTGGATCACTAAAACTTTCACTTGTGCATAAAATGTAATGTTTTACCTACTGTTATTTCTTACCTTCGTTCTTCCATCTAATCTTATTTTACTTTCTTTTACCCCTTTTTCTTTTAACCTGAATTTACAAGACCAGTGGGGGTATACAGTAACATAGCCCTGAGGGGCTAGTTCAAAACCGTTTTTACAAAACACAATTTTCCTTTTTTTTGGAGTTAAAATGCTTCTAAATTCTTTAGTGTTTTATATATACACATTTTACAACAAGATATATACTGAGTAAGGATAAGAAAGTAACGTAGGGCAGTAACTCAAACCAACCAGTCTACCTCATGATTCAGTAGGTTGTTAGACAAAATGAGTTTAATGGATCCATAGCTAGGTGATGACCTGCTTGATATAATGCATCACGGAGATGCAATAAGTCTCCTTTTGCCAGAATATATGGCCCATTTATAAATCATATTTTTTGTAGCGTTTTCCAAATATCATTTTTGTTGTTTTAAAAGTTTTCAAGATCATCTGACACTAGGATTTAAAAAAAAAAATTGATGCTACTGATTTTCTTGTGAAAAGGGAAATAAATGTTTGTCTCTGTAAAATTTTGGAAAACGACAGTGTTGCACTTAACCACCCATACAATCGAGACCAAAAGTGTCATAAGTATCTGCAGTTGTTCCCCTTAGCTTATGTTTATTTTCCCTTCTCCATAGGAGGCGCTTCATATCAGCTGACAACAAGATGGCGGAAATACAGGTGAGTAGCCTCGGGTGTCAACATAATTGAAAGTATTTTTTGATATTTCGATACTGTATGCCCCCTGATTTTTTTGTTATGGATCTTATATCTACTACAGTAAAATTCTTTGTTCAATGATTCAATTTATTTAGAAAGGATTAGACCAGACCTTGCGAGGTGAAACGCCCCCAAAATTCCGGAAATTACCAAATCTTATTCGAAGGGAGGGGTAAAAACTAGTATGAATCATATTGTTGACATATTTTGAAAATTGTTGCCACATTAATTTGAATTATTTTATCAACCTTACTTATTTGCTATGCATATACTAATATTGTAATAGATACATGACACTCGCATATATTTTACAAATTTAACTACAAAACTTTTATCCACTTTTGTTGACTAATCGGACAGGAAGGAAGCTCTTATAACAGTACTCTTTACCACATAATCCCGACTTTCAACAATCATAAAAAAAAAAGTCTTGAAAATATTGTTGGGAGAAGGAGAAAATGCTGGTAACCAGCATTTTCTCCTTTTTCCCACAGTGTTTTCTACTCTCAAAGATAGCAATCATCATTTGAACTACATTTAATTTGTCGTCAGTAAATGAGTCTATTGTCTAAATTTTTCTCATTTGATAAAGACTTAACCAATGTTACACATTTCTCTATGTATATTTACAAAATCCACATCATAGTCAAAAGAGCTGCAGGTATAGATAGTGAAGATATCATACTAAATGGATTCAAAATAAATTATACTAAATAATAAATCATTACCAGTAAAGTAGTATTGCGCAACAGTTACTGTTATTTTACAAAAGAAAAAATAGCCATTGCAGAATACTTCGATGGACTTGGGGGCCTAATGAAGAAAATAAAGGCCTTTAATTTTGTAATTTGTTTCTATTATGTTTTTTATAATTTGTTAGTATTGATTGGACTTTAATGCCATGTAACAGTTTAGGTCATATCACTGGTCAGTGCACCTACACATGTGTTTCCTGGCTTTCTCACACCAGTACTGACACAACTTTCTATCCAAGCTACTGACTTTTCTTCTCACATGCATCAGAGATGGGAGGGGAAAAAACCGCTGGAAAGAAAGTTTGCCTCAACTGGGTATCGAACCCACAACCACCAGGTCACAAGTCAGATACGCTACCCAGCTTGGCCTGTTGTTAACAAACAGCCCTAGTAATAATTTGTATTAACAGTTATGTTCCCTGGACCGCTTGTAAGCCTTTGGCTTCTAAAGGTCTGCTTATTCTGTGGCGCTGTTTGTGGGTGTAGATTTACTAGCTGCAGCTTTGAGTAGATTTCAGATGTTTTTTAAATTTGTTTATTTTCTCAGAAACTGTGATCTATCTGTCTGTATAGAAAAAATTATTGTTTTTTTGGGGAGATGTAACAATAAGTAAGAAAATTGATAAACTGTTCTGGCAAAAGAGCAGAGTACAGCATTAATAGAAATATTTGAAATTGATAATTCTCCATATTTAATCCAAGTATATATTGCTCGATTGATTTTATAATGATAGATACTAATTTACATGGTATATAAGTTTTTACTACACAATCTGGTAATTTAACGACCCTGAAGAAAGAGGCTTTCGAAAACATTGTGGGGAATAAGGAGAAAATGCTGGTCACCAGCAATTTCTTCTTTTCCCACAATGTTTTCTACAGTTTCAAAGACCAACCCAATTATTTCAGTCACTGTTATATCAAATATCTTGTTGGGGTCCGACGAATCACCGAAATACCACCGAAAAACCGAAATACCCGTATTTTTTTAGTTATTACGATAACTGAAGTTGTGGTTTTTGACCAAATTGTAATTTCATTTATGAAGGAGGGTTAGTGTTAAACCTAATGTCAAAATAGCAACATGTTATTGAGGCCCGCCGTGAAGAATGTGCACCGGAATAGCCTACCGTGCTGTAAATGTCCACCGAAATACCCGCTCCACGTACTAAAATTGGTCAATTCAGGGATTATACCTCTGCAATCTCCCTTCAATTGTTTTTGTACAAGATTGATGTGTCTGAAATTTATCCATAAGTATGCTAGAAAAAATAGCTTTCCATTTTTAAGTTGGAAAATATGAGATAAAACGTCACTAAATTAGAAAACCGGCAGCCATTTTGAATGTTTAGTTAGCACGGCACCAGGCGTAAATTGATAAGACAATTACAATTTCGCCAATAAGATTATAAATATAACCATATTACTTTAAAAATAACAAGGACAAACCTACATATCAAACAAATTTGAATATGTTAGCCGAACATTTATGATCGCTTCACTTTAACAGAACAGAAGAGAACAGAAGATGCCGAGAAACTTGTGTGTTTGTCGGATCAGAGACTTACATCATGTAATGTCTGATTTGGGTCTCACCGTCTACTTATTTCGCAAATTAAGTGGATTAGCGCTCTCTTTTGTGTGTGTTTATCATTCAAAAGAAATATAAGTGATAATTTCAAATTGATAAATCATAGGTCTAGATTGTCGTAATCGAGATCGGGTATTTCGGTGTGTAACAGGTCAGGCACACGAGTGTTTCTGTGATTGTTCTCAACGTAAATCAATGATCAGTGTGTACTAACAGCGTCACTCTTCTCACTAATAACTAATACTCTGATTAAGTATGTTTTCTGAAAAAGAAAAGAAAGAAAAAAATCCTGCATACTTTTGTCAGTTATTTGAACCCAACGATAAAAAATTCGGGTATTTCGGTGTTTCGGTGGTATTTCGGTATTTCTGTGATTCGTCAGACTGTCTTGTTGCAAATACTTTCAATTTGGACATGTCTAAAACTTTTTGTTCTGTAAGAAGTTACAGGTAAATAGAAGTAGATACATGTAACAGACATTTTGTTTTGTAAGCTTTAAACCCTTTACCACACAATCCTGACTTTTAATGACCTTGGGAATGAAGTCTTTTGAAAACATTGTGGGAAAAGGAGAAAATGCCGGTAACCAGCATTTTCTACTTTTCCCACAGTATTTCCTATTTTTTCCAAAACAATTTTAATTTTTCACTCACACTCATAATGTTGTCTGCAGATGCTTTTAATTTGGACAAGTCTACAATTTTTATGTTTTTGAAGGAAAAAAATGGTAAATGTTAGAGATGCAAGTTTTGTTCCGAAGTTCTATTTATATATCTCAAAAATGATCTGAATAACAAGCAGTTTGATAGGGTAAAATGCATAACCTTTTTATTTCTATTTCCTGTTCTAGGCTAAGGCCTTGTATGACTTTGATGGAGATGAAGGAGCCGGAGAATTGTCTTTCAGAGCTGACGAGACCCTTACAATAACACAACAGGTAAATAATTCAAAGCTGCCACTTTTGTAGATGAGATTGGAGGATGGGCCCTTACAACACTTAATGACTGAAGGAATCAATAACGTTGAGTCAGACCCTGAGGAAAGGGGGTTCAATACATTTGCAAAAGGTATTTATGCATTTGCAAAAGGTATTTATACATTTGCAAAAGGTATTTATGCATTTGCAAAAGGTATTTATGCATTTGCAAAAGGTATTTATGCATTTGCAAAAGGTATTTACCCATGTCATCCTGCACAGTCTGCGCAGGCTTACATGGGTCAAGACCTGTTGATATGTGTAAATTTTTCACATGTTCGGGGACATTGTACCATATAATTCAGTCGGTTGTTGAACAAAAATGGTTTTTATTGACCTACTATTACTTCCAATATGAAGATGTGTTAAACTCCTTTTTCCCGGGGCATAGCTCATACATATCAGTAGCATTATTAAGTCTTCCATGATACCACATTATCTCATGCTGCTTGTAAAAAATACAAACGTTGGGAAGATAATATTTCATATGAGCTATGCTCTGGCAAAAGGGCACTTAATGCATCCCCGTGATGGATTGTACCAAGCAAGTCATCACATAATTATGGATCCACATAATCCATTTTGTCTAACACCCAACGGAATCATGAGGTGGACTGGTCCTTTGACATACAGAAAATTGACCTATAGCAAAAAGTTTCAACACAGGTCAGCCTGTGCAGACTCTGCAGGCTGACCTGGGTCGATACTTTTTGCAGATGCATTAAGCCCCCTTTTCACAGAGCATGGCTCATATATATACATGTATATATCCTTTCATCTGTCGCAGGACATAGGAGATGGTTGGTGGGAAGCACGGAACTATCTTGGAAATCTGGGCCTTATACCACAAGCCTATGTTGAGGTATGTAGGAAGATTTGAACACCTATTCTGCCATGATACCTCTGTATCTGTACCCTTGGAGTGCTGAATGAATCCAACAAGGGTCTTCAGTTGAGATTTAGGACTGAAGAAGGTGCAATTTCAAGGTCACTTTTTTGTGTCTAGTGTTTAAAGTTTAGGGAATGAGGAAATTTTAGATGAGTCCACATTAAAAGCATATGCACAAAGTTTTCAAAAGGCTCGTCTTTCAGGGTCATTAAAAATCATGATTGTGTAGTAAAGGGTTCAGCAAAGCAGATAGTGTAGATCAACAATCAGACTACATGCTTTGTGCAGTCTGATCCTGATCTACACTGGCCGGAAAGGCAACTTAAGTAGTTAGTCTCTAAAGGTTATCAGTGCTTTCATTGAGGTCATATCTTGGGAATTTTGAAATTCCACGTGGAAATTTTAAAAAAAAAATTGATAAGAAATCAGGAAGTTTTACATATCCGATTACATGACAGATCTATTTCCATCGCCCCCACCCATTTTATCTGTTGTCAAGATGACAGTAATAAGTATTAAGCCTTTACCAGATGACAAAATTTTAGCCTTGTTCAAATTGAAAGGATTTGCAGACGACAATTTATTAAATATTACAAAAAAATAAAATTGTTCATTTATCAGGTAAAACACATTGTGGGAAAAGGAGAAATGCTGGTAACTAGCATTTTCTCCTTTTTACAAAATGTGTTCAAAAGGCTTTTCCCTCAGATTCATTTCAAGGGATTGTGTGGTAAAGGGTTAAATACTAACAGCACATCTAACTCCAGTGCAGAGGAAAATACAGTAAGAAGGAAGCAATTTATGTTTCTCTTATCTGGATACACAAGGTGAAATTAATAAAAAAAACCTCAATAAAAGTGTGTTTTACTTAAATCCTTAGCTTGCAAATCATTGTCATGAATAAATATTTCATAAAAGAAAATATCAGAGTAACATCCATCCAAGGCTTTTCTTTTCAGTCTTCATTCCCCCCCACCATTATATAGGTTACAAGTCGATATCTTTTTTTCTCGTCAATCACCAAATTCTTTTTCTCTTACCTGAGTAGAAACTTTAGCTCCCATAGTGATGAGTGAATTTCTGGACCTTTTTATAGTAAAATTATGCTGAAAAATGTCCATGTTTTGTGCAGTCTGATCTTGATCCACGCTAACTGCAAAGGCAGCTGTAGATGTGAAGGGCACTGTACTGGTTAAACTGAACAGATATTTATAGACATTCATGTATATGGTACATGTAAAATGTTGATTTACAGCAAATACTTTAATACTGAAAGCTGAGCCCCTGTAACACAGTCAGTAGCATACAGGAACTCAGAACAGGGGGTCACTGATTCGAATCTCCATCTCAGAAAATTTCTTTCTGAGGATTGGTGACAATCATTGCAACAGGATTTATTCCTCTCTTGCTACTGATAATTTTTTTGATGATAGTTATGTGGGAAAGTAGCTAGTGGCTTAGGAAAACTTCGTGCAAAGCAATGGCAGAAAGAAACTCAAGGAAAGCATGGAAGGTGTACTGGCCAGTGGCCACCGCTATTTAAATGAAGTAATGTTGAAAAAACAGTGTTAAACACCATACAGTCAATTAGTCAATTCAATATGGACAATTAAGTTTTTTAGTTTTAGATGTTTCATTGTTCTTGATCAGCTGATTGAGCCCCCAGAACCATCCTTCCCTCCCCCTCCACCCCCAGTGCCGACAGCACCTGCTGCAGATAATAGTCACAATGGGTGGGGCCAAGGGGGTGGGGGTATGCCTGAACAACAGCATAGTTTTGACGGGTGGGACGATGACGATTGGGATGATGATGATGGTGAATCAAGTACAAGTACAGGCGGAGCCCCAAGTGTTAACCACAATCAACAAGATGTACGTGAACCATGTTCTGGCAGAATGGAGATTAACCCTTAACCAAACAGACCAAAATTGAAAGCAGTCGCAGATTAAACATGGCTCAATTGATGATTTCTGTCTATGATAGGGTGAAAAACATTGTGGAAAAAGTAGAAAAATAGAGAATAGATGGTTGGTGTCTTGGATGGGTTAAGTTTATCGGGCAAGGCGGAGGAATTTATCTGGTGAGCCGAAGGCGAACCGGATAAATTTCGGAGCCGAGCCCGATAAACTTAACCCATCCAAGACACCAACCATCTTATCTATTTATCCTGTCACTCACTGTAACGGAACAAAACAAAACAAACAAACGGAAAAAAAACATTGATAAAGACCGTACCTTCAATAAATTTCCGGAGCCGAGCCTGATCGACTTTCTTAATCCAAGACACCAACCATCTATTTTATTTATCCTTTTTCTCAATTATAATCCAAAAATCCGACTAAATTGAACATTTCGCTCGAAATAAGGCACATATTGACATCTTTCTCACTAGATCTATGAGAAACTTGAAATGAAGAACTGTGTTTACATAACCCTCTGGATATGCAGCTGTAATAATGACGTCATGAATGATATTGGCTACGTCATAATTATCAAACGTGACGTATCTCCGCAGAAAAATATTGTGGCGAAGAAGACAATGTGTTTAACATAACAGACTATTAATTAAACGAGCAAAAGTATTCGCTAGCGATTGATTCATTCATTACGGCAGTAAGACACTTGGTTGAAAATAGTCCCAGTCAGAAGGTGCGCACTTAGCGGTCATGTGACCAACTGACGAATAACTAAAAAAATATACGGCACCCTGTTATCCGTCAGGTAAACCCGGAAGTGACAGGATAATGCTGGTTATCAGCATTTTCTCCTTTTCCCACAATGTTTTCAAAAGCCTTCTTCTTTAGGCTGGTTGAAAACTCTGGATTGTGTGGTAAAGGGTTAATCTCCATGATACATTATACCAGGCATATTATCACATTATTAGGGATCCGTAAAATTCAGTTTGTCTTACAGTTGACTGGATATGGAGGTTAAATGGTTCTTTGACATGCAGAAAATTTATAAATAGCAAAAAGTTTTGACCCAGGTCACCCTATGCGAACTGTGCAGGCTGACATCAGTCGATACTGTTTGCAGATGCATTAAGCCCCCCTTTCATAGAGCATGGCTCAAGTGATTTAGCCCTTCAGGATACGGTACTTAATCAAGCACTTGCTTCAAGGAAGAAACATAAGTATTCTAGATCACTTTATTCTAGGTAGAAATAAGGGAAGGAAAGTGAATATTGTAAACGATATGCAAATTTTTATGTGAAAAGGTGCAGTTTCTTGTGGTGGGCAGTTGTTCCTTTTCTTACAACTGTTTTACTCCTAGGGCTGGTCTAAAAGTTTGCAATGTGGTGAAGGGTTAGGCACACATGCCTGTGTCTCTATGACTCAGTCATTACTCACTGTAGTACATGTAATACTTAATTGATGAAAGAAAGGTTTTAACTCTTAACTCTTTACCAAAGGACAAAATTTTAGACTGGTCCAAATTGAAAGCATTTGAAGATGGCACAATATATGTGACTGAAAAATTTAGATTTGTTTTGGGAAGAGTAGAAAACATAGTGGGAAAAGGAGAAAATGCTGGTTACCAGCATTTTCTCCTTTTCCCACAGTGTTTTCAAAAGGCTTCTTTCTCAGGGTCGTTAAAAGTCGGGATTGTGTGGTAATGAGTTAACACTTGACCAGATGACGAAAGTTTGGAAGTGTCCAAATTGAAAGCAGTTGTGGCTTAACCATTTACCACACAATCCCGAGTTGTAATGACCCTGAGGAAGAAGCACTTTGAAAACATTGTGGGAAAAGGAGAAAATGCTGTTGACCAGCATTTTCTCCTTTTCCCGCAATGTTTTGTATCATATCAAAGAGAAATTCCATCATTTAAGCCACATTTTAGTTATAGTCTGCAGCTGTTTTCAGCTTGGACAAGTCTAAAATTTTATCGTTTGTTAAATAGTTAATGATGGAATTTGACATTGAAAATGTAGAAAATATAGTGAGAAAATGCTAGTTACCAGCATTTTCTCTATTTCCCGCCATGTTTTCAAAAGCCTAGTTGTGTGATAAAGCCCAAACTCTTTGCCAGATAATTTAAGAAATTTGCAGACAACATATCAAATATGGCACAAACAATGGAATTTGTTTCTGACAGGGTGGTAAACATTGTCGGAAAAGCACATATACTGCCTATCAACATATTTCTCTTCTTCCCACAATATCATCACCTTTCTGCTCAGGTTTGTTAAAATCTGGCATTGTGTGTTGAAGGATCAAACACTGTCTACTACAATCAGAGCTCCAGACAGAGGGAGTGATTTTGATTTTAAAATTGAACATGTTAATTATTCTCCACTAAACCCTTTGTTATGGGTACTCATTAGAATTGTCTCATCAAGTATAAATTGCATCTATTTACTTTGTTATCTTATAATCTCTAAAAGTTTGTCATGTGTTATACTGTTAAATATGTCCTGTTAGCATTGTAAGAATTAAATGTCTCTTGTATGCCTCTAAAACAAGTTTTGAAATACAATAGTGTTAATAAAGTTCCTGGTTGAAGAACTAGGGGTGGAAAGACAATAGAGTGGATTGGTGCATGTCAAATGTATTTGAACCAAGCTCTGTGACAGGGGGTTTAATGTATCTGCAAAAAGTATCGACCCATGTCAGCCTGCGCGGACTGAAACTTTTTGATACTGGTCAGTTTTTTGAATGTCAAAAGGCCAGTCTACCTCATGATTCAGTGGGCTGTTTATCTCTCTGAAATATAGCGGTGAATAAAGACACCTTTGTCTGCAGTGTAGATCACGATCAGATTGTACAGAATTTGCAATCCGATCTCAGATCCTTAATGCCCACTATGTCTCTTTAATTGAAATTTACAAACCCCATTGAATTGTAATAAATGGATCGAATTTCACTTTTGGAAAAGTCTGTTAGCAGATTACTTGGCATACAAAGAGTTAACAAAATGGATTTTACGGACCCATAATTATATGATGACTGGTTGGGTGTAGCGCATCAGTGAGATGGGCTCTGTGATGAACTCTGCTCCCCTCACCATGGAAATTGAATCTGGAATCTCATAGGGTAGAATGGTCCTAGGACATGCAGAAAATTTACCCAAATGCAAAAAGTAATACAAAAGTCCAGCTGTTGTAGAATATAATTCTTTGTAAATTATTGTATAAACATTCAACTTGAAAGCAACTAAAATCCTTTCAAATCATGTAACATGTTTGTATCTACTATTTTAGGAGCTGCAGGGCTCAGGGCCGTATGGTCTTTCCCAGCCGAAGTCCAGGAGAGATGTTCCCTCATCATCTCCACCAGGTGATATGTCCAAATATGGTACTGTGAAGAAAACGTTTAACAGGTAGGTTTGTATGCCTTACTTACCAGATAATAAGATTTTAGACTTGTCCAAATAGAATGTATTTGGTGACCACAAAGTAAAATAATGCAACTCAAGTCATGAAATTTACCTTTTGTACGGTAGAAAACAAGAAAATGCTGTTTACCAGCATTTTTGCCTTTCACACAAAAATTTAGATTCATCCATTTTGAAAGCAATTGCAGACAACAAATTATACCTGGCTCAGATGTAAATACATGTATTTGTATTGGAAATTCGGAAAAGGGTTGGCTTATGATGGAAGTTTTTGCAGGTGACAGGATAAATGTACATGAGCTATGCTCTGATGAAAGGGGGCTTAATGCATCTCAGTGATCATGATACCAAGCAAGTCATCACTGTATTATACATCCCTAAAATCCATTTTGTATAACAACTTATTGAATCATGAGGCACACTGGTCCTTTGACATGCTGAAAATTGACAAATAGCGAAATGTTTCGGCCCAGGTCAGCCTGTGGGGATTGCGCAGACTGACTTGGTTCGATACTTTTGGTAAATGCATTAAGCCCCCTGTTCACAGAGCATGGCTCATGTATATAACTTGACACATATTTGAAAGTTGTCATTTTTTTTTTTTAATTGAAAGACACATGTACATTTTTAGGTTTTCTGCATTCGCTAAAGCTGGCGGAGAATCTTTCATGATGGGAAACTTTACAGGTGAAGTATCTGAGGCAGATGTTCTTAAAATTTTGGTGAGTTTATTGTACAATTATTTTCTTAATTTGTAAAGCTGTTACTGTTTGAGCATTACTGTATATCCCTGCAGTTGCAAGCTTTTGGAAACATTGTGGGTGAAGGAGTAATAGCTTATAATGTACAACAGATTGTATTCCATGATGTTTTCGATGGCACTGAAAATGATATTCTCCATTTCTGTAAATGTTTGTTTTTAATGTGGTGTTAAAAGATAAATGATATATCTAAAGATAACCAACAGAGTACAGAAATTAATTATAAAGCCTCTACCAAACAATTCCTGGTTTTAACGGTCCTAAAGGAGAACATTTTCAAAAACATTGCTGGAAAAGGAGAAAATGCTGGTTATCAGCATTTTCTCTTTTTCCTACAATGTTTACAAAAGCTTTCTTTCTCAGGGTCTTTAAAACTCGGGATTATGTGGTCAAGATTTACTAAGTCATTTTCAGCAAAAATCAATAATATTATTTGTCTTTCTGTGCTCATTTATGTTTTAAAATTTTTCTCTTTGACAGGAAACACATGAAGGTCTAGAATGGCAGTCACATGAACAACCATACACATGTACAGTTAGGTCTCCCAAAAAAGAAAGCAAATTGAAAGGATTGAAAAGTTTTATAGCCTACCAGATTACCCCTTCAGTAAGTAACCTCTACTGTTGTAATTTGTACATAGTTAAAGGTTAACTCTTTGCCAAAACATTAAAAACATTGTGGGAAAAGGAGAAAATGCAGGTAACCAGCATTTTCTCCTTTTCCCACAATGTTTTCTTTCCTTGCATAGAAATATTCTACTGTTTGATTTACATTCAATTTGTTGTCCAGAAATGCTTTCAATTTGGTCCAGGTTGGTGTTGCATGCCACTTTCAAAATTAATTTAGGTATATCGCAGTGGCCAGTACACCTATCCATGCTTTCTGGGGTTTCTTTTATCATTACTTTGCACAATATTCTTCCCAAGCCCTTGGCTGCTTTCTCACATAAACATCATTGAAACAATAATCAGCGGTGAGAGAGGAATTCTGAATGAATTCTACCTCATAGATTCAGTCAGTTGTTAGACAAACTGGATTTTATGGATCTATGATTATGTGATGACTTGCTTGAAATTGTGCATCACAGAGATAAGTAAACCCCCTTTTGTTAGATCACTGCTCATTTATTTCTGAACAAGGGGAAATTTTTATCCTTTATAATTGACAAGAACAAAAATTTTTTGTTTGTTGATGTAAGAGGAATGTTGGTTTAGCTAATGATACAAGTTGTTATCAGTAATCTTGGAAATGCCCTTGGATTTTTTTTTGCCTAAATTACAGATTAACCCTGTACCAAACAGTCCCTGGTTTTAACAACCCCGAGGAAGAAGCCTTCTGAAAACACTGTGGGAAAAGAAGAAAATGCTGGTAAGAAAATGCTGGTAACCAGCATTTTCTCCTTTTCCCACAGTGTTTTCTCCTCCTCCAAAGTCAAGTTTCAATTTTTGAGTTATGTTTATTTTGTCGTCTGCAAATGCTTTCAATTTGGACCAGTCTAACATTTTGTCGTTTGGTAAAGAGTTAACAAAATAAATTGTAAACATCCTGAAGAAGGCGTAGGTGGAAGAGGAAGAGTTGATACAGAGTTTTAATAGAACTTGTACGTGTTGTTATACATTTTTTTTCATTCATTACAGTTTAGCAACATACAAGTAAGTCGGCGCTACAAACATTTTGACTGGTTACATGCACAGTTGGAGAACAAATTTACCTGCATACCTATACCCCCATTACCAGACAAAGCTATTTCAGGTAAAACATAGTCTTGTTGTCTTGTTTAAAGCATGGATAATTGTGTCTTCCTGTGTTTCTTGTTCTTCCCAAGTGCTTGTGAATCCCTTGACAGAGGCTTTTTCCTTTAGAAATTGCTGTACTACTCATGTTATTGTTATCTTTTGTTGTTGTTTATTTTTGTTGGATTTATACCGCATGGCAAAATTTTAGACTTGTCGAAATTGAAAGCGATTGCAGACCTCAGTTTAATGTGGTTCAGATGAAAATGGTTGTGTGAGAAGGGGTAGAAAACATTATGGGAAAAGGAGAAAAGGCTGGTTATGAGCATTTTCCCCTTTAGTCACTATGTTTTCAACAGCCATCTCAGTTAGAGTCGTTAAAATTCAGAATTGGTTGTTAAAGGGTGAACTCTCTACCGCATGACAAAAATATAGACTTTCTGCAAATTAAAAGCATTTACAGACAACAATTTAAATATGGCTTAATTGATGGAATTTGTCTTTGATAGGATAAAAAACATTGTGGGAAAAGGAGAAAATGCTGGTTTCCAGCATTTTTGCCTTTTCTCATAATGTTTCCAAAAAGCTTCTTCCTCAGGGTTGTTAAAACTTGGGATTGTGTGATAGAGGTTTAAAGCTAGTGTCAAGCGCTGGATGGACTGTGTTTGTTGTGCTTTAGCCTTTGCTGCTTGAATGCTTTTTTCTTTTGACACCTTCTTATTGTTTTTGTATGAATATGCAAATAAGTTTAAGTTTTAGTTGAACTCCAGAACAGCTCCAATGCTATTAACTTAATATCTATAAACTCTTTACCAAACAACAATCGATCATATTGAAAGCATTTGAAACTGCCAATTTTTGTGTAGCTCAAAAGATGATATTGGTCTTTAAACTGGTAGAAAAACTGAAAGGAAAGGAGAAAATGCTGATTTACCAGCAGTTTCTCCTTTTTCCGGAGAATGTTTTTACCCTTTACCACATAATCTAGAGTTGTAACCACCCTGATGAAGAAGCCTTTTAAAAACATTCTGGGAAAAAGAGAAAATGCTAGTATTCAGAATTTTCTCATTTTCCCACAATTTTTTATACCCTACCAAACACAAATTCTATCATTTAAGGTGTATTTAGATTGCCTTGTGCAGATACTTTGAATTTGGACAAGTCTACATATTTTTCTTTGGTACAAAGTAATGAAATCTTTTTCCTTCGGGTTGTTAAAACTTGGGATTGTTTGGTAAAGATTTAATATATAGTTACTGGTAATACTTTCCTAGCTTAAGTCGCCTTTAACTTTTTCACTACTGAATAAATAATTGAATTTTCTCAAAGGCTACAAATACAGTTCTGCTATAACATCAGTAGATGGTTCGTATATACACTAGAATAATAAAACAGTGGACAGTGTAGATTGTAGATCAGACTGCACGTTCTGTGCACTCTGATCTTGATCTACACTGTCCACAAAAGCTTCTGGTGTCGTCTATGGTATGGAAAGAGTTAAATATTAAGTCGACTGTATTGTTTGTAAATTTTCTCAACAGAAACTTCAAAGAGTAGGAGAGGAAGCATAAAGAAAAAAAGTACTTTTTGTTTTAGTTTTATTGCATTTAGTAGGAGATTGTTTTTTTCTGTAATTTTTGGTCCTAGAAAAAGGTGTGTGTTTGAATGCTGGTTGGAAAATATTTATTCTGCAATTTTTCGGGCCTAGAAAAAGGTGTTTGTTTGAATGCTGGTTTTAAAATGATTGGGATTGTATTCACCAAACCATTCTAGATGTAGTACTACTTGTCTGATTGGTTGAAACTGAATGTTGTAACCAATAAGACGGCTATTTTTTGACTTGAAAATTAGAACGAGATTCGTAATTGATTGTGATTACAAACCCAATATTTTATTTTTTCACTTCATAAGGAATATTTTGCATGTTAACTCTTTAGTAGACAACAAAAGTGTGGAGTTGTCTAAATTAAAAGCAATCGCAGATGACATTTAGGTGTGGTTCACATGATGGAATTTGAATTTTATAAGATAGAAAACATTGTTGGAAAAGGGGGAAAATACTGGTTAACCCAGGATTGTTTGATAAAGCGTGAAGCCTTTGCCACACTATTCTGAGTTTTAACGACCCTATGGAAGAAGTTTTTTGAAAAAAAATGTGAGGAACATGAGAAAATGCTCATAACCAGCACTTTCTCCTTTTCACACAATGATTTCTACCCTATTGAAGACAAATTCCATCATTTGAGTCATGTTTAAATTGTCATCTGCAAATGCATTCAGTTTGGACAAATCTAAATTTTTCAGGTGTGGTGAAGAATTTAGTTGAGAGTGAGGTACCGGTGGATTTTAGAATAGAGTTTTTTCTTAGTTTTTCCTTTTGTTTAGTTTTACTTTAAGTTGGTTGTCGTGTTTGTTGGGGGAGGAAATTTCATTTTTTATTAGCTCGGCTGTTTTAGAAGAAAGATTGAGGTATTGTCTTAGCTCAATCTTCAGCGTTGTCATCTTGGACACTTTCTAATATCTCTGTCATTACTGAATATATTTATGTAAAAAATCAGACAAGTTGTTTACTATCAAAAGGAAAATCCATACAACAGGGCAGGTAACCATAGAGATTTGTTTGTCACAGTTAAGCCCCTTTTTTGACATGATTTTCAAGTAACTGCAGCATGTTGTGCTCTTGTTTAGAAGAGGATCAATGATTATACCCTGTAGTATATGACGGCAAACCATCACTGAGTAGTGGGGAAAAAAACTTACGAAGAAGTGATTGCTTTTTTCCAGCAATAATGCAGGGTAACCCCCTGACTAAGAAATTCATGGGTCATTGTGTCTCCTGGTCTGTGACATCAGGGTTATTTTGCCATGTAACCTTTTACGAAACAGTTCCATGTTTTAACAACTCTAAGGAAGAAGCCTTGCTTTGTAGGGATTTTTAAATTTCTCATGTTTGTAGACATTTGAAGACATTGAAGTGAATGACGTTTCTGTTTTAACACCAGTATGACATGTGCAATTTATTGTATCAAGGTGAACTGTGATATTTTAACTCTTTACTGAACGACAAAATATTAGACTTGCTGAAATTGAAAGCATTTGCAGATGACAAAATAGATGTGACTAAGAGTTAAAATTTGTTTTTGGAAGGGTGAAAAACATAGTGGGAAAAGATGAAAATGCTGGTAACAAGCATTTTCTTCTTTTTGCACAATGTTTTCCAAAGCTTTCTTTCTCAGGGCAGTTAAAACTTGGGATTGTGTGGTAAAATGTTAAAAAATCTGTCCTCTGCAGGGTAAAAAGAAAGTTGTATCTATGTGGTAATGGATTAGTAGATGAGGTTTGAGGGGACTTTCTACATTTTTGGCCACACTCTCGTAAAGGGGGGTTTAATGCTTCTCTGTGGTGCATTATACCTAGAACGTCATCACACACTAATAGATTCATAAAATCCATTTTGTCTGACAATCAACCAAATCCTCAGGTAGAATGGTCCAAGAGCATGCGGAAAACTGACCTATAGCATATAGTTTTGACCCAGGTCAGCCTGCAACTGAGCAGGCTGACATGGGTCTATACTTTTTGCAGATGGGATGAGCCCCAATATTTCTTACAATGTTGCTCATTAATTTTTGTTTTGTGAACACTTAAACTTCTGAATTATTGAGTTGGACTTTTTTAAGTAGGAAAAGCAGCCCAAATATTACTATTTCAAGGTTATTTTAAACCCTAACATATAACAAGGTAGCGGACAGTGTAGACCTAAGATCAGACTGCACATTATGTGCAGTCTAATCTTAATCTGCACTGTCCACATAAGCAGCTGAACTAGGCTCCAGCACTGTAAAGGTTAATTCAGAATGTTATTTTTTTCTTCTCTGTGTGGACAAAGCATACTCAAGTCTATTATTCCATTTGAAATTATGAATAAGAAAATCAATTGTAATGTTAGACTTCAAGAAAAAACATAAGCAAATCCCATATTTTAACCTTCTTCAAAGCAAGCCAGTGCTTAAACAACCCCAAAGAAGATATCTTATGAAAACATTGTAGAAAAAAGAGAAAATGCTTATTTCCAATGTTTACTCCTTTTCCCACAATGTTTTCTATATTTCCTGATAAAGATCCAATAATATGTGCCACATCTTATGCTTTTCTTGCGAATGGTTTCAGTTTGAAACAGTTTGAAATTTTGTCAACTGAAAAAGGGTAAATACTTACTAGTATCAAATATCAGGAAGTTTACTCAGACTAAATGTTGACTTAATCAAACACCAAAAAAACAAAATTTTGGACAACCAGTTTAATGTGGCCCAGATGGGGGAAATGTCTTTGAAGAGATAGAAAACATTGTGGGAAAAGGAGAAAATGCTGGTAACCAGCATTTTCTCCTTTTCTCACAATGTTTTCAAAAATCTTGTTCCTCAACGTCATTAAAACTTGGGATTGTGTGGTAAAGGGTTATTAGGACACTCAACAATTTTGTTTTAGTTTCAGATTATTTTAAATCAAAAGTTATGGAGAAGGTAAGCACAAAGCTTTTACCCCTATGGGAAGATTTCATTTGAAAACATGTAGGAAATAAAAGACTTTTCTGATTGATGCCTCTCATAAGCTTGCAGTAAATGTACGAAGCCTGTATCTCTCTTTCCATATGGGGGTCATACCAATATCCTATGGATGCACAAATGCTGAAGCCTGTATGATTCTGTTTAACTCAGTACAATGACAAATTTTAAGAATTACAAGCTGGTAGCATTGTACTATTCCCACATAAGCACTGTACAGAGGCAGTGTGATGATTATGCAAACAAGGCATGATGTAAGATGATCATTTTTGCCACAAAAATGGTTTGATAATCATCAGGTTCCCTGCTTGGCTATCACAAGGTTGCAGCATGGTGCACGTTTGGTTTCTGTGCAGAGACTGCACAATTTCCATACAATCTCTGCACCATATCCATATGGCTTTGCCTCATTTCATAGCTAGAAGTAGCACTAGAAATCACACATTGCTCATATGAAAATAAAATGTAAACACATATTAAGCCATGGCTACCTATGATGCCTGGAAAATCATATGGAAAGTCACAGACAAATAAATTGTACTGCGTCCATGTTAAATGTAACCTAAACATAAAACTTGTATAAGTAAGAGTTTCTTGATATCGTAAAACATTTCATCAGCTTTTTGCACTGGTATGAAAAGATAATTGTGTGCAAGAAAGGGTAACATGAAGCCAGTAGGTCTTTTTCATATTGTATTTCATGTTGACAATAAAGTTAACCTGTTACCAAATGACAACATTTTCAACTTTACTAAAATGAAAGCATTTGCAGACGACAAATTAAACATGTTTCAAATAATTGAAATTTTCTGTGAAAGGTTAGAAAATATTGGGGGAAAATTGAGAAAATGCTAGTTACCAGCATTTTCTCCTTTTCCCCACAATAATTTTAGAAGCCCCCTTCCTCAAGTTTATTTAGCACAGGATATTTGTGTGGTAAACAGTTACAGGGTTACATGATAATTGTGTGGTAAAAGGTAAAGGGGTTAGCCCCTTACTGATTGCAAAAGAAGAAAATGCTGGCTACCAGAATGAGATAATCCATTATTTTTCCTTTTTCCACAGTGTTTTGTACCTTTCCAAAGACAAGCCCCATCATTTGAGACTCCTACAATTACGTAGCCTGTAAATTCATCCAATTTGATTGAATCTAAAGATTTTTAACATTTTGTATAGAGAATCTAAAGATTTTTAACATTTTGTATAGAGAGGGAAGTTTGAAGCAATGCGGTTCTCTGACAGTTTATCTCTATAAATCTTACATGTTATCTAAATCTCAGGGTTTATATTGTCTACTTAATCCATTCCAAACTTAAACACTAATGCACCTTTCACTACTATAGTTGCTTTTGCGGCCAGTGTAGATCAAGATTAGACTGCAAAAGACATGCAGTCTTATCTTTGATCTACTCTGTCCGCTTTGCTGAAACACCAGAGACAAAAGCAGCCCTGAAACTGCACTCATTAGCCTGGCATTTCTAGATTTAACCCTTTACCACTCGGCAAAATTTTAGACTCGTCCACATTGAAGGAATTCCCAGACAACAATTCAAATGTTTTTCAAACAATAGTATTTGTCATCAAATAAGTAGAAAACATTGTGGGAAAAGGAGAAAATGCTGGTTACCAGCATTTTCTCCTTTTCCTACAATGTTTTCAAAAGCCTTCTTTATCAGGGTCGTTAAAAGTAGGGATTGTGTGGTAAAGGGTTAAAATGTACGCAGGGTTTTTTCAGGGCTTCAAGGGCTTACACCGTTCCAAACAACAAGATTTTGGACCTGACCAAATTGAAAGCATTTTTGGACAAATTAAATCTAGCTTAAATATTGATTTCTATCTTTTATGGGGTAGAAAACACTGTGGGAAAAGGAGAAAATGCTGGTTGCCAGCATTTCTTCTTTTCCCACAATGTTTTCAAAAGCCCTTTTCTTCATGGTCGTTAATATTCGGGATTGTGTGATGAGCATTAAAGCCCTATAAAACTTAGCTCTCAAAAGACAACTTTGGTTGCTCTATGGACAGTGTGGATGCAGATCAGAGTGCTCAGAAAATGCTGAAGGACTGATGCCTTTCCTGACAGGAAAAAGTCTATTTTCCTAGGTCTAAAACCCATGTGGATGATTCATATTGTACTAGATAAATCAAACGGATGAAAAAGTCACAAATTTGCAGGGTCAAAAAGGTGGTCTTGGTATTATCTTTGTAGGAAACATGGTGTATATTAACCTTTTACTGTAAAGCATAATTTTGGACTTGCTGTCATTGAAAACTTTTGCAGATGATCAATGAATTGTGACTCATAACATAGAAATTTGCCTATTGAAAAGTAGAAAACATTGTGGGAAAAGGATAAAATGCTGGTAACCAGCATTTTATTCTTTTCCCATAATGTTTTCAGAAGCTTTGTTCCTTAAGGTCATTAAAACTTGAATTTTGTTGTAAAGGGTTAAAAGAACCTGTTCAGATTTTGATAATTTCACCAAACTTTCAAAATAATTTATCACTGAATTCATCAGTCTGATAGTTGGCAAATTATCAGTGAAGAAGAAAGAGAAAAGTATGAAAAAAAAAATGTTTTCATTGTGTTTCCTTAATGGGCTACATAGCCTTTTAAGGTAATTAGCTTATTGAAGAAAATGACGAGGTATTGTCTTAGCCCTGTTGTTGTTGTGGTCTGCGTCGTCGTTGAGCAAAAACTTTGACATTTTGCAATATATCTTGTTATTTACCAAAGACATTTACTTCAAACTTGGACAAGTTGCTCGCTATCAAAAGGGGAATTCATATAACAGGGCAGATAACCATCAAAGTATTTTTAGCTCACCTGAGCACGAAGTGCTCATGGTGAGCTTTTGTGATCGTGCTGTGTCCGGCGTCCGTCGTGCGTCGTCCGTCGTCAACTTTTGCCTTGTGTACGCTCTAGAGGCCACATTTTCAATCCGATACTCATGAAACTTGGTCAGAATGTTTGTCTCAATAAAATCTCGGACGAGTTCGAAATTGGGTCATGTCGGGTCAAAAACTAGGTCACTAGGTCAAATCTTAGAAAAACCTTGTGTACACTCTAGAGGCCACATTTTCAGTCCGATAGTCATGAAACTTGGTCAGAATGTTTGCCTTGATAATATCTTGGACGAGTTTGAAAATGGGTCATGTCAGGTCAAAAAGTAGGTCACTAGGTCAAATCTTAGAAAAACCTTGTGTACGCTCTAGAGGCCACATTTTCAGTCCGATACTCATGAAAATTGGTCAGAATGTTTGTCTTGATGATATCTCTAACGAGTTTGAAAATGGGTCATGTCGGGTCAAAAACTAGGTCACTAGGTCAAATCTTAGAAAAACCTTGTGTACGCTCTAGAGGCCACATTTTCAGTCTGATACTCATGAAACTTGGTCAGAATGTTTGCCTCGATGATATTTCGGACGAGTTTGAAAATGGGTCATGTCGGGTCAAAAACTAGGTCACTAGGTCAAATCTTAGAAAAACCTTGTGTACGCTGTAGAGGCCACATTTATAGTCCCATACTCATATAACTTGGTCAGAATGTTTGCCTCAAGATATCTCGGACAAGTTCAAAACTGGGTCATGTCGGGTCAAAAACTAGGTCACTAGGTCAAATCTTAGAAAAACCTTGTGTAAGCTCTAGAGGCCACATTTTCAGTCAGATACTCATAAAACTTGGTCAGAATGTTTGCCTCAAGATATCTCGGACAAGTTCAAAAATGGGTCATGTCGAGTCAAAAACTAGGTGACTAGGTCAAATCTTAGAAAAACCTTGTGTACGCTCTAGAGGCCACATTTTCAGTCTAATACTCATGGAACTTGGTCAGAATGTTTGCCTCGATGATATCTTGGACGAGTTTGAAAATGGGTCATGTTGGGTCAAAAACTAGGTCACTAGGTCAAATCTTAGAAAAACCTTGTATACGCTCTAGAGGCCACATTTTCAGTCCGATACTCATGAAACTTGGTCAGAATGTTTGTCTTGATGACATCTTGGACAAGTTCAAACATTGATCATGCTGGGCCAAAACTAGGTCACTAGGTCAAATCTTAGAAAAACCTTGTGCACACTCTAGAGGCTACATTTTCAGTCCAATGCTCTTGAAAATTGGTCAGAATGTTTGTCTTTATGATATCTCGGACGAGTTCTAAAATAGGTCATGTCTAGTCAAAAAGTAGGTCACGAGGTCATATCTTAGAAAAACCTTGTGTACACTCTAGAGGCCACATTTTTGGTCCAAAACTCTTGAAACTTGGTCAGAATGTTTGTCTTGATGATATCTTGGACAAGTTTGAAAATGGGTCATGTCAGGCAAAAGACTAGGTCACTGGGTTAAATCTTAAAAAACCTTGTGTACTCTCTAGAGGTCACAGTTTCAGTCCAAATTTCTTGAAAGTTGGTCAGAATGTTTTACTTGATGACATCTCACATGACTTCGAAAATTGATCCATGTTGGGTCAGAAACTAGGTCATTAGTTCAAATCTTAGAAAAAACCTGTGTATGTTATATAGGCCACATTTTCTGTCCAATACATATGAAAGGTGGTCAGGATCTTTGTTTTGATAAATATCTACAATGGGAAAATTGGCTATGGTTGGATAAACCATAAAAGAGATTGAAAATGGGTCATGTTTGGTCAAAAGACTCAGGTGAGCGATTTTAGGGCCATCATGATCCTCTTGTTTATTACAAAATTATGGCTCTCTTTTGACTAAAAATTTTCACTGAAAATCAAGCAATTTCAAAGGAGCGTTGGCACTCGCATGCAGTGCTGTTGTTTTAGATTTCATGCCAGAAATTCACAAAGACTTGTGAGAAGGTAACATGCTTAGTAGCATGCATCAGTTACAAGGATTTGTATTCACTTCGGCATGATCACAAATTATCTGGTCTAGTAAAAAAGGTTGTAAGTGTCTATGTGAGCAATAACTGTCATAGGTGGCAAATATCTGGGTGGGCAAATGTCCAAGGGGCAATTGTCTTGAACTCATCTACCTCAGGGTCATGAAGGTACAAGATCATTAGGAGAAGAGTTAACCCCTAACTCTTTCACTAGGGATTGAAGAAATATGATTTTTTTCAAGGTTTAAAAGTATAATTATAGTCACTGCCATTGAAGTTGACATTGGTCAAAGTCTTAACATAAGATAACAGATGATGTAGATCAAAGATCTTGATTTACACTATCTGCAAAAGCTACTAGGTCCTCATTGGTAGGCAAAGAGTTAAAGGGCGCAAAAAACACAGCAGACAAAAAAAAGACCCAAATAATTTCACTTACATACTACAGCAAAAGGGGGCTTAATGCATCATCGTGGTACATGATACCAAGAAATCCATCACCTTATTGTGGATCCATATTAGCCACTTTTTTTTTTAACAATTGACTTTATCATGAGGTAGATTGGTCCTTGGATATAGAGAAAATTGACTATTAGTGAACATTTTGGTCCAGGGTGGCCTTCGCTGACTGTGTAGGCTGACCTGGGTTGATATTTTTAGCAGGTGCTTTAAGCACCCTTTTCATAGAGCATAAATAATTAGGTGAAGGGTTTAACCTTTAAAGATACAACTTTGTAAGTGTTTTAAGTGTTTCAAGTGTTTTGGGATAAGTGGTTTCCTTGCATATTTGTTCTTTTTGACATTTTGTTTTTCTCTATTACATAAAATTAGCTTTCCCATTACATCAGATATATAGGATCTGACATGAGTTGGCGTTACAAGTCTAGGGAAAATGTTATTAAGCGAGCCTTTGGCGAGCTTAATAACATTTTTCTTGACAAGTTCAATAAAATTTTTATCTCATACGCCAACGAATATCAGATTCTTTTTATCACATACTGATATTTTACAAATCATAGATAAGAAGATGCAAAACCATCTATAGATGCACACGCGGTAATATCCATAAACCCAGTCACTTCAATGAAATTTACGTACAAAATGACGTCAAAAATGACGTCACACAATAGTGATATTAAAGGTGTATGAGATAAAAAAGTTCGTAATGGGTATATTACACTGAAAACAAGGGAGGTTATATGATAAATTCAAATCTATTGTCTATCCATTTCTCACATTTATAATGTTTGTATCAGTTTTCCAAGGGATATCCGTTGTTAACTGAAACTGAGCCAAACTTCATTTCAGGAGCTAAGGCCCTGTAGAGTAGTCGGTACTGTACAGGCCGTGAGACCAGGGAGTCGTTGGTTTGAATCCCCTACTCAACCAGTTTCTCTCCTAGAATTGATGATAATCATTGTGATAGGATTTATTCTTCTTTCACCGCTGATCATTGCTTTGGCAACACTTATAATGGAAAGCAGCCAGTAGCTTTAGGAGAATATTGCGTGAAGTACTGCCCATTGTCACAGGACAGTGTTGATCAAAATATCTGCTGTTTTTAGCTCACCTGAGTATGAAGTGCTTAAGATTAGCTTTTGTGATCGTACTGTGTCTATCTACTCTTGTGCGTCAACTCTTACCTTGTGTACACTCCAGAGGCCACATTTTCAGTACATTACACATAATGGGTAATAAGGGGTGGTTAAAACATTTGTCTGCAAAGTATCTTGGATTGGTTTGAAAATGGGATACCATTGGTCAGAAATTTAGGTAACCATGTCAAATCTTTGAAAAAGATTGTGCACACCTTAGAGGCCACATTTTCAATCCATTACTCATGAAAGTTTCTCAGATTGTTTGTTTTCATGATACATCAGACCAATTAGATAGTGGGTTGAGTCAGGTCAGATAGTATGTCACCAGGTCAGATCTTTGAAAAACCTTGTGTACACTCTTACATTTTCAAAATTGTTCATGATATCAGGAACAAGAGGGCCAGTTCTTTAAAGCTGTGTTCCTCAAGGTCATTAAAATATTGTATGTTTGGCATAGGTTCAGGTTTAACCTCTAGAGTGCCAAACATTGCGCACTGGAAACTTTTAGTTCAAGGTATAACAGTTACTGTTACCTGCATATATCTCACAGCTAAAATTTATTTACTCTTTCACTTCCAACTAAATTGATTCGACATTTCTCTAGGTCCAAAAATAAATGTTTGTCTTATTTGCAGCTGATTTTGGACAAAAATAAGGATGAGGTGGCGGGCGGTGCAGGTTAAAATCAGGTTTGTATTCACCAACCATTCAAAACGTTCGTAGTCTTATTCTCCAGAATTTTCTAAATTTGAAAGTAACACAACTTCTGATTGGCTAAACCATTTGGTTTATCAGAAGTTGTATTACTTTCAAATTTAGAAAATCTTGATGAAATAGTCTGAGGAATGGTTGATGGTTGGTGATTACAAACCCAGATGGCACATTTTTTGCAGTCTGATCTTGATCTACACCGTGTGCAAGAGCTATGAAAGGCAACATTCTGTAAAAGAGTATTTTTTGTACAAATAAAATGTCAGCGTATATGCTGGATCGTACTTCATATTTTGTGGGATGTGATCTTTATCTACACTTTCAACAAAAGGAACTTTGCCCATGCTTGGCACTGCGAGTTAAATGTTCTGCATGCTTTGATATAACTTTCAGCTGCTATTGGTGCTTTAAATATGACTTCAACAGCAAAAGCAGGTCAGTCCTTCAATGTATGGCCACTGCATTGTAAAGCCCACGTCACACCAAACTAGATCTTAGAACGTCTTACCCCGTCCTGACATGATTTGAAAATGGGTTGTTGTCTGGGTAGAACATGTTATTTTGGCCTGATAATGCCTGAAGCCCCCGTCTCACCAGACCTGTTTTTAGAAAGTCTTGCCCCAGTCAAAAAAATCGTATAATGGGCTGCGGTCGGGATAGGATGTGTAATTTCGGTCAGTAAAATGCAAACGCACTTGATGCCCAACTGCACTGCGTCGAAGTACGGCAGTTCTGTTTGTAGTATGTCCATCTCATTTTAAGTAGGTTGTCACTCTGTCTAATTACAGGACGGAATGGCAAAAAATTTTAAGCAGGCTCAAAGTTCTGTAGCACCCTTACCATCGTAACCCGTCCATTAAGTTTGTAAACAGATGGTAAAAGGTTGCTAATACGTCCACTCCGTCTGAACACAGTTTAAGTCCATTAGGCAAAGATTTTTGGAACAGGCTGAGAACGACTTTGGTGTGATGGGGGTATAAAATTGTACTATACGAGGGCTGTTCGATATATAATGTGTATTGTACCACAGCGCGATAACGCTTTGCACGATTTTGTGGATGATGATACGCTTGAATAGCTCTATTCAATACCTTTCCAATGGTATAAACACGAGCCTTCAGCTCCACATAGTTTTAAACTTATAGTCATTTCAATAGAGCTAGTCGTTGACCACTGTTGTAAAAATGGTTGGGAAATGGGTTAAGAATATTAAAGAAATTAGAGCTTATATAAAAGTTTGCACAAAACTAGGTCATTCGGTAATGCAGATTTTTACTGAATTGGGGGAAGCTTATGGGTCTGATAAGGTATCTTATGAGACAGTTCGTAGGTGGAGAAAGAAATTTCTGACTGGCACAGAGTCCGTCAAAGATGCAGCAAAATCTGGCGGACCTGTGACTGTAACAGGCAAGGCAAATGTCTCAAAAGTCAGGGAAATAATTGGTAGTGATGGCAGATACACGATTCGTGATATTGCCAACGCTGTTTGCATATCGCTATCGCGGGTGCATTTCATTTTGAAGCGTATTTTGAAAGTACGAAAGATTTCTGCCAGATGGATACCGCATATATTGACAGATGACCAAAAACAGGTACGAGTACAAACCGCTAAGCAATTGCTCAAAATGTTTCCCAAATTCAATCAAAGACAATTTGCAAACATTGTTACTGGTGACAAAACATGGGTTCACTATTTCGAACCAGTAAGTAAAATTGGAAACAAAATATGGCTAACTAAACACGGTAGAAGGCCTGTAGTTGCCAAAAGAAGCATAAGCACAAAGAAGGTTCTGTATTGCATATTCTTCTCATGTGATGGTATAGCCGTACAACTCCGTTGCCGAAGGGTAAAAGTGTTACAGGTTGGTATTACCAAGATGTTATACTAAAAAAGGTCAAGAAATATTTTCTTTAACGACACCCTGTGTCAGGATTTAGGCATGTTTGTCTACTTCATGATAATTCTCCATCACATACATCTGAGCTTGTGAAGCAATTTTTGAAGTTGTCGGAGGTTACCTTCTTGCCACACCCACCATACTCTCCAGATCTAGCCCCATGCGACTTTTTCCTTTTTCCAAAACTTAAAAAGTTCTTATCTGGTCGTCGTTACAAGTCCCAACAAGCCCTTGGCTCAGCCATCAGTCAGTGCCTCAGAGGTCTACCTAAATCAGCATACCATGACGCATTTCAGAAATGGATTCAGAGATTGAAATTATGCATTTCAAACCGTGGAGAATACTTTGAAGGGATGTAATGTTCATTTCACTATTTGAGTTGAATGCTTTTGAGATATCGTACAATACACATTACATATCGAACAACCCTCGTACTCTTCCCACCCATTTATCTGTAACACCCAAAACAGTAATTTTAAATTCCATGTTACTCAAATTCATATGTCTTTCTCCATGGTTATATTGTAAGTTGTTTGAATTTTTTATCAAAATTTAAGACTTTGATAAATTGAAAGCATTTACAGACAACAAATTCACCCTTTCCCAAACGACAAATTTTAGACTCTTCTAAATTCAAAACATCTGCAAATGATAAATTTGAAATTTGTACAAAAGAGCATAAGTTCCTTGAAAAGGTAGAAAACATTATGGGAAAAGGAGAAATTAATGGTAACCAGCATTTTCTTGTTTTCCCACAATGGTTTCAATAGACTTCTTGCTTAGGGTGGTTAAAACTCAGGAGTGTGTAGTAAATGGTGAAGTATAGCACAAATAGTTGCATTTTTTCTAAAAAGGGTTGTTATAATAACATAGGAAAAGGATAAAATACTGGTTACCAGCATTTTCTCCTCTTCCCACAATGTTTTCAAAAGTCTTATTCGTAGAGTTGTTAAAACTGTCATGGCATTGGTGGGTGCAGGATTAACAGAGAAAACTTACATGTCCATACATCTATTATGCCTTAACACTGATCATAATTTTGGTTTACCCTAAATGAACAATATTTTGTCCATATCTCTGACTTTAAAAAAGCCTGGCTGGGTGGCTTAGTGGGTAGCGTATCTGACTCGTGACCTGGAGGTTATGAGTTTGATACCCAGTTGCAGCGAACTTTCTTTCGGGCGATTTTTTCGCCTCTCACTTCTGATGTATGTGAGAAAAGTAGTAAGTGGCTTTGGAAAGAAAGTTGTGTCAGTACTGGTGTGAGAAAACCAGGAAACACATGGATGTGTCACTGACTGCCATGATATGACCTAAGCTGTTAGAATGGCCTTAAACTCCAATACAAACAAATAAACTGACTTTAGATTAAAAAAAAACTTTCAAGCAGCCTTAGATAAGCAATTTTAATTTGAAAGAAGCATCTGTATGAGTTGCATGTAAATTTTCTTCAAAAGAAAAGACTTGAGCCATGCTGTGTAAAAAGGGGGCTTAATGCATTTGCAAAAAGTATCGATTCGCGGCATTCCACGCAGGCTGACATGAGTCGAAACTTTTTGCTATCAGTCAATTTTCTGTTTGTCTAAGTACCGTTTCACCTCAGGATTCGGTTGGTTGTTAGACAAAACGGATTTCATGGATGCATGTGTATGTAGCCGAGCCCTGGTAGCTCAGTCGGTAGCGTGCAGGACTTGAGAACAGGGGGTTGTGGGTTCGATCCCTGGCTTGGCCAATTTCTTTCCAAGGATTGATGATAGTCATTGTGACAGGGTTCATTCCTCTCCCATTGCTGTCCATTGTTTCGACGATGATTATGTGGGAAAGCAGCTAGTGGCTTGGAGAGAAAATTGTGGAAAGTACTGGTAAAAGAGACTCCAGGAAAGCATGGATAAATGCACTGGCTGCTATGATGTAACTGAAAAAATGTTGAAAATGACGTTAGAATACCATAGAAGCAAAGCAAGCAAGCATATGTATGTGATGACTTGCTTGGTATAATGCATCACAGAGATCCATTAAGCCCCCTGTTTCCAGAGCATGAATCACTATTGTTTTACCCTTGTATGTGACAAACAATTTGTCAATGTTTCTGCCTACTAAAAGCCTGTATTCCTATCATATAATATTGATTCACTCTAATATTTTGGTGATAAGAAATCTATGTGTTGTAGAATTTTATACAGTTTGGGGACCTTTGCCTATCATACACCTTCAAAATGTTCATGAATACATGAGAAGGATTTTGTGTATTAACCTGTTTTAATTTTGTATTTGTGTTTTTAGCACACTTTATGTTCCAGAAATTTTTCAGAGTTTAGCCTTTCTATTTATAACACCCAAAGCACTGATCAGAAGTTTTGCAGGAGAAAAAACTAGTTACCACTTTTTTCTCCTTTTTCCAACAATGACTTCAAAAACTTTGTGTTTCAGGGTCATTCAAAGCCAGGATTTTGTGATAAAGGATTAATCAGTACATTGAATAAGTACTTTAAGTTTATTCTTAAACATTTTTACCAATAGATAAAATTTTGACTCAACCGAATTGAAAGTATATCTATTTGCTGATGATAAAATTAATGTACATCAAATTATTAGCTCCACTGGCCGAAGGCCAGCGAGCTATTGTCATGGCGTTGTGTCCGTCGTGCGTCCGTCCGTCCGTCCGTCTGTTCGTTCGTTCGTCCGTGCGTACGTCCGTAAACTTTTTCTTTAAAAAACTTCTCCTCAGAAACTATTGACTGGATTTTTACCAAATTTCACAGGAATGTTCCTTTGGTGGTCCTCTTTCAAATTCCTTCAAATAATTGTGTTCCATGAAGAATTCTGGTTGCCATGGCAACCAAAGTAAAAAACCTTTAAAAATCTTCTCCTCCCAAACCGCTATTTGTATAGCATTATTATTTTGCAGGAATGTTCCTTAGATACAGGTTTACAGAATTCCTTAAAAAAAAAAGATCTGTCAAAAAACATGGCTTTTATGGGAGACTCATTTTCCTTTTATGGTATAAAGTAAAATCTTTGAAAAATTTCTTCTCTAAAACTATTCATTGGATTTCATTGTTGTTTTGCAGGTAAGTTCCTATGGTGGTTGTCTACCAAATTGTTTCTTCAGTGAGCTAAAATGCAGGATTGAATGATAATTGTTAAAAACTTCCTTTCGCCATTATAGAAATATCAGGCCTGTGGAGCGATACAGGCGCTGAAGCGCCTCTAGTAGTTTTTGTCTTTTATAGAACAGGGGGTCGCTGATTTGATCCCTGGCTTAGCCAATTTCTTCCCGTGGATTGACAATAGTCATTGCGACAGGATTCATTCCTCCCTCACCACTGACCATTATTTCGACGATGCTTATATGGGAAAGTAACCAGTGGCTTGGAAAGAATATTGTGGGGAGTACTGGTAAAAGAAACTCCAGGAAAGTATGGATAGGTGCACTGACTGAAATAATGTTGATAACACATTGAACACCGTATGATCAAGCAATCAAATCAATCTTTTTCTTATAGTCACTGATGGTTACAGTTTTCCTCCCATCTTATATTCAGCAAGCACACCCCTATACTGTGTTAATACAAATGATCCGTGCTTTGAATAAAGGGGGTTTAATGCATAATACAAACTTAAGTCATTAAATTATCATGGATCAATCAAATCTGTTTTTTGTTACAACCAACTTAAGCATGAGGTTCACTGGTCCTTTGACATGCAGAAAATTTACCAAAAGCAAAAAGTATCCACCCAGTCTGTGGGGATTGGGTAGGCTGACCTGGGTTGATACTTTTATAAATGCATTACACCCCCTTTTTACAGAGAATGGCTATAATAATAATACATAAACACTCATGTAAGATCCTCCATGCATCAATATTAGCCACCTTTATTGTTAACCGTTAGGCTGTTAAGCACGACTCACTGACCTTTTGTGGACAGTGTAGATCAAGATCAGACTGCACAGAACATGCAGTCTGATCTTGGATCTACACTGTCCAATAAGGGGATACTATACCCCAAAACAAACTTTGAATTAGCAACATTTGGGTTTTTACTATCTAATAGAAAAGTTCAGTTTTTGTTATTTAGAAGGATATGGGTAAAGAGTGTATACACCATTGTATTCTTCCACTGAGCCCGGGTAGGCCAGTCAGTAGCGTACAGGACTTGAGAACAGGGGGTTGCTGGTTCGATTCCCAGCTCTGCCCATTTCTTTCACAAGATTGATGATGGTCATAGAGGCAGGATTCATCCTCTCTCACCACTGACCATTGTTTCGACGATGGTAATGTGGGAAAGCAGCCAGTGGCTTGGAAAGAATATTGTGCAGAGTCCTGGTAACAGAAACTCCAGGAAAGCATGGATAGGTGCACTGGCCACTGCGATATAACTGAAATAATGTTGAAAACGGTGTTAAACATTAATCAATCAATCAATCAACCAATCAACCTAATGCTTTAACAAGCAATTTTGAGTTAAATCGACCATGTGGTTCAGGCCTTTTGAAACATTATGTGAATAGTAGAAAATGAAGGTAATCAGCATTCTCTACTTTTCCTGCAAGATTTTCTACCCTGTCAAAGAACTTCAGGTCATTTGTACTGGTCACTTTCAGATTTTTTGCCTGCAGATGCTGTCAGTTTTGAGGCGTTTAAAATTTGTCATTTTGGAGGGGTTAATGTTTTCAAAGTATTCACTTTTTTTTATCATTCAGAATGCATGTGCACTATATATAACTCTTTCAGCACCATAGTCAAAAACGGGGACTTCTGCGGACGGTATAGATCAAGATCAGACTGCACAAAATGTGCAGTGTGATCTTCGATCTATACTGTCCGCTTGTTTAGTCAAGTCTATATCATAAAAATAATTCTGAGTATCAGTTGATTGTATTTAGAGCCGTCGAAAGACGCGGAGTACATTTTTTTGGGGCCGAAAGAGTTAAAGTCTTGCACTTTTATTTGTAATGTTTTATTATCCTTTTAGAATTAGACTAAAGCCTTCCTCACTATAAGCACATGCAAACTATTGACAGTCAAAAAACCTTAATTAGTAAACATTTTATTTTATTTGAGCCAATTGCACTCTGGCAAAAGGGGGTTTAATGCATCTCTGTGATGCAGTATACCAAGCAAAACATCACATAATTTTGGATCTATAAAATCCATTTTTGTCTAACTATTATCTGATTCTGGAGGTAGAATGGTTCTTAAACATGCATAAAATTGACAAATACCAAAAAATTTTGACCCATTTCAGCCTGCGTGGAATGTGCTGGCTGACATGGTTTGATACTTTGTGCAGATGCATTTCCCCCCATTTTCACAGAGCATGGCCCATTATTGAAGATAATTTCTGTTTTACAGGTCGTTATGAAGATGAATTTATAGATCATCGGATGAAGTTGTTACAAATGTGGGTAGACAGAATTTGTCGTCATCCCGTTTTATCTCGCTCGGAAGTCTTCTTACATTTTCTCACTTGTACGGATGAAAAGGTAGGGCAGCCATACTTCCTTGTCCAATAACATTCTTCCTGTCAACTATTGGATAGATAGATTTTATCCTGCATGTTTTCAGACATAGTTAAACCTTTACCACACAATCTGGACTTTTAACAAAGACTTTTGAAAGCAATGTGGGAAAAGGAGAACACTTTTAAAGACATAGACTTTTGAAAACATTGTGGGAAAAGGAGAAAAAGCTGGTAAACAGCATTTTCTCCCCTTCTCACAATGTTTTATGCCCTATTAAAGACAGAAATCGTCATTTGCCAACATGTAATTTGTCGTGTTTAAATGCTTTCAGTTTGGTCCAGTCCAAAATTTTGTTGATTGGTAAAAAAATAACTTTTAACACTTTACCTCACAATCCTGACTTTTAACGACCTTGAAGAACGCTTTTGTAACCAGCATTTTTTTTTTTTCTTTTTAGACAAATTTTACTACCTTTTCAAATTTTCCATGATTACAACCCTATTCCCTTCTCTCAAAGAAGTTTAAAGTGAAATCACATAATTATGACATTACATAATGCTTATGGCAAAATTAATGTGTATAAGATAGGAAAATTCATGATGGGTTTATCACACTGAAAACAAGGGAAGTTACATGTATATGATAAAAATGCAGCTAAAATGATTGAAGTTTTCTGTGAAAAAAAAAAACTGAGAAAGGACAAAAAACACTAGTAACTAGCATTTTCTGCTGTTCTGCATTTTAATCTTTATCTAACAACAAAACTTTAGACCGTTCTAAACTGAAAACATTTGAAGATGACAAACTAACTAACACACAAATTAGGAAAATTTTTTGGAATGGGTAGAAAAGATTTGGGAAAAAGGAGAAAATTCTGGCTACCAGCACTTTTTCCTTTTCCCACAATGTTTCCTATCCATTTAGGGGCAAATTTTATCGTCTGTGTCACATTTGAAATGTTGACTGCTTTCAATAAGCCTAAGATTTTGTTGATTGATTGTATGGTGTTTAATGCCGTTTTCAACATTATTTCAGGTACATCGTGGTGGTCAGTGCACCTATCCATGCTTTCCTGGAGTTTCTGTTACCATTACTCTCCACAATATTCTTTCCGAGCCACTGGCTGCTTTCCCACATAACCATTGTCGAAACAATGGCAGCGGTGGGAGAGGAATGAATCCTGTCGCAATGACTATCATCAATCCTCGTAAAGAACTTGGCTTAGCCAGCTAAGATTTTGTTGTTTTGTATGGGGTTAACCCTTTCCCGAACTTCAAATTTTGGACTCTTTCCATTTCAAAACATCTGCAGACAATAGATTCAAAATAATGCAAATGAACTTCAGTGTTCTTATATCATAGAAAACATTGTGGTAAAAGGAGAAAATGCTGGTTACCAGCATTTTCTCCTTTTCCAACAATGTTTTCAAAAGCCCTCTTTCCCAGCGTCGTGAAAACAAGGGATTGTTTTGTATAGGGTTAAAGAAGTAATCTCTATCCAAATGGAAGAGATTATTTCTATCACGTTGTTAAGGAAAGGGCACCTTTGTGGGATTGGTGTAACATCGCCTTTCATCGCCGAAGAAATGTATGGACTCGTCGAAGACTCGGGTAATCCGTAATTGATCGGCCGATAGACGCTGCTTCCCTGCATCGATTACAGATTACCGGAGTCTTAGGCGAATCCGTATGATTTTGACGATGAAAGGCAATGTTACAGGAATCCCATTAGGGTGCCCTATCCTTAACTAGACAGGATGGTTTATATTTCAGAAATGGAAGCAAGGGAAGAGAAAAGCAGAGAAGGATGACTACACAGGGGGAAAGTTTTTTCACACTTTGCGGGCGCCACAAAATAGTCAACATATAACAGATGTGTACGTTCTTCATTTGAATATGTTTTGTGATTGGATGTTTAAATATATGAGCGGTACTGTGTGAAAAGGGGGCTTAATGCATCTGCAAAAAGTATCAGCCCAGATCAGCCTGCGCTGTCCGCGCGGGCTGGCCTCGGCCAAAACATTTTGCTATTGGTCATTTCTGCATGCCAAAGGACCTTTTTACCTCTAGATCCAGTAGATTGTTAGACTATATGGATTTTATGGATCCCTAATTATGTGATGAATTGCTTGGTATAACCCATTACAGAGATACAATAAGTCCCCTCTTGCCAGAGAATGGCTCATATATATGAGTCATGCTCTGGCAAAAGGGGGCTTAATGCATCTCCGTGATCCATAGTACCAAACAAGCCATTAAATACTTATGGATCCATAATAGCCACTTCTTTTAATAACAGACTTAATCATGAGGTCGACTGGTCCTTGTACAAACAGAAAATTGACCAATAACGAAAAGTATCGGCCCAGGTCAGCCTGCGCGGACTGCACAGGCTGACCTGGGTCGATACTTTTCGCAGATGCATTAAGCCCCCTTTTCACAGAGCATGGCTCTTTTATATATATATTTTAATTTGCCAGGACCAAGTCCAGCAAGAATTGTTGCACTATCCTCCACATCGGCATTAGCATTGGCATTGTAGTTGGCGTCCACATTTACATCATAATTTTTAAGAGCTCACATTTTCCAAACATTTTTAATGAATTTGGTTCATATTTGGTATGATAAATATAGGTCCAAAGTTTCTTTTAACAATAACCCCCTCCCATGCCCATATCTTAACACTTGCAGCCCTGAATTGATATAATGGACTGTTTCAATTATGAAAAATATCCGAAATGCCAAATTTTCACTGTTGTTATGGCCAGATTACGTAACAAAGTAGCAGACATTGTAGATCCAAGATCAGGATCTTGATCTACACTGTCCGCAAAAACAGTTTAAATCGGCTCCAGCGGTTTATGGGTTAAGGTCAAGGTTGCAGACTTTGGACGAAGTCCAGCCAGGGCTTTTGTGCTACTTGCAGCATTTGCAGTGGTGTTTGAATCAGCATCTACATTTATAACATTTTTAAGAGGTCAGATTTTCCAAACCAAATGATGGAATTGGTTCTTATGTGGTATGATGATAGATATAGGTCCAAAGTACTTTTCAGCTATACACTCCCTGTCCCCCTTGCCCATGATCTTAATGTTGAGGTCATAGACTTTGATGTTTTACATTGATTTTATAGGTTTTTAAGCACGCACATTTTCTGAGATATATGAAGGATTTAGTTCACATTTGGTATGATGATAGATATAGGTCCAAACTCAGTATCTCACCAGGACATGCCCATGATCTAAAGGTCAAGATCGTAGGTATTCTATGTCATAAGAGCTCATATTTTCCAAATTAATGGGTTAGGTGGTTGGAATCCCCAGCTCGGCCAGTTTCTTTCAAAGGATTGATGATAGTCATGGCGACAAGATTCATTCCTCTCTCACCACCAATCAGTTTCAAGGTTTGTTATGTGGGAAAGTAGCCAAAGGCTTGGGAAGAATATTGTGCAAAGAACTACTAACAGATACCCCAGGAAAGCATGGTGCACTGGCCACTGTGATTTACTTGAAATAATGTTGAAAATAGCAATCAGTATAATTCACTTAAATTTCTCTATTTTTGGTACATTTATGCTTGACTAATTTTTTATTACAGGGATAACAAAATGGAGAACTTCTGCAAATTTCAAAAAAGTATGGAAGATAACGTGAAACACTTGCTAGGAGTTACGTACGACAATAGAAAGAAACATCTAGGTCGTAAGTATCAGTCTAAAACTTCTCTACTTTGTTATCATGATTAACTTTTTACCATATAGTCACAAGTTTTAACAACTTTGAGGAAGAAGGCATTTGAAAACATTGTGGGAAAAGGAGAAAATGCTGATAACCAATGTGCCTCGCAAACTCTAGTTCAAGGTCACATTTGGAGGTCAAGTGATTGAACCTTGAATTTCATGACTACTCTTTACCTCATGATGATACATAGAACCTGTGATTTAATTTTTTTACCAGACGACAAAGTTGTAGACTTGTCCAGTTTGAGAGCTTATGTAGACGCCAAAAGTGGGTCAAATAACATGATTGTGTTTGAAAGACTAGAAAACACAGTAGGAGAATGAGATAATGCTGGTTACCAGCATTTTCTCCTATGTTTTCAAAAGCTTCGTACCTGAGAGACATTAAAACTCGGGATTACAACAAAATTTCAGACTAGCCCAAATTCAAAGCATTTGCAGACAACAAACTAAACATGAATCAAAAATTGAAATTCCTTTTCCCAAGGGTAGAAAACATTGTGGGTATAGGAAAAAATGCTGATAACCAGCATTTTCTCCTTTTCCCACAATGTTTTCAAAAGCCTTCTCTTTCAGGGTCGTTAAAAGTCGGGATTGTGTGGTAAAGAGTTAAAGCAGAAAAAGGTTGCCTTGTTTTACATGCATTTGTTGTAAACTTCATATTTTTTAACTTTTTTCAGCTTTCAAACGAGAGTACCAGAAGATTGGGGAAGCTTTCAAAATGCTTGCACAAACATTCAATATGGACCTGAGAGCAAGTATGTGAATAGCAAAGTTCATTTAACTTGTTACTTGTTAGCCATGCTCTGGCAAAAGAGGGTTTAGAACATCTCTAGGGTGCTTGGTAAATCCATTTTGTCAAGCAACTGACTGAACTATGAGGTGAATTGGTCCTTTGACAAGCAGAAAATTGACCACAGGTTGCACAGGCTGACGTTGGTTGATACTTTTTGGCAGATGCATTAAACTCCCTTTTCAAGGAGCATGGCCCATGTGTTTTGTCATAATATAATTCAGTGACTGCAATCAATTTTTGAAAAAGAAAAATGCTTTGCCTCAGTATTTATCGTAGGATTGGGAAATAATTGGGCAACAGAGATGTACAGAACATGAGCGGCTGTTTCATGATAAACTTTGCCATCTATATAATGAAATTTATAAGACAAGATGTCCAACTGTATTCCATACCAAACAACACCAGTAATTATTTATCGGCATTTTTTACATGTTCTGTAACTGGAATGGAAAAGGTATTGCTTTTGTAGTGTTTTTGATCATTTGTCTGTCCACCAGTGTGTAAGACATAAAGAGTGGTACAAAGGCGGAAACTTTAGTGTTGGTCAATATATTTCTGTTCTGTTCTTCAATTCTGTTACATGTATTCCAGTAACGTCAGTTTAAAACAGCATCTGAATGCCTGAATACCTCTCTGTGAAAACGGGGCCCGATGCATCTGCAAAAAGTATGTACCCATGTCAACCTGCCTGGTCTATGCAGGCTGACATGGGTTGAAACTTTTGCTTTTTGTAAATTTTCTCTATGTTCAAGGACCATTTTACCTCATGAATCAGTTGATAGTCAGACAAAGTGGATGTTATGACTCCATAATTATGTGATAACTGGATTTGTATAATGCATCAGGCGAGATGTACTAAACCATTTTTCACAGAGCTCGGTTCATTTAAGAAATGATCTTCTTTCTATCGTGGTTTATCGTTCAATAAACCACAGTTGTGAGTTATGAGGCACAATAAATAATCCACGAGGGCGATAGCCCGAGTGGTTTATTCATTGCACCTCATAACTCACAACGTGGTTTATTGAACGATAAACCACGGTAGAAAGAAGATTATTTCGATTGTAACATGACCAACTCTTAATCAAAGGAAAACAAGTTTATACTTAGAGTAAAAATGCGGATGCAGATTATATTCCATTGAATAACTTATTTACTTACTTTATACAGAATGATGTCACTCTATATACAATGACGTCACTCTACATAGAATAACGCATATTTTACCACGCTTTCGTTGCACTGTGTTTATAGAGCCGAATTCACGTGTCATGTTAGAATTGTAATTGACTCATTCTCTTCAGGTACACAGTCATTAACAGGTGCAATAGATTTTACAGGAGACACATACAACCAGATTGGAGAAATGTTTGAAAAACAGGTAAGAATGGAGGACTTACCAATTTTTTTTTTACCACAACTAACGATTATAGCAGATTTAATGTAATAAGACAATTATTAAACCTGAACCCTATACCACACAATCCAGAGTTTTAACGACCTTGAGGGAGAAGCCTTATGAAAACATGGTGGGAAAAGGAGAAAATGCTGGTAACCAGCATTTTCTCCATTTCCCACAATGTTTTCTACCCTATCTTGGACAAATTCCATGCCACAATTAAATTGTCGTCTGCAAATTCTTTCAATTTGGACAAGACTACTTTTTTGTTGTGGTAAGGAGTGAAAATGCATTTCACATATACAGTTACCTTTGTAGCCTGTGTAGATTAAGATCAGACTACACGTAATGGGTAGTCTGATCTTTGATCTACACTGTCCGCCTTGCTGAAACACTATGGCTGAAAGCAACCACAGACTTTATCTTAATAAGGTCTTAGTACTACACTGAAAATGCATGCTGGGTTTATTTTGAGCTCTAAAGGTTAAATGTAAGTAGAAAGATGATATAAACATGTTTTTATGAAATAAATGTCTTATGGCAAAATAAAGATCAAGCCTTGTTTCCAGTTAGTTTATTCTATTCCAGAACTTTGTACACGTCGGCCGGCAGAATTTTCTGTCATGTTATAAATATTTTTAGATATTCTCTGGCTGAAATGGCCTAGAAGTAGCAAAAAATGTTTTTTTTGCTTGCTGTCTGAAAATTTATCTGATCAACAAGTTAATGACATGGGTTTGAAAGAATTACAAGTCTCTTGCAACTATTTATAATTTAGCATGCAATAAGATCAGTTTTCAAGTGTAACTGGAATTTATTTTACTCATTACTTCTCTGATGTTCAGTAGATTTTTGAGTACCTTTTTTTCCCCAGTTCTAGTTTTCAACATACATTTTGACCCCCCCCCCCCCTCCTTTCCAAAAGGAAAAAAATGATGTTTACTATACACTTACCAATATTATTTTTAGAGATTACACATTTGTAAGTGTTGATGGTATTATTTAAAGTTGTTGTACTTATTTTCCACCTGCTGAGCCACAATAGCTCAGTCAGTAGTGTACGGGACTTGAGAACAGGAGGTCGTGGGTTCGATCCCCAGCTCAGCCAATTTCTTTCCGAGGATTGATGATAGTCATTGCGACAGGATTCATTCCTCTCTGACCGTTGTTTCACATTGGTTATGTAGGAAAGCAACCAGTGGCTTGAAAAGAATATTGTGCAGAGTACTGGTAGAAGTAACTCAAGGAAAGCATGGATAGGTACACTGGCTGCCACGATATAACTGAAATAATATTGAAAATGGTGTTAAACACCACACAGTCAATTATTTTCCACCTTCATGTATTTACAGCCTAGAAATGACTCGGAACCACTTCTAGATACTCTCAATGAGTACAAGGGAATTCTTGGTCAGTTTCCAGAAGTTTTGAAGCTGAATGAAGTAAGAAACTTTATTATATACTAGTAAATTTTCCGACTCAAAAACATGTGTCGCAATCGGGTAACATAACACACGTGACAGAAAAAAAATATGTATCTACACACTGAAATACAGTTCCAAATATGGTGGGATGACGTATCTAGTGCAGGGACTTAAGTATGCATTGATTTGCGATTGGGATAGTCAAAATGTTACACTGTAATATTAATCTGCCATTCACAAAAACAGAGTTACTACCCTCCATACTATTAATTGTCTCATTTTGTTTGCCATTTTCGAATAAAATGTCAATAATTGCAAAATGTTGTCGTTGAAAGTTGTAGGTATATAATAAAAGGAATAATATGTTGTAGTAACTTTCCTGGTGCTTGTATTTACTTCTCGCTGCGTAAGAAAATTTTTACATAGCGCTCGATCTTCGGTCTCGCGTGATATCAAATTTTCTCACGATGCTCGAATTAAATACAAGTACCAGAAAAGTTACTACAACATAATATTCCGTATTTATTGACTGCCTCTATTTATTTGTCTAGAAGTATATCAAAAGTCTCAAGAAAAGATTGTTTATACTGACTTGGAATAGTCAAGTGTTCTGTGGTTTTTTATCTAATGACAATTTAAATAGGTTTACATTCATGCTGTATCTAACATTTGTGAAAGATATTACACGACAAATACTAGATGCCAAATACTAGACTACAAATTAAACAGCTAGAATGATGTTTTCTGTCTTTGATAGGATAGGAAAAAACATTGTGGGAAAAGGGGAAAGTGCTGGTTACCAGCATTTTCTCCTTTTCCCACTATGTTTTCAAAAGTCTTCTCTTTAAGGGTCATTAAGGATAGGGCATCCTAATGGGATTCATGTAACATCGCCTTTCATCGCCGAAAAAACGTACAGATACGGCTAAGACTCGGGTAATTCGTAATCTATCAGCCGATAAGCAGGTCTTCCTGCATCAATTACGGATTACTAGAGTCATAGCAGAATCCATGCAATGAAAGGCGATGTTACACGAATCCCATTAGGGTGCCCTATCCTTAATAGTTGGACTTCTGTAGTAAGGGGTAAAGGTGTTGGATTAGTTGTTATATGTTCTGGGTTTGATCCCTGATGCAGAGCCCCACAACCGGGTATATGCTAAAATAGCCAGAGATAAAATAGCCAACAGGTAAACAAAGCCAGACCCAACTTGGATAAAAGTGCTATAGGTAACTAAGCATAGGTCAAAGAGCATGAAGTGTTCATATACCTGTTGAAGAGAGATGGAGAGGGTAATTGGCTAACTTAATAAAGCCATAGGTCAAAGAGCCTGAGGTGTTCATATACCTATTGAAGAGAGATGAAGAAGGTAATTGGCTAATTTTATAAAGCCATATGTCAAGAGCCTGAGGAGTTCTTATACCTATTGAAGAGAGATGGAGAAGGTAATTGGCTAACTTTATAAAGCCATATGTCAAAGAGCATTAGGTGTTCATATACCTATTGAAGAGAGATAGAGAAGGTGACTGGCTAACTTTTCTCAACATTTTGTCTATTATCAATAAAACACAACTTTGGAAACTTCTATCATTTAGTGCAAATGATGAAGGTTTACAATGGAAGGTACAAACGTTCTTTCAGCTTTAACTCTTTACCAGACAACAAAATTATAGACCTGTTCAAACTGAAAGCACTTTAAGACAGAAGAATAAATGCCACCCAAAAGGGTAAGTGCTTTCTATGGATGCATTAAGCTCCCTTTTCACAGAGTACGGAACATGTAGGCTTTTGCCAAGATATCACTTAAATATGGTTGAAAGCATCATAAAACATAATTCACTCAATTATAATCAGGGTGCCGTTGGTAAAGCCAAAGAATGTATGAAGATGCAGCAAGAAGGAAGGATGGTGGAATCAACAGTTCAAACAATAACACAGAAGGCTGATATAATTACCTGTGGAACACTGGCAGAAATCACATACTTCCAGACAGAAAGAACCAGAGACTTTAAAAGTGTCATGACAACATACCTCAAAGGCCAAATTGAGTTCTATGGAGAGGTAATGTTGGCTTAAAATTGAGTTTTTCCTTTACTTGTTAGAATGGCCGAAATTCGTTTCAAGGATTGATGAAAGTCATTACCAGACAATCCCTGGTTTTCACAACCCTGAGGAAGAAGCCTTTTGAAAACTGTGGGAAAAGGAGAAAATGCTGGTAACCAGCATTTTCTCCTTTTCCCACAATGTTTTCTACCCTTCCCAAAACAAACTTCAATTTTTTAGTCTCATAAATTTTGTCGTCTGCAAATCCTTTCAATTTGGACAAGTCTAAAATTTTGTTGTTTGGTAAAGAGTTAAAAAGGAGTCAGTCCTTTTTTTTTGTTAGCTAAATGTTTTTGACATTATTTAACTCTTATGGCGCCTTTTACAATTATTGTTGCCTTAGCTGTCAGCGTAGATCAAGATGAGACTGCACAAAACATGCAGTCTGATCTTCATCTACACTTTCGGCTTACCTGAAGCAATATAGACTAAGAAAACGATGAGTGATTTTTTTTTTAATCTTATTACTAGACTAAAATGTCTCTTTGGTTTATTTGGTGCTTTAACTCTTTGCCAAACGACAAAACTTTGGACTGGTCCAAATTGAAAACATTTGCAGATGACAAAATAGATGTGACGTAAATACTGAAATTTATTTTTGGAAGGGTAGAAAACGTTGTGGGAAAAGGAGAAAATGCTGGTTACCAGCATTTTCTCCTTTTCCCACAATGTTTAAAAAGGTTTCTTTCTCAGGGTCGTTAAAACTCGGGATTGTGTGGTGAAGGGTTAAAGGTTAATATGGAAATGCAGCCACCAACATTGTGGACATTGTTTGTAGAATTTGTAAAAAAATTGAAACTTAGTAACACTGAAAAAATGTTTTTTGTAGCACTGTTTATTCCTGGAATTTCAGATGCTGATATTGAGAAATGTTGTTTGAATTTCTTTTTAAAAGTTGATACTCAGACAATGACATTGGGAAATTGCTGTTTGAAGTACTGTTTCATAATGGAAACTCAGGCAGTGAGTTTGAGAAAATGCTGTGTGTAGAAATGATAAGGAGAAAGAAAGACTATGGTTAGGAGCACACACATGTAGTATAACAGTATTGTAGTCTTCCCTTTGCTCAACTTGACCTAGTGTAGAGAATTATTATTTTTAATTTAAGGCCCAATAGTGGCTAAAAGTAAACACTGTGGGTGTTAAAATGCATCTAGATTTTAATCAGACCATTTAAAATATGAAAATTATTGTGAAGATCGCATTCTGTTATTGTACAGTTGGTCCAAGTAGAACTCTTGGCTGGAAAGTTAATTTTAAAACCAGGTAAAAGGTAAAAAAAAGGTAATAGTGTTTTGGTACTTTTTACCTAGTTTATAATCAATTTTTTGGCCTCTGACTAACATTTGGATTGACTGTACAATAACAGTTTGTCATATTTACAATAATTTCTATACTTTAACATAGTATGAATTAATTTTAAATGCAATTTATAATCCACATTTTTTACTTTTGGGCACTATGCGGTTTTAACCCGTTACCACACAACAAAATTTTAGACAGATCCGAATTGGAACCATTTCCATGGTAAATGTGACACAAGTAATGGGATTTGTCTGTAAAAGAAAAGAAAACATTGTGGAAAAAGAAGAGAAAATGCTGGTTACCAGCATTTTCTCCTTTTCCCATTATGTTTTCAAAAGCTTTCTTTCTCAGGGTCGTTAAAACTCTTGATTGTGTGGTAAAGGGTGAAAATAAAAATAAACATGTTCTAAGACCTCAGTGTTAATGGAAACAAAGAACATAAATGAAATCAAAGTATTTTCTTTATTTCAGATTACAAAGAAATTACAACAAGCCTTACAGCAAGTGGAGAACTCATGAATAACTTCGATAACACTTACAAACACTGTGCTCAATGGGGATGTAGAACAGGAACATAAGGAGGGAGATGTTACTTTTTGAAAATCTTGAATTGGACTCTGGCTGCAAATACATCCATAATGATTCAGGATTTGCAGAATAATTCCATTTCAAAAAGTTCTGTGAAAATTCCTTGGTACAATTTGAAGTATTTCTCACTGTTCGAATTCCAAAGCTAGGTCCTGTAAAATAGTTAAATCTTTACCAAGCAATAAAATTTTTGACTCAGCCAAATTGTAAACATTTGCAGACGATAAATTACATGTAGCTCAAATAACAGTTTCTGTCATTAATAGGATAGAAAACAATGTGGGAAAAAGGAAAAAAATGCTGGTTACCAGGATTTTGTCCTTTTCCCACAATGTTGTCAACAGCCTTTTCTTTCAGGGTAATTATAGCTCAGGATTGTATGGCAAAGGGCCTCTGTGACCTGAACACTGGAGATAGTTGAAAAACACAGGTTCAGTGAGTGTTGATGTGACTTTGATATGGAAGGTGCTAGTTTGATGATTTCTTAAGCCTTGTAATTTTTTCATACTCCAAGGGGCTTTAAATCCTTTGGTGTTGGGCACAATTTGCGTTGCTTTTTTCAGACATTAAAGATAAAGATGAAAAAGAATTGGCCTGATCTTGACTGATCTTGCTTGTCAGATAGTTGTCAGTGATATGTTCTACAGTGTTTCAGTTTTGTTTTTCTTGTGCTTGAATATGTTTCTTTTTTAGGCCCAATGAACCCTTCACCACACAATCCCGTGTTTTAATGCCCCTGACAGAAAAGGCTTTTGAAAACATTTAAAAGGAGAAAATGTTGGTTACCAGCATTTTCTCCTTTTCCCTCAATGTTTGCAAAAGACTTCTTCAGCAGGGTTGTTTAAACTTGTGATTGTGTGGTAAAGGGTTAACTGTATGCATCAACTATCTGTAAAAGACACCAAAAAAAAAAAAATTTAGATGTAAGAAAAGTATTTGGCCTATGGAAGAAAAATAAGTTAGTTTTTAGCTCACCTGAACACAACGTGCTCAAGGGGAGCTTTTAGGGTCACGCTGTATCCGTCGTGCGGCATCAACAATTCTTTAAACATCTCCTCCTAAACCGCATGGCCGATTTGGACCAAACTTGGCTGGAATGTTCCTTGGGAGGTCCTCTTTAAAATTTGTTCACAGAATTTGATTCCATCAAAAACTCTGGTTGCCATGGCAACCAAATGGAATTTTCTGTGAAATTTTGATCCGTCTAGAAACATGGCTTTGGTGTTGGGGGGCTATTTGCACTATATGGACATGAAGAAATTCTTAAAAATTCTTCTTCTCTGAAACCACTGGTCAGATTTTGTAGTAATTTCACAGAATTGATCCTTTGGTGACCTTTTAATATTCATCAAAAGACAGAGTACGGATTTTTCTGAAAAGGGCTATTGCAGACGTCAACCTATATCAGGTGAGTGCACTGGTGAGAAATGCTGATCAATATGCACACTTTCTACTTGATGTATTTGATAGCTATGTATTGCAAGAGGTAATATAAAACTGTTATCTTTGGAATACATGCATAATATTTCACCAGTTATCAAAATGGCCTCTATCTGGGTGTTAACTGCCTTGTTGTTCACCATTTCTGTACTTTATGATAGATTGTTTTCTGAATTCTATACAAACTTTATATGCTGAATTCTGATTTGTCAAAAACATGGCTGTGGTGATGAATGTAGGGGTGCTGACAGATTTTGAAATGATTTTTTCAGGTGACCCTTTCAAAATTCCTTGTCAAAATAATGATTTTCTTTCCAAAATTTCAATACTTTAAAAAAATTGGCTATGGTCCTCTCAAAAATTCAGGTGAGCGATTCAGGGCCATCTTGGCCCTCTTGTTTATATACACTGCTCAAAAGAATTAAAGGATCACACAAATACCAAAATTCAAATCTTTCACTTGGCTAAACACTCAGTCTTTGTGCTCTGAAAACCATCAGCTTACATTGTTACTGGAAAAACTGACTCAATAGTTTTCTCGTTTGTTTCATTTTAAATACTGATAGCCGAGCCCAGGTAGCTCAGTTGGTAGCGTGCAGGACTTGAGAACAGGGGGTCGTGGGTTTGATCCCTGGCTCGGCCAATTTCTTTCCGAGGATTGATGATAGTCATTGCGACAGGATTCATTCCTCTCCCACCACTGACCATTGTTTCGACAATGGTTATGTGGGAAAGCAGCCAATGGCTTGGAGAGAAAAATGTGCGGAGTACTGGTAAAAGAGACTCCAGGAAATCATGGATAGGTGCACTGGCCGCCGTGATATAACTGAAATAATGTTGAAAATGGCGTTAAACACCATACAATCAATCAATCATTAAATGCTGATAAGCCATGTTAAGAAGAAAATCAAGAAATTTGTTTTCCTTGTTCTTTTCTTAAACAGCTCATATTTTTCCAATCTTTTGTTCATATTTTTGTCAAATCTAATGAAAGAAATAAACAAGAAGAAAGAATGACACCTCTGATTCTCTTAAAAGCCTGTATGGCATATCAAAAAGACAGCTTTGACAGGAATAGCCCATACATCTTTCATGCAAACCAAATCGTTCTGCCTGTTCTGAGATTTTACAATGTTAAAACTGAATGAACTTAACAGCAGAAAATTATTTGCATTTTCATGTACTGTAAAAAATTATCTTGTGATCAAAGTCGAGGACATGTGTTCCTTTAATTTTTTTGAGCAGTGTACTTTGCTCCAAACCTACGTACAATTTGTTGATATAAATTGACACAATGATTGGGTGGGGAGGGGGGTCTGTGTTGAATTATCACTTTTTTTTAAATGAATGAATCACAAATCAACCAAATTCAAATGAAAATGCATGCATTTTCTATCAACTGGGATGAATAAAGAGCAGGAATGTTGCAAGATAGAACTTAAGATAGGGCACCCTAATTGAATTTGTGTAACATCACCTTTCACTGCCAAAATTGTACGGATGCGGCTAAGACTCAGGTAATCCGTAATCGATGCGGGGAAGCAGTGTCTATTGGCCAATCGGTTACTGATTACCTGAGTCTTAGCCGAATCTGTAATTTTTTTTGGCGATGAAAGGAGATGTTACACGAATCCCATTAGGGTGCCCTATCCTTAATAGTCTTCATGTTGATATGAATTTTGTAAGAGCTTGGAAGAATAGCTTGTGTTTTGTATGGATTAACACATGGTGCCTATATGTTCATGTCAGGTTTAAATGTTAACTGTGGTATGTTAGTTTCAATTTTCAACTTTGTCCACCTTGTAAAGTGCTGGTAACCAGCATTTTCTCCTTTTGCCACTATGTTCTCTACCATTCAGAAGACCACTACCATCATTTGAGCCACTTTTGCCTTTAACCCTTTACCACACAATCCGGACTTTTAACGACGCTAAGAAAGAAGCGTTTTGAAAACATTGTGGGAAAAGGAGAAAATGCATAATCAGGGCCTAGAAAATTGTTGAATGTTGCCTTATGTACATGTATATAGTTTTATATTTTATACACACATAGATTAGTCATTGTAGGAAGAGAGCGAACTCGGTAAATAAATCAGGGCCTAGCTATATGAAAAAACATATGTCTCTTATTTTGCTTAAATCAGCTAATAAAACTCAGTTTCTGACTTTAGTTGATTATTTGAGACACTTTGCACTAATATCCACAGACTTTAGTAATATTCTAAAATCCTGAGCTGACACAACGTTTCAGTCTCAACTTGGCAAAAATAATGGTTTAAAGTTTGTTAAAATGAGTAAAGTCTGTAGATATTTGTGAAATGCGAAAAGATTTGAGCCATGCTGTGATAAAAGGGGGCTTAATGCATCTCCGTGATGCATTATACCAAGAAAGTCATCACAGTGGTATAAGTACATCCCTAAAATCCATGTTGTATAACAGCCTACTGAATCATGAGGTACACTGGTCCTTTGACATACAGAAAATTGACCGATGGCAAAAAGTTTCGGCCCAGGTCAGCCTGCGCAGACTGCACAGGCTGACCTGGGTCGATACTTTTCGCAAATGCATTAAGCCCTCTTTTCTCAGAGCATTGTTCATGGCTATGAAATACGTAGTAAAAATTCAGGTTAATCTTTTTTTTCTATGCTTTCTTTTTTCATGAAGTATGGTGTAATCAGCAAAATCTATTATTGTTAAAACTTGTAAATCTGATTTTTTTAATTGGTTGGTACAGTATTTTTTTTCCTCTTATTTTTTTTTTATTTTTTAATACTCTACCAAATAAGAAAACTTTGGACTAGGCCTTATTGAAAGCACCCAGAGACGACCAACACAAAAATTTTGCTTCTTTGAAGGAATTTGTGTCTGAAAAAATAGAAAACATTGGGGGAATAGGAGAAAATGCTGGTTACTACCCACATTTTCTCCTTTCCCTACAATGTTTTCTCTCTGTCAGGGTTGGTGGTAAAGGGTTAAGACAACTACAACAATTGAATTTTATGATAAACCCTTAACCCTTTACCACACAGTCACAAGTTTCAATAACCCCAAGGAAGAAGTCTTTTGAAAACATTGTGGGAAAAGGAGAAAATGCTGGTAACCGGGATTTTTCTCCTTTTGTCACAATGTTTTCTACCCTATCGACAATAAATTCCTTCATTTGAGCTATATTTTAATTGTCCTCTGGAAATGCTTTCAAATTGTACTAGTCTACATTTTTGTCACGTGGTAAAGAGTTAACTTGTGTTGAATAAGTGTAGCGGCTGTCTTGGGTGGTCCTGATCAAGACCAGATGGCACATTAAAGACCGACTGATTTTTGACCTACACTTTTAAGATTTTTTTTTTAGATATGCAGTGCTGTGCCAAAAGGGGTTTAATGGATGGTTGAATATATCTCCTTGATGCATTATACCAAGCAAGTCACCCCATGACTATGGATCCATAAAATCACTATTTGTCAAACATATGGTTAATGAGGTAGACTGGTCCATGGAAATGTAGAAAATTTACCCATAGCAAAAAAGTTTCGACTCATGTCAGCCTGCGCAGTTTGCGCAGGCTGACATGGGTTGATACTTTTTTGCGGATTCATTAAACCCATCTGTTCACAGAGCATAACCTAGATATTTTTGGCCAACATAGCAAAGAAATGTAAATATGCATATTGACCTTTCTGATGTCTGAAATCGTTCCTCTGTTTTGTACAGCCTTCTGAGAATAAGATCTATCTTAGTCTAGAATGAAGACGTATAACTCATTATCAGACAACGAAAATATGGACCTGTCAAAATTGAAAGCATTTACAGCTGGCAAGGTGAACATAGCTTAAAAACTGAAATCTTTGTTCATGGGAAAAGAACTTCGTAGGAAAAGGAGAAAATGCTGGTTAATATTTATCTTTTCCTACAATGTTTTCCAATGTCTTTTTCCTGTAATTTGTAGAGCCACAAGATCATTTGATTAAGAATTAAGAAATATACTTACTGCGTAATCCCAGATTTTAATAACTCTGGGCAAATAAGCTTTTTCTCCTTTTCCCACAAACTTTTAATCCTTTTCTAAGAAAGATTCCTCAAATTTAGCCACTTTAGTTTGTTGTGTGCCTATGCTTTGAATTTTGACTAGTCCAGTGTTTTTTTCATGTGGTAAAGAGTTAACCCTTTACCACACAATCCCAAGTTTTTACAACCCTGACAGACAAGACTGTTGAAAACAATATGGGAAAAGAGGAAAATGCTGGTAACCAGCAACTTCTGCTTTTTCTGCAAAGCTTTCCCCCATTTCAAAGATAGAAATCATCCTTTGAGCTACATTTAATTTGGCGTCTTCAGATATGACAAAGGGGACTTGGTTGTGTATATGCTTTTAATATAACAAGTCTAAAACTTTGTTGTGTGGTTAAAGCTTTATTCAATACTTCTTGCAGACATATTTTTGCACATTGATATTGACCAGTTTATTTGAAAATATAGTGTGCGGAGCCCGGTAGCGCAGTTGGTAGCGTACAGGACTCAAGAACAGGGGGTCACTGGTTCGATCCCCGGATCAGCCAATTTCTTTCCGAGGATTGATGATAGTCATTGCGACAGAATTCATTCCTCTCTCACTGCTGATCATTGTTTCGACAATGGTTATATTTGAAAGCAGCCAGTGGCTTGGAAAGAATATTGTGCGGAGTACTGGTAAAAGAAACTCCAGGAAATCATGGATAGGTGCACTGGCCTCCGCGATATAACTGAAATAATGTTGAAAACGGCATTAAACACCATACAATCAATCAATCAGTCAATTATTGAAAACACTGTGACAATGATGACTCCATACAGATGTTGATACATACTGAACAGCTAAGGAATTTTAAAACCCTTTACCACATAGTCCCAACTTCTCGCAACTCTGAGGAAGACAGCTCTTGAAAAGATAGTGAAAAAAGGAGAAAATGCTGGCCGCCATTTCTACCCTTTCCAAAACAAATATGAATTTTTGATTCATGTTTTATTTTTCATCTTAAAATACTTCCAGTTTGAACAAGTGTGAATAGGAAATTTTTTTGTTTGGTAAAGATTTAAATGTAGAGAAGGCTTGCATTATGTGGAGAGTACATGTAGTTTACTTTCTTTAGAGGTTTATGGAGGAAAATGCTCATGCTAATGAATTAACTCTTCACTACATGACAAAATTGTAGACTGGTCTAAAGTGAAAGCATTTGCACATGACAAATCATAATAATGTGCCTTAAATGATTGGACTTATTTCTGAAAGCTGAGAAAACATTGACGGAAAAAAAGAAAATGCTGTTACCAGCATTTTCTCTGTTTCCCACAATGTTTTGAAAAGTCTGATTTACCAGGGTCGTTAAAACTCAGGATTGTATGGTAAAAGGTTGAATGAATCTCGATAACTGTTAGCCCAACACCATTTGCAGACCAGAACTAAGAATTTTGCTTAAATGCTGAAAATTGTCTATTAAAGGGTAGAAAACTGTGGAAAAAGGTGAAAATGCTGCTTACCAGCATTTTCTTCTTTTCCCATGATGTTTTTAAAAGTTTATTTCCCAGGGCGTTTAAGTTCAGGATCATGTTGAAAAGACTTAACTCTGCTAAACAACAAAATTTTAGACTTGGTCAAATTGAAAGCATTTGCTGATGACACTATAAATGCAACTCAAAAATTGAAAGTTTTCTTTAGATAGGTAGAAAGCATTGTTGGAAAAGGAGAAAATGCTAGTTATCAGTGTTTTCAAAAGCAGTTTTCCTTAAGGTTGTTAAAACTGGGGATAAAGACTTAGATAGACTTCAAAACTTTTGATAGGTTTTAAGCCAGTATTTTAGAACTAACTGTGATATTGTAAACCTTTTATGACTTGTTTTTTAATTGTTATACACACCACTAACATAACCATAGAAACAAAATGTTTGCCAAACTTTCTTTTTGTTACTTTTATTGGTTTTGGGTATGTCTCACTCTTAAAATGGTAGCTTAAGGGGACAGGATAAGAGCCAAGTATTGATATCGGTGGTTGGTGCATACAAAACTTTTTTAACCCTTTATCATACAATCCCAGGTTTTAACGACCCTTGGAAATTGGACTTTTGGAAAAAATTGTGGGAAAAGGAGAAAATGCTAGTAACCAGCATTTTCTCCTTTTCCCACAATGTTTTCTACCCTTCCCACAACAAGTTTTAATTTTACAGTCACATTTATTTTGTTGTCTGCAAATGCTTTCAGTTTAGACTAGCCTTAAATTTTGTTGTTTGGTAAAGAGTTAAGATGGGATAAGAGCCAAGTGTTGATATCTCGGCTGAGTTGAACATGAAAAAAGGTTTTATAAAAGTGTTATAACCTAGGTTCGTTACCTCCACATTTGCTGCTTGCCAGAATTTTCTTCTTTTCTGAGAATGGTTTCAATCTTTCATAGAAAAATCCAGTCATTTGAGCAACCAAGTGAATCATGGGATAGACAAGTTCTTTGAAATGCAAGCCTGTCCATGTAGCTCAGTGGTAAGCGTACATGTATCTGACTTGTTTCCTGGAGGTTGCGGGTTCGATACCCAGTTGTGGCGAACTTTCTTTCCAGCGAGTTTTCACCTCTCACCTCTGATGCATGTGAGAAATGTAGTCAGTGGCTTTGGAAAGAAAGTTGTGTCAGTGCTGGTGTGAGAAAGCTGTTAGAATGGCGTTAAACTCCAATACAAATCCAGTACAATTAAAATGCAGAAAATTGACACATAAAAAAGTTTAGTCCCATATCAGGCTGCTCAGGCTGTCATGGGTTGAAATTTTTTGCAGATGCATTAAACACCCTTTTCACAGAGTATGTACTAATTTAATTTTTGCCTACATTTTTCATAAAGGTGGGGGATACAGATGTAAAGGTTTTTTGAATTTATTGTTTAGTTGTTCTCTATATACTGTATAAGTGGAAATTTTTGCGATTTCGCGAATTTGAAAATTTCGCAAACTTTTCTGTTCGTGAATTTTAGTAGAAATATACCAACAAATAACGAGTGTCCTGAATTTGCAAACTTTTCCATACCCAAAATGTTCGTAATCAGTAATTCGCAAATTGTTTGACACACGTATATATCCACGTATACGGTAGCTCTTTACCAAACTACAAAATTATAGACTTGTCCAATTTCAAAGCACTTACAGATGACAAATGTTGCTCAAATAGTGAAACCTATTAGTTAGTCTGTTAGTAGGTAGAAAACATTATGAGAAAAGGAGAAAATGCTGGTTAGCATTTTCTCCTTTTCCCATAATGTTTTCAAAAGTCTTCTTCCTCAAGGTTGTTAAAACTTGAAATTGTGTGGTAAAAGGTTAAACTTTTATCATTTACAGAAAGGATAAACATTGTACAGAAAAGCAGGCTGAGAACTGCTGGGATGTGAATAACAAAAGGTACTGGTAACTGTGGTATAAACAAACCTGTGGCAGCATTCTATAACTGTGCCATTGAAAATAATGCTTGGTGTATTGTAATGTATCTTATTACTTTGAATTGTTTATGTAGTGATATTTTAACATATATTTTTCAAATAGTTGCTCTGATTTCATTGGTTGAAAGCATGAGGGTTTGTATTTGTAGGAGCCTGCCCAGCTAGCTCAGTGGTTAGCATATCTTACTCATGACCTGGTGGTTGTGGGTTCGACACATGGTTGAGGCAATTTTTTTTTTGGCGATTTTTTTTTGCCTCTCACCTTTGATGCAAGTTAGAAAAGTAGTCAGTGACTAAGCAAGAAAGTTGTGTTAGGACTGGTGTGAGAAAGCCAGGACACATGCGTGGTGCACTGACAGGGGTGATATGACCAAAGCTATTAAAACGGGATTAACTCCTATACAAACAAACAAATTGTATTTGTAGGCTGTAGATCAGCCTTCATTGTTGGGTCTGATCTTGGCTCATAATGTCCATGAAATATTTCATGGATCCATGATTATATACATGCTATATATGATGACTTGCTTGGTATAATGCTAGAGGGCTGGTTATACAGTATTTGTTATAATGTATATAATTATGAACCATGCTCTTTGAAAAGGGCACTTAACCCTTTACCACACATTCATTTGTTTTAACAACCCTAAAGAGGAGGATTTCTGAAAACATTGTGAACAAAGGAAAAAATGTTGGTAACCAGCATTTGCTCCTTTTCCAATGTTTTCTACCTATTTAAGGACTAACACTATTATTTGAAAGAAAAAGAATTCTCATCTTTAAATTCCTTCAAAATGGAAGTCTAATATCTTGCCATGAGGTAAAGGGTTAATACATCTGCAAAATGTATCAACCCATGTCACCCTGGACATTCCACACAGGCTGACATGGGTGGAAACTTTTTGCTATTTATAAATTGTATGCATATCAAAGGACTACTATTCTACCAAATGATTCAGCGGGTTGTACTCAAAATGGATTTTATGGATCCATACTTATGATGACTTGCCTGGTAAAATGCATCAGAAAGTTGCATTAAACTTCAATTTATCGGAGTGCAGCTCATATTTACATAAATGATATACAAGTTGTCTCCTGCAAATTTGTTTCAGAATGTGATGATCGAACCGTTTACTGCATGACTGAATTTTAGATTAGTGTAAATTGAAAGCATTCATGAAAAACAAAAGGGTTCAAATGATAGCAGTTGTCTTTGGAAGGGAAGAAAACATTGTGGGAAAAGGAGAAAATGCTGGTTACCAGCATTTTCTCCTTTTCCCACAATGTTTTCAAAAGCCTTTTTTGTAAGGGATGTTAATACAGGGGATTGTGTGGCAAAGAATTAAGTTGTGTAACTTAGACTACAAGAAGAAGGATTTGAAGAAAAGGAAAATATTTTTGTCTGCTTGTATTGAAACCATTGTGATAAAAGGAGCAATTTACTTGCAACATGTGATTGCTTCTTTTATTATGTTCTTATCAATGAATTACTAGGATTTCACAGTGAATAACACCACTCATGATGATAAATATGGTATCATTACTAGTGATGATGTAGTTTTAGAAAGTTGGCCGGAACTACTTTTTTCCTATACTGCTGATATTGATAATTATTAGAATAAAAAAGGTTGAATTAGGAATATAATAAATAGGTTAATCAACTGGTTGTTTGTGATATTAAAAATCTGTCGCTCGAATGGGGTTTGATGCGGTTAAAAAACTCATCTTTTTTTAACCGCATCACGCACAACATTACACACAACCAGTTGAAATATACTCTATTCATTACAATTGTCTACTGACTTTTTTACTGCAGGGATATAAAAATTTGGAATTTTGTGGTAGTAGGTGAATATAACTTTTATTGAAAATGTTAAGAATACTTGTAGAGAAAATGTTCATTCTATTTTCAGATTGATTGTTAAGTGTTATGATTTCATTCTGCTATAATTATAATATTAGTTTATTTTCTATTTTGTTTCTTTTCCACATAAATTGATCAATATTAAATTTTATGCACAAATCTATCTATTATACTGTTATAGAGGTAAATACTGCATGAAAGCATGCTTGAATAAATATTGAAAATAAATTCTTTGTGAAAAATGTTGCCTTTGATCAGGGATCGTATATACACAGGGATAGGCAACGCAACTGGATTTAAGACCGATTATCGATTTTTCACTGACTTACCTGTATGGCGTCCAATAATCTGTTGTCGTTCCTTGCTAGTTATTATCATCCTTTCAGATAATATAATTCCTTGCCGATTCCGACAATTTTTATATCCGCCAAAGAAGCGTTTAGTCAATGTTTATGTCAATGTTTTTCTATTATTGATTTTTTTTTCAGTTAAAGTGTTATTTTTTTTATCTGGAAAATTTAAAGTGTCGACTAATTGGGCGTTTCAGATATACAGGTCATGTTGTCAGTCTTGATTTCACACGAAGTGTAAATTGTGAATGGAGATCAAAACAGCCCGGTGCCAAAACGACCCATTACCGAAACAACCCTCTTTTTCGTAGTAACTTAAAATATTTTAATATTTCTGCAGTGGATATCTATTGCAAACAATTCGGAAAAGTACACATCACCTGTTGAAGGATTAAGTCCGTCTAACGTTTCGGAAGTGGGCTGCTTTTGTCCACTCCCTGTATTTGACATGATCACAAGCGGGATATATCAAGTTGTGTATCTGTCATGACACATCTAGTGTCCTCTTCTGTTTATAGACAATACGCATCACTGAAATTGAATATTTATTTTCTGATTTTCTTCTCCAAATGTTTCAATTTGGTCAGGTCAAAAGCTTCTCATGTTATCAGGAGTGACAAACATTTCACTTGTATGTAGTACAATGTATTAGGCGGGTAAACACAGAGATCTGTTAATAGTTATATACCCATTTTTCAATAGCAAACTACACAAAGGGCATATAGAACCAGAAAATTGCCTTCACTGCCCATTAAATGGACCTTCCAGTACATTTTCAGTTCAGCTTGCAGCTACTCTTAAATCACTGTCTTTGACAGAAAAAAAGGAGACTTTCCTGCAAAATGGAAAGAATTAGTGAAATTTCTGAAAAAGTAGGCTGGTGAAGTGTGAGGACCTGTCTGCAACTCTGTTCCTACTTTTATATATTGGAATCAATTACATACACCAGTGGCATTCACAATTGCATCATTTCGAATTAACCTGTGTACCTTACAACCTTGTGCGTTTGATGACTTCGGAATATTTAAAGCTTTTTGAAAATATTGTGGGTAAAGAACACAATGCTAGCCTAGCACATGTACCTGTTTTCAGCATTTTTATCTGCAATGTTCAATACCATGCAAAAAAAATCCAATCATTTGAATTTACTTTCAGTTGTCGTTTGCTAATACTTTCAATTTGGGATTCCAAAGGCCCCCAAAAAATTGTTCTTTGGTGAAAAATAGTCAGTAGCATAATTATTAGGAAAAAAAAAAGAAAAATCTGCAATTATCCCTTTCCTACACAACTGACGACCTGATGACCAAGAGAAAGAAGCCTTTTGGAAACATTGCAGGAAAAGGAGAAAATGCTGGTTACCAACATTCTCTCCTTTTCCTCAAATGCTTTCAATTATATCATTGACAAATTCCATAATTTGAGTCGCATTTCAATTGTTGTCTGTAAATGCTCTCACTTTGTACAAGTCTACTTCTGTGTTGTTTCAAAAAGAGTTAACAGTGTGGCAAAGTAAAAGTTGCTTTTGACAAGCAATTTTTCCTTCTTTAATAATGGTTTTTTAATCTGTGTCAGAGAACTTAAGCTTATCTAATAACTTTGAATGCTTTGATTTTGGACCAATTTGAAAACAGTATAAGTTGTGTAGGACTTTGTACAAATTTGACTTTTCACTCCTCATACAGTGGACAGCATTGGAAAACATTTGTAAAAGACCAGTTGCAGCCAGTGATCAAATCTTTTCAAAATGATTTCTGTGCTATTAAAAAAATTATGTTTTTGCCTTTCCTTCAAATGTTTTTCATTTTTTAAATTTTCAAAAAAAATCACACTGTACACAGAAAGTTTATATTGAAATTGATATTTTAAAATTTCTCACTGAAAACCTCAAGGCAGCCATGAATATTGAGCTACATGTGTGTTACAAAATTAAATGGTGCTGAAAAATGTGTTCCTTTAGCAAGTTTTAACTTAGTGCCTAATAAATTTGATTTTACATAAATCCACTGTAGAAATCTTTGGAAAAGAGTATGACACAAGGACCAATCTTTTTTACGATAAAATGTAACATGCAAATGGTTGGTTGCTTCCGCAAATGCTCTTTTCATTGAATGTAGACTTTTATCTCCTAAAACTTTTTCACTGTGGCAAGTTGCAGTTAATGATGATGGTAAAAGTATTGTGTATATGAGATATTATTGGTATATTAAACTATCATTATAATCCTGGTGTATGTCATACAAACGCCCAAAATATACTTCTCTCCCTCAACAGAGATTTTCAAGTAGAAACATTCCTAACTCTAGTAATACATGGAATATGGATAGCTGCATTGTTTGCTGTGATACAATTGCAAAATGTTGAAAGCAACCAACCTTCAGGAACACTTTGCCAGACAACAAAATTTGAGACTTGTCTGATTTGGAATTATTTGCAGACAAGAAATGAAATGTGTCACTTGTGTCTTTGCTGAGAAAATGAGAACATGCTTGCCAACATTTTCTTCTTTTCCCACAATGTTTTCAGATGTGTAAATATTTCCCATGGTAGTGAAAACTTAGGATTCAGGAATACTGACATTTGTCACAGATTATTAGATAACTCCTTACCACAAGTGGCTTATAAGACTGTAGATACTGAATGTACTGTGTTGTTTGAAGAAACCAAAAGTATGTCAAATTTAATACATGTACTTTTAGTGTTTTATGACAATAGTGTGAATAGTGGGAAACCAACATCATGATTCTCAGAGAATTTTGCACAACACAGATACATACTTCTCTCCCTCAAAAATTATGTTGATGAGGAAAAGCAACACACAGCTTGTGCAGACAGTTGTGCAAATTCAAAAAACAAATAGATAAGTATAATGGCTGCTATGATACAACTAAAATGTTGTGAAACATTGCAAATTGAGCAAGGTTCCATCCTTAACTTTTTGCCAGATTACAAAATTTTGGACATGTCTAATTCGAAAGCATTTGCAGACGACAAATGAAATGCAACTGAAATGAGGAGACTTGTTTTTCCTAGGGAAATGAGAAAATGTGACATGTACTTACCGGTAGTTTCTTCTTTTTTCACAATGTTTTCGGAAGTATGGATATTCCCCAGGTTAGTGAAAACTTAGGATTCAGGAATACTAGCATTTGTCACAGATAATTAAATAACTCCATACTTCTAGTGGCTCATTGAGCTATACATACTAAATATACTTTGATGGTAGAAGAAGCTCACAGCTTTCATATTCAAATACATGAATTTCACTTTAGCATTTTTCTTGCAGGTTTGTACAGTTCACAGCTGATTTGGTCTTTAATATTCCAAGTTTTCAAGCCCAGCTTCAGTATCATACTAGTACACTTTATGCAGAATTACAAAACCATCTTCAATGTCATTCTTCTGTTCACAGGATGCATCACAACAGTATGTTGACAGCTCTTGAAACCATGTTTTGAAGTGTTTGTGCTGTCACAATACATATCTGGAAAAAAATATAGAACCAACTGAATTTCAAATTCCTCCTTTTTAGCTCCACTGGCCAAAGGCCAGCGGGCTTATGTCATGGCCTGTTGTCCGTTGTGCGTCCGTCCGTCCGTCCGTGCGTCCGTCCGTCCGTGCGTTAACTTTTTTTTTAAAACGTCTTCTTCTCTGAAACTACCCATCCAATTTTGATGAAACTTCACAGAAATGATCCTGCCATGGTCCTCTTCAGAATTTCTTGAAAGAATTTAATTCCTTCAAAAACTCTGGTTGCCATGGCAACAAAACTGAAAAATTTTGAAAATCTTTGAAAATCTTCTTGTCTGAAACCGTAAGGCCAAGGGCTACCAAATTTGGCATGTAGCTTTATCTAGTGGACCTCTACCAAGTTTCTTCAATTTATAGCCCTGGGGTCAAAATTGGCCCCACCCCGGGGGTTACAAGTTATACATGGGCTTATTTAGGGAGAACTTTAAAATTCCTCTTCTACCTAGCCATAGGGCCTAAAGCTACCAAATTTGGCATGTAGCTTTATCTAGTGGACCTCTGCCAAGATTGTTCAAATTATAGCCCTGGGGTCAAATTAGGCCCTGCCCGGGGGTAACAAGTTTTACATGGGCTTATATAACAAGTTTTACATGGGCTTATATAGGGAGAACTTTAAAATTCTTCTTTGACCTAGCCATGGGGCCTAGGGCGACCAAATTTGGCATGTAGCTTTATCTAGTGGACCTGTACCAAGGGTGTCCAAATTATAGCCGAGGGTCAAATTTGACTTCGCTCCGGGGGGTAACATGTTTTACATGGGCGGGCTTATATAGGAAAATCTTTCGCATCTAGCTATAAGGGCTAGGGCTATCAAATTTTGCATTTAGCTTTATCTAGGGGGTCTCTATCAAGGGTGCCCAAATTATAGCCCAGGGGGTCAAATGTAGCCCCACCCCAGGGGGTCACAAGTTCTACATGGTCTTATATAAGGAAACTTTAATAATCTACTTGTACATAGCCATATTTAGGCCTAGGGCTACCAAATTTTGCATGTAACTTTATATAATGGGCCTCTACCAAGAGGGCCCAAATTTTAACTTTGGGGGTCAAGTTTGACTCCACACCAGGGGTCACAAGTTTTACATTGGCTTTTATAGTGAAAACTTGATAAACCTGTGTCATGGATCACATATTTTACAGGGCTTTTATTCAGCAAACTTGTTTTACATGACTTTTTATTGGGCAAGATTAAAAAATCTTTTTGTTTATAACCACACATTCTAGTTTCATATTGTAGGTCTGGGGTCAAAATTGCCTTCATTCCAGGGATCGCAAGTTTAACATGGGCTTCAAAATATTGTCACTTCAATTTAAACATTAATCAAGGGAAATAACTCTTTTTATGAAAGATAAAGTTCGTTACTATTTACCTCCCTTGATTATCAAGCTGCAGTGATACATGATTGGTGCTAGACAAGTTTTTTAGCTCCACTGGCCGAAGGCCAGCAGGCTTATGTTATGGCCCGTTGTCCGTTGTGCGTCCATCCGTATGTTAACTTTTTAGCTCACTTGAGCACAACGTGCTCAAGGGGAGCTTTTAGGATCACCTGGTGTCCGTCGTGCGTCGTGTGTCGTCAACAATTCTTTAAACATCAACTCCTCCTAAACCGCTGGGCGGATTTGGACCAAACTTGGCTGGAATGTTCCTTGGAAGGTCCTCTTTAAAAACTGTTCACAGAATTTGATTCCATCAAAAACTCTGGTTGCCATTGCAACCAAATGGAATTTTTTAGGGAATTCTTTAAAAATCTTCTCCTCTGAAACCACGGGTCAGATTTTGAAATAATTTCACAGATATGCTCCTTGGGTGACCCTTTTTAAAAATTGTTCGTAAAATTTTGATCCGTCAAAAAATGTGGCTCTGGTGAATGGAGGCTTCTTGCACCATATAGAAATGAAGGAATTCTTCAAAATTCTTCTTCTCTGAAACCGCTGGTCAGATTTCGAAATAATTTCACAGGATTGTTCCTTGGGTGACCCTTTTCAAAAACTGTTCGTAAAATTTTGATCCGTCAAAAAACGTGGCTCTGGTGAATGGGGGCTTCTTGCACTATACAGAAATGAAGGAATTCTTTAAAAATCTTCTCCTCTGAAACAGCAGGTCAGATTTTGAAATAATTTCACAGGATTGTTGCTTGGGTGACCTTTTTCAAAAATTGTTCGTAAAATTTTGATCCGTCAAAAAATGTGGCTCTGGTGAATGGGGGCTACTTGCACTATATGGAAATTTAGAAATTCTTAAAAATTCTTCTTCTCTGAAACGACTGGTCAGAATTTTACTTAATAGCCAGTGGAGCGATACAGGGCCATCATGGCCCTCTTGTTACAAAACGTAACATTTTAATTCTTCAGTTACGTTGCAAAATATGGTTTTATTTTCACATGGTTAGACTATAATGAGAATTTGTTCAGGATATGGCCAACTATCAGAGATCCAATCATTTTTGACTAATGTGCGGTACTGAGCTTCCACCTTTACTGAAATAACCCCTTTTTAGGCTGCACTTTTATTTACCTAGGATTCGATAAACAGCTTATATTTGATTTTAGTGCAAAACGAAATACTTACTGCTTATAAATATGGTAATATCTGAACACAATTAATTCAAAAGATGGAATCAGAATGCTACATTTATCACCAGGGTCTCAGCAAATTCACCATATTTGGCCGCCATCTTGCAGTTAAGACCGAAAATAGCCAAGTTTTTGAGCCCATAGTTATCTAACCTTGGCATCAAAAATCACTAGATTTGATTTAAAAACAAAAAGAAATACTTACTGCTTATAAATATGTCAAAATCTGAACAAATTTATTTCTAAAAATAAACTGAGAATGCTACAAGTATCACTAGGGTCCCGCCAAATTCACCACATTGGTCCGCCATTTTGTGATGAAATACCGAAACTAGCCCAGTTTTGAGCCCATAATTATCAAACTTAGGAATCGAAAATCAGCACAAAATTGGCTTTACTACAAGGAGATGTACTCTATCTCGTGATTTTTACCAACTAGTTGCTATTTGGACGCTACTTTATGTACTTAAGAGTATTTCTTTTGCACGTTACTAAATCCTCCTGCCGAACATCCCCTACGGGGCAAACATGCTTAGGCCATGAATTTTTAACGCCAAAATAAGCATATAAAACAAAATCCCCGAAAAAATTGATGTTACATATATTCTAAGCATGTAAATATTCGGAAACTTACCAGTTGAGAAGGACGTATGGGATAACCAAGCAAAACGTTGATTAAAACAGTGACCGTCGTATGTCGAAATTTAAGATGGCCGCCGTTTTTTCCTTTGCGGTCAATTCGAAAGAAGACGGTGAATAACCGGAAGTTATACCGCGTTTCCTATCCCTGTATATAAGATCCCTGCTTTGATACGCTTTCTCGGCGTAGCTGAATGCGATGGTTTTTGACCTACCTGTTGGTACTGATACAGAATGAATAAATGGTAATTTGCGATTGGTAAAAAATGTGCACATGTTTATTTGGAGGGTCCCTGCTGCCATATTTGCTCTCGCATTTATTCATGAAACCAATATTTACAAGTGTTGCTACTGCTAGAACTATGCTTTCTTTTTTGTTCTTTATGGAAATTTAATATTTTCATAAGCGTCACCCAATAACCAGATACAAATACTACTTTTCAACAAAATGAAGAGCTGTGAGGAAAAACAGGCAATTGTTCGTGAAGTTACTTCTCAATATTTTACTTCATATCGAGCCACAAAAGAGTTACAATATTCATATTCAAGTATCTCTAACGCTGTCTCTCTTTTTTTAAGAGATCTTTCTTCTTCAAACTTCCCTTCTTCTTGTCTGTAATGTCTATTGAAGATTGCGGTGGCTCTCTGGAGCGTATAGATCAACCCTTTACCACACGACAAAATTTTTGACTTGTCCAAATTGAAAGCATTTGCAGACAACAAATTAGATGTTGCTAAAGTGAAAGGATTTGTTTCTGAATGGTTAGAAAAAATTGTCAGAAAGGGAAAAAATGCTGGTTACCAGGGTGTTTTCAATAGTTTAACCTCCGAGGGTCATTAAAACTCTGGATTGTGTGATAATGGCTTAATCTTTATATTGCAAATAAGTCTTTACATGCATCATCTTTTTACTTATTTATTCATATGGTGTTTAACGCCGTTTTTAACATAAATTTCGATTATATTACGGCGGTCAGTGCACCTATCCAGGCTTTCCTGGAGTTTCTTTTACCGGTACTGTGCAAAATATTTTCTCAAAGCCACTGGCTGCTTTCCAACATAACCATCTTCAACACAATGATCAGTAGTGAGAGAGGAATGAATCCCATCGCAATGACTATAAACAATCCTCAGAAATTGGCCAAACTGGTCCTTTACGCTACTGGCAGCACTACCAGGCTCGGCCTTTCATGGATCTACCATAGAGTGTATGTACTTTTGAAAATTATGCAAAATGTGATGTTGCTTGTTACAAGCATTTTCTCCTTTTCCCACAATGATTTCAAATGTCTTTTTCCTTTGGGGTCATTAAAACTCGGGATTGTGTGGTAAAGGTTTAAGTTGTCATCTACAAATGCCTTCAAAATGGTCAGGTTTAAGATTTGTCACATGATAAAGAGTTAACTAATTATGTCATGAAAACAAAAATGATGACAGGTTTAAGACTTAGGCTGCTTAGCGTGGCTTTATAGGCTTTTGTGAAAAGTGTAGATCAAGATCAGACTGCATAGAAAGTGCAGTCTGATCTTGGATCTACACTGTCCGATACTATTGCAAGCTTACCACACGGAAAACCGTATGAATATTTCGCACCAGTATTTTACATTAATTCATTGTAACTACTGGGATTGACACACAATTTGCCGTCCTGCTGGGTAGCTCAGTGTTTAGTGTATTGGACTCGTGCCCAGGTGGTTGTGATTGCGATACCCGGCTGAGGCAAACTTTCTTTCCGGCGATTTTTCCCCTCTCACCTCTGATGCATGTGAGAAAGTAGTCAGTGACTTGGAAAGAAAGTTGTGTCAGTACAGGTGGGAGAAATCCAGAAAGAACATGCCTTGGTGCTCTGATAGCCATGATATGACCTAAGCTGTTAAAACGGTGTTAAAGTCCAATTCAATCAATCAATCACTATTTGATCACGAGCACATTCTTTAGAATATTTCTTTTTTTCGAAAAATAGGCCTAACAGATATTATTTAGACAGAAAAAGGAGACAGACAGATAAAAAAATGTTAGAACAGAAACCATACAACTTTCGGAAGAATCGGCTAAAAAAAAATTAATTATTACGCTAAAAGTTTTAGGGGTGTCATACTGAAATAATGCCCTCAAAGGTTGGAGTCTAGTCAAATCCGTTTGATACTACCGTGGAAGGGACATAACTCTAGGTGTTTCCGGAGTCAATAATGAAAATATGAGAGACTGTTGAAGAGAACCTATTGATTATTTTTGTCAGTGGGCGGCCATCAATGTGTTTGAACAGTTACAACGAAAATGAGTAGACCAAGGAATTTATCGTAAGAGTCTTTATTCATTTGTAGGAAATTTAGACTATTTCAATACCTATCCAAACCTCTTGTACTTTCATTTTCTTGGATTGAGCTCGTGCGGAACTGTGGAACCGTGGCCATAAGGAGGGCCATGGACATTTGCTCATTGGAAGCAGTGATTCAAATTAAATTACATGTAGTTTTTTTCAGGGCAGATGTATTATATTCGGAAAACTTAACGGCCAACTTAACACGTCACGTGCTATATAACTTCAAAACCATTCCTTCCTTTTTTGAGGATAAACTGGCTCCTCAGTTAACTCTCACTACTGAATAAATAAATTGCAATTTCTCAAAGGCTAGAAATACATTTCCTCTGCAAGATCAAGGGACAGTTCGGTCATATTCAAGAAAAAAACAGTGGACAGTGTAGATTAGAGATCAGACTGCACGTTCTGTGCAGTCTGATCTTGATCTACACTGTTCACAAAAGCATCTGGTGTCGTCTATTGTATGGAAAGAGTTAACTTTGTGATTAAGTCTCTGCTACACCCCTAAGTGGTGCCCGTGGTTGTCGGCCTCATAACCAAAAGGTCCCGAGTTTGAGGGTGTCATCTTTGGGATTTTTCATTGGCCCACACATTTGGCGCGAGTACTGGTGTAGTTCCCAGGAAGCAGAATCGAGAGAGATTAGCATGAGTTGTAAAAACTTGTTTCTCAATCAGTGTAAAATAAATATGTTCAAGCTAAACTTCAAAGTTCAATTGATCTAACAGGTTGCTCTGATGTTATTTTTGTGGCTGTTTCTCCGCCCCCCTTCACAGCAGCCATTCTTTTAATGGATCTAGAGCTCTGCTTCTGGAAATTTCAAAATCTTACCAGACATCTTTCTGTCAGCAGTAGGTGTCTTTAATCTGCTTGTCAGCTATGAATATGGACATAATAAATAAATGATTAAACTTCAAGTTTAGAACAAGGTTTTCATACATCCTTTTGTAGTTTACCCTTTTTTGTCATAAACACATCTGGTAAATTTGTAAACAAACTCTCATTGTAAATAAAGTTGACTGCGCATGCCCATTCAATTTCATTTAAGAAAAAAATAGCTCTGTGTGATCAGCAGTTTAAGTGATTAGTATGACTCCTCATAAATGAAATATGGATTCAGAGCTCCAGATAAGAGGGAGTGATGGTATTCTAAATCCATTATTTCACTTTGAAACCCTATGTTGTGGGTACTCATTAGAATAGTCTCGATAAGACGATTCTAATGAGTACTCACAACATAGGGTTTAATGGACAATAATTAATATTTTCAATTTTGAAAACAAAACCACTCACTATATGGAGCTCTGTATCCAGTATATTTTAGTTTCATTTTCCATGCCCAAGTTGATAAAACAGAAGCCAAAGATTTAAAAAAGAAATTTACAGTACTTTAAAAGACTTCCTGAACATGTGCAGTAAATGTCAAGCTTTGAAAATTTGCCAGACAAAGTCTGTTTTGATTAATACAGCAGATTTCGTTAAATTAACTTTTAGTTGATTTAAATATGTCATTCAACCAACTCCATGATTGAAAAACATGGTGCTGGTACCATCTGCGATCGAGATGATAGTCTTGTCATTGAATTCTGAATGAATCATCAATACAGCTGCTGAATATTTTCAATGGTTTTTTTCAATATTATTTTTAAATGTATTGTGAGCATTTTTTTTTTCCAAATGTGGCCTATGGAATGGACAATCAAAGTCCTCCGTAAGTGGCACTATATGATTGGTGTAAGTTTCATTGGTGATTTCTTACAGAACATCAGGTGAGAGCCTGTATCAGCTGTTAGGACTAAGAAAAGGAGCGGACCATGATGAAATTAAAAAAGCCTACAGAAAGGTAATTACATTGTAATCATTTCACTGCAATTCCTTATAAATGTCATTTATCTCTTTACAAAACAATCCATGGTTTTCACGACACTGGGTAGGAAAGCTTTTGAAAACATTGTGGGAAAAGGAGAAAATGCTGGTAACCAGCATTTTCTCCTTTTCCCACAAGGTTTTCTACCCTTTTAGAAACAAATTTCATAAATTGAGACACTTTTAATTTGTCGCCTGCAAATGCTTTCAATATGGACCAGTCTAAAATTTTGTCCTTTGGTAAAGAGTTAAAATGATCAAATTCTATTTTAGAAAACTTAAGCTGGGAGTGCTCAACCCATACCAGACAACAAAATTTTAACCTTGTCCAAATTTGAAAGAATTTACAGACAAAAATGAAATGTGCGTCTAAAAAAATTGAAATTTGTTTGTGGAAGGGTAGAAAACATTTCTGGAAAAAGAAAATGCTGGTTAACAGCATTTACCCCTTTTCCCAAAATTTTAACGGAAGGCTTCCTTTCCAGGGTGGTTAAACACAGGATTGTTTGGTAAAGGGTTTAAAGGAATGTTTAAAGGAATTGGATTTTAGCTCACTTGAGTACAAAGTGCTTAAAGAAAGTTTTTGTGACCATGCTGTGTTTGATATACCTTGTCTGTCATGCGTCTTGCAGACAGCAGTAGTTACCTTGTGTGCGCTATAGAGAGCACTTTCTTAGTCCAATAGTCATGAAAGTTGGTCAGATTATTTGTCTTGGTAATACCCTTTATTCTTAAAATTTGCAAAAGATTGGACATTTTTTTTCTGTTATAATGTCATTGATTAAGATATTTACTTCAAACTTGGACTAGTTGTAAATGATCAATACAACAGGGGCAGGTAATCATCAAAATATTTTTGACACAGTTATGCCCCTGTTTTTGACTGAATTTTCATTGAAAGCAACAGTGATTTTTATTTGGGCAAGGTCTAAACTTTGAAAAGGTTTAGAGGTGTAATAGTGATTTGCTGTTCAGTTTTGGAAACAAAATATTTTAACACAATTTTCATTGTTGAGAAGGTACAATTACATGATGTCACTCTGTTTTATACATATTAACTCTTTACCACACAATCCCGACTTTTAACGACCCTGAAAGAGAAGGCTTTAGAAAACATTGTGGGAAACGGAGAAAATGCTGGTCACCAGCATTTTCTCCTTTTCCCACAATGTTTTCTGCCCTATCAGAGACAGAAATTGTCATCTTAGCAACATTAAATTTTTCGTCTGCAAATGCTTTCAATTTAGGTAAGTCCAACATCTTGTCGTTTGGTAAAGAGTTAAATGTGCCATGCTCTGTGAAGTTAGGGTTTAATGTATCTGCAAAAAGCATCAAAGCAGGTCAGCCTACGTAGTCCCCAGGCTGACGTGTGTTTAAACTTTTTGCTATTGGTCAGTTTTCTGCAGTTCGCGCATGATTCTGTCAGTTGAACTTGACAGACAAAATGGATTTTATTGATCCATAATTACATGTAGCCTATAATGACATGCTTGGTACAATACATCATAAAGATGCATTAAACTGTCTTTTGCCAGAGCATGGCTCATTTATATTATGTGAACATTCATGTGTCTACATTCCAAAGCATATGTAGGTGGGGGAGTCCATACAATCATTTTTGCGGAGCCCCGGTAGGTCAGTCGGTAGCGTGCAGGAATTGAGAACAGGGGGTCGTGGATTCGATCCCTGGCTCGGCCAATTTCTTTCCGAGGATTGATGATAGTCATTGCGACAGGATTCATTCCTCTTCCACCGCTGACCATTGTTTCAACGATAGTTATGTGGGAAAGCAGCCAGTGGCTTGGAAAGAAAATTGTGCAGAATACTGGTAAAAGAGACTCCAGGAAAGCATGGATAGGTGCACTGGCCGCCGTGATATAACTGAAATAATGTTGAAAATGGCTTAATTATTACAATCATTTATCACATGTCATGTAAAGTGTTTGGGTCAATCAAAACATTGTAAAATATAGTTCAAAAATATCATTTTTGTGTTTTTTTTTTTTCAGTTGGCCTTAAGATTTCATCCTGATAAAAATCAAGGAAATGATGAAGCAACAGAAAAAGTAAGTAATTATTCTGTAGTAAATTGCCAAAATGTACATTTTGCTACCAGTAGAGTGACAAGATTGGCATTGCTTTCTTTGGCGTTGATTGTAAAGACCAGGGCCTGTATTCACCAACCATTCTTCAGAACATTCTTAGTCTTATTCCTCAAGATTTTCTAGATTTGAAAGTAACACACCTTCTGAATGGCTAAACCATTTTCCAATGTTGAAAGTAACCCCAATTGGAAAGTAACACAATGAGAAGGTGTGTTACTTTCATATTTGGAAAATCTTGGAGAGTAAGACTAAGAACATTCTCAAGAGTGGTTGGTGAATACAGACTAAGTTATTGTTGCTGGCCTCCATAGAACAGCATGAAGGGTGTATTTTTTGTTAAATACAAATTTCGTTATAAGAATGAAGCATTTAAACATTTACCACACAAACCCAACATTTAAGAACCATGAGCCAAAAGGCATTTGAAAACATTATGAGAAAAGGAGAACATTTCCTGCAATGTTTTCTAACCCTTTCAAAGACAGTTCTAAGTCATGATTGGAGGCACAATTAATTTACAGTCTGCAAAAGCTTTTAATTAGGCAAGTTCAAAATGTTTTGGTTTGGTAAAGGGTTAAGTATTTATTTGCAAGGAATAGTGTTGATGCTGTTATGCTGTAAGGTAGTATAAGACTTGTATAAATAATAAATGGCAGACTAAATGAGTTATTGTATAATAGCTATGGGTTAATATATAATGTACCCTTACAGTGGTTTCATTTGAATGTAATTCTACTTTCTCACAATAGGAGTGTCTCTTCTAGATATTGAAAATGAAGGAGATTTCTGAAATTTTAGATTTTCTGAAAAATACCCAGATTTTTTTTTTTCTCGAGCAGTTTTAGGCTTAATTGTGAAGATGGAGTTATTTTATAAAGTGATAACAGGATGTTTTGCCAGTTCCCTTTTTTTCTACATTACACAATTGAATATTGTGCGTAATGGACGTTACTCCCTTGCTCTATCAGGGAAAAGAACCTCTAAATAATTGCCTTTCCGAGGCTGTTGTGACCGTATTATGTAACAAAGACATGGAAAGTATACATGAACCATGCTGTGAGCAAAGGAGGTTATCTCTTTACCAAACGACAAAATTTAGGCTGGTCCAAATTGAAAGCATTTGCAGACAACAAAATAAATGTGGCACAAAAGTTGAAATTTGTTTTGGAAAGAGTAGAAAACATTGTGGGAAAAGGAGAAAATGCTGGTTACCAGCATTTTCTGCTTTTCCAACAATGTTTTCAAAAGCTTTCTTTCTGAGGGTCGTTAAAAGTCCGGATTGTGTGGTAAAGGGTTAATGCATCTACAAGCAGGATTGACCCACAGATCCAGGTCAGACTGCACAGTCTGGGCAGGCTGGCCTGGGTCAAAAGTTTGTGGTATTGGTTAAGTTTTTGCATGGAAAAAAAACAAGATCATGACTAAGTCGGTTGTCATACAATATGGATTTTATGGATTCATAATTATATGATGACTTGCTTGGTACAATGCATCACAGAGATGTAATAAACTCCCTTTGCAGGAGCATATCTAGGATGAAAGACATTCTCTGTAGTCTGGCCGGCAGCTCTGGACACTTGAGAATGTCCGTAGCAAGGTAGTTCAGAGCCGGAGAAGAAAACACACCACATTCTAATTTAAAAGTATTCCGAAACTATTATCAAGCCCAGCTGGGTAGCTCAGTGATTAGTGTATCTGACTCGTGACCTGGTGGTTGTGAGTTTGATACCCGGTTGAGGCAAACTTTCTGGCGATTTTTTGCCTCTCACCTCTGATACATGTGAGAAAAAAAGTCAGTGACTTGGAAAGAAGGTTGTGCCAGTACTGATGTGAGAAAGCCAGGAAACACATGCATAGGTGCACTGGCCACTGTGATATGACCTTAGCTATTAAAACGGTGTTAAACTCCAATACAATCAATCCAAAAGTATCATATAGGGAGCCATCTGGTAAATCCTTTACTACACAATCCCGGGTTTAACGACCCTGGGGAAGAGACCTTATGAAAATATTGTGGGAAAATGAGAATATTCAGGGTCAATAGAATTCAGGATTTTGTGTGGTAAAAGGTTAGAACCTTTCCAAATGGAACAGAAGTCACTCCCAGAGGTAAAATATTTTTGATCTTACTATTGATTTATTCAGTTTCAATGTCTTCCTTTGTTACCACATAGGCTGTATGCGGATGTATCTCAAAGCTTTGACTATGTTTCCAATAAATTAGCCAATTAGCGCTTAGTATTTGGCTAATATATTGCAGATATAATGCTTTATCATTTCATGTGGTGTAAGTGGGATAGACAAAGTTTATGTGATTGTCTTATGTGATAAAGACACTCTCTAACACTTGTTTGTATATCACATAGATAACCCAATTTGTCTATCCTGTACGAATGATTGAACAGGTCATGTGATCTTGGATCTACACCATTTTGTATGATGCTCTGAGAAAAAAGCTGGTGATGAGCATTTTCTGCTTTTTCCGCAAGGTTTTCTACAAAATCAAAGACAAATTTTATTCCTTTCCTTGAGCTACATTAAAATTTTTGTCTGCAAATGCTTTTAAATGTGGACAAATCTATGTTTTTGTTGTGTGGTGAAGAGATAAAGAACCAATTACTCCTTTTCCCACAATGTTTTCCATTAAAATGTGACATGTGCCACATTTTGTTTATTTAGGAAGTCCTGTGTGGCTCAGTTGACAAATTTAGGACTGGTAAACTGGAGGCTTTGGGATCAAGCCTCACTTAAAGCAATGGGTTTTTTTCATAGGAGTGTCCTAGGGCAAGACACTTCAGAGCCCAAGCCTAGTACAAGTGAAACCCAGGACATAACTGAATAAGCGAGCTGTGGCCCTGATTTGACTGAAACCTGTATTGTTTACTTTAAGTTGCTATTGGGGCTTTAATTTGGCTTCATATGGGTAAATGACTAATCAAACTGCTTTTAGCTACAAATGACAGAAATTTCTTGTTTTTATTTCAGTTCAAAGAGATAAATCATGCCCACAAGGTACTATCAGATAATACAAAGAGAGGTATATATGATCGGTACGGATCATTGGGACTGTATGCTGCAGATACATTCGGAGAAGAAAACGTCAATACATATCTAGTGCTTACAAGTGGCTGGTGTAAGGTGAGTATCCCCTTTCCATACAGTCTCAAGTTTTAACGACCCTGAGATAGAATTAATTAAATGTTGTTTCATGCCCCTTTCAACATTATTTCAGTGATATCACAGAGACAGCTCACTAACTCAGTTATGATTCAAAGTCAGTTAAAAGAGCAAGTTCATGCTAGAATTTGATCGAAAATGAAAGTGTCGTTGCTAAATTTTTAAGTTTATTTTAACTTTCACTAACAACAACTCCATTGGAAAAAGTGAATGGGGTCATTTTACAACTTGCCGCTTTCACAGTACACTATAACTTTTCACCTACCTGACCATGGAACACAGAGCGTGTAGAACTTGAAAAAACATATGTGAATGCTAAAACTACTAAATATTTAGTAACGATTATGTATGTTTATGCTAGAAAGCATCTATTACACATGTATAACTTATTCCCACTTGGTTTTAAGTTAACATACTTGACATAAAATTTCTTCATGAAGTTTACTGCTTAATAGGAAAGGTGTACCAGTAAACACTGAACCTATATTGGGACGAGTATTCATTGTGCATTCATATGGACACATCAATTATAAATGCAGTCAAGAAAACCATCAAAACCACAATTCACAGCATGTATCTGACTTTTACATTCTTGACTGCATTTATCATTATTCATTTTCTACAACAAACATACTAAGTCTGTGAAACGCAGATTTATTTTAAATAGAAACAGAGTCTATAGAGATGGCAATAAAACCTTAAAAACAGTTGTACATGTTTTCATGTGCAGAATGTTTCACATATTTTACAATTCTGAACGTCCCACTTCTGAACATTATGATTATTGCGCAATCGTCATTTCATGCTAATGCCAAAGCATGTTTTGCTTGCATTTGTTCAAATCTACATTCATTATTATTTTTTCACTTATATTGTTTTTGTTTTCATGTACTTTCTGGTATGTTTATGTGTGATGAAAATGTGTTAATGTTCTTGACTTAAATATTTGCGACGACAATTAAATAGTTGTCTGTGGTTGGATTTTGAAATTAACATATGGGTAACTAATTTTCAGAAATCAGATATCTTAGAAATAAAAATAATAATAATAATTAAAATCAGGCATTTCAGAAAGAAGACAAAGAAAAACAACTGCAACAGAGAAAAGACAAAAATGCCAAATTAACTGACTTTGAATGTTATGTCCTAGGTTTCACCAGTACTAGGCTAGGGCTCTGAAGTGTCTTGCCCAAGGACACTTGCATGAAAGATCCAGTGCTTCCAGTGAGGCTCAGGGCCTCAAGGTTAAGAGTCCTAAATTTTACCACTGAGTCATTCAGGACCCTTTTTGATGCAAAAGGCTGTTGAAAACATTTTTCGAAAAGGACTCTTTCAGACACAAATTCTGTCGTTTTTGCAACATTTAGTCTGTTATCTGCAAAATTCTTTCAATTTGGACCAGTCTAAAATTTTAGTAAAGATTTGGTAAGGAGGTAACTGAAGTTATCATCCCTGTTTATGGTTTAGAACCGCGGCCTGGTTTCACGAAAAAACTTAAGTCTCTTATTTTGCTCGCCTGCTGACAGACCCCATTTCCAATTTAAGTTGAGTTTGTTACTTGAACCTTATTTCACTCATATTAACAGACTTAAAAAAAACTCTCAAATCCTGAGTTGACACAATATTTCGCACTCAACTCAGCAAAAAAATGACTGAAGAACATTACTTTGATGTGGTGTGTCTGAGACGTTTTGTCAACTTAGGATTTGAAAATGTTTCTAAAGTCTGTTAATGTTAGTGAAATGTGTCTGAAATAAAGAAGTGAACTTAAGTTGGAAAATGGGTCTGTTAGTGGACTTGAGCAAAATAAGAGACTGAAGTTTTTTCGTGAAACCAGGCTTGGGGCTGCCTTTCACTAAACTGAATAGACACAAAATTTGCTTAAGCAGTTTAGGTGAAAAAAGCACTTCGTCTGAAAACAAGTTTTCTTGAACTGCATAACAGTAAGACTTAAGTAAATACTTCGATAACTTTACGCCAGCTTATACCTGTGCTAAAGCAATGATCGTACATGTGTTTATTATATACCAGTAAATTTTCCAGCTCAAATACATGCGTCGCAGTCGTATAAAATAACACACAATAGAAAAAAATCCATATCAACACACTGTGAAATACAGGCCCAAATACGGTATGATGACGTATCTTGCACATGGGAGTAAGTTAGGATCTTGAAATCTGGGCCAGATCTTAGCTTTCAATGTGCTCTGAACTCTTTACAGCACAATGCTGACTTTTGACGACCCTGGAAAAGAGGCCTTTTGAAAACATTGTGGGAAAAGGAGAAAATGCTGGTTACCAGCATTTTCTCCTTTTCCCACAATACTTTCTACCCTGTCAAAGAAAGATTGCACCTTTTGAGCCACATTGAAATTGTCGTCTGCAAATGCTTTCAATTTGGACAGGACTAAAATTTTGTTATCTGGTAAAGGGTTAATCTTTACCACACAACAAAAGTGAGGACTTGTCCATATTCAAAGCCTTTGTAGATGTCAATGTAAATGTGGTTCAAATGATGTAATTTGTTTTTATAGAGTAAAAAACATTTTTGGGAGAAAGAGAAAATGCTGGTAACAAGCCTTTCCTACTTTTCCCACAATGTTTTTAAAAAGGCTTCTTCCTCGGGATTGCTAAAACTTGGGATTGTGTGGTAAAGGGTTAAAATAATGTTTATCTAAAGTTTAAGGAGGGGTATAATACGAGAACTATGAATACCTGCACATCAGATTCAAAAGATGGAATAGTATTGGAAAGGATAGAAAACATTGTAGAATCGAAGGACTCAAAGTCCTGGAAAGCAGATTTGTGGAGTAGCATAAAGCTGTAATATGTTGTGATAAAAAAATAACATCACATGCAACACATATATATACATTTAATGGAGTTAGCAAGGGGCAAGGAAAATCAGAGTTATTCTGCCAAGGGGGTTATTATTCTATTGTTAAGGAGTGGTAATTTGATCTGTCAATCTGACGCAACTTTTTGCTAGTACAGTTGTATTAGATTTCTGACTATATGTATACTCATGTAGGATGATATACGGTAATCACAAAAGTTAGGTTGAGATGTATTGGCTAAAACTGAAAGTAGAATGGGTATAATGCAAGCATGTATGACAGGATAATTTGGTTCAGGTCAAACCAATAACAAAGTACAGAGTGAGCATGCATGCACCGCTACGTATGATGTATTTGGTTTCAATCAGAATGATCACAGTAAGATGATTTGCAAATCCAGTAAAAAGGAGAAAATTTTATCATTTGGTAAAGTGTTAAAATATTTTCAGCTTAAAGGCCCAGTAAATGCCAAAATGTCGAAGCAGGTGTCATGATACATTTAAATTTAAATCATACCATTTAAAAGTATGGAAAATATTGTGAAGATGACAGTCTCTTATCCTGTGGTCGGACCATATCTTAGTCGTTAGCAGATAAAAAAAATTTCAAAATCAGGCAAAAAGTAAACAAAAGACACAGCGACCTGGCAGGTTTTAACCTAGTTTTGAAATTAATTTCTCTGTCAGCGACTAACACTTGGACCGACCGAAAACAATGACAGATTGTCATCTTCACAATAATTTCCATACTTTTAAATGATATGATAATATGAAAAAGGCAAAGCCTCAATACAAGCGACGTGAATGACTTGTGGAACAAATATCTATTTATTCGAATGACGAGCTAGATTCTTGATCTTGAAATCAAAAGGTTTTGAGTTCGAATTCCGTCTTTGCCAAAACTAATTTTGAGTATTTTCAAAAGTAGAAAGCATTTTTCTTTCGTAGATTTATACATGTGAAATAGGGCGAACTGTCCCTAATTTCCTGAACAAAATGAAGACAGTTCCTTGACAATTTCGTTAAGTTATGTCCTGAAAAAATATCTTGGAATGATTAACATGTGAAGACCATCTTATGGGAACATTTCCTCACTGCATGTAGATCTAGATCTATATTAGAGAGACTTTGACTTTTACGAGGAATCTGTCAGTAGGTTGGGAAGAATACTAGTATTGAGCAGAGTACTGGTAAAAGGAACTTCAGGAATGCATGGTAGGTGCACTTGCCGCCCCAATGAATATACACACAAAAGGAAAAAAAAAACAAACAACCAAACAAAATCTTTCTTTCATTTCTTCGTTAGTGCGCAGGTCTACCCACATTTTACCTGGAGTTTCTTTAAAATCAGAGTGCTTAGATCGCTAAAATCAGATTATAGATTATGTGGCTTTCCTTTTTCATCCCATCTGCTTTCCTACACATCCGTCATTGAAACAGTGATCAGTGCAGAGACAGGAATGAATTCTGTCGCAATGGCTAGATCTAGATCTATCATCAATCCTAGGAAAGAAATTTGCCGAGTTTTTGGATAGATATCCAACTTATGGAAAAAAACACCAAACTTTTCGATCTATTAACAAGCTTTCGTAAATAGATCTAAATATATTTGAACCTTGTTGCGGTAAAAGAGTGTTTAATGCATCTCTGTGATGCATAATACCAAGCAAGTCATCACATAATTATACATCCATATTGTATGATAACTGACTGAATCAAAAGGCATGCAAACTGGTCCTTTGACATGTAGAACGTTGAAAAATAGATCTAGCAAAGAGTTTTGACCCAGGTTAGCTTGCGCGGACTGCACAGGTTGACCTGGGTCGATAGTTTTTTGCAAATGCATTAAGCCCCCTTTTTACAGATCATAAATCTGGCTTTCTCTGTAAATGGTATTTTGAAGAAGCCAAAAAACTATTTTAGTCATGATTTCTTCGACACAATGTTTTCCGCGAAAAACGGCTCATGCATGACGTAAGAATCGTATGATTAATGACGTCATTATTTGCTAGCATAGATCATTGATCATACTAGCATAGATCATTGCGTATGTTTATACACAAATAGACGCTTAATACGCTGAAAGTAAGTAAGAAATTAGATAATCTGTACTCATTAAACTGATAATGATTTTTAAGTAATCATCCGATCGGTAGATAATTTTTGTCATTTTTGACCAATCAGGTACTTGTGCAAAAGTTTGTCATACGTGTGACGCTGTGCGACTAACCAGAAGACACTTATTTTTTAGTCATCCCTATTTAAATTTAGACTAAAACCCAGAACGAAGTCGGAATTTCATTTTTGAAAATCTAGAACGGTGTTACCGCAAAACGAGCTTTGCTCGTTATAAATTCAAATGCATTTAACTCTTTACCAAATGACCAAATTTTAGACTTGTCAAAATTGAAAGCATTTGCAGATGACAAAGTAAATGTCAGTCAAAAATGGAAATTTGTTTTGGGAAGGGTGGAAAACATTGTGGGAAAAGGAGAAAATGCTGGTTACCAGCATTTTCTCCTTTTCCCACAATGTTTTCAAAAGGCTTATTTCAGAGGGTCGTTAAAGGTCAGGATTGTGTGGTAAAGGGTTAAACACCCGCTTTCTTTACATTTTGGCCTGTATTGTTACTTTAAGTTTGAAAAGGGTATGATTTGAGAATTATGAATGCCTGACTACATGAGATTACCACTACTGTATTCACTGTGTAAATAGGTTGAATACACCAAGATTATACCTTCTTTAACCTATTACCTCAAAATCTGGATTTCAACAACCCTGATAAAGGAATTCTTCTAAAAATGTCATGGAAAAGTTGAAAAAGCTGGTTACTAGCATTTTCTCCTTTTCCCACAATGTTTTCTTCTAACCTATCATAGACAAATCCCACCATTTATGCCACATTTGATTTGTTGTCTGCAAATGCTTTCAACTTTGAGCAAGCCTAAAATTTTGTGGCTTTGTAAAGAGTGAACTGTTTACCAGATGAAAAAATTTCAGGCTGGTCCAAAGTATCTGCAGACAAAATAAATGTTATTCAATACTTGTTTTCTGAAGGTGGAAACAATGTGGGAAACAGAGAAACTGCTGGTTTTCAAAAACCTTCTGTCTTCAAAACTTGGGATTGTGTGGTAAAGGGTTAAAATAGGTGCTTGCATAGTGAATTGTACATTGCAATGTCAGGAAGGGTATAACACATTGTGGGAAAAGGAGAAAAAGCTGAGTAACCAGCTTTATCTCCCTTGCCCACAATGTTTTCTAAAGTCTACTTTCCTAGGATTTTTAAAACTCCAAATTATGTGGTAAAGTGTTAAATTGATAAAGCACAGATAATTAAGTTACACTTTTTACCGTAAAGCACTGGAAATTAATTAATGGTTATACAGATAGACGTGATAGACGTTTGTGATAGTTAATAGGTAGTTAAATGAATGAGTGTATACAGTTTGGTGTAAATGTTCAATGAAACTGAAAGTGAAACTTGAAGTGAATAGTAGCATGTTATTTGAACTAATTTACTGATATTTTCCATTCAGGTTGAAAAAATATCTTGTACTGCATGTCTTTCATTGAATCTAAAGCAATCCAGTGGCTTGCAGAATTGTGTGGTCATTTGTCAGGTGACACCATTCAGTCGCTGTGAGTAAACTAAATGACTAAAACAAATGGTGTTTATATTGTATATTCCCAGGCGCTGGCCATTTTTTGTGGGGTGATAACCGGCTGCTACTGCTGCTGTTGCTGTTTTTGCTGTTGCTTTAATTTTTGTTGTGGGAAATTTAAGCCGGAGATGCCGGAAGACGAAGGGGACTACGCTAATTTACATGTAAGTATATTTATCATAATTTTATGAAGGTTATCATTTACAAGGCAAAAAAATTTGAGACTTTCCCATGTTGAAAGGATGTGCAGGCAACAGGGTATGTTTCCATCAGCATTATTAATTTCATTTAAATTCTAGATTTAGAAAGAAATATAACTTCTGATTGGCTAAACCATTTGGTTTAGCCAATTAGAAGTTGTGTTACTTTCAAGTTTAGAAAATTATTGAGAGTAAGACAAAAATTATTTCAAAAGAAGTTGGTGCTGCAGATGTAGTTCAAGTGCTGGGGCTTGTCTCTGACAGGGGAGAATGAAGAAAATGTTGGTTACAAGCAATTTCTCCTTTTCACACAATGTTTTCAATAATACTCTTACTTAAGTCTTTACCACACAATCCCGAGGTTTGACAAACATGCAAGAGAAGGCTTTTGAAAATTTTGCGGGATAAAGAGAAAGTGCTGGTAACGAGCATTTTCTCCTTTTCCCTAAATATTTTCTACTATTTCAAGGACAGATTTTATCATTAGAGCCAGATTTAAACTGTCGTCTGCACACGCTTTCAGTTTGGACAAAGATGTGTACATTTTTGTTGTGTGATAAAGAGTTATCTCCTCACTAAAGTTGTTTTTTTTTTAGGGTTTTTAAAACTCAGGATTGTTTGTTAAAGGCTTAACCATTTAGCATACAGCAAAATTTTATACGTGTCCAAATCCAGAGCATAATTTACACAGACAATAAATTTATGATGACTCAAATTATGGAAGTTGTCTTTGATAGGGTAGTAAACATTGTGGGAAAAGGACAACAATGTTTTCAAATCATCTTTCTTAGGGTCATAAAAAGTCTGAATTGTGTGGTAAAGGGTTAAAATGCTAGGATATGTCTGTGACAAGGTAGAAAACAGTGTGAGAATGGAGAAAATGTTTGATACAAGATTGATTGATTGTATGATGTTTAATGCCATTTTCAACATTACTTAAGTTATATCATGATGGCCAGTGCACCTATCCATACTTTTTTGGATTTTTTTTTACCAGTATTACCCTCAATATTCTTTTAAAGCCACTGGCTTATTTCAAACACAATCATTACCAAAACACTGATCATTGCATTGATGATAAACTTTTTCTTCTTTGCACAAAATATTTTTAACCCTTTACCACACAAACCTGAGTTTTAATGGCCCTAAGGAAGAAATGTTGTGAAAACATTGCTGGAAAAGGAGAAAATGCTGGTAACCAGCATTTTCTCCTTTTCCAACAATGTTTTCTACTCTATCAAAGATAAGTTCTGTCATTTGAGCTACATTGAAATTGTTGCCTTCAAATTTAGTACTGTTGATCTGGTCAAGTCTATATTTTGTCTGTGTGGTAAGGAGTTAATACCCTTCTTTGGTATGGTTGGTAAAGTGTTGATCATAGATGTTATCAGTAAAGAGTGTTTGTTATCAGTATTTTGTTATCAGCTAATTTTGGATTCATATTTACAGATTAAATAATTGTCAGATTAAACAATTCTTTATATAGATAATTAAATAATCTGTATGTATGATTTCTCATTTCATAAAATGTCTTCATATTGGATACATATTGGGAAAAGAAAGGGCAGAAGCATCAAACAAGGACAGGTTCACCAATTCAAAATTGCAATATTTAAGTTTCTTTGGAACTATTTTTTGTTTATTATGTAACGGTACACACCTGTCAAAGAAGTGAATAGGTGTAATGTAAATTTTTAATATGCCTGTACATGCAGGCCTATGTTTTAACTTTACCAAGCATTGTGCAAGCAACAAAATTTTGGACTTGACCTAATTGAAAGCATATGAAGATGACAAGTTAGATGTTGCTCAAATGATGATATCTGTCTCTGATAGAGCAAAAAAGATTGTGGTAACCAGCATTTTCTCCTTTTCCCATAATGTTTTCAGAAGCCGTCTTTTTCCCCACAATGTTTTCTACCATTTCAAAGAAAAATTGCACCATTTGAGCCACACTGAAATTGTCGTCTGCAAATGCTTTCAGTTTGGACAAGGCTAAAATTTTGTAGTCTGGTAAAGGGTTAAAAAGATAGAAGTCTCTGTAAGAAAAGACAATGTATGTAACTGACATGTTCTCCTTTTCACCTAATGTTTTTTTAACTCTTTACCAAACGACAAAATTTTAGACTGGTCCAAATTGAAAACCTTTGCAGACGACAAAATAAATGTGACTCAAAAATTGAAACTTGACTTAGAAGAGTAGAAAACATTGGGGGAAAAGGAGAAAATGCTGGTTACCAGCATTTCCTCCTTTTCCCACAATGTTTTCAGAAGGCTTCTTCCTCTGGGTCGTAAAAACCAGGGACTGTTTGGTAAAGGGTTAACTCACAACAAATTCTGAGACTTGTCCAACTTGAAGGTATTTTGCGGACGACAAATCAAATGCAGCTAAAATGATGGGATTTGTCTTTGAAAGAGTAGAAAACATTCCCTTAATGTTTTCATGAGGCTTTTTTTTTGGGGGCAGGAACCTTAAAACTCATAATTGTATGGTAAAGGGTTAACAGCTTTCAAACAAAAAAGGTCATAAAAACTTGGTATTTTATACTATAATTATCCATGTTTAATTGAAGGATGAAAACAGTAGTTCACCTGAAGAGGAAAATAAACCTGTGACTGATCAGCCGGAAGGATCAGGGGACGCCCCGATTGCCATGCCACCTCCGTCAAATGCCACAGAAACGTCAAATCTTACTTTGGACTCAAAACCTTCCTACGGAATAGATGACTCAACGCAACGTGTTAGCCAATCTGATGTACAAACAAATATCAGTTAATAGAAGTAGATATTATAATAGAATCTATTATAATAAGCCATGCTCTGTGAAAAGGGGGTTTTAATGCATCTGCAAAAAGTATCAACTCAAGTCAGCCTGCTGCAGCTTGCACAGGCTGACCATGGTCAAAAATTTTTGCTATTTGTCATTTTTTGGTTTGTCAGAAGATCAATCTACCTCATGGTTCTGTCGGTTGTTAGACAAAATGGATTTTAAGGATTCATAATCATATGACAACTTGCTTTGTATAATACATCACAGGGATGCATTAAAAAACCCCTTTTGCCAGGGTGTGGCTTGTATATATTTAGGGGTTGAAAATATTGCTAGTACAGGAAAAAACATTATTAAAGATGTAGGGCAGTTCTTGAATCAAAGAGGACAACAAGATCATGCTGCCAGAGTGAGAGGCATGATCTGGGATCTGCTGTCTCCTTTTGTGGGGTATGCTTAAAAAAATGAAACACGTTTTACACTGCATTATTGGATTACAAGAAAAAGATTAACTTGTAATGAATTGACTAAATTCAAAACATTTGCAGACAACAAATCAAATGTGGCTCAGATGGTGAATTTTGTCTTTGAAAGGGTAGAAAACATTGTAGGAAAAGGAGAAAATGCTGTTTACCAGCATTTTCTTCTTATTCCACAATGTTTTCAAAAGTGGTCTTCCTTAACCCTTTACCACACAATGACGACTTTTAACGACCCTGAAATGAGAGCTTTTGAAAACATACTGAGAAAAGGAGAAAATGCTGGTAACCAGCATTTTCTCCTTTTCCCACCATGTTTTCTGCTTTTTCAATGACATTTTCATTAGTTGAGCAACATTAAATTTGTTGTCTGCAAATGCCTTCAATTTGGGCCAGTGTACAATTTGGTCATGTGGTAAAGGGTTAAGGTAATTTTAAGTCAGAAATTGAAACTTTTCTGAAGTCTCAGAATTTGAGGACAACAAATTAAATGTGGGTCTATTGGTGAAAATTGTCTTTGAAAGGGTAGAAAACATTGTGGGAAAAGGAGAAAAATGCTGGTTATCAGCATTTTCTCCTTTTCCCAAATTGCTTTCAGAAGGCTTTTACCTCAGGGGCGTTATAAGTCGGGGTTGTGTGGTAGAGGATTAAATGTCCTGTTCGTCACTTTAGTGGTTCAAGATTACATAATTTTATCTGACATGCTTGTTAACTCTTAACAAAATAATAAAATTTAAGACGGGTCATAATTGAAATGATTTGTAGACTTCAAATTAGCTTGAATGCTTAGCATTGTGTCTTAAAAATTAGAAAACAGTGTGGGAAAAGGAGAAAATGCTGGTTACCAGCATTTTTTTTTCCTTTTCCCACAATGTTTTCAGAAGGTGTCTTGATGTTGTTAAAGCTCAGGATTGTGTTGTAAAGGGTTAAAAATGGTGGTCTAAGATTAAATAATTTTTATCTAACATGTGCCTGAATCCTTTATCAAACGACAAAACCATACACTTGTCCATATTGAAAGCATTTGGAGACAACAGAATTAATTAACCCATTAACCACGCAATGCTTGGATTTTTAACGACCCTAAGGAAGAATCCTTTTGAAAACATTTTAGGAAAAGGAGAAAATGCTGGTAACCAATGTTTCCTACCCTTTGATAGACAAATTTCCTATTTTGAGTAACATTTAACATGTTGTCTGTAAATGCTTTGAATCTGGACATGGCTTAAATTTAGTTGTGTGCTGACGAGTTAATATTATATGGCTCAAATGGTGAATATTGTCTTTGAAAGGGTAGAAAACATTGTAGAAAAAGTAAAAAATGCTGGTCACTTGCATTTTCTCCTTTTCCCACAATATCAATTAAAAAACCTTTTTCCTGGTGTCGTTAAAAATCGGGATTGAGTAGTACAGAACTAACCCTTTACCGCACAATCCGGCCTTTTTACCACCCTGATGAAGAAGGCTTTTGAAAACATTTTCCACACTTTCAAAGACAGTTCTTGTTGCAATTATTATGAACCACATTTTAATTGTCCTCTGCAAACACTTTTTATTTTGGCAAGTCTGAAATTTTGCCATGTGTTACAGGGTTAAGCATTCATCAGTTTAGTGGTCAAAGATTAGATAATTTTATCTACCATCCTTGCTATATAGGGCTTTTCCTAGACTTAGATTGATAGTAGGTACTAGACAGAGCTTGGATTAGGAGGGTATTTTATGCACTAAAGCGCATATCACAACTATAGTTGCCTCTGCGGCCAGTGCAGATCAAGATAACGTAAGATGCAGAGTGATCTTTGATCTACACTGTCCAATTTTCTGAGACATTCTTGACAAGAGCAGCCAAGCCCTGGTATCTCAGTTGGTAGCATGCAGGACCTGAGAACAGGGGGTCGTGGGTTCGATCCCTGGCTCAGCCAATTTTTCCGATGATTGATGATAGTCATTTGGACAGGATTCATTCCTGTCCCACCGCTGACCACTGTCATGACAATGGTTATGTGGGAAAGCAGCCAGTGGCTTGGAAAGAAAATTGTGCAGAGTACTGGTAAAAGAGACTCAAGGAAAGCATGGATAGGTGCACTGACCGCCGCAATATAACTGAAATAATGTTGAAAAAGGCATTAAACACCATACAATCAATCAATCAACTATAGCTGCCTCTGCAGCCATTGTAGATCAAGATCACATAACATGCAGTCTGATCTTTGATCTACACTGTCCAATTTTTTGAGGCATTCTCAACAAGAACAGCCTTGAAACTGCAATTTGTCCTTTATCCAATAGGATAGAAAACTTTTTTTTGGAAAAGAAGAAAATGCTGGTTACCAGCATTTAATTCTATTCCCTTAGATGCGTGGATGATATTTGTTTTTTTTTTTTTGTGAAAGATCAAAATTTGGAAAAAAACAAATATTTTATTTATTTCTGAACCCTTTTTTGTTAGGCCTTTCATCAAAATCCAGTACAGTTGTTTCTGTAATCCCGCGACGTACCCCACACATAAGAACACATTACAATATGACATAAAGCATGAGAAATGTAGGGAAAATGCGTGTAAATTATGTCATATTTCCATCTGGTTGAATGACACATGCTGTTTACTTAGGTAACTAGTGCACAGGATCTACTGTTTCCGCCTTCAATTGAAGAGTTATGGAAATATTTACTTTCATTAAATATGTATGTTTTTTTCTCAATAAGTCTGCTTACTTCTTGAATGTTTGTAGTAAAAGCATGTGAATTATTTGTATTCTCGCATTTACCATGTATCACATAAAGATAATATGTTTAGATTTGAAGGATGAGAAGTCAATATATTGTAACAAATGGGGCGAGTTGGTTGATTTAAGCAATTTCTCCTTTTTAGCTCAAGGGGAGCTTTTAGGGTCACGCTGTGTCCGTCGTGCGTCGTCCGTCGTGCGGCGTCAACAATTCATTAAACATCTTCTCCTCCTAAACTGCTTGGCCAATTTAGACCAAACTTGGCTGGAATGTTCCTTGGGAGGTCCTCTTTAAAAGTTGTTCACAGAATATGATTTCATCAAAAACTCTGGTTGCCATGGCAACCAAATGGAATTTACCAAGAAATTCTTTAAAAATCTTCTCCTCTGAAACCACTGGTTAAATTTTGAAATATTTTTAAAGATATGTTCCTTGGGTGACCCTTTTCAAAAACTGTTCACGAAATTTTGATTTGTCAAAAAACATGGCTGTGGTAGAAGGGGGGGCTCTTGGCGTCCATCGGTGTCAACAATTCTATAAAAATCCTCTCCTCTGAAACTGGTGGTCAGATTTTGAAATAATTTCACAGATATGTTCCTTGAGTGACCCTTTTCAAAAATTGTTCGCAAAATTTTGATCCGTCGAAAAACATGGCTGTGGTGGAGGGGGGGAGCTCTTGGCGTCCAGCGGAGTCAACAATTCTTTAAGCATCTCCTCCTCCTACACCACTTGGCTGATTTGGACCAAACTTGGCTTGAATGTTCCTTGGGAGGTTCTCTTCAAAATGTGTTCACGGAATTTGATTTCATCAAAAACTCTGGTTGCCATGGCAACCAAATGGAATTTATCAAGAAATTCTTTGAAAAACTTCTCCTCTGAAACCGCTGGTCAGATTTTGAAATAATTTCACAGATATGTTCCTTAGGTGACCCATTTCAAAAACTGTTCGCGAAATTCTGATATGTCGAAAAACATGGCCGTTGTGGAGGGGGCGGCTCTTGGCGTCCAGCGGTGTCAACAATTCTATTTAAATCTTCTCCTCTGAAACCGCTGGTCAGATTTTGAAATAATTTCACAGATATGTTCCTTGGGTTACCCTTTTCAAAAATTGTTCGCGAAATTCTGATCCGTCAAAAAACATGGCCGTTGTGGAGGGGGAGGCTCTTGGCGTCCAGCGGTGTCAACAATTCTATAAAAATCTTCTCCTCTGAAACTGGTAGTCAGATTTTGAAATAATTTCACAGATATGTTCCTTAGGTGACCCTTTTCAAAAACTGTTCGCAAAATTTTGATCCGTTGAAAAACATGGCTGTGGTGGAGGGGGGGAGCTTTTGGCATCCAGCGGAGTCAACAATTCTTTAAACATCTCCTCCTCCTACACCACTTTGCTGATTTGGACCAAACTTGGCTTGAATGTTCCTTGGGAGGTCGTCTTCAAAAACTGTTCACAGAATTTGATTTCATCAAAAACTCTGGTTGCCATGGCAACCAAATGGAATTTATCAAGAAATTCTTTGAAAAACTTCTCTGAAGAAACCTCTGGTCAGATTTTGAAATAATTTCACAGATATGTTCCTTGGGTGACCCATTTCAAAAACTGTTCGCGAAATTCTGATCCGTCGAAAAACATGGCCGTTGTGGAGGGGGCATCTCTTGGCGTCCAGCGGTGTCAACAATTCTATTAAAATCTTCTCCTCTGAAACCGCTGGTCAGATTTTGAAATAATTTCACAGATATGTTCCTTGGGTGACCCTTTTCAAAAACTGTTCGTGAAATTCTGATCCGTCAAAAAACATGGCCGTGGTGGAGGGGGGGGGGGCTCTTGACGTCCAGCGGTGTCAACAATTCTTTAAACATCTTCTCCCCCTACACCGCTTGGCCGATTTAGACCAAACTTGGCTGGAATGATCTGTTGGAGGTCCTCTTTAAAAATTGTTCACAGAATATGAATTCATCAAAAACTCTGGTTGCCATGGCAACCAAATGGAATTTACCAAGAAATTCTTTAAAAATCTTCTCCTCTGAAACCACTGGTTAAATTTTGAAATATTTTTAAAGATATGTTCCTTGGGTGACCCTTTTCAAAAGCTGTTCACGAAATTTTGATTCGTCGAAAAACATGGCCGTGGTAGAAGGGGGGGCTCTTGGCGTCCATCGGTGTCGACAATTCTATAAAAATCCTCTCCTCTGAAACTGGTGGTCAGATTTTGAAATAATTTCACAGATATGTTCCTTGAGTGACCCTTTTCAAAAATTGTTCGCAAAATTTTGATCCGTCGAAAAACATGGCTGTGGTGGAGGGGGGGAGCTCTTGGCGTCCAGCGGAGTCAACAATTCTTTAAACATCTCCTCCTCCTACACCACTTGGCTGATTTGGACCAACCTTGGCTTGAATGTTCCTTGGGAGGTCCTCTTCAAAAATTGTTCACAGAATTTGATTTCATCAAAAACTCTGGTTGCCATGGCAACCAAATGGAATTTATCAAGAAATTCTTTGAAAAACTTCTCCTCTGAAACCGCTGGTCAGATTTTGAAATAATTTCACAGATATGTTCCTTAGGTGACCCATTTCAAAAACTGTTCACAAAATTCTGATCCGTTGAAAAACATGGCCGTTGTGGAAGGGGCGGCTCTTGGCGTCAAGCGGTGTCAACAATTATATTAAAATCTTCTCCTCTGAAACCGCTGGTCAGATTTTGAAATAATTTCACAGATATCTTCCTTGGGTGACCCTTTTCAAAAACTGTTCGTGAAATTCTGATCCGTCAAAAAACATGGCTGTTGTGGAGGGGGCGGCTCTTGGCATCCAGCGGTGTCAACAATTCTATAAAAATCTTCTCCTCTGAAACTGGTGGTAAGATTTTGAAATAATTTCACAGATATGTTCCTTGGGTGACCCTTTTCAAAAATGTTCGCAAAATTTTGATCCGTCAAAAAACATGGCCGTGGTGGGGGGGGCTCTTGGCGTCCAGCGGTGTCAACAATTCTTTAAACATCTTCTCCTTCTACACCGCTTGGCCGATTTGAACCAAACTTGGCTGGAATGTTCCTTGGGAGGTCCTCTTTAAAAATTGTTCACAGAATATAATTTCATCAAAAACTCTGGTTGCCATGGCAACCAAATGGAATTTACCTAGAAATTCTTTAAAAATCTTCTCCTCTGAAACCACTGGTTAAATTTTGAAATATTTTTAAAGATATGTTCCTTGGGTGACCCTTTTCAAAAGCTGTTCACGAAATTTTGATTCGTCGAAAAACATGGCCGTGGTAGAAGGGGGGGCTCTTGGAGTCCAGCGGTGTCGACAATTCTATAAAAATCCTCTCCTCTGAAACTGGTGGTCAGATTTTGAAATAATTTCACAGATATGTTCCTTGAGTGACCCTTTTCAAAAATTGTTCGCATAATTTTGATCCGTCGAAAAACATGGCTGTGGTGGAGGGGGGAAGCTCTTGGCGTCCAGCGGAGTCAACAATTCTTTAAACATCTCCTCCTCCTACACCACTTGGCTGATTTGGACCAAACTTGGCTGGAATGTTCCTTGGGAGGTCCTCGTCAAAAATTGTTCACAGAATTTGATTTCATCAAAAACTCTGGTTGCCATGGCAACCAAATGGAATTTATCAAGAAATTCTTTGAAAAACTTCTCTGAAGAAACCGCTGGTCAGATTTTGAAATAATTTCACAGATATGTTCCTTGGGTGACCCTTTTCAAAAACTGTTCGTAAATTCTGATCCGTCAAAAAACATGGCCGTGAGGGGGGGGGGGGGCTCTTGGCGTCCAGCGGTGTCAACCGTTCTTTAAATATCTTCTCCTTCTACACCGCTTGGCCGATTTGAACCAAACTTGGCTGGAATGTTCCTTGGGAGGTCCTCTTTAAAAAGTGTTCACAGAATATGATTTCATCAAAAACTCTGGTTGCCATGGCAACCAAATGGAATTTACCAAGAAATTCTTTAAAAATCTTCTCCTCTGAAACCACTGGTTAGATTTTGAAATAATTTCACAGATATGTTCCTTGGGTGACCCTTTTCAAAAATTGAAATAATTTCACAGATATGTTCCTTGGGTGACCAATTTCAAAAACTGTTCGCGAAATTCTGATCCGTCGAAAAACATGGCCGTTGTGGAGGGGGCATCTCTTGGCGTCCAGCGGTGTCAACAATTCTATTAAAATCTTTTCCTCTGAAACCGCTGGTCAGATTTTGAAATAATTTCACAGATATGTTCCTTGGCTGACCCTTTTCAAAAATTGTTCACGAAATTTTGATTCGTCGAAAAACATGGCCGTGGTAGAAGGGGGGGCTCTTGGTGTCCATCGGTGTCAACAATTCTATAAAAATCCTCTCCTCTGAAACTGGTGGTAAGATTTTGAAATAATTTCACAGATATGTTCCTTGGTTGACCCTTTTCAAAAGTTGTTCGCAAAATTTTGATCCGTCGAAAAACATGGCTGTGGTGGGGGGGGCTCTTGGCGTCCAGCGGAGTCAACAATTCTTTAAACATCTCCTCCTCCTACACCACTAAGCCGATTTGGACCAAACTTGGCTGGAATGTTCCTTGGGAGGTCCTCTTCAAAAATTGTTCACAGAATTTGATTTCATCAAAAACTCTGGTTGCCATGGCAACCAAATGGAATTTTTATCAAGAAATTCTTTGAAAAACCACTCCTCTGAAACCACTGGTCAGATTTTGAAAAAATTTCACAGATATGTTCCTTGGGTGACCCATTTCTAAAATTGTTCGCGAAATTCTGATCCGTCGAAAAACATGGCCGTTGTGGAGGGGGCGGCTCTTGGCGTCCAGCGGTGTCAACAATTCTATTAAAATCTTCTCCTCTGAAACCACTGGTCAGATTTTGAAATAATTTCACAGATATGTTCCTTGGGTGACCCTTTTCAAAAACTGTTCGCAAAATTTTGATCTGTCAAAAAAACATGGCCGTGGTGGAGGGGGGGGCTCTTGGCGTCCAGCGGTGTCAACAATTCTTTAAACATCTTCTCCTTCTACACCGCTTGGCCGATTTGGACTAAACTTGGCTGGAATGTTCCTTGGGAGGTCCTCTTAAAAATTGTTCACAGAATTTGATTTTACCAAAAACTCTGGTTGCCATGGCAACCAAATGGAATTTACTAAGAAATTCGTAAAAAATCTTCTCCTCTGAAACCGCTGGTCAGATTTTGAAATAATTTCACAGATATGTTCCTTGGGTGACCCTTTTCAAAAATTGTTAGCGAAATTTTGATCCGTCGAAAAACATGGCTGTGGTGGAGGGGGGGGTCTCTTGGCATCCAGCGGTGTTAACAATTCTATAAAAATCTTCTGTGATGAAACCGCTGGTCAGATTTTGAAATAATTCCACAGATATGTTCCTTGAGTGACCCTTTTCAAAACCTGTTCACGAAATTTTGCTCCGTCGAAAAACATGGCCGTGATGGAGGGGGGGGCTCTTGGCATCCAGCGGAGTCAATAATTCTTTAAACATCTCCTCCTCCTACACCACTTGGCCCATTTGGACCAAACTTGGCTAGAATGTTCCTTGGGAGGTCCTCTTTAAAAGATATTCACAGAATTTGATTTCATCAAAAACTCTGGTTGCCATGGCAATCAAATGGAATTTTCCAAGAAATTCTTTGAAAATCTTCTCCTCTGAAACCACTGGTCAGATTTTGAAATAATTTCACAGATATGTTCCTTGGGTGACCCTTTTTTAAAAACTGTTCGCAAAATTTTGATCCGTCGAAAAACATGGCCGTGGTGGAGGGGGGGGAGGCTCTTGGCATCCAGCGGTGTCAACAATTTTTTAAACAACGTCTCCTCCTAAACCGCTTGGCCGATTTGGACCAAACTTGGCTGGAATGTTCATTGGGACGTCCCCTTTGGAAATTGTTCACAGAATTTGATTCATCAAAAACTCTGGTTGCCATGGCAACCAAATGGAATTTTCCAAGAAATTCTTTGATAATCTTCTCCTCTGAAACCACTGGTCAGATTTTGAAATAATTTCATGGATATGTTCCTTGGGTAACCCTTTTTAAAGTTTTTTTGTGTAATTTTGATCCATCGAAAAATGTGGCCTGGGTGGGGATGGGCATCTTGGCACTGTATGGACTTAAAGAAATTCTTTGAAATTCTTCTTCTCCTAAACCACTTGTCAGATTTTGAAATAATTTCACAGAAATGTTCCTTAGGTGCCCCTTTTGAAAATTTATTTGCGAAATTTTGATCTGTCAAGAAACATGGTTGTGGTGGGGGGAAGCCATTTGCTCTCTAAGGACATGAAGAAATTCTTAAAAATTTTGTCTTCTCTGAAACCACTATTCAGATTTTGAAGTTATTTTACTGAAGTGATCCTTATATTATACCCCTTATTTAGCTTAGCTGTTTTCAAAGAAAACATCGAGGTATTGACATAGCCCTGTTGGCATCATCTGCATTGTTGTTGTTGTGCAAAAACTTTGACATTTTGTTATATCTCAGCTTCCACTCAACACATGTACTTAAAACTCAGAATAATTGTTCTCTAGTAAAAAGCAACCCATACAACAAGGGCAGTTAACTCCAATATTGTTTTGTCCAAATTATACCCCGTTTGCTACTTGGAATTTTATTTTACTATCCAGCAAGGTTCCAACAGCCAATCATTGGCACTCTCATGAGGTGCTCTTGTTCAACTTAATATTTTTAGCCACTATCGGGCATTTGCTCTTGTTCAAGATAAGGTCTTTGGGTGACCTATCCTAAAATTTATTTGCAGAATTCTGATTCGTCAAAAACATGGCTGTGGTGATGATTGTAGGGGTGGTGACAGACTTTGAAATGATTTTTAAAGGTGACCTTTTTATAATTGCTTGGCAAAATACTGATTTTGTTTCCAAAATTTCAATACTTAAAAAAAAGTTGGTTATGGTCGTCTCAAAAATTTAGGTGAGCGATCCAGGGCCATCTTGGCCCTCTTGTTTTACAATATGTTCAGGTGATTTGATGCACAGATGTATCAAAATATTATTTCTAATCAGGATAATGTGGGGGTAAGAGAGAGAGAGAGAGAGAGATAGAGGGGGGGATAAGAAAGGAGAGAGGAATCATGGACTAAAACCGCATGCCCAGTTTACACATCTTTGTTGATAATTTTGTGTATATTTATCATTATTGTGTATTTCTGATATGTTATTGAAATGTTCTTACAATGTATATCTTAACAAATAGTATCTATTAAATTAATAAGCATTGATCGTTTTTAGTTTTTTCTTGTTCTCTCTTGCAAAGCTTCAATAATTACCCACCAAGCCCAGGTAGGACTTAAGAGCAGGTTTGATCCCCGGCTCGGCCAATTTCTTTCCATGGATTAATGATAGTCATTGTGACAGGGTTCATTCCTTTCTCACCACTGATCATTGTTTCGACAGTGATTATGTGGAAAAGCTGCCAGTCTCTGGGAAAGAATATTGTGCGGAGTACTGGTAAAAGAAACTCTAGGCAAACATGGATAGGTGCACTGGGCGCTGTATACAACTGAAATAATGTTGAAAACGGCATTAAACATCTGACAATCAATCGGTCAATCAATAAGTACCCAATATTCCATTTATGGACCTCTCTTTCTTAGGCCTTTACCACACTATTCTGACTTTAAATGACCCTGAGTAAGAAGGCTTTGAAAAAAACTGTGGGAAAAGGAGAAAAACCAGTATTTTCTCCTTTTTCCACAATGTTTTCCACCCTTTCAAAGACAGTTTCCACAATTTGAGGCAGGTCTGTCTGGTGCAAATGCTTTGGATTTGGAAAGGTCCAAAAATTTGTTGTTTAATAATGAATCAAGGAATGCCAAGCTTGTGGCTCATTTCCACAGGATATCTCGGACAGGTTTGAAAATGTGTCCTGTCAGGTCCTGTTGGGTCAAACAGTAGGTCATGAGGACAAATCTTGGAAAAAGCTTAAGTACATGTTGGGCGCCATAAATTTTTTTGTCAAATACTCATGAAAGGTGGTCAGGATGTTTGTCATGATTATACCCAGAGTTTGAATATGGGTCATATAGGGTCAAAAAACTAGGTTACCAGGTCAAATCTTTGAAAAAGCTTGCATACACTCTTCAGGCCACATTTTCTGTCCAATACTCCTGGAACTTGGTCAGGATGTTTGTCTTGATAATATTTCAGACAAATTTGAAAAAAGGTCATGTATGGTAAAAAACTAGGTCACCAGCTTCAATCTTTGAAAATTCTTGTGTACATTCAACAGACTACAATTTCTGTTCAATACTCTTGAAAGTTGTCAGAATGTCTTGATGATATCTTGAATTACTTCGAAAATCAGTTGTGTGGGGTCAAATAACCATAGAAGGTCACTGGGTCAAATCTTAGAAAAAGCTTGTGTACACTCAAGAGGGCACATTTTCAGTCCAATACACATAAAAGTTTGTTAGAATGTTTGTCTTGATATCTCAGAAGAGATTGGAAATTGATTGTGTTGGGTCAAAAAGGCTCAGGTGAGTGACTCAGGGCCATCATGGCCCTCTTGTTCTGAGCCATGCATCTAAAATGTGGTGTATAGATGGTAATTGTTGACATCTGCACCATGGAAAACTGTCGGCAAGCAATGGACTTTGTACATACCATGATAACAAATGCTCACCTTGAACATTTTGTGTGCGGAGTCCTGGTAGCTCAGTCGGTAGCATGCAGGACTTGAGAAAAGGGGGTTGTGGGTTTTCTCTTCAATTTTCTCTACAATTTCTCTCCAAGGATTGATGATAAGTCATTGCGACAGGTTTCATTCCTCTCCTACTGCTGACCATTGTCTCAATGATGGTTATGTGGGAAAGCAGCCAGTGGCTTGGAAAGAATATTGTGCGGAGTACTAGTAAAAGAGACTCCAGGAAAGCATGGATAGGTGCACTGGCTGCTGCGATATTACTGAAATAATGTTGGAAATGGCTATAAACACCATACAATCAATCAACAATCAATATTTTGTGCTCAGGTGTACTGACGACACCATTCCATATGACACACTAACCTATACAAGGGTTAAAATTCTAGATAGATCTTGCATGATCTAGCAAGAGCTTTGTCACCTGCATGGATATCATGTCATGTTCCAGTGATGCATGTTTAATCTTTTTCCTGCTAAATAAGTGAAATAAAACTTAAGCCGGTAGTAAAAACCCAAATTTGCTATTTCAAAGGTATTTTTTGGGGGAAAATATGTCATTATCGGAAAGTGTAGATTAAAGATCAGACTGCACAGTCTGTGCAGTCTGATCTTGATCTACACTGTCTGCAAAAGGTCAGTGAGTCCCGCTTAGCAGCTTAAGGGTTTAGTTTGATGTGCTTTAGGAATGGGGACAAATAATCAAGATACTACGACGTGGACTATAGAGTTTTATTTTCCTACAAAGAGTAAATACCTGTACACAGTTGAGGTGACATTATGTTAGGGGAACTGGTGGAAGACTAACTAAAAACAAGAGGGCCATGATGGCCCTGTATCGCTCCACTGGCTTTCTAACCCTTTACCACACAAATTGAAGTGTTACTGACCTTGAAAGAGAAGGCTTTCAAAAACATCGTGAGAAAACGACAACATGTTGTCAGCCAGTATTTTCTCCTTTTCCCACAACATTTCCTAACCTATCAAAGACAGAAATAGTCATTTAAGCTACATTCAATTTGTTTTTTGCAATGGCTTTAAACTTGGTACAGTAAAAAAAAAAACTGTCATTTCTTAAAGAGTAAAATTAATGTATCATGCGCTTAATTGGCATTGACAGAGACATACAGCATAAAAGGTCTGTATAGTAATAAACTTACTTTGAAAACATAACCTCCACCCCGCCTGCCAAACAAAAACAGTCATATCTTTTTAAATGCAAAGATAATGTCAGTGAATACAAGAAGGTTTATTCATTAGCATGAAAGGTAAAGTTCTGAAAAAATTTGAATAATAGAAACCTTACTTTAAATTAAACATTCCATTCATGTGAGCATAACCATTAGCAGCAAAATAAATCACTCTCCCTTAAAATAGAACATTTCCTCTCCAAAAAACTTGAATACCAAATCCAATAATGTATAACTGCAGTTTGATAATTAAGGGAGGTAAATAATAACAAACTTTATCTTATATAACAGGAGTTATTTCCCTTGATTACTATTTTTAAATTACAGTCACTATATAAGCCCATGTTAAACTTGTGATCTACTGGGCAGAGCCAATTTTGACCCCAGGGCTATAATATGAAGGAATTTGATAGAGATCCATTAGATAAAGCTAAATGCGAAATTTGGTAGCCCTAGGCCTTATGGCTAGGTACAAGTGGATTTTTAAAGTTTTCTCTATATAAGCCCATGTTAAATTTGTTGCCCCCGGGGCAGGGCCAAATTTGACCCCAGGGCTATAATTTGAGCACCCTTGGTAGAGACCCACTAGATAAAGCTACATGCAAAATTTGGCAGCCCTAGGCCTTATGGCTAGGTATGAGAAGATTTAAACTTTTCCCTATATAAGCCAATGTAAAACTTGTGACCCCCGAGGCGGGGTCAAATTTGACCCCAGGGCTATAATTTGAAGAAACTTGGTAGAGGTCCACTAGATAAAGCTACATGCCAAATTTGGTAGCCCTGGGCCTTGTGGTTTCAGACAAGAAGTTTTTCAAAGATTTTCAATATTTTTCAGTTTTGTTGCCATGGCAACCAGAGTTTTTGAAGGAATCAAATTCTTTCAAGAAATTCTGAAGAGGACCATGGCAGGATCATTTCTGTGAAGTTTCAGCAAAATTGGATGGGTAGTTTCAGAGAAGAAGATGTTTGAAATAAAAGTTAACAGACGGACGCGTGCACGCACGTACGGATGCACGACGGACACTGGGCCATGTCATAAGTCCGCTGGCCTTCGGCTAGTGGAGCTAATAACATTCATTCCATATCTGACGAATACAATTTTAGACTAGTCCATACTGAAAAAATATGAAGACAACATATATAACTAGAACTGTCGCAAAGTGGACAATTACCCCACCAGCACCTTGTCACTGAAGCAGCAAAATCAGAGAATGGAAATCATTTTCAAAACAAAGATCACCAGTGACCTTGACCTTTGACCGATGTGATCCAATAACAATAGGACGCCTCCTTGGGTCAACAGCAACATTTTCATGAAGTTTCAAAGTTGTAGGTCAAATGGCTTTCAAGTGAGAGAGTGGAAACACAAAAGTCTACAGATGGACAGGTTGACAGATGGACAAATGGACAAACAGACAGACATGTAAAACCAATATAACCCTCTCTACTTTGTAGGTGGGGAGTATAATGAAGTTCAGATGATGGTACCTCCTTGAAAGGGTTAGAAACATTGTTGAAAATGGAGGCAATGCAGGTTACAAACATTTTCTCCTGCTAACATCTTTTCTATCCTTGTTAGGACAATCAACATCATATGAGTCAAAGCTAATCTGGCGACTGCAAAATGTCGCCTGAAAATTTCATGATCCCCTCATTCAACTTTAATGGCTGGGCACAAAAATCAGAATCAGAATTCAGGAACTCTTCAACACACGAACAAAATGTAGACATGTCCAAACTGTGAGCTTTTTACGACGATAATTTACATGTGTCTCAAATATTGGAGTTTGTCTTTGATAAGGTAGAAAACACTGGTTACCAGCATTCTCTCCTTTTCCCACAATGTTTTCAAAAGACCTCTTCCTCAGGGTTATTAAAACTCGTGATTGTGCGGTAAAGGGATAATCAGTAATTATTAGAATACAAACTCAGAAGTAACATACGGGACAATATTAGGTAAAATAGAGATTCATTTAGCCATATACAGAATACTGGCACTAGTTACATGAGAAATTACAGGCATATTACAAACAATACAATATTCTTAATGATTTTAACAAACAATTCCGACTTTAAACAGTCCTGACAGCTTTTGAAACATTGTGAGAAAAGGAGAGAGAAACTGGTTACCACAAATTTCTTCCTTTTTAACAACTTTTTCAATCCTTTTAACCCCTTCTCAAACAACAAATTTTTACACTGGTCCAGTTTGACATATTCCATGATTTCAGCTACATCTGAAGTGTTTCCTGCAATTGCTTTTCATTTAGACAAGTCCAAGTTTTTGCTGTGCAGTAAAAGGTTAATATATCTCAAAGAAATGATGGTTGTTTTGCAGTTAACCAACTCTTTACTTTTTGTTGTTTTTTTTTTCTTCCAAAAACTAATACATGTATTAATGTCCTAAACAATTTCTAAACGCAAAAATTTATGATCTTTTAAACCTTTACCACACAATCCAGAATTCTATCAAACCTGAGGAGGAGGGCTTTTGAAAACCTTAAGGGAAAAGGAAAAAATGTCAGTAACCAGCACTTTACTTTTTTCTAAACAAGCAAATTCCTGTTATCAGCAACTGCCAAAAGAAATTTCGCTTCAAGATGAAAAACAAATTTTAAAGAATGTCAATAAAATTCATTTTATACACTAACCCTTTTCCACACAACAAATTTAAGACTCTCCCAAATTAAAAATGGTCTTCACATGGCAAATTCAAAATTGATACAAATGAGCTCAAATTTTCTATCAGGATAGAAAACATTGTGGGAAAAGGAAAAAATGCTATTCTGGTTACCAGCATTTTCTCTTTTGTCAAAAGATTTTTTTCTCAGGGTCTTTGAAACACAGGATTGTTTGGTAAACATTACATACACATACTGTACAAAAACAGAGACTTTCCTATGAAGTTTCAATGATTTCATCCATGTAAACCTAAATCATGAGGTCGTCCTGACTCTCGAAAATAGAAAAAAAAAAAAGGTTTAATACTGAAACAAAATGATTTAAATTCTTGGATAAAAAAGAAATATACAAATATGTAGCTTTATTGACCAAATATTTTCTTTGCTTACCAGCATTTCCTCCTTTTCCAGCAAGATTTTCCACCATAGCAGAATCATTTCTATGAAGTTTAATCAAAATTGGACTGGTTGTCAATTTTCTTTTCATGGAAGATGTTAGAAAAAAAAATTAACAAATGCATGGACGAACACACACACATAGAGGGATGCACTCAAGACAGAAACCAGGTAATATGACAAAACCTTGCTGGCCAACAGCAAGTGTAGCTTAAAAACAAACTTTAGCACCTGGTAATATCATCAAAATATCTTACAAGAATTATCTACAAAATAAAAGAGCTGTCAAAAATATTTGTGGACCTTTAAGCCAACTATAACAAGTCATCTGCAAATCCTTGCACAGTTTGGTGTAGTCCAAAATTCTGGTGTATGGTAAAGAGTTAAAATCTGACTTGATTTCAAAGATTCATAGTTTGATGTTGTCTAAATTCAGCACTTATACATTGTATTTAATAATACAACCACCCTTTTCAAGCAACTACATTTCCATGAGATAAAAAGATTGCATGAAATTGTCCACAATTGCTGCAAATAAATCTTTGAAAATTGTATTGTAAATTGTATTTGGTAGTATTGTTAGACAGAGAATTCATATAGACAGTCCACAATTTTTTTTAACAACTCTCATATGTACAAATACAAAATACTTCTTAAACAAATCAGCAACAGATGTTTTAAATCTTGCAGCTGAACAATCTGAGATTATTTCTATTTCTGCCATGATATTTTTCAAGTGTTTATATATTAACTGGTAAACCTAACTTACATGTCCATGTATCTATGTACCTCAAACTCAAAAACAAACAAGAAACAATTGGTATATAGGAAATATACCTCCCTTTCACAGCATGGAAAAAATTGAAGGTAAACAATTTGATTTGATTTCTATGGTGTTTAACACCATTTTCAACATTATTTCCGTTGTATCATGGATGCCAGTGCACCTATCCATGTTTTCCTAGAATTCTTTTACCAGTACTTGGCATGATATTCTTCTGAAGCCACTGGCTGCTTACCCACATAACCACTGTCAAGACAATGATCACGGTGTGAGAGGAATGAATTCTGTCCCGATGATTATCGTCAATCCTTAAAAATAAATTGGCCAAGCTGGGGAATCGAACCTGCAACCCCCTTGTCTCAAGTCCTGTGAGCCACCGGGGAAATTAAAGGAGCAATTCCCAATAACAAGCAATGACTGCTTTTCCCACAACATTTTGCAAACATGTCTATCTCAACATCTGCTGTGCATCTGTATGCTGATTTGTAGAGAATTTTTATAACTTATAAACTTTCTATGTCTTGGATTTGACTGTGACAGAAAAATCATCTCTGGTTGTATGGGGTGTCCCTTTATCATATGATCCCGACTTTTAACTTTTAATGAAGAAAGCTTTTGAAAACCTTGTCAGAAAAGGAGAAAATGCTGGTAACCAGCATTTTTCTCCTTTTCCCACAATGTTTTCTACCCTATCAAGGACAAATTTCATCATTTGGGCCACCTTTTATTTGTGGTCTGCGAATGCTTTCAATTTTGACAAGTCTGAAATTTGGTCAATTGGTAGAGAGTTTAAAAAAACATAATCGATAACAAAAAATCATGAGTCCAAGTTGTCTTTTAGCCCTTTACCACACAATCTCAACTCTTTAATGACTCTGAAGAGGGAAGCTTTTGAAAACATTGTGGGAAAAGGAGAAAATGCTGGCTACTTGCATTTTCTCATTTTCCCACAATGTTTTCTACCCTAATAAAGACAGAAATCATTATTTACACTTCACTTTGTCGTCTGCAACTGCTTTCAATTTGGTTGAGTCCTAAATTTTGTCATTTGGTAAAGAGTTAACTCATTGCAAAGGAACAAAATTGTAGACTGGACCCATTTGAAAGCATAATTAATTTTGCAGATGACAAATTATTTGTAATTAAAATAATGATTTCTGTTTTTCAGTAGGGTACCAAACATTATGGTAACCATTATTTCTCCTATTCCCACATTGTTTTTCAAAGCCTCCTTTCCTAGAACGTTAAAACTTGGAATTGTGTAGTACAGAGTTAAGCATGAAACAAACACGTTTGTTGTTAAGCAACTTTTTCAGGTTGAAATGAACCAGTTGAATACTTTGAGACATCAAAAGCACTTCATGCGTGTGCCAACGCTAGGCTGTAAGTGCTTAATTTCAATCGAAAATTTTAAGTTAAAAAAGGGGCAAAAATATTTTGACAGTTACCTACCCTTATTGTATAGGTTCCCCTTCAGATAGTTAACAACTTGTCAAAGTTTGAAGTGAATATCTTTCGTAATTACAAAGATATTGCAAAATGTCAAAGTTTATGTTCGACAACACAATGACGCAGACGACAACAAAGCCAACGATGCCAGGGCTATGACATTAACTCGTCATTTTCTCCAAAAACAGCCAAGCTAAAAACTTAAAATCAAACAAAAGATCACTGTCAACAGTGTGATGAAATATGAAAAGATGAGCATCAATAGTAAGACTGGCAGTAATGTACAAATTTGATACTTACTTATTTATTGTGTTAATTTTATAGTAAATTTTTCATCAAATGACACAATTTTTGAAGAGTCCAAATTGAAAGCATCTGCAGAAGACATATTAATATGGCTTGAAAACTAAAACTTCTCTTACGAAGTGTAGCAAACAATGTGGAAAAAGGAGAAAATGCTGATTATCAGCACTTTCTGGTTTTTTCCACAATGTTTTCGAACGTATTCTTCTTTAGGGTCTTTAACTCTTTACCACACAATCCCGAGTTTTATTGACCCTAAAAGAGAAGGCTTTTGAAAACTGGTAACCAGCATTTTCTCCTTTTCCCTTTTAAAGTTAAACAGCATACATGTAATTCCAGCTACGTTTAATTTGTCTGCAAATCCTGTCAATTTGATCAGTTCCAAACTGTTGCTATTGGGTAAAGAGATAAAACTTGGGTTTGTTCGGTAAAAAGGTTGAAAAATTTATCAGAAGAGAAGCAGACTCATTAGGGCCTAGAAAATCATGAGAGTTAAAATTACAGGATCAGTTTTACCTGGGGAGGAGCCATTTTTACTCCTGGGCTTTAATCTTGACATATAGGGACAAGATGTCTAATTTTGTCCAAAAGTTTCAGAGATGATGTGTGAAGAAATCTTTGACTAACTGAAACAAAATACTATGGTAACTGATGCCACATTAGGGATCAATTTTTTTAAAGGTAAAATGACTAGATTGAATTAGCATAAGCAATAGTTATGTACTAAATGGATAAATTTTGTTACTTAGACAAAAGTATAAAGTCTTATAATAAGTTATAGTGCAATCTGTCAAGGTTCAAGTCGCTGGCAGAAAAATTAATAGTAAAACTAGTTTTACAACACATGATTCTTCCAGGGACTTCAACATTGACAGATTGCAATGAAAAACATTATCAGACTCATTATAATATTCATACTTTTAAAATGGTATGGGTTAAATCTGTTGTCAATTTGACCCCCTAATTATTTACATTTTACAGCTAATGGGCCTTTAATTTTAAACAAATCCTTTTCTATGACTCTTTAAACTTATTCTATAAACTTTCAGCGTCAAGGCATTGATTTAGAAAATGAATTCATTTATTTATGTTTTTATTTTTTCTTAACAGCAACTAACTCTAAAGTGCTAGACCATGGAAAACTTAAGTAAATAAAACAAGACCCATAAGTATGCCGGAATTTCACTGAGGTTTTATGGCCAAAATATCTCATCGCACCAAACCTTGTAGACTCAAGATCAGACCACATCTGCAGTCTGATCCTTGATCTACTCTGGCCACAAAAGCAATTACCTCTTTAACAAACAACAAAATTTTAAACTGGTCCAATTTTAAAGTACTTGATGATGACAAAAAAAGATATGGCTAGGTATGGCACAAATGAAGGGATGTATCAAATAGACTAGAAAACATTGTGGGAAAAGGAGAAAATGCTTTACCAGCATTTTCTGCTTTTTACATAATGTTTTCAAAAGACCTCATTCTCAGGGTTGTTCATACTCGGGATTGTAAAGGGTTATTGTTGTGAAATTTACTCTATGGGTCAATTTAACACAGAAACATGTTACTGCCAATCAATTATAGAATATGCAAATACCAATGTTTAACTCTTTACCTCATGGAATAAATTTGCACCCGGCAACTTTCGAAAATGAATGGAAAAAAAAAAATGTAAACATAATCAAGGCTTAACACTTTCCAAAAAAAGTTTTTGTCTATTTATACTTCCATAAAACTTCTTAAGATGACAACTTCAAAATTAGTACAAATAAACTTACATTCTCTGATAGGTTTGGAAACATCTTGGGAAAAGGAGAAAATGCTGGTTACTAGCATTTTCTCCTTTTCCCACAATGTTTTCAAAAGCATTTATTCTCAGGGTCATTAAAAATGTGATTAACTGGTAGAGGGTAAAACTGTTATAAGGCGAGACAAAATTATGGCAAAAAAAGAAAGTGTTCTGATTACAAAAATGTTTCTTTAGCAATCAATGCTTTCCAAGATGCACAAATAACACGAATTAATGAATTAGCCATTGTAATCAATAACTCTCTATCACACAATTGCATGTTTTAATGGCCCTGACACAGATAGATTTAAAAAAAAAAAAAAAAACATTGTGGGAAAAGGAGACAGTGTTTTTTAAAGTATCTCCTTACTGACTGTGTAGATCCAAGATCAGACTGCACGTTCTGTGCAGTCTGATCTTGATTTACACCGTCTGCAAAAGGTCCTTGAGTTGCGCTTAGCAGCCTAAGGGTTACGTATTAACAAGATGAGTCATGAATACATTACACGTCTAACCCTTTAGCAAACAATCTCAAATTCGAACGACCCAGACGGAGTAGGCTTTAGAAAATATTTTCTGCCCTTTTGAAGACAAACTCTTCGTTTGATCCACATTTGAAATACTTGTCTGTTGATGGGTTCAATTCGGTCGAACATGAAATTCTGTCATGTGGTAAAAATTAAACAGCAGCAAGTTTAACAGTCTAGATGCATCAAAAAAAAATGTACATGTATCAAATAAACAAACTTTAACATGGTCTTAAACTGATGGTCTTCTACAAAAAAAGGCTATTTTTGTCTGTGTGTCTTCAGCTTTCTAGCAACTAATGGCAAATCTTCTGGCTCATGTCTTTCTATAAAAGGTAAACAGAAATGCCTATCTTACCAAAACATATGAATAAATTGATCAAATATACAAGAAAGAGAGAGAGAGAGAGACACAGAGAGAGACAGACAGGGAGAGAGAGAGACAGACAGACAGACAGATAAAGAGAGAGAGAGAGCAATGGCCTGCAGTGAAAGAGGAATGAATCCTGTCGCAATGACTATCATCAATCCTAAGAAAGAAATTGGCTGAGCCAGGGATTGAACCAGCGACCCCCTGTTCTCAAGTCTTGTACGCTACTGACTGAGCTAACGTGGCTTAGCAAAAAACCTCTTGAAACACTGCAAGAAAAAGAGAAATTAACTTGCCCACAATTTTTTCTACCTTGTCACACAAAGATTTCTTATTTGAGCAACACTTGATCTGTCTTCACCAAATGCTTTCAATTTGGACAGGTAAACAGTTAAGTGTCAATCAGTCCTCTTCTTTCTCTGGTTCTTTAACTTTTCTAGCATTTTTGTAACTTTTCTAGCATTTTTGAAGACTACATTTTGAAAACATTATGAAAAAAGAAGTGATACTTTGTAGCAAGCAATTGTTGTTTTTTCCTCACTGTTTTCTATATCATTTAAGCTTTTTTTTATATTATCCCAAGGTTTGACAACTATAAAATAGAAAGCTTAAAAAAAAATTGTGAGAAAAGAAGAAAATGCTGGTAACCAGCATTTTCTCTTTTCCAACAATTTTTTCTACCCTGTCAGAGGCAAATTCATCATTTGCGCCACATTTAATTAGTCATCCGCAAATATGTTCAATTTGGACATGTTAAATTTTGGGAGAAAAAAATAAATCCGTTGTTTTTCAGTGTTTCTTGTTCGCTTCTGATCTGACTAGTGCTTTAGGTAAATAAAGAAATTTTCATGTAATCAGTTCAAAAGGAAATAATTAAAATGCTATGTATTTCACTATTTATGTTCCTTATACACTTAAACAGAACTTTGATATACATATATTGCAAAAAGTTGGTGAATGGTGGGTTTTGTCATTATGACATGATCGATGGAACAACCACAGAAAAAAAGTGGATTACTGCAGTTCAACTTTTTAATAAAAATCTATTACAGCGACTTACCAAGGGTTCTAATTCCTTTTTGTCCACTAGACTGAATTCTTGAACAAAGTAATAGAAGTGCTTGTAACAGGTATTTATATGTGCCTCCTGAAATAAAAAAAAAAAAACAGAATTCATGGTGTCTTCATCCCTTTACCAGACGACAAAGTTTTAGCCTTGTCCAAACTGAAAGCATTTGCAGACGACAATTTCAATGTGGCTCAAATAGTCATTAAAAGTAGGCATATTGCGGTAAAAGGTTAAACCCTTTACCACACAATCTGCAGATTTATTGACCCCGATAAAGATGTCTTTAAAATAATTTTAGGAAAAGGAGAAAATACTTGCAGCATGTCATAAATATTTACATCACTAATATCATATATAGTAAATATGAGAAAGTTAATTTAAACCTTTATTATATGCCTGAAAGTTTTCCAGAGAAAATAGATGCGTCGCACACGGATAAAATATCACACAGGACAGAAAAAAAATCTGTATCTACACACTGTGAAGTACGGTTCCAAATATGGTATGATGACGTCATAATGACGTAACTCACGCATGTTATACGTATGTATTCACTTGCAAGTTCATTGGTCAAAATTTTACGCTGTAATATTTATCCACCATTCATAAAAATGAAGTTACTAGCTACTATACCATTATTTGTTTTATTTTGCTTACCGTTTTCAAATAAAATAACAATGATTTGTAATATTTTGTAGTTGAAAAGGTGTAGGTATATAATGAAAAGAAATATTATGCTGTAGTGAATTTCCTAGCGCCTGTATTTACTTCTTGCTGAGAAGAAAATATTGGCATCTCGCTCGACCTTCGGTCTTGTGCAATACCAAATTTTCTCACGCTGCTCAAAGTAAATACAAGCACCAGGAAAGTCACTACAGCATAATATTCCGTATTTACCACTCTATCCCATGTTTTAACAACCCTGAGGAAGATGGCTTTTCAATACATAGTGGGAAAAGGAGAAAATGCTGGTAACCACAAGCTTTTCCACATTTTGTAAATAAAAATCTCATTATATGAGCCATGTTTAATGTGTCGTCTGCAAATCCTTTTAACCCATTACCACACAATCCCTATTCTTGACGACCCTGAGAAAGAAGCCTTTAGAAAACATTGTGGGAAAAGGAGAAAATGCTGGTAACCAGCATTTTCTCTTTTTCCCCACAATGTTTTCTCTCCTCTTCAATACAAATTTCAAATTTTCAGTCACTTTTATTTTGTCGTCTGCAAATGCTTTCAATTTGGACCAGTCTAAAATTTTGTCGTTTGGTAATGAGTTAATTATGAGGAGTTCAAAATTTTGTCATCAGGAAAAGTGTTAACAAATACAAATCTTGATGAATTTTCATGATTAGTCTCATTATCTTTTTTCCCAACTTGGCTAATTTTGTAACTACACCTAACATTATCCGCCTCAAAGAGGTTTTCATTTTGAAATACTGCCAGAGTTTTAACAACAAGGAAGATGACTTTTGAAAACATTTTGGGAACAGGATAAAATGCTGGTTTATCCTTTTACTACAATGTTTTCTAAGGTCTTCAGCCTAAGGGTTTTTCAAATCCAGATTGTGTAGTTGAGGCCTTAAGGTCACCAGGTATAAATTCTTTTCCAAACAACAAAATTTTAGTCTAGTCCAAATTGAAAGCATTTGCAGGCAACAAATTAAATGTGGCCAAAATGATAAAACTTTCTGTGAATTGGTAAGAAACAATGTGGAAAAATTGGAAAATGCTGGTAACCAGCTTTTTCTTCTTTTCCCACAATGTCTTCAAAAGCCTTCTCCCTCAGGATCGTTAAAAGTCAGGATGGTGTGTTGAAAGTTATTCGTAGTAAATGGGTATAAGGAAGTGATGAGTTTATAGGAGGGCATGTTAGCTCTTAACTCTTTACTGCACAATGCCGACTTTTAACGACCCTGGGAAAGAAGCCTTTTGAAAACATCGTAGGAAAACGAGAAAATGCTGGTAACCAGCATTTTCTCCTTTTCCCACAATGTTTTCTATCCTTTTAAAGAAAAATTGCACCATTTGAGTCACACTGAAATTGTCATCTGCAAATGCTTTCAATTTATACGAGGCTCAAATTTTGTCATCTGGTAAAGAGTTAACTCTTTACCCCCCAGTCTCGAGTTTTAACGACCATTAGGAAAAAGGCTTTAGAGAAAGAAGACTTTTAACCAGCATTTTCTCCTTTTTCCAACAGTTTTTTTTCCTTTCAAAGGCATATTTCTGCTATTGTGTCACACCTAATTTGTTGCCTGCACCTGCACATGTTTTCAGTTTGGACCAGTCTAAAATTTTGTCATTTGGTAAAGAGATAACTCTTTACCAAATGACAAAATTTTAGACTGGTTCAAATTGAAAGTATTTGCAGACGACAAATTAAATGTGGCTAAAATAATGAAATTTGTCTCTGAAAGAATAGAATGCATTGTAAGAAATAGCATTTTCTCTTTTTCCCACAATGCTTTCAAAAGACTTCCTTCTAAGGGTTGTTAAAAGTCAGGACTGTTTGGTAAAGATTTGAGGAAGAGAAATATAAACAATACTTACTGCTCCCATTGCGACCATTTTCTCAAAATGGTGGATGTAGACATGAACAAATACTCGGAACAGTCGAGTCAGAATCTTCTTGACTGTCTGTAAATAGTTCTTGGGAAATGGCACACCTAAAATACAGAATCTGTGTTACGCTGGATATCTCCTGCAAACTTTTTTTATGCGCCACAGCAGGCTTCCTTTAACCCTTTCCATGCCATAGATGACACCAAAATCTTTTGTGGACAGTGTAGCACAGAATGTGCAGTCTGATCTAGGATCTACACTGTACTCTACTTCATTCTAGATAATGAACGAACTGTCTCTTGATGTTGTAGCGGAACTGTATGTGTAGCCTTTGAGAAAATGCAGTTTAATTATTCAGTAATAAAACACTTGACAAGGAGTGTACACGATTTAGATGATCTGATTTTACCTTGTAATCAAGCACAACAGAAGGGCTGCCCCAGAGCACTCCAGAGTACTCAGTCGTCCAAGGTGGTGCGGTTGGAGCAGTCACGTGACCTGCCTTCCCCCCCCCCCCCCAAAAAAAAGGCGGAAAGGCAAATGTTTGAATGTGAAGATTGCAAAAGATGATTTTTTTTTGATATGGAAGTCTTCATAAGATATCCCTGTGTATTGAAAGCTGGTAATTTACACATGTCCTTAATTGAAATAAGGGTTTACTGCTTTTGAATGCAATCTTTTATCATTGTCGGCCATCTTTGCTTTTTCCTCTCGCTTGATCTACCTTGGGGGTATGGTGTTTGCTTGGCTTTAATTGATTTAGCATGCTGCTCCAGTGCAGTTGGAGTACTAAAAATATCAAATCAAGACCACCCCAGATATGTCAGTGATGCCCCCGACAATTATACAAGTTTTCTTGTGAGCTGTGAACATAAACATTGACTTTGAACACAACACTTTTGCAAACACTTCTGACCTTGCCATGACCTTGCCCATTGACCTACAGACAAGGTTCTTGCTCGCAACACATTGTCTTTACGTCGTTGACGATTCTGATATTGATATTCATCCTTAATCAAAACTGTTACAGGTCGTACATCAACATACCCCCCCCCCAACCTTTCTCTTTTTAACTCTTTACTAAATGACAAAACTTCAAAATTGTCAAATTTGAAAGCATTTGCAGATAACATATTAAATGTTGCTAAATTGGAGCAACTTGTTACTAAAAAAATACAAGTCACCGTGGAAAGGGAGAAAATGCTGATTTTTCAGCATTTTCACCTTTTCCCACAATGTTTTCAAAAGCCTACTCAAGCAATGGTCATTAAAACTCCGGATTGTTTGGTAAAGGGTTAAACATTTTGAACCTTGCCATGATCTCGAACTTTGACCTACCCACATGGTTCCTGCGCAAGGCATCATTATCCTTTACTAGACAAGTTACAACATTTAAGCCACATTTGATTTACAGTCTACAAATGCTTTCAAATTGGACAAATTTGGTAGGTTGGTAGTTAGTTCATTGGTAACCTCATCCGGCAAACTATTCAAAACATTGAAGGAAAAGGAGAAGTTGCTCATAACAGTCTTGTATGGGACTTTCATTCATGAAAATTCTTAGCATGTTTATTAAGTATTCCACCATAAATTAATTTTAGGAAGTACTGAGTTACTTAAAAAGCAGGTATACTTTATTACAAATACAAACCAAACTCACATAAACTAACACCCAGATCATTATAAAGAGTATATAAAAGTACATGTACCAAGTTTGACTAGGAAAGTACCATAATGAGCCATGCCCTGTGACAAGGGGGTTTAATTCATCTTTGTGATGTATTGTACCAAGCAAGTTATCATTACAATCATGGATCAATAAAATCCATTTTATCTAACCGGGTGAAACCCGAGGTAGAATAGTCCTTGGACATGCATAAAATTTACCAAAAGCAAAAGTTTCTAACCAGGTCTAGGTTGACCTGGGTTGATACTTTTTGCAGATACACTAGAACCCCTTTTCACAGATTTGAATACAAATTCACATGTAACATACCAACTTTAACTGGAAAAATACTCTCATCATTGATCTGTAATTCTACCCAATTCATGAGTTCATTGATATACTGTGGGGCTGGCAAGGCTGTGGGTTTTTTGTATTTAGCTCCATCACACCAGTGATATTCATATCTGGGGGAAAAAAAAATCAAATACATGTATCAACCTTTAACCACATAAGCCAGAGTTTTATTAACAACCTTGACAGAAAAAACTTTTGAAAATATTGTGGGAAAAGGAGAAAATGCTGGTAACCAGCATTTTCTCCTTTTCCCACAATGTTTTCTATCCATTTGAAGAAAAATACTATTATTTCATCCACATTTAATTTGTTACCTGCAAATCCTTTCAATCTGGAAAAGTCTAAGAAATTTTGTGTGGTAATGAGTTAACATGGTTATTATGTATGTTTTGAAAAACCCTGAGGACTGAGTGAGGCTCGAACCCAGGGCCTCCAGGTAAGGAGTCCTACACTTTACCACCAAGCCACATAGGACCCTGGGCCCTGTTTTACTAAGGAAGTTACAAACAAAATTTGGGTAAGTTTCACATAACTAAAGTATGGTGGCATATTTCTGCCACGAGATATGAGATAACTATCATGACTATTTTAGGAAACTATTGTGATAAATCAAAGTTTCCTGGAAATTTTATCTAGATAAAATGAAAAGATAAAATTTCCAGGAAACTTTGACTTATCACAATAATTTTCTAAAATAATCATGATAGTTATCTCGTATCTCGTGGCAGAAATATGCCACCATACTATAGTTGCGTAAAACTTACGCAAATTTTATTCGTAACTACCTTAGTAAAACTGGGCCCTGGTTATTATGTGTGTTTTGTCCTCCAATCAAAAGGCAAAAGAACAAACTGGAGATTATCAAAGCAAAATCTGTAAAGATCTACTAACTTCATAAGCTATAGATATAACTCGAGGCCCTTGAGAGTATAAATCACTCTACTTGCAGTGATTTTGCTCATTTTCTAGCATAAATCATGTAATCATGATGTAAAAAGGAAAAGTCAAGCTCACACAATAGAAAAAGGGGGGAGGGGAAAGAGGGAGGCACTTGGGCTTCAACCCACAAAAACAGCATAATGAGTAGACATGGTGTATGTACATTCAAGGTTCAAATTTAACGGTCGCAAACTCGCAAAATGCGAGCTGAAATGAAAAAATGCGAGTGCCAAATTCTAACACTCGAAATAATTTGCGAGTGCGCCGAAATGGGCAAACCTACCGCTTAAAAATCTGAATTAATCCATAAATGCGATCGTTTTTCGTGTACACTGAATTGCCGTATGCGGTGTAGAACTATCCTTTGAGAGTATCACCGACCACGTGACTGGTATTCGTAGAGACGCTTTTAGCGATATTGTAAATACATTTATCCGATATTTAAAGCGCATAGACAATTCTGACGTTGTTTATATGTCTGCATTGCCTCGCTGAGAGTATGGAGCGGAAAATATCCAGTTTTTTCGGCAAAAGGCTGGATTCCGTGACATCGCCGGAATATTTATTTAATATAAATTAATGATCAAACAGTTTGTCCAAACAAAGGATATTTCTTTGCCATTCAGAATGTGTAGAGTCTGAGCTATAATATTGTATGAGCAAACAGAGGAGACCCACTCAACAATATTTAGCCTCTCCCAAATTGAAAGCGCCTGCATTTGGTACAAAGGAAACTTAATTCTCTAATAATGTAGAAAACATTGTGGGAAATGGAGAAATTGCTCATTATGAGCAATTTCTCCTTTTGCCACAATGTTTTCATAAGTTTCTCATTTCAGAGTCAGTAAAACACGGGACTGAGTGGCAATGGGTTAAAATATTGCTGTACAAAATTGATTTTGGCAAGTAGAAAAAATGGTCACTAGCAAATTTTTGATAGTTGAAAAAAAAGTTAAATATGACCCCTGTACATGGAACAATTAGTGCAGAAATCAAAGTACAAATTCTCAAAACCTATTGTTTGAATTCTGGCCAAATTTGGTAGGGCTTTAGTTTAGTACTGATTGTATTACACAATCCCTGCAAGTTTCAAAGAAATGTGACCAATAATGGGGAATTTGTTGAGTTAACAACTCTAAGTAATCAAATTGCTGCTTTTCCTAAACAGGGTCATAATGGGTAATGTGTTAAGTGGCTACTTTTCCCTTACTACATGTCTGATGCCCTATTTTTTAAAACCAAAGATCCAAGCTATTGATGATATAGAGAAACTGTGTGAAATTGACAAAAATCTGACCACAAAATTCAGACTTTATCGCTTAACCCTTTACCACACAATGACGCCTTTTAACGCCTTTTGAAAACATTGAGGGAAAAGGAGAAAATGCTGGTAACCAGCATTTTCTCCTTTTCCCACAAAGTTTTCTACCCTATCAAAGAAAAGTTGCGTCATTTGAGCCACTATGAAATTGTCGTCTGCAAATGCTTTCAATTTGGATAGGTCTTAAATTTTGCCGTGTGGTAACGGGTTAAACAAAAAAAACTAACTTATGGACTGACGGACAGACAACAGAAACCATACCATGACAAGCTCTGCTGGCCTTAAGCCCACAGATCGATTGAATTTGTGTTTATTTATTATCCCCACCTGTAGCCCATATGGGCGACACCCACTGAAGGCTGTTAGTTCTGTTATGGTGGATAGTGTAGACACAGGACGAAACCAATCCTAAGTTACGCCTGGTTCTTTAACGTGCTCGGTGTATAGCACCATCACAAGGGACCTCGGTTTAACTTCTCACCCGAGAGACTATTATTAATATTAGATGGCCAGCTATGGGAATCGAACCTACACCCTCAAGTGACCCATAAAATCATTTTTATGAGTCCTACACTTTACCGACTGAGCTATGCGGGCTGGTCAAGCTGGTAGAGCAAAAAATGGAAATAGATAAACCACTTACTTGGGACCTCCTGACATTGTGGGACATGTTTGAGCAGTGCAATAGTCACATATTGTTCCATACAAAAGATTGATTCTGTTAAAAAAGTCAACCACTGAAATATGAAAATGAAGTTTTTACTTTTTTAGTCCTTTAGACTAGTACTTGGTTAATGATCCATTTCAAATATGAAAGAAACTCTTTCAAAAGGAGGCTCAATGCATCTGTAAGCAAGTATGTAATGACTCATGTCAGCCTGCGCAGTCCGCACTGGCCGAAATCTTTGGTATCTTTATGTTTTCTTCATGTCAAAGGCCCGTTCTACCTCATGACTCAGCCGATTGTAGGACAAAATGGATTTTAGGAATCTATAGCTACCAGTATGTGATAACTGGCTTGGTAAAATACTAGTACATCACTGAGATGCATAAAACCCCTTTTTGCCAGAGCATGGTTCATATATTATTGATTTGATTTTGACTATTTTTCAGTAACTGTCTTCCACTTAATCCATTACCACACAATCCTGTGTTTTAACTTCCCAAAGGAAAAAGCCTTTTGAAAACACTGTGTGAAAAAGAGAAAATGCTGGTAACCAGCATTTTCTCCTTTTCCCACAATGTTTTTTACCCTTTTACACTCGGGTTTCATCTATTGGGCCAAATTTAATATGTTGTCTGCAACAGCTTGGAATTTGGATGAGTGCAAAATTTTGTCGTTTGGTAAAGAGTAAATCCCAAGTTTTAACAACCCTAAGGAAGAAGGCTTTTCAAATCATTGTGGAAAAAGGAGTAAATTATGGTAACCAAGATTTTCCTCTTTTCCAATAATGTTTTCCACACTGCCAAAGAGAACATTAAGTTTTTGAGCCATCTTCTATATGTCATCTGCAAAGGCTCTCAACTTGGACAAGTTGATAATTTTGTCGTTGGGTAAGGGTTAAAGGATTGATTTATACTTTACCTAAATATTTTCCAACAAAAATTTCAGGAAACTTGATTGTTTTGGTAAAGTTTGATACTAACCATGCACAGCTACCCAGTCATTTAAATCTTCATTGGCAGGAAGTTTGACCACCTCTTTTAAGTCGATCCCCGAATTTAACGAAGCATTTGCCTGCTTGTGAAGATCATATTTCAAAGTTCCAGGTTCAAACCTTTTCTTGGGTTTAAAAGTCTGAAATGGAATAAATCTATAAATCTTTAGAGGTCTAGACAGGTATGTTTGTTTGTGGTTCTATGTCCCTTTTAGGGGTCCTGCATGGCTCAGTGGTAAAGTGTAGGACTTGTAACATGGAGGTCTTCAGTTCAAGTCTCACTGGATGTACTGTGTTTTTTGTGGGAGTGTCCTATGGCAGGACAATTCAGAGTCCCAGCATGAGCAAAGTGCTGGTGAAACTCAGGACATACATGAATTTGTGAGATGTTGCCATGACATGACTAAAATAATGCTGAAAGCAGTGTTCACCACTATTCAATCAACCAATCAATCAATTATATAGAGGATAATTGTTTTTCTCAGTGAAATCAAAATTCATTTCATGGAGCGAACATCATGAGTAATATTTTCTTGAGTGGTGCTTCTTCACTAGATGAAACCAATTTTGATCTTTCGCTGAAAAAAACAAATATTCTATATAATTCATGCTTTAACCCCTTTTTTGTTGGAATTTTCATTAAAGTCCAGTACAGTATCTGTTGTTTTCAGTAATTCCCTGTGGCTGAACCCCCTTCTCCACATAAAAACAAATTACAATATGACATAAAGCGCAAGAAATGTAGGGTAAATGCGAGTGAATTACGTCATTTTTCCGTCTTGTTGAATGGCACACACTGTTTGCCTAGGTAACTAGCATGCTGGAAGTACTGTTTCCACCTTCAAATGAAGAGTTACTGAAACATTTACGGTAAATTTCACTGGTCATAACTATGAATTATCAAACCGTATATTTTACCTTTTAATCGACCATTATTTCTTGATAAATTACCGCTTTGTCTGTGGGCACCCCAGTGGGACTGGTAATGCATACCAAAATTAGAGGACTTACAATAAACAATTATACACCCTCATCATGGAGCCATGAAGGACAGTGTTTATTCTAGAACATGCAAGTTTTTTCAGATCCAGCGTAGTTTCAGACCCAGTGTGTGACTTTTCCAGCAACAGTCTCGTGTAAAAGATTAATAAGGCCTATCAAAAAAAAATCAGTGTTTAGGGTTTCGGTCCGAGGTAGGGTAGGGTAGGTAGTGATTTTCTTTTTCTCTCTCTAGAAACTTTTTACATGGACCATGCATGTACTGAAATCACACCCAACATTTTTTTTTTTTTTCACTTGTAGCGTAAAAAGTTTAGGGTACAGTCTGGAAACCCTAAACACAGATATTTTTTGATAGGCCTAATGAACAAGACGAAAAATAAAGAATTAACTCTTACCTCAAAGAAAATACCAATGTTTTAAAAATTACTGCCGAATCTGTTTTTGCAACATATAATGTCCGTTATAGTAACCTATTGTAATGGGAATTAGGTCAAAATGGCCCACTTCCAAAACCTTACAGTCAAAAATGGACCACTTTTCTTGGTACTGTTTGAAAGTTGTCCCCTTACTTTTAACATCCCCTCTGATTTTTAGATGGAGGGGAAACACCCCCCTCATTTTCATTATCTAGAATTTCATCAATTCTTTATCTTTTCATCCATAAAACAATGCCCCACATATGCATAGAACTGTATGGTGTTGGAGGCTTGCTGGTGTTATGCCGAGATATCCTCCCTGCAAATGATTTCTCTGGAGAAACCATTCCCATTCAATTTGGGGACAAGTTCACAAGGAGAGTTTCTCCAGCATTCGGTCAAACAATGCGACATTACTCATAATTTCGAAAGTACACTACGTGAAAACATTAGATGGCATAATACCGGCAATCATCCCGCCCCTATACAGTCAATGCATACATGTGGCATTGTTTTTTGAGTTAAAAGAAGAAATTAATGAAATTTTCAACTTCATTCCGTTGATAAATATTGTATTTGATATATACGAAATAAATCCATAACACAATTGCTATTTTTTTGACACATAAATTTGATTTCCATGGGTTTTCGCGATTTATGGCAGGGCGTTTTCCGGTATTATGCCCATTAGATTGGCATAATACCGGCAAACGCCCCTCCACTATACAGCCCTATGCATACATGTGCTATTGTTTTACGAATTAAAAGATAAATTAATGAAATTCTGTGCTTTATTCCGTAGACCAATATTTGTATTTGATGTATACGGAATGAATCCATAAGAAATCAAAATTCTTTTGACGCACGATTTAGATTTTCATGGGTTTTCGCAAAAAAGTGGAGGGGCGTTTTACGGTATTATGCCATTAGACTAAGACTCTGACAAATTCATAATAGAATCAGCAAATGCGCAATACAACGAATTTCGTCATGCGTTGACGAGTTTCACTTCCTGCATTCTTTATCTTCCGGCCATCTAATCTACAGAGATTGTAGGAAAAACAGAAGAAAATAAAAGAAGAAAAGGACAGATGAAATCAATCAGACATCACTGATAAGCACCAAAGGCTAAGGATTGTCTGTTATTTTTCCCTTAGTTTACCTTGTCCCGAGAGAAGATCAGCTTGAAAGCTCCTTTAGAAGCCATTTTGGATATTGCGTCAGCTTGTTTATTATTGTCGGACTGACGGAATATGTGTTGGAACTTTAATCGAACAAATGTCGTGGGTTCGGAACAAAATCTATTTTTAATATCATTTGTATAGCCGAAAGGCGAGCAGTGCTGGAAATGTTTGCTCCATTGATGGAAGTAAAACTCTTAAGCTAATGCCTACAAATTAATTATGACAGGATATTTCGGCCCATATCAATTTCGGCCCATTACAAATTCGGTCCATAACAAATTCGTCTCACACAAATTCGGCCCATACTCGCAGTATCATAATTATTGCACATTCTGACAATTGATTTTTTTTTGTCCTAGATCTAATTGCTTGATGAAAAAAATAAGACATAAAATTATATCGATATAGTTGATTTTTGCATTTTGTCATAACTTATCTATATAGAATTGGAACGTTAAAACTCTCTCTCTCTACTGTAAGTAGTACTGTCCGGTAACTTTCTTTTTCTTCATCAAAGGATCCTGCCTGGCTAGATGGTAAAGTGGAGGACACGTGACCTGGAGGTCACTGGGATTCGAGCATCACTGGATCCATTTTTTTTTTTTTTTTTTTTGTGGGAGTGTCCTTGGGCAAGACACTTCAGAGTCCTAGCCTAGCTCTGGTGAAACCCAGTAAATGCATGAATATGTGAGCTGTGGCCGTGATATGAATGAAATAATGTCGAAAACGGCGTAAAACACCATTCAATTAATCATTGACGTCAAATATAGGTTAACTCTTCACCGCACAATGCAGGCTTTTAACGACTCTGAGAAAGAAGGCTTTTGAAATCATTGTTGAAAAGGGATAAAATGTTTTCTACCCTATGAAATATAAATTCTATATTTAGGGTAACAATTGATTGGTCTTCTGCAAAAGCTTAAATTTTGTTGTCTGGTAAAGAGTTAAGGACAGATACACAGACAGGGGGAGTCATTGCTAAAACTGACTCGAACATTTACTTCGCCGGTTTGATTGTGTCATTTGTATAACCAATAAAGGAAACAACTTAGCGCACAGTAGGAGAGAGAGAAAGAGAGAGAGAGATAGAGACAGAGAGAGAGAGACAGAGAGAAAGAGAGAGAGAGAGACAGAGACAGAGAGAGAGAGAGAGAGAGAGAGAGAGAGAGAGAGACACACACAGAGAAAGAGGGACAGAGAGACAGACAGACAGACAGAGAGACAGAGAGAGTTTTTTCCAGATCAGGAGGGCGTGTTAACCACTAGCCGTAGAAGAGAGTCAGTGACTCTTTTGAAACGAGTCCAGTCCACAAACTCAACGTTTGTTATAAGATGTACTAGCCTACTAGCCTGATCTAAATCGCACTGAACATAATTAAAAGGTGATAATTGGCTTGCAACACGCGAAAAGGGGCATTCGGACACTTGCGTAAAGTGTCGTCTCGGATCAGCCTGCGCAGTCCGCGCAGGCTAATCCGAGACGGCACTTTACGACTACATTAGATTTTGTGACACAGTAGACTTGAGCACAACAGAAAATTACATAAAAACGGAAAGTGTCGTTTTGGATTAGCCTGCGCTGAGTGCGTAGGCTGATCCGAGACGACACTTTACGCAAATGTCCGAATGCCCCTTTTCGCGTGTTGTAGGCCATATATGAGCGGCGCTCTGGCAAAAGGGAGTTAAGTGCATCTCCGTGGTCCAGAATACCTAGCAATCCTCACACTATTCTAGAGCCATAAAATCCATTTAGTCTAAGAATTGACGGAATTTGGAGGTAGACTGATCCTTTGACATGCAGAAAATTGACCGACAGCGAAAAGTTTCGACCCAGGCCTGCCTGCCCCGACTGCGCAGGCTGACCTGGGTCGATACTTTTGGAAGATGCATTTAACCACATTTTCACGGACCATGGTCCATATCTAAAGAGACCACCCTAATACGGCTTGCAACATGCGAAAAGGGGCAATCGGACATTTGCGTAAAGTGTCGTCTCGGATCAGCCTGCGCAGTCCGCGCAGGCTATAATCCGAGACGGCACTTTACGACTGCATTAGATTTTGTGCTACAGTAGACTTGCGCTAAACAGAAAATTACATAAAAACGGAAAGTTTCGTTTCGGATTAGTCCCTTTTCGTGTATTACAGGCCATATAGTTTAAACCATTAACACCCTAGGGCTACCTATATCAACATACCAATAAGGATTATGAAGGCTCAACGTTTCAATTCTAAATATAGTTGTGGAGTTGAATTATTTTTTCTTTCCATTTTAAAGCAGAATTCAGCATCTGCTTGGCTTCAGAGACAAAATGACGTATATAACTCTTTTCTAAATGATCCTTTGCTTTAATAAATCTTGTACACGGAGTAAAGAAATGATGCAGTAATGTGACATGTTTATTACATGTATTTGAAAAAAAATTGCCGAGGTATCAATGAACTACTCTTTTATTAGCACGATTAACAAAACTGTCGGTTACTTCTTTTAATTGTGAATAAAACCTTGCAATCAGTGAAGCCTTGCTGTTGGCATGGAAAGACGTTAAGTTCCAAAAAGCCCCCCCCCTCCCCCCCGCCTCCAAGCAACTGCCTGTTCTTCAATATATCGTCGAAACAATGAACAGTGGTGGGAGAAGAACCCGGTCTCACTGGCGCGCGTGCGAGTACCGTCTAAGCGGTGTGAAGCGTCCGGACAGGCATCGGTCGATGCATACTTATCGGTAAGGTTGGGATTGGCGAGCGGCAGCTTTCTTGTCTGGCTATGCAGTCTGACCAGGATCTCCAATGTCCAAAGCATCACGGCAAATAATGATAAGGTGTGACTGGATAACTTACACAATGGAAGCTCGGAGTAACAGGAATTTAAAAAGGAAATGAAATATATTTTAAGACTGAATAAGGAAGCAAATTCCCTCTAATAAAAATAAATGAGCCGAGCTCTGGTAAAAGAAGGTTAAATGAATCTTAATAATGCATTATACCGAGCAAATAATCGCATAATTATGGATTCACAATATCCATTTTGTCAAATAACCGACTGAATTATGACGTAGACTTGTCCTTTGACATGCAAAAAACTGACCGATAGCAAAATGTTTCGACCCGGATCAGCGTGCGCAAACTGCACAAGCTGACCTGAATCGATACTTTTTGCAGACGCATTTATGCCCCTTTTCGCAAAGACTAGCTCATATAATAATGATTACGATAATAATAATAATAATAATAATAATAAATCTATGCTGCAAGCGGGCGCCTTTACCCTAACAATCAACTGACTAGATCTAGGCCATATCTGTATCTCATAGATCTAGCTGAGATTCCTAATTCTGCTAAGTTTGACATAGCCCCATTTTCTCAGAGCATGGCTCGTGTCACATATTATTGTATAGCAAGATGACTAAAGACACAAGACTACAATGTACGTCGAAGTGCTAGCCATCGTAACTCGATTTATTTGTTCCCTGCTGCAAAACCAAGGTAGGTGGGAAACCAGTGTTCTTGCAAGTCATCTCCAGTAGAAACGCCATTCCTTCCAAACCACCGACTGTTTGCCGAGCTCCCGTAGCACAGTTAATAGGGTACAAGACTTGAAACCAGAGGGTTGCTGGTTTGAATCCACGGTTCGGCCAATTTCTTTCCAAAGATTGATGATAGTCATTTGCAACAAGATTCATTCCCCTCTCCTTGTTGATTTGTGGAAAAGCAGCAATCGGCTTGGGAAGAATATTGTGCGAGGTAATGGTAAAAGAAACTCCAGGAAAGCATGGATAGTTGCACTGGTCGCCACGATATAACTGAAAGAATGTTGAGAACAGGGCAATAAACACCGGACCAAGAGTGACTGCTTTCCAACATACTTAGGTTCAGCAGTGAGACTTAAACAAAATGAACAAACTGAAAAAAAGGTTATAAAAACAAGAAGACCATCACGGTCGCTCACCAGAGTAAGTACGAGATGGAAATATTTATGAAGAGATGGAAATCAGCCATGATCTGGCAAAAGGAGGCTTAATGCATTTCCGTGGTCCATGATACCAAGCCAGTCACCACAGTATTATACATCCCTACAATCCGTTTTGTATAACAACCTACTGAATCTTGAGGTACACTGGTCCGTTGACATACAGAAAAGTGACCTATAGCGAAAAGTTTCGGCCCACATCGATACTTTTCGCAAATGCATGAAACCCCTTTTTCACACAGCATGGCTCAAATGTTTATGAAAAAACAATTCCTACTGATTGAGAAGCTAACTCTCGCTGCCAAATAATGGATTCGAGTTTTACAAGTATATTGTTGTTGCATTGGAACACGATTTCTGTAAAAGATCAGCGCTGGCTAGCGAATGGTGTAGATCCACGAGCAGACTGCAGGTTTTGTGCAAAAGCTGTCCAAGGCGACATGGACAGTGAAAAGGATTAACATAACGCCCGAAATTCGGGCGTTATTTGCCATGTAATAAGGCAATTGCATTTTATTTCTCGATGGCAACACAAAAAATGCACTCGACCCTTAAACATACATCTTCACTCGTTTTCAACCAGTTTTTTAACCTTTTTTATTTATTTATTTTATGAAACTATAATCACTCTTGTATCTCCAAGCCAAATATTGCCCCCGATGGTCGCAAGGTTGCTCAGATTACGGCAGATAGAAAAATGCAATTCATTCTATTGCGGCTAGTCATAGACATAACAACCACAATTTCCGGTTTAAATCGAAGACAAATCCCTACAGTTTTTTTACCCCATACACCTTATATTGATTTTTTATCTACGGTTACACAGCTGACAAGATTATAACACCGTCAAGTTTTAACAGCGTTTGTTTACTCTCTAGCTGTAAAGATGTCTCTTTAAATGGTAGTATGAGTATACTCTGAACATCGAGATCTATCACCATATGAGGCTTTAGCAAACATAGATATATGATAAAGGGCCATCCTATTATGTTACACATATACTATATATCTACACTCTTCGCTGTAGGGTTTTAGACAAGAGGGGCTTTTTTTTTGACAAAAATCATATATAGCGTCGAGCCCTTTGTACAACATGGTGACTAATCACAATAACGGTCCATCGCAAGCCCTTCATGTTCTGTTCTGGTGAACTTGAAGAATATTTTTTTTCTAAAACATACAGTTTTCTGATAGAGTTTTTATTTTCAGGCATTTAACAATCTTAAATGTTTTTTTTTTCCTCTAAAATGTCAACATTGTCATCTTCACCAGTCGAATAAGAAAGTGATTCATCTGTGTCAGACTTCGTGACCAGGTTTGCGAGAAGTCATAGCTGTCCAACCATCATGTCCTGAAGCATGATACCAATTGTCTGGATCAAATAAAGTCCTTCAAATTTACTACGATCGACTCTGCTGCTATCACCGGCGCCATCATCATTCGTAGACCGCAAATTTACATCGTTGTGTATATTTCAGCCATGTTCTGACGAATGGGGGTTTAACATATTTCCGTCTCGCATGATACAAAGCAAGTCATAACATACTTATGGATCCATATAATCAATTTCGTATAACAAGTGGCTGAATCCTGTGGTAGAATAGTCCTTGGACATACAGAAAATTTACTGACAGCAAAAGTTTCGACCCGGGTCAGCCTGCGTGGACTGCGCAGGCTGACATGGGTCGAAACTCTTTGCAGATGCCCTAAATCCCCCTTTTTCACAGAGCATGGCCAATATTTTTTTGTCAGCGATTGTCAGAGTATGGTTGCTCTCATTATTGTTTGTACTTTGATTATAAACATGTACTTGTTCAGAATCTTGTTACTATTAAATGTTCTTGATATGAAAATGCAAGAGACAACTGTGATGCGTTTCAGATATATAGGATCTGACATGAGTTGGCGTTTGAGAAAAAAAAATATTAATCGAGTCTAGGAAAAAACGTTAGCTAACATTTTTTCTTGACAAGTTTAATAAAATTTTTATCTCAAACGCCGACGAATGTCAGATTCTTTTTATCACATAACGATATTTCACAAATTGTAGGTCGGAAGGTGAAAAACCATCTAGAGATGCACCGGCGGTAATATCCATAAAACCCATTCGTTTGTATGAAATACGTACAAAATGACGTCAAAAATTACGTCACACAATTGTGATATCAAACGTGTGTAAGTAAAGAAAATTCGTGATGAGTATATTACACTGAAAACAAGGGAGATTATGTGATAAATTAGTATATCACAATGCCCTTAAAGTAGGCAAATTTCAATTCATGTCATTTTTTTTTTCAACTTTTCAGTCGCTCAAACTACAGGCACATTGAATCGTTCAGAATTGGCTAATAACATTGCCAATGACGTTAAAGGCCCTAGAGTGTCCAATATTAAAAAATGAAGGATTTAAAATGGATTTGAATTTAAATCATACCATATTAAAATGTGGGAATCATTGTGAAGATGACAATCTATAATTGTACAATTGGTCCAAGTGCAAGTCGCTGAAAGAAATATGAATTTGAATCTCAGGTAAAAAGTAAACAAAATATAAAAGACCGGCAAATTTTAACCTTTTAAAATTCTTTTTTTTTTTTGCCAGCGACTATCACTTGGAACGACCGTAAAATAACATATTGTTATCTTCACAATAACTTTCTTACTTTTAAATGGTATGATTTAAACTCACATGTATTTTAACATTCGCACTGTGTTTTTTTTTTTGCAGCTATGGGTGCTTTAAGTTGGCACTATTTTCTGTACTGATTTTCAATTTTGACATTCTGTGACTTCTTTAGTAAATCATCCATGAATTTATGGTTAACAGTTTAAAGGTATTTCCTGCAGAATGGCGATGTCGATCATGTAGACATAGTTGATAACTGGGGTTAACCCTGTACCACACAATCCAGAGTTTTAACGATAATGACGAAAAAAGCTTTCGAAAACATTGCGGAGAAAAAGACAAAATGCTTTCTACCTTTACAAAGACAAATTCCAATGTTTAAGATACATTAAATTTATTGTCTGCAAATGCTTTGACTTGGACAAGTCCATTATTTTGACTGATTGATTGAATGGTGCTTTACGCCGCCTTCAATATTATTTCAGTCATATCATTGTGACAGTTCACATATTCATGTACATCCTGGGTTTCAGCAGTACTAGGCTAGGGCTCTGTAGTGTCTTACCCAAGGACGCTCTCACTAAAAGCCGAGCGGATCCAGTGAGGCTCGAGCCTGGGGCCTCTAGGTCACGAGTCCTACACTTTATCTCTGAGCCACGCAGGACCCCTGCCCATTATTTTGTCGTCTGGTGATGAGTTAACTGGCATTTAAAACATCAACTATGTCTGCATGATTGAATTGTTTAGCCACAGTAATTGCCGCTTTACCCTCATCATTAAAAGTATATCTATCCGCGCCCGATTCCAGAAGCAGACGAACTACGTCTTGATGTCGTATTGTCGAAATCTCGCCTTGTTTGGTTTCACTGAAATATGTCATAGACGGTTTTCTGCCAAATAGGTTTCTGATACTATCCAAATGCATGGCGGACTCACTTGGGAACAGGGCTGGAAGGTCTATGTTGTTTGCTGTATAAAGTAGACCGCAACTCGCAGCAAGATGTAATGGCGTGTTGCCATGGAGATCTCTCTGGTTTACGGAAACACCACTGTCTAGCATTACTTTACAGGCGGAAGGGTGACCGGAGGCAGCGGCTAAATTGATTGGATAAATTCCGTTCCTATTACAGGATTCACATTCAGCACCGTGAGTAACGAGGAACTGCAAAGCCAAAAACCTACCCGTTAATGCGGCTAGCAGAACTGGAGGTTCGCCTTCGATATTTTCCACGTTTATACTGCACCCTCTGTCTAGTAAAAGTTTTAGAATATCTGTATTACCTACTGAAGCTGCTTCATGCATTGCTGAATTACCGCGGTTGTCAAAGACTACAGGGTTGGCACCATGTTTTAGCAGAAACTCGACTATTTCTACATTTCCAAGACTTGAAGCGAACGTTAGCGGAGTGTAATCCATGATGCTAATATCGAGATTTATACCAGCACTTATCAGAGCCAATATGGTACCTGCGTCATCTTCTTTAATCGCTAAAAGTAAATCACATATGGATACCGGGTCATTATGAAAAATGTCATATTCCAGAGCCAAAAATACCTTTAAACTCTTTGCAATATGAAGCGACGCAATACCTGCTAAAAGTTGAGTCTGAATGTTTCGCCGTATTGTATGTCTACACTGCTCAGCTAAAGTTGGAAAGCGACAATAAGAGAGCATTAATTCTTGCACGAAAGAAACGCACTGAAGGTCCACGACACATGTTTCAAGCAGCTGTGAACCACTCGGTATAATTTTAAGAAGAAGTACAAGTAAATACTTTCTCTGATGTGATTGGGTGTTTGAAGAGAAAGTCAAAATTGTTTTTAACACGTGACGAGCGTAATTTACATCATCAATTCTAAATCCATATAGCACTAGACAAATTGCTATCGATAAACCTCCCGATTTGTGTTTAAGAGCGAGATCGAAAACATTTTCACCAAAAGAGTTCTTGATTTGCAAGTTAGCACCAGCTTTAGCCAGAATGCACACAGTATGAACGTCACGAAATTCTGTAGCTCTATGTAACGCTGTATTACCGCGTTCGTCCTCGATATTGACGTCACATCCGGTTTCAATGAGCATCCGAACGATTTGTAACATATCTGACTTCCGCCGATTTTTAACTTGAAGTTCATATGATGAGGGCAGTGCTATCATAAGGGGAGTGAAACCAGATCGAGAATTTAGACTGTTTGTTTGAACATTTGTGTCAATCCCTCTAGTCAGAATAGCTTTAACTATTTCAATATTCACTTTTTCGCATGCAACATAAAGAGCTGTTTCGCCATCAAAAGTTTGGCGGGAAAGGTCAGCACCATTTTCTATGAGGTATTTGGCGATAATGGTATTTTCTTGCCTGATTGCCATGATCAAAGGAGTCGTCTTCCTGTAGTCTGATTTATTTATATCTGCTCCAAGGGATAGTAACTGTTCCACAGTATGAAAACGTCCATATTCGACCGCCACAAAGAGAGGTGTGCGTTCATCCCGATTTACAGCGTTTACGTCACACTGATCGCAATACAAGATGGAGTCGATTACGGTTTGAATTCCGATAGTTATGGCCCTTGTACATGCAGTTTCACTTGCGTGATTTGCATTGACGTCTGCTCCTTCGGCGATCAGTTTACGGATGTTATAAATGCCGCCACTGAGTATTGACCGGTGAAGTTCTTGTTCAAGGGACATCTTTAAGTCGCACTTAATTCAGTAGGCTGAAATTAGATAACAAAACATTTAGGTCATCTAGATGTATACAGTTTGGCCCGATACCATTCTAATAGTGACTCGTATAGAGAAGGCGAGTATTCTTAGTTCAGGAGTGACACGGCTGTAGCTCTTCAATGAATCAAACATGAGATGAGATAATGCTAATGAGTACTCACAATGCAGCTTTGTTGATTGTCCAGACGTATCTGGAGCTCAGATATACTGTGGCCATTTAGACCATTGGTCCAGTTTACAAAACATAATATCATATGCATTGTTATAAATAGGGTTTTTTTTTTTTGAAAAAATATGTCTTCATATATAGAGGATAATCAACTGGTGGTGTGTGAAAGCAAAAATCTGTCCCTAGAATGGGGTTATTTGATTATTCTATTTATGATATTCCTAATTCTCCCTTTGTTTGCTAGAAATTATCAACAACGGTAGGTACGCATGTATAGGACTTTTCTTCACAAACACATGATCCATTTTTGGCAGAAGCAGCTGACGCAACAGATGCCGTAACGCTCGAGGGTATGTTACATAATCTATCTCTCCATTTGAAGGCATGCATTGTTTTGCACCTTTACAATTTTAAACCAGCCATATGCAATTAGAAGAAGAAGTAGTTAACCCTTCCCACATGACACGTTTAAGACTTTCCCAAATTAAAACCATCTCCAAAATGACAAATACTAAGTTGGTACAAAAGATCTTAGGTTTTCAGATAAGATAGAAAACATTATGGAAAAAGGAGAAAATGCTGGTTGGTAGCATTTTCTCGTTTTTTTCCCCCACAATATTTTCCAAGAGCTCTCTCCCACAAAAGCTATCTTCTTTTCTCGAAATGTTTTCAAAAGATTTCTCTCACAAGGTTGTTAACTGAGGGTTGTTTGGAAAGACTGTACCGAAAATCTTTTCACTGTGATATTGTTCACTAAAGATGTTTGAAGCAGAGACAGAAATATTAGACTGTGAGCAATATAGAAAAAAAAAAGTTCCGGAAAACATTCTAAAACTATATCATCACTAGTGATAATACCATATCATCACTAGTGATGTTATTCACTGTGAAAAACTGAAAGAATAATACACTGAGAAATCCCAGTAATTCACTGAACGGAATATAATAAAAAAGCTTTCATAGTTCTTCGCACTAAACAGAGTGCAAAGTAATGTATAGCAGACACTTTCGAATTTCCTTTGGAGTTATAGAAAAGTGTCACTAGAAGATCAAAATATTCTTCAGGTACACATCACGGTTTTCCCTGGCCCCCTGTTTCTTTGATTTTGGACCTAAAACTTTTCTAAATACCCACAGAATGTATGTGTTTGCCTTCTTTTATTCATTTGAAGGGGTCAAATGACCCCCACACCAAAAAGTCCAGGAAAAACCTGACACTTTTATCTTGATCTACACTAATCAAACACAATCTTTGTTTTATTTTAATAACCTTTTGCGAATAAAATGGCAATAATTGCAAAATCTTGCGTGGAAAAATGAAAAAGATTTTGGTACGAAGTGCTGGATAAAGAAACTCTGGGAAAGCATGGATAGGTACAATAACCGCAGTGATATCACTGAAAAACGTTGAAAACGGCGTTAAAAACTATTCAAACAAATAAATAACGTTAGCAACGCAGAGCCTGTAAAGCTGTAAGAGACAAAGGATGTAGGGTTATGCAAAGGTTATGACCTTAGAGGAGAAGCCATTAGGTACATAGTTTCAGAATGGTGATTCTAAGATTGCAACCTTATACTTCAACGACGGTAGAATGTTCAAGAGTAAGATAGCTCAGAGCCCTAGCCTAGTAGAGGTGAAATCCATGGCATCCGTGAATAAGTAAGTTGTTGCCTTGATATGACTGAAATAATGTTGAAAGCGTCTCAAAACATCTCTTCCGAATAGTCCTTTGCAAGAATACGAATGGATTTTCTAATCCAATTTCAAGGTTCAAATCCGGCATAAAAGACAATACTGCGCGGGCTCCTTTTTTTCCATATACAGTTCAAACAACCACTACATTTTGTTGTGAGATTTTCAAAACAAAGGGGTTATTCAGTGTCGACCGACTACAGTCCTGACAGCACTTTGATTGAACCGAGTTGACTGAGATTGAACTTTGAGCAACAATTACATCCGTGACAACTCGATGCCTCTTGTTGAATACCCCTTCCCTTCCCACGCTACCTAGTTACAAACTGCTATAAGAGAGGAATACATGCAGATAAAAAAAAGGGTCAAGAACAGTAACTCTTACAGGGCAGTGTAGTCTGCAATCAGAATGGCAAGGGTTATTTCTCATATATAACATACACTAGTCTAAAAACGGTTATTTTCCCGCTGGTCATTTATTTGACCTCGAGTCAGGTGAGGACACTGTATAGACACAGAAACAGTTGACCGGGTTATCGGAGCGAGATTTTCCCCTCGAAATAAAGATAAACCTTATTTGTACCGTTTTGCCTAATTACACATCGTCACAATGTATTTATTACAGAGATATTTCTTTCTTCAACAACACGTTAAGAACTTAAACAGCTACGAGAAGAGATTCAACTGTTTAGCCATGTCCCGGTAGCTCAGTCGGTAGCGTAACGGACCTGAGAACAGGGGGTCGTGGGCTCGATGCAGGGCTCGGCCAATTTCTTTCCGAAGATTGATGATAGTCATTGCGACAGGATTCATTTCTCTCTCACCGCTGACCATTGTCTCGACGATGGTTATGTGGGAAAGCAGCCAGTGGCTTGGAAAGAAAATTGTGCGGAGCACTGGTAAAAGAAAGCTTAGGAAAGCATGGATAGGTGTACTGGCCGCTATAATATAACTGAAATAATGTTGAAAACAGCATTAAACATCATACAATCAATCATTAGCTCTTTACCAAACAACAAAACTTTAGATTTGTCTGACTTGGGGGGAAAAATGCAGACGTTGAACTAAATCTGTAAATTGTTTAAGGATATATAGAAAACATTGTGGACAAAGGAAAAATTTCTGTCAAATAGCCATCTCTCCAGGCGATCTTACGTTTTTACAACGAGGGAGAAAGCTTTGAAAATATGGTGGGAAACAGGAGTAGACGCTGGTAATCAGTATTTTCTCCTTTTTCCGCAATGCTCTCAACCACTCCAAAACACAAATCCATATCATTAAGTGCTTTTCTATACCCTGGAAGAGAAATCAACGAAAACATTGTGAAAGAAGACGGTTGTGCTCACTACAAAGTTTCCAATTTTGTGTACATAGAGTTTTGAAGAAATTGATTGATAGATTGTATGATGCTTTCAACGCCGTTTTCAACATTATTTCAGTTATATCGCGGCGGCCAATGCACCTATCCATGCTTTCCTGGAGTCTCTTTTACCAGTACTCCGCACAATTTTCTTTCCAAGCCACTGGCTGCTTTCCCACATAACCATCGTCGAAACAATGGTCAGCGGATGGAGAAAAATGTATCCTGTCGGTAAATATCGTGTAATATCGACGTTTTCGTTAGGGCTATTCGGTCAATCTCGGCAGTTTCCGTCTTTTAATATGAGAGTTAGGGGCCGTAGACTCACTAACTCATCGGTAAATATCGTGTAACATCGACGTTTTGGCACAGGCCATTCGGCCAATCTCGGCAGCTTTTGTCTTTTAATATGAGAGTTATGGGCCGTAGACCTAAAAATCGTTGCATATAACCTAATAAACAACTGTTGTTTATTAGGTTACATGCAACGATTTTAAATTAGGATCGTGCGCCAGTGACTCAAAGTGCCCCTTACACTCCTAATACCAAAAGATAACGAAAAAAAAAACATGTTATGCAGGAATATAAAGAAAAACTTACTTGATCTAAATCTACTAGTCATGAGCATCCAGCGAGAAGACTCCCTACAGCATATTTAAACTTTTATGTTATTAAACACACATGTTAAGTAAAGCGTAGCAAATTGCCGACACAATTTACTACGCTTTATCCATACTATGCACTGTGCGCGACACTTTACACTTAGTAAGTTTTTCATTTATCATATAACAGTCAGTGGCCAGGCGCATAGCCAGGCGGAATCCTGAACGCCCGGCTTAAACATTAACTATCAAAGCATCAAAGAAACGAAATGCGCTTTCTCAATCTGGAAAAGAAACCAAATCGTCTAGATTTCAAAAATGCTTTTGCCAGATAATAAAAACTAAACGGCGGACTATGTAGTTCTGCACGTTCTGTGCAGTCTGATCTTGGTCTGCATTGTCCGCTAACTGTATTCTAATCCTGATCAGCATTGTCTACAAAAGTGCAGAGTTGTGCTTATCTGAAAGAGAGAGAGAGAGAGAGAAGAAAATTGAGAATAAATTGGGCTTCTTCAAGGCTACGCACATGCTACAGATAGTGGGTATAAATATTTTATCGAATTCCGAATTCCCATTGATTTTTACGTATTTTTTTCAGAGTACAATAAAATTAATTACTCTGCTTTTGATTGTCCGATCATAGAGAAAACAATACTGGTAGAAAGTAAGGTTACTGGAGCTATTTTACACTCGTATACTATAAGAGTTCGTCGCTGACATTAAAGTTGTAGCACTATAGACCGACGTACAGTCTCGCAAATCGGAAGTTGCTGTCACTGTGCGCCCAAAATCAGTTAGCTGCGGTAAACAAATATCATAAAACAGGTGGGTACCTGAATTCTAGTTGGTCCATAGTGTTTAAGCTAGTGGTGCTGATTTCCCGCTAAATTTTGGCGACGTCGCCATTGACGTCAATTTACAAAAACAAAAACATTTTTTTTTCAAAAATGTTGGTCACTTTTTCAACAGCTGCATTTATATATATATGCTTTCTTCTCAGTTAAGTTTCATAATTATATCCCTATATATGTAAGCAACAATATATTGAAAAGTAATATTGATAATATTATGTGCGTCAATGGGGTGCCGGACTTTGATGAAATATGTACTGTCACAACAGCAAGTATAACCATAGGCCTACATGTTTCCGAAGTTTATTTCTCTATGAATACACGAGAACTCAACGTTGAACATACATGGAGACTTATTACATGTATCGAATGTACATTACCATGGTGATAGGTATGTTAAATATTTGACCTATCTTAACCCGTACACGGTACCTAAGGCAAACGTTTTTTTTTTTGTCTTCCTATCGTGTTCGAAAACAAAGGAGCTGAGGGGGGGGGGGGGACAACCCGGTTTGTTTTATTGATTGAATTGTGTTTTACGCGGCTTTAAACAATATTTCAGTCATATCACGGCGACAGCTCACATATTCATGTATTTTCTGGGTTTCTCCAGAACAAGGCTGGGGCTCTGAAGTTTATTATCCAAGAACACTCACACCAAAAACCCAGTGGATCCAGTGAGGCTCGAACCCGGGGCCTCCAGGTCACGAGTCCTGCACTCTACAGCTGAGCCACGCAGGACCCCTGAAATAAGCTAGAGGCTCGGGTTCGAGCCTCACACTTTGATTTACATTGTCCAATAAGAACATATTTTCACCCAAAAAGTACTTTTGAAATAGTAAAGTTTGGGTTTTTACTATCGGCGTAACATTTTCATTTCACTTATCTGGCATGATAAGGGTTAATTTATCTTGTGTCCATATTTAAACCTTTTACCCCACAACCCCGTGTTTTAACGATCCTGAGGAGGAAGGCTTTTGAAAACGTTGTAGGAAAAGGAGAAATTGCTTGTAAAAGCAATTTCTCCTTCTCCGACAATGTTTTACGAGCCGATCTCTCTTTTCTGCCAGAGACCTCAGGTCATTTGTACCAATTTATTGACTGAAGATACATTTAATTTTGAAGTATCAAAATTTTGTCATTTTGGAAGGGGTTAACCAAGCGATATTTCCATAGTCACATCTAGCTAAAGTTGTGTATGTCAATTGATTGACTAAATTATATAGTGTTTTACGCTGCTGTCAACAATAGTTCAATCATATCACGGCGAAAGTTCGCTTATTCATGTATGACCTGGGTTTCACTAGTACTAGGCTGGGGCTTTGAAGTGTCTTGCCCCAGGACACTCCCTAGAAAATAGTGCTTCAAGTGAGACACGAACCAGGAACCTCCAGGTTACAAGTCATAAACTTTACCACTGAGCCAAGCAGGACCCTTTGTAAGCTAGTGCATGACATCGCACTCAGTTTAAATTCAAAGCTAAAATGATGTGATTTCTCTGCCATTTTTATCAGGTTTCTCAGTTCTCACAAAATACCGGATAGTATAGATTCATGATCATAATTATGATATACACAATGTGTATCCTGATTTTAAAGGTACTACAACGGCCAAAAGTAAACAAATGTGTGCGTTAAAATGACTTTAAATCATACCACTTCAAAATATGGAAATCATTGTGAAGAAGTGTAAGACGCTGGCAGAAAAAAAAACTGAATTTAAAACCAGCTAAAAAGCAAGCATAAGATAGAGCGACTTTGTAACTTAACTATACGTTTTAAAATTTCTCCCACACCAAAAAGTCCAGGAAAAACCTGACACTTTTATCTTGATCTACACTAATCAAACACAATCTTTGTTTTATTTTAATAACCTTTTGCGAATAAAATGGCAATAATTGCAAAATCTTAAGTGGAAAAATGAAAAAGATTTTGGTACGAAGTGCTGGATAAAGAAACTCTGGGAAAGCATGGATAGGTACAATAACCGCAGTGATATCACTGAAAAACGTTGAAAACGGCGTTAAAAACTATTCAAACAAATAAATAACGTTAGCAACGCAGAGACTGTAAAGCTGTAAGAGACAAAGGATGTAGGGTTATGCAAAGGTTATGACCTTAGAGGAGAAGCCATTAGGTACATAGTTTCAGAATGGTGATTCTAAGATTGCAACCTTATACTTCAACGACGGTAGAATGTTCAAGAGTAAGATAGCTCAGAGCCCTAGCCTAGTAGAGGTGAAATCCATGGCATCCATGAATGAGTAAGTTGTTGCCTTGATATGACTGAAATAATGTTGAAAGCGTCTCAAAACATCTCTTCCGAATAGTCCTTTGCAAGAATACGAATGGATTTTCTAATCCAATTTCAAGGTTCAAATCCGGCATAAAAGACAATACTGCGCGGGCTCCTTTTTTTCCATATACAGTTCAAACAACCACTACATTTTGTTGTGAGATTTTCAAAACAAAGGGGTTATTCAGTGTCGACCGACTACAGTCCTGACAGCACTTTGATTGAACCGAGTTGACTGAGATTGAACTTTGAGCAACAATTACATCCGTGACAACTCGATGCCCCTTGTTGAATACCCCTTCCCTTCCCACGCTACCTAGTTACAAACTGCTATCAGAGAGGAAAACATGCAGATAAAAAAAAAAAGGGTCAAGAACAGTAACTCTTACAGGGCAGTGTAGTCTGCAATCAGAATGGCAAGGGTTATTTCTCATATATAACATTACACTATTTTAAAAACGGTTATTTTCCCGCTGGTCATTTATTTGACCTCGAGTCAGGTGAGGACACTGTATAGACACAGAAACAGTTGACCGGGTTATCGGAGCGAGATTTTCCCCTCGAAATAAAGATAAACCTTATTTGTACCGTTTTGCCTAATTACACATCGTCACAATGTATTTATTACAGAGATATTTCTTTCTTCAACAACACGTTAAGAACTTAAACAGCTACGAGAAGAGATTCAACTGTTTAGCCATGTCCCGGTAGCTCAGTCGGTAGCGTAACGGACCTGAGAACAGGGGGTCGTGGGCTCGATGCAGGGCTCGGCCAATTTCTTTCCGAAGATTGATGATAGTCATTGCGACAGGATTCATTTCTCTCTCACCGCTGACCATTGTCTCGACGATGGTTATGTGGGAAAGCAGCCAGTGGCTTGGAAAGAAAATTGTGCGGAGCACTGGTAAAAGAAAGCTTAGGAAAGCATGGATAGGTGTACTGGCCGCTATAATATAACTGAAATAATGTTGAAAACAGCATTAAACATCATACAATCAATCATTAGCTCTTTACCAAACAACAAAACTTTAGATTTGTCTGACTTGGGGGGAAAAATGCAGACGTTGAACTAAATCTGTAAATTGTTTAAGGATATATAGAAAACATTGTGGACAAAGGAAAAATTTCTGTCAAATAGCCATCTCTCCAGGCGATCTTACGTTTTTACAAAGAGGGAGAAAGCTTTGAAAATATGGTGGGAAACAGGAGTAGACGCTGGTAATCAGTATTTTCTCCTTTTTCCGCAATGCTCTCAACCACTCCAAAACACAAATCCATATCATTAAGTGCTTTTCTATACTCTGGAAGAGAAATCAACGAAAACATTGTGAAAGAAGACGGTTGTGCTCACTACAAAGTTTCCAATTTTGTGTACATAGAGTTTTGAAGAAATTGATTGATAGATTGTATGATGCTTTCAACGCCGTTTTCAACATTATTTCAGTTATATCGCGGCGGCCAATGCACTTATCCATGCTTTCCTGGAGTCTCTTTTACCAGTACTCCGCACAATTTTCTTTCCAAGCCACTGGCTGCTTTCCCACATAACCATCGTCGAAACAATGGTCAGCGGATGGAGAAAAATGTATCCTGTCGGTAAATATCATGTAATATCGACGTTTTCGTTAGGGCTATTCGGTCAATCTCGGCAGTTTCCGTCTTTTAATATGAGAGTTAGGGGCCATAGACTCACTAACTCATCGGTAAATATCGTGTAACATCGACGTTTTGGCACAGGCCATTCGGCCAATCTCGGCAGCTTTTGTCTTTTAATATGAGAGTTATGGGCCGTAGACCTAAAAATCGTTGCATATAACCTAATAAACAACTGTTGTTTATTAGGTTACATGCAACGATTTTAAATTAGGATCGTGCACCAGTGACTCAAAGTGCCCCTTACACTCCTAATACCAAAAGATAACGAAAAAAAAACATGTTATGCAGGAATATAAAGAAAAACTTACTTGATCTAAATCTACTAGTCATGAGCATCCAGCGAGAAGACTCCCTACAGCATATTTAAACTTTTATGTTATTAAACACACATGTTAAGTAAAGCGTAGCAAATTGCCGACACAATTTACTACGCTTTATCCATACTATGCACTGTGCGCGACACTTTACACTTAGTAAGTTTTTCATTTATCATATAACAGTCAGTGGCCAGGCGCATAGCCAGGCGGAATCCTGAACGCCCGGCTTAAACATTAACTATCAAAGCATCAAAGAAACGAAATGCGCTTTCTCAATCTGGAAAAGAAACCAAATCGTCTAGATTTCAAAAATGCTTTTGCCAGATAATAAAAACTAAACGGCGGACTATGTAGTTCTGCACGTTCTGTGCAGTCTGATCTTGGTCTGCATTGTCCGCTAACTGTATTCTAATCCTGATCAGCATTGTCTACAAAAGTGCAGAGTTGTGCTTATCTGAAAGAGAGAGAGAGAGAGAGAAGAAAATTGAGAATAAATTGGGCTTCTTCAAGGCTACGCACATGCTACAGATAGTGGGTATAAATATTTTATCGAATTCCGAATTCCCATTGATTTTTACGTATTTTTTTCAGAGTACAATAAAATTAATTACTCTGCTTTTGATTGTCCGATCATAGAGAAAACAATACTGGTAGAAAGTAAGGTTACTGGAGCTATTTTACACTCGTATACTATAAGAGTTCGTCGCTGACATTAAAGTTGTAGCACTATAGACCGACGTACAGTCTCGCAAATCGGAAGTTGCTGTCACTGTGCGCCCAAAATCAGTTAGCTGCGGTAAACAAATATCATAAAACAGGTGGGTACCTGAATTCTAGTTGGTCCATAGTGTTTAAGCTAGTGGTGCTGATTTCCCGCTAAATTTTGGCGACGTCGCCATTGACGTCAATTTACAAAAACAAAAACATTTTTTTTTCAAAAATGTTGGTCACTTTTTCAACAGCTGCATTTATATATATATGCTTTCTTCTCAGTTAAGTTTCATAATTATATCCCTATATATGTAAGCAACAATATATTGAAAAGTAATATTGATAATATTATGTGCGTCAATGGGGTGCCGGACTTTGATGAAATATGTACTGTCACAACAGCAAGTATAACCATAGGCCTACATGTTTCCGAAGTTTATTTCTCTATGAATACACGAGAACTCAACGTTGAACATACATGGAGACTTATTACATGTATCGAATGTACATTACCATGGTGATAGGTATGTTAAATATTTGACCTATCTTAACCCCTACACGGTACCTAAGGCAAACGTTTTTTTTTTTTTGTCTTCCTATCGTGTTCGAAAACAAAGGAGCTGAGGGGGGGGGGGACAACCCGGTTTGTTTTATTGATTGAGTTGTGTTTTACGCGGCTTTAAACAATATTTCAGTCATATCACGGCGACAGCTCACATATTCATGTATTTTCTGGGTTTCTCCAGAACAAGGCTGGGGCTCTGAAGTTTATTATCCAAGAACACTCACACCAAAAACCCAGTGGATCCAGTGAGGCTCGAACCCGGGGCCTCCAGGTCACGAGTCCTGCACTCTACAGCTGAGCCACGCAGGACCCCTGAAATAAGCTAGAGGCTCGGGTTCGAGCCTCACACTTTGATTTACATTGTCCGATAAGAACATATTTTCACCCAAAAAGTACTTTTGAAATAGTAAAGTTTGGTTTTTTACTGTCGGCGTAACATTTTCATTTCACTTATCTGGCATGATAAGGGTTAATTTATCTTGTGTCCATATTTAAACCTTTTACCCCACAACCCCGTGTTTTAACGATCCTGAGGAGGAAGGCTTTTGAAAACGTTGTAGGAAAAGGAGAAATTGCTTGTAAAAGCAATTTCTCCTTCTCCGACAATGTTTTACGAGCCGATCTCTCTTTTCTGCCAGAGACCTCAGGTCATTTGTACCAATTTATTGACTGAAGATACATTTAATTTTGAAGTATCAAAATTTTGTCATTTTGGAAGGGGTTAACCAAGCGATATTTCCATAGTCACATCTAGCTAAAGTTGTGTATGTCAATTGATTGACTAAATTATATAGTGTTTTACGCTGCTGTCAACAATAGTTCAATCATATCACGGCGAAAGTTCGCTTATTCATGTATGACCTGGGTTTCACTAGTACTAGGCTGGGGCTTTGAAGTGTCTTGCCCCAGGACACTCCCTAGAAAATAGTGCTTCAAGTGAGACACGAACCAGGAACCTCCAGGTTACAAGTCATAAACTTTACCACTGAGCCAAGCAGGACCCTTTGTAAGCTAGTGCATGACATCGCACTCAGTTTAAATTCAAAGCTAAAATGATGTGATTTCTCTGCCATTTTTATCAGGTTTCTCAGTTCTCACAAAATACCGGATAGTATAGATTCACGATCATAATTATGATATACACAATGTGTATCCTGATTTTAAAGGTACTACAACGGCCAAAAGTAAACAAATGTGTGCGTTAAAACGACTTTAAATCATACCACTTCAAAATATGGAAATCATTGTGAAGAAGTGTAAGACGCTGGCAGAAAAAAACTGAATTTAAAACCAGCTAAAAAGCAAGCATAAGATAGAGCGACTTTGTAATTAACTATACGTTTTAAAATTTATTTTTCTGCGACTAAAAGTTGGACAACAAAATGGCTTTGATTTTAAATCATACCATTTCAAAATATGGAAATCATTGCGAAGAAGTGTAAGTCGCTGGCAGAAAAAAGATGAATTTTAAACCAGCTAAAAAGCAAACCAAAGATGGAACGACTTTGTAACTTAACTAAACGTTTTGAAATTAATTTTTCTGCGACTAAAAATTGGACATACGGTACAATAACAGATTGTCATCTTCACACTAATGTCCATACTTTTAGATGTTATGATTTAAAATCAAATGTATTCTAACACCTGTATTGTTTACTTTTCGCAGCCACTGGGCCTTTAATCTATACGATTCTCAACAGCATCTACTTAACACTTACAGCGCTGAATTAATATAATGGACCGCTTCAATTTCGAAAAGAATCCTCAGTACCGAATTTTCATTGTTGTTATGGCCAGAATATGTAACAAAGTAGCGGACAGTGTAGATCCAAGATCAGACTGCACGTTCTGTGCAGTCTGATCTTGATCTACACTGTCCGCAAAAACAACTTAACTCGGTTCCAGAGCTTTAAGGGTTAAGTCGTGTTAGGAATTCCAAGGGATTTTATTATCATCGCGTGCACAACGTTTTTATTACAAAACAAGATAACATATTTGATCATATGTTCTATAGATATTGACCACGCTCTGACTAAAGGGGGTTTAATGCATCTCCGAGATGCATCGTTCCAAGAAAATAATCATTCAAAGGCCCAGTAAAGGCCAAAATATCAAAGCAGGTGTCATAATACATTTAGATTTAAATCATACCATTTAAAAGTATGGAAATATTGTGGAGATGACAGTCTGTTATCGTGTGGTCAGGCCATATGTTAGTCGCTGGCAGAAAAAAAAAGAATTTTAAAATCAGGCAAAAAGTAAACAAAAGACACAGCTACCTGGCAGGTTTTAACCTAGTTTTGAAATTAATTTCTCTGTCAGCGACTAATACCTGGACCGTCCGTACAATGACAGATTGTCACATTCACAATAATTTCCATACTTTTAAAAAGGTGGCCCTTCAGATTTTGGGACGAAAATTTTACAAAAATACAAAAAAAAAATCATCCTTATACTCCCAAAGCCTTTTAATTTTCATTCATAAAACCCCAGTAGTCGAAAACCATCCGACTACAAGAGAAATTAGAGATTTACTATGGCCCAGGTCGACACCGACGGGAAACACGGTCTATTTTTACATGAGCAACTCGCTCATTTACATACCGGAAATACACAGACGAAGCTTCAAACATAGCGTCCGAAGAAGACATTATGGAAAATAATTACATGTTTGCTATGTTATGGAATTTAAGCGTCATTAGTCACGTGCCAGTCACCTGACATTCCCACAATGCTTTTTTGATTTTTGGCGCGAAATCTAAAAATACCTTAAGAGGCTACGTAGCCTTTTAAGGGAACACCATCAAAAAAAATTTTTTTTGTAATTTTATGATTCTTAATTATTGATGACGTGTATTGTTTTTTCATATAAATTTCAGTGATATATATATATTTTAATTTGGTGAGATGTGAAAAATCTAAATATCCACCTTTAAATGGTGTGGTATAAATTTAAATGCATTTAAACACCCGCTTTGTTTACATTTGGCCTTTATTGTTACTTTAAGTATGTATTCATTTTTTTCCAAAACACAACCTTGAAATAGTAAAATTTGGGTTTTATTATCCGCTTGAAAATTTCATGTCACTTATTTTGCAGTTAAAGGTTTAAAAAGTTGGCGAACACGGCTCCTCTTTGCTGTTGCTTCGAACATGTGCTCCAAACATGTGCTCTCGATTTTTCATCGCGCGGGAGAACTACTTTTCCTCTAGTTTCTTCGATAAATGTGAATTCAACATGTCGGCATCAGTTCCGTATCCATGGTTATATTTAGATGTAACTAATGAAGTCTTGTCAGTGGCAATGTTGTGTTTGTCGTCATCAGAAGACTGGTTGACAAGAGTTTGTAATTTGTAGGGCTTTCTTGCCAGCGGATCTACCTTCTGTACTAGTTTTAGTTCTGGGTTTGGATTCGCCCATTGTTGTTGGTCTCCTAAAAAAGAGGTGATATAACTAAAAAAGTGAGTGAGTGAGTGAGTGAGTCATTGAATGAGTGAGTGAGTGGGTGAGTGAGTCAGTAAGTGAGTGAGTCAGTAAGTGAGTGAGTGAGTCAGTCTGTGAGTCAGTCAGTCACTCAGTCAGTAGATTATTTAAGGCCCAGTCAGTCAGTATTTTATCAAAGGCCCAGTCGCGGCCAATAGAAAACAATGCGTGTGTTAAAATGCATTTGATTATAATTCATATCATTTAGGCCTAAAAGTTGGGAGATTTTTGTAAAGATGACAATCTTTTTTTGTAAGGTCGGCCCAAGTGTCAGTTACTGGCAGACAAATGAATTTCAAAACTAGATAAAAAAGTTGCCCAGTCACTCTATCTTTTGTTTACCCTTTTTGTAATATCTCTACAAAGGAGATGGAGTAGGAAGAAGACCAGAATGAACGATTTCTACAGTCTGATCCTGATCCACAGGTTCTACGAGAAACAAACAGTGATACATCTTAGTGTCGCTCTGGGAAAGTGGGTTTAATGCATCTCTGTGATACATTATATCAAGCTAGTCATCCACATAGTTATGGAACCATAAAATCCATTTTGTGTAACAATTGCCCAAACCATAAAGAGGTAAAATGGTCCTTTAACATTCTGCGCAGTTCGCGCAGGCTGGTATGAGTCGATACTTTTTGCAGATGCATTAAGCCCCTTTTCACAGAGCATGGCTTATCTTCATTGTATACACACCTGATCCAAATATGATATAAAATAACCCTGAAAAAGCAAGCACACCAGCCGTCGTGTAAAACACGTTGTTCCAACCTTGTAAGTCCTGAAAAGGAGAGTCGCCTGTTAAATTTGGTCAAGAAATTTAAGTGTTGAGCCAGGAATCCTGGTTAACTTGGGAAAGCATTCAGTGGCTTGCAGACAGAGTTAGGCTCAGGTGACAAAGGATCAGGTACGTAAATGAGTGATAAAGGGCCATCATGGCCCTCTTGTTATTAATGACTGAGCCTGGTAGCTCAGTCGGAAGTGCACAGGAGTTAAAAACATTTGGTTGCCGGTTCGAATCTCCAACTCGGCCAGTTTGTGTACGTCCGAGGACTGATGATTGTAATTGCGAAAGGATTCATTCCACTTTCACCGCTGATCGTTATTTCGACGGTGGGTATGTTGGAAAGCAGACAGCTGCTTGGAAGAAAATTAAGCGAAGTACTTGTGAAAAAGAATTTCCAGAAAAGCATGGATAGGTTCCTGGACCCTAACCCTGGACCCTAACCCTATCCCTAACCATGTATAACTGAAATAACGTTGAATACGGTGCTATACCCATACAATCAACGATCCGTCTCATTTATGTCCGGAACTGAATAAGTCATGAAATCTTGGTAAGTTAGGGGCGGTTACTTGTACTTACCTGATTCACTGTGAATACCCCGACCACTAAGGGAACCACTATTGCACCAATGGTTCCAAACGTTGATGAAACAGCAACCAAACTGCTGGCATGGCGTGTAGAAAGGTCGTAATGATTAACGGACCAGCCTGCAACAGAGATAGTGTACATGGCAAGCAGGCAGTGACTTAAAAAGGACGTTGTGCGTAGATATAGCAAAACAGCTCTGGGAATGCATTGAATGATACAACCAAAGAAGTGTTGAAAAATTATTCATTTAGTTTGATTAGGAGACCATACACCCTTTATCACATACTCCCGAGTTTTGACGACCCTTTGAAAGAAGACTTTTGGAAACATTGTGAGAAAAGGGTAAAATGCTGATTACCAGTATTTTTTCGTTTTTTACCTATTCAAGGACAAATACTATTATTCATTTTTTTCAAATTTGATACCTTTAAATGCTTTCAATCTTGACAATTTTGCTGTTTGGTAAAGGGTTATGAAATATTGGGCGCCCTTTCAGTGTAAATCAAGAACATTCTAAAATCAACATTGTTTGAATTCTGTGATAGACTTCAAAAGTGGCTTAAGGTAGGCCAACTGTAATGGGCAATGTTTCAAACTGAAAAAAAAAAAACAACAACAAAAAAACATATTATCTTATTTGTTATTTTCTTAGTGTCTTAAATATGAAAAATCAGAAACATTCCCCTGCAAAAAATAGTTATATGAATTTTTGTCATGTAAAACTGGCGACTCTGCTTACTTCGCTTTTTTAGGTTCCTACTTTAACAACTTCCTGCCGAGCCTGGTAGCACGGTCGGTAGCATACAAGACTTGAGAACAGTGGCTAGTTCGAATCTCCAACTCGGCCATTTTTTTTTCTGAGGATTGATGATAGTCATTGCGACAGGATTCATTCTGCTCCGGTGATCTTTCTGTCGGCGGTGGTTATGTGGGAAAATAGCCAGTAGATTGGGGAGAATATTGTGCAAAATATTCGAGGAAAGGAACTTTAGGAAAGAATGGATAGGTGTACTGGCCGCCGCGATATAACAGAAACAATGTTTAATGTGGTGTAAAACACCATACATTTGGATTTATTGTTGTATCTAGCAGTGGGACAGTTTTTTTTTCAAAGAAGAGCATGCGGGCAAATGTAATTGTTGTAACAATAAAACTTCTGTATGTTTCAGAATCAGGTTTAATGTCTGCAAAAAATGTTGAAACTTTTTGCATTTGGTAAATATTCTGCATGTCCAAGGACCAGTCTACCTCATGATTTAGTTGGATGTTAGAAAAAATTGAATCCACAATCATTTGATGACTTGTTTGGTATAATGCATCACAGAGATGCATTCAACTCTCTTTTACCTGGGCATGGCTCATTTATATCTTACAAGGATGTTTTATTTAGAGAAAAAAATCTGTAAACATCCTGATGAAGGCGTAAGCCGAAACGTCGATGATAAAGAATTTTGATTGAAACTTGTATGTGTTGTTACAGATTTATTTCCATACAAGTATGTTTGCCACACAAAGGTAAAAAGTTCAATGATTACCTGATGTAGAAAGTCCGAAAGTACCTAGGGCGATTGTCAACACAACGATAACAGTCATTCCTTCATAGAGAAACGTCAATATTATAAAACACATTGAAGGTCCCAGGAAACCTGAAGCAACAATCACAGTAATTGAACCACGGTCTGGCAAAAGGATGTTATAAAGAGAAAACGTACATGGTGTTGTTGTATGTCAAAAATATCGAACGAGGTTGGGAAAAGTGATATAATTGTCGAGCCAAGTTAGATATTTTTGATGTACGTCAACACTATGTACGTATTCTGTTTATCCTTTAACGTTTTAATTGTTGATGTTTATTACATTGTTAACATGTTGTTGAGAAATAGAAGTTGAAAGTTCATTTCTATTTACGGTGGCACAAAAGTGACATGGAAGATATATTTTATACTACGTGCGCACGCAGTAGCTAATACGTGCGCACGTAATAAGTAATACGTGCGCACGCAGTAGTATTACGTGCGCACGCAGTAGCTAATAGGTGCGCACGTAATAACTAATACGTGCGCACGCAGTAGTATTACGTGCGCACGTAATAAGTAATACGTGCGCACGCAGTAGTATTACGTGCGCACGTATTAGTTATTACGTGCGCACGTAATAACTAATACGTGCGCACGTAATAGCTACTAGCTCTACTTGATTTTTTACTTGGGTGTCAGATGTATGCACATCTGTTGCCGTGTTGGACCAATGTAATTTTGCCTTTCCCTCGCAACAATATGGCTTTTGTTCCTTATAAAGTGATTGGTCGATTATTACGTGCACACGTAATAGATATTACGTGCGCACGTATCAGTTAATACGTGCGCACGTATTAGCTACTGCGAGCGCACGTACTAGCTACTGCGTGCGCACGTAATAACTATTACGTGAGCACGTATTAGCTAATACGTGCGCACGCAATAGTATTACGTGCGCACGTATTAGTTACTACGTGCGCACGTATTAGCTACTGCGTACGCACGTAATACTACTGCGTGCGCACGTATTACTTATTACGTGCGCACGTATTAGCTACTGCGTGCGCACGTAGTATAAAATGTATCTTCCATGTCACTTTTGTGCCACCGTATCTATTGGAACTCCGATTTTGAAATTATCTTCATATAATACTTTATGGTAGTAATTATACGTCCAAAAATTGCGATTGAGATCGTATTGGATTATTCTATTCAAGAAATCATTGTAAACAGACATTTAAATGACGTCACAGGTAGGAATTATATAGGAAAATCATCGAAAATAAGAGCGCGTGCTATGACATCATTCTTTTTTTGCGGGCTTTCGTAGTAATCTTTACCATATTTGGAATACTTTTTTATCCATATAAGGTAAATGGTGGCGGAGGCATATTGAAAGATACTGCTTTATAAATATCTGTGGTATATCAAAAATCTATAGATATACGTAGTATATCAAAAGTTGATATCGCATAGGTGTCATTGCATGGATATCCGGTTACTTTAAAGATAAATGGAGAATACGTACATGTAAGTGTTGTCATACATAAAAAATATCTAACGAGGTTGGGAGAATTGAAAATTGTCGAGTCTTGAATCAGTTGTGATAATGACGTCATAAATGATGTTGACAACGTCATAAAACGTGACGTTTACCCGCAGAAAAATCAGTTATGGTCTATAAATATCCGTGGTATATCAAAAATAAATTTAATATCGCATAGGCGTTATTGCATGGATATTCAAATAGTTGAAAGATAAAGTGTATCTCCGAATGATTACTCATTTGTGTTACAAAATCTATTTTCTACAAACTGCACATACTAAAATTTGGAGCTGCGATTCTTAAAGATTTTAAAGTACCTATTCCTGTTAGCAGTTTGCGTACAGAAGTGGTTGATAAACTTTTGGCATTCAGGAAGTTATCTGCGATGATTCCGCTGGAGAATGAAGACACTACTTTAGCTATGTGTGGTAGGGATGCATAAAAACCGGTCTGAAAATAAGAATAATTAAACAAGAGGATCAAAATGGTTCTTTTACGATCATCTAAAGAAGCAAGCCCTCGACTTTTCTATAGTAAGAGATAATTCCCTTTTCTGATTAAAGCTTCGAATTTTCTTCTTCTTTTCCGTTAAATAAGAGTTCTTTTGACATTTGCCTTCGCTACATATAGAGAATACGCACATATTGTTGTCGTATATCAAAAATATCTAATGAGGTTGGGAGAATTGATAATTGTCGAGCCTTGGTGGGACAATTATCGATTCTCAAAAACGAGTCTGATTTTTTGCTGTTTATTATTTCTAATATTGAAAAACACGAATTAAACGATATTTGCAGATCAAATGGATATGGATTAGCTGTCATAATGACGTCACGAATGATGTTGACTACGTCATTAACGTGACGTTTACCCGCAGAAATTTCCTTAGTGTTCTATAAATATCTGTGGTATATCAAAAAATGTTCTATAAATAACCGTGGTAGATCAAAAAAATATCGCATAGGTGTTATTGCATTGATATTCGGTTAGTAAAAAGATAGATATTGATGGCACAGTGTGGATAATCTGCATATCAAGATTTTTTTTTGTCTTTCTATTTCTATTGCAAGAGACCTAGATTTTTACTTTGGCCAAATGCTGAAGGTATTGGCGTAGTCAGTATATGTGTAGCAAGGCAAGGTTTCATAAACTTTCATTTGTTATTGTAGATTATAGGATCCCTGGTGTTTGATCTATATTTCAAACTTACTGGTTATCTTACCTGAGCAATATTAAATCCAAATTCATTCAAATATAATGCTTCGTTGGTTAACATCAAGATGAAAAGCCAGTGTCGTCCAAAATGGCAAAAACAAATAGCAATAACAGGAAGTGACGTCAAAATGCTCGTCCATGGCGTCGGCGCATTCTAAAATGCAAAGACGATAAACATAGAGAGTCCTTTACAGTCTGGAACTGCAGAGAACGTGCAACCTTTATACCTTTACCACACGACCAAATATAGACTTGCTCAATTTGAAACCATATGCATATGACAATTCAAACGTGGCTCAAACGACGCTATTTGTCTTTGGTAGGGTAGAAAACGTTGTGGAAAAAGGAGAAAATGCTGGTTACCAGCATTTTCTCTTTTTCCCACATTGTTTTAAAAAAAAACATCTTTCTCAGGGTCATTAAAAGTCGGGATTGCGAGGTAAACGGTTAATTTACAAACACAGATAGTTTGCAGGTCAAAACGACCTTGACAATGAGTTGGCTTTAACTTCTGCCAGGTGCCTATTAATGCACCATAAATTTGGCAGTCTAAGAATACTACAAAAAAAAAAATGAAATAGTAACTTGCAAAATTGAAATTATTTTATCTTAAATACAGAAATGAGTCATGCTTTGTGAAGACGGGTTTAAAACACCTGCATAAAGTATCGACCCAAGTCAGCCTGCACTTTTTGCTATTTGTCAATATTCTGTTTGTCAAAGGATCAGTCTTCCTCACGATTCAGTCGGTTATTAGACAAATTGGATTTTATTGATCTATAATTAAGACTTGCATGACAAAATACATCATGGAGATACATTAAACCCTTTTTTCCCTGAGTATAGCACATACATGCTCTGTAAAAAGGGGGCTTAATGCATTTTCGAAAATTATCGACTCATGTCAGGCTGCACAGTCCTCGCAGGCTGACCTGGGCCAAAACCTTTTGCCTCTGGTAAGTTTTCTGCATGTCAAAGGACCAGTGTACCTCACGATTCAGTAGATTGTTGTACAAAACGGATTTTATGAGTGTATAATAATGTGATGACTTTCACGGTATAATGCATCACGGAAATGCATAAGCCCCCTTTTCATTGAGCAAGGCTCATATGGCTTTGTTTTGCTTCTTTAAATGGGCTTTTACAGTTTTTACCAGTATGTTAGTTATTATTTCAAAACGACAGCGTATTCATAAGTTCACTCAGTTTAACTATGCTGGACATCTAAAGCCAAAAGACACACTCACGCGCGTATGGGGCTGGGAGCAAACCCAGAATCCCTGCACCACTGAGCCATGGATATGAGTCATACTCTGGCAAAAGGGGGTTTATTGCATTTTCGTGATGCATCATACCAAGCAAGTTGTCACATGATTATGGATATAAAACCCGTTTTGTCTTCTAATTGTCTGATTCATGAGGATGTATCACAAAAAGCAACAAGTTTTGACCTATATTAGCCTGCGCGGACTGCGAAGGTTGACATGGGCCGATACTTTTTGTAGATACATTAAACCCCCTTTTCACAGAGCATGGCTAATACATGTATATACCATGGCTCAATCCATCTCCTGAAATAACACATTTACCTCATAATCGATGACGTCCTGACCTTGGGTCTCCTGCATAAAATGCAACTCAGAGTCACTTATAGAGGTATGGTGGGAAGGTTTCTCGTATGCATGACACGTCCAGAATAAATACCATAACACACAGGCACCGCCTAGAAATACATTATTTCGTGCTTTCCGGTAGTTTATCGAGAAATAACGGTGAAATATTTTTCGATATTTCACGGTTACCACCAGTGAAAAATACCGATTATATATTTTAACTCTTCGGCTGAAGGCGTAAACAGTAGTTCCAGCACAATAGTTACCTAGGTAAATGGTTGTTCCTTGTTCATTTGGTTGGTAAATGGTTGTTCCTTGTTCATTTGCAATGGTCTTATTTTTCTGAGCCAAACTGATAACCTGGACAGTGATTGGTAAACGGAATAATTTTTGATATCCCTTCGTCATAACATTGTAAAAGTAAAAAAAGAACCAATTAAAAAAAAATGCGTTGGCAATTAGGCGAGTTTTCCAGAATAAGAACCATACTGAATTAAGAGTAATCTATAGAAACAGTCCCCGAGAGGCTGAATTCCAAAAAGCATCACTTTCATATAAACTTCTTTGTAAATGAACTATAAGATCTGACATGAGTTTGTGTTTGAAACAAAATTTAATCAAACGTGTCGAGGGAAAATGTTATGAAGCGAGCCTTTGGCGAGCTTGATAAATATGTTTCTTTCTTGACGAGTTTAGTAAGATCTTATCTCAAATACTAATTCATGTCAGATTCTTTTTATCACATAACGATATTTCACACATTATAGATCAGAAGATGTAAAACCATCTATAGATGTACACGCGGAAATATCCATAAAATTAATTCACTTCTATGAAATACGTACAAAATGACGTCACACAATTGTGATATCAAACGTGTATAAGATAAATAAATTCGTGATGGCTCTAATACACTGAAAACAAGGGAGGTTATGTGATAAAAGAAATTTCTTCAGCCAGTCGGTTGGCAGAACTAAGGTAGTTATCGTCATGTAATCATTTAACACACAGTCCCAACTTGAGATAGAAGCCTTTTGAAACTGTTTCAGGTTCCTCCGCGGCTCTGTGATAGAAGCAGCGATAGATTTGTATTTAAAGAATCCTGGTTCGCACCATGCTACCGATGCTCGTTTGTCGGAGGGTCCTTGAGCGAAGCTCGGCTTAAATAAATCCTAGGAATGACATGACTAAGTGACTTGATGGTGTGACAATACTGAAATACTGCTTAAAGCCCGGAAACCCCTTAAGCTTTTCCAACACAAACCCAAGTTTTAACGACCTTGAGGAAAAAGGCGTTTGAAAACGCTGTAGGAAAAGGAGAAAATGCTGGTAACCAGCATTTTCTCCTTTTCCCACAATTTTTTTCTTCCTATCAAAGATAGTCCTTGGTCCAGTCCAAAATTGTGTCATTTGGTAAAGAGTTAAAGTTAAAGAGTTAAAGTCTTGTTGAGTGATTGGTTTTACATACCACATACGTAATACACGTACTGCCATCCTAGATAATGTGTGATGACACCAGCGACCGGAAACCCGGTTATAGCCCCAGCATAGCCAGCTGTAATATACATAGTAACGTTTCTTTATCATAATATGTTTGGTAACATAAAGGAGTAGACTTATAGTCCCAGCATAGCCAACTGTAATATACATGGTAACGTTTCTGAATCAAAGCCTTGAGAATGCTGAAGTGGTATTTGTCAAGGAAGCCATTGTGTGGAATTAATAATTTGAAAGAAAAAGAGAAATGTTATTCAAATATTGGCTTGAAAGTCAACCTACTAAGCAAATGGATACCTTTTTAGTTGAAGGGAGAGTACTCATGACAAAGTTAGGATTATTTGAGTATTGATGGTCTCCCTTTTATCATTAGGATGAGTCAGGAGTAACGTCCCTTGACAGTAGGATGCATGATGAGGAGAGAGAGAAACCATGTGAATATATCAAATAAAATTAAGTTTGTATCTGAAAACTATGATTTTGAAATATCTTTGGCCGTTAACATTTTATTCCCAACATTACAAGCAATTATTTCGATCTATAAATATTCATGTTGTTTTCTCGCGGTACGAAGTAAAGCGAGAAAAAGATTTCTTATCGATACTTGCTTGAAATACATGTATTTCGGTTGTGCACGGGGCAACCCGTGCGGTATGTGTGTATGTTAAAGTCATTCTACCAGAGACTCGCTTGCAGACAAGTCATACTCAATTTCGCTCGATAGAGGACCACGTGGCGCTTTAACTATGTCTCCTGTAAAATGGCGAAACAACTTTCTAAGGCTTATGGAGCAGTTACTAGTGGAGCTGTTTTTAAACCATAAAACTCGCATAATGGATGCATAGTGGAGTTCATCGGCACAGGCAGATAATTATTAAGCGTGCAGATACATCCGACTTAATTTGGCGTAGTATAGAAAAATACAAGAATCATCAATCCGCCGAGGATTCTGACGACGAGCAGAAAATTTTCCGAGCTCAAATTCAAGCCGACTGCAGACTGAAACTGGAGAGAAGGGTTGAGGACTATCCATACCTCGCGACACAGTCTTCTGCTATGACAACATCCCTTACCCAACGAAACAGGGGCAAACTAGTTTGCCGCCGACGCCATGGCGTGTGTTTCAAGACTTAGTGTGGGACACCTGGACATAAGCAGTCGAAACGTAACTTGAGTGCATTGAAATTAGCAGCCAAAGTCAGATAAGTACCATATTGTCAGATTGTTGATATCTCATTGTTTTTACATGAATATAGCATTACACCAGCACAAGCATTGGAAAATGTCGCTCTGAAAAGTAGTTTCACCCCAGTGGTAGTTCCAAGGTAAAAAATCGAATACTAGTAAAAAGGAAAAATATAACGGTGCAAATTTGTTTCTGCTAGACAATTTAAGCAATGAGTATAAATTGCCTTTTAAATCACTCCTTCTGAGCATGGAATTAAAGAGTAATAGGTTCGTTCGATAATATCCAGATATAACTGAATATACTGATTGAAATAGGTTGGGTTAGCATTCGAAAAGTCGTTTGTAGGTCGTTAGCCCCCTAGCATTGGCACTGAAAAAAGGGAGCAAAGTCCGTCTAGTCATAGCTTGTCGATACATTAATATGGTAACTTGCGTTTTTTCTCATTTTAATAGTCGGAATAGTATAGCAAGTCTTATATAACCCTAACCCTATATATATATATATATAGCAAGTCTAACATTCACGAAAGAGGCGGTCCAAATATTAAGGTCACAAAAGTAGTTGGGCTTATTGTCGACGAAAAAAGGCAACGTATAAACGTACCAATCAGCATGCAGGCCGAAATTCACTGGAAATTATTAACGTATACGCACGATCAGAATTCTTTTGTTCAGTGAGGAACAGGTTAAATCCTTTAACAAAGCAGAAATTGATTGTTATTATTGAACCAGACTGAATAATAGTACGAATGTATGAATGTATTAATAAGCCTGTATACTATAATTTACTTGGAGGGTTGATGTATAGGCATTCTGAGAGATGTTGCTCTGAAGGGAACATGTACCAACATAAAGTCTGCAATTGTACCAGTATATTCATCCTGGAATAGTGCCAGCATGTAGTCTGAATTTGCGCAAGCATTTAGTCTAAAAAATTCCACCAACATGTAATATAAAATTCAACCAGGATGCAGCCTAAAATAGTATCAGCATGTAGTCTGAAAGTGTAAGACCAGGTAGTCTAAAATTGTACTGGAAGTGTACCAGCATGTAGTCCGGAAGTGTATTACCAGGTGGACAAAAATTGTACTGGAAGTATACAGCATGTAGTCTAAAACTGTTCCATTGATTGGTCTAAAATTTCTCCTGCAAAATTGTACCAGCATGTAGTCCGGAAGTGTATTACCAGGTAGTCTAAAATTGTACTGGAAGGGTACCAGTATGTAGTCCGCAAGGTACCATAATGTAGTATGGAAATGTACCAGCACGTAGTCTGGAATTGTATCAGCGTGTAGTTTGAATTGTATCAGCATGTAGTCTGGAATTGTACTGCAAGGCAGTCTGGGAATGTACCATCATGTGGTATGGAAGTGTACCAACATGTAGTCTTGTATGCAAAAGTATGTAGTCTGGAAATGTACCAGCATGTAGTCTAAAATTGTACCAGCATGTTGTCTAAAACTTTACCAGCATGAAGTCTGAAATTGTATCAGCATGTAGTCTAAGTGTACCAACATGTAGTCTAGAAATTTACCAGTTTGTGGTATGAATTGTACCAGCATTTAGTCTGGAAGTGTGCCGTTACGTGGCCTGAATTGTACCAGCATTTAGTCTGGAAGTGTGCCGTTACGTGGTCTGAATATTACCAGCATATAGTCTGGAAGTGTGCCGTCATGTCGCCTGAATTGTACCAGCATGTAGTCTGGAAGTGCGCCGTTACGTGGCCAGAATTTAACCAGCATTTAGTCTGGAAGTGTGCCGTCATGTGGCCTGAATTCTACCAGCATGTACTCTGGAAGTGTGCCGTCATGTGGCCAGGAAGTGTAAGAGCATGTGGTCTGGAAGTGTACCGTTATATGGTCAAGAATTGTACCAGCATGTAGTCTGGAACCGTATCAGCATATAGTCTGGAGGTGTTCTAGCAGGCAGTCTGAAAATCACCTGAAGGATTTACGCAGGGGCATTATGAGTAATATTATTCTGCTCCAGAGAATTTGGGTTATGCGTTTGTATAACCAAATTCAAATGTATAATTATATGTGTGTACACGTGTGTGGATATGTGTATATAATATATTGGCAATATGTGCATGTGTGTAAATAGATGAGTGTCTATGTATATACATGTATACGTATGGGTATGTGTATTTGAATGTCTAGCATTATGCAAGCTGGAATTCAACCGAAGTTTTAATGCATTCTAGAGATGTTAATCTGGAGGGTTAGATCATTTAACAAAGCAGAAATTAGATCTATATTCATTAAACTAGATTTGAGGTTATTTTCACTGATGGGAACAGTGTAGTAATAGGGCACAGACTGGTTGAAGAGAGTAGACTAAGCTCCAAAGGGAAACAGCTGGAGGCTGTTCATAGAGTTCGTACTTTACTCAACCGCAAATAAATACAAAGAAATGAAAATACTCAAGCAGGTTTTGTTTCTAAGCATTTGTCATGACAGTGATAACTGGTCCAGTTGTAGACCGGGTTTTTATATGCTAGACCAACGTTGGGGTATACATACTGTTGATGGCTTTGCAATAGATTTCAACGAATCGTGTAAAAGTTCAATTTTAAGTTTTGGTGTCCGAAAACCAGAGCAGTTCATTGCTTTGAACAGGATTGGTAAAAATGGGTCATTCCATCAATTAAATTTGCTGAAAAGCGCAGGTGTATTTTTGTTTTGCGGCTAGAGAGGGCGGCCCGATATTGATTACTTTTGCCAGATGAGGTTAAAAAATCAGCAGTTCTTAGATGAGACATGCATTATTTTGGCCTTGGCAAAAGAAATAGACCTATAAAGGTATTTACGTTGATAGACCCCTAAAATTTGATTTATTAGCAGTAAAATTAGATACATGAAGTTAATCATGCCAAGTTCCTTCCAGGTTTACATAAAGAAACATGTGGTGGAAAACACAATAGAGCGGGTGTAGCCGTAGACAGATTTGGAGACTTACCAAGAAGAATGGCCGAACAATTTTCGGCTGCAAGGAATGACAGTTTACATGTTAAAAGGCTTAAAAGAAAGAAGTGTAAAAGTTTTCAATTTTCTTATTTGGGTTGGTTGATTGAAGGGCCAGACCTGGTTATAGCCCCAGCATAGCCAGCTGTAATATACATAGTAACGTTTCTTAATCATAATATGTTTTAGCAGAATAAAGGGGCAGACCCGATAATAGCCCCTGCATACTCAGCTGTGATGTACATGGTAACGTTTCTTAATAATAATATGTTGGAGACAAAAACGGGCACATCCGGTTATGGCCCCCGCATAGCCACCTGTAATATACATAGTAACGTTTCAATAATCATAATATGTTTGGTTACATAAAGGGGCAGACACGGTTATACGAGGGCTGTTCGATATGTAATCTGTATTGTACCACAGCGCGATAACGCTTTGCACGATTTCGTGGATGATGATACGCTTGAATAGCTCTATTCAATACCTTTCCAACGGTATAAACACGAGCCTTTAGCTCCACATAGTTTTAAACTTATAGTCATTTCAATAGAGCTAGTCGTTGACCACTGTTGTAAAAATGGTTGGGAAACAGATTAAGAATATTTAAGAAATTGGAGCTTATATAAAAGTTCGCACAAAACTCGGTTATTCGGTAATGCAGATTTTTACTGAATTGGGGGAAGTTTATGGGTCTGATAAGGTATCTTATGAGACAGTTCGTAGTTGGAGAAAGAAATTTCTGACTGGCACAGAATCCGTCAAAGATGCAGCAAAATCTGGCCGACCTGTGACTTTAACAGGCAAGGCAAATGTCTCAAAAGTTAGGGAAATAATTGAAAGTGATGGCAGATACACGATTCGTGATATTGCTAACGCTGTTGGCATATCGCTATCGCGGGTGCATTTCATTTTGAAGCTTATTTTGAAAGTACGAAAGATTTCTGCCAGATGGATACCGCATATATTGACAGATGACCAAAAACGTGTAAGAGTACAAACCGCTAAGCAGTTGCTCAAAATGTTTCCCAAATTCAATCAAAGACAATTTGCAAACATTGTTACTGGTGACGAAACATGGGTTCACTATTTCGAACCAGTAAGAAAAATTGGAAACAAAATATGGCTAACTAAACACGGTAGAAGGCCTGTAGTTGCCAAAAGAAGCGCAAGCACAAAGAAGGTTCTTTATTAGCAATATTTCATGATCATGAGGGGTTTGGTATAATGGAGGGGCAAGCCCGAGTATAGCCCCTGCATAGCCAACTGTAATATACATACATGTGTAGTAACCTTTCATGGTTATGATATGTTTGGGGATATAGAAAAGCAGGCCTAAGTATAGCCCCAGCATAGCCAGCTGTAATATACATATTGACGTTTCTTAATCATAATTTATTTGGTAACATAAAGGGACAGACTCGGTTATAGCCCCAGCAGAGCTAGCTGTAATATGAATAGTAACGTTTCTTAATCAGAATATGTTTGGCAACATAAAGCGGCAGACTCGGTATAGTCCCAGCATAGCTAGCTGTAATATACATACATGTGTAGTAACCTTTCATAGTAATGATATGTTTGGAGACATACAAGAGCAAGTCTAAGTATAGCCCCTGCATAGCCAGATGTAATATACATAGTGACGTTTCATGATCATGATGTGTTTGGTAACACAGAACAGCAAGCCCGAGTATAGCCCCTTCATAGCCAGCTGTAAAATCGTAATTGTCGAGTTACAGGTCAGAAGTCTGCGGTATAACCTGCGGCATAATATTTTTGGTGGGGGGGGGGGGTTTAAACCCGAGAAGGGTTTTTTGGCTTAAACAGCTTTGAAATAACAAAGATGTTTTCTATGATTAAAATGCTTTTTAAAGAACATCTTGCAGTATAATAAGTTAAAATCATAAAGTGTTTAGCTATCTATTCAATATATATTAGATATCCAATACCTACACGTTAAAACGATAGAAACGGTTCTGCTTCTTTCCCTTGGTGCTGACCAATGTCTCAATACACCATAACATGCCGGATAAAGTAAACCCTGTAAAACAGAAGACAACATAATTTGCATTTCATCAAAATGAAGTGTTTCATCGACATCAAAGGTAAGCCGGTTGGATGTTTTCTTAAATAGGACATCCATAAGCGACGGAAAGATGCTTTGTGGGCTTTAGAATACACGAAACGTTAAAGGGGGCTATTCAAATATTTCATATTTATAAACTCATCAAATTTAAAAAATTAAAGGAGTGGTACAGATTTGATCCGTCAATCTAACGCAGTTTTTTTGCTGGTATTAAATTTCGGACTATGAGTAACACGTGTAGAATTGTATATACAGTAGTGACAAAAGCGAGGTAAATGTGTATTAGCTAAAACTGAAAGTAGAATGGGAAGAGCGCTAGCGTGTCACTCGTAACAACTCGACCGAATCCGTACCTACATCTAACTTGATCACCGGATCACCCGAGTTATGCCGAATGCTGGCATGTATGACAATATATTTAGCACTCGTCACAACTCGGCCGATTCCGTACCTACATCTAACCTCCTCCGTATAACGGTCGTTTCCATTTGAACTGCCAATCACGTGATCTTGTACATGGTGGCGCCACTGTAAGTCGTTTAGCAACGACATAAACAACCTCGATGAAGTTATTCACATCTATCTATCTGTCGGTGAAAACCCTAATCGGAATTGATAAACCACGTTAAAAAATGAATGAACGAACTGTATGTCAACTGAAATATAGTTAGAAAGATTTCGATAGAAAATTGAAACTCAAGTTTTCTTTTTTAAGAGGAGCCTTACAATTTTCAGAACGGTAAACCGGCGTATTTCCGGGCGATGAAATGTAGCGATCTGGTGCATATCAATCCACCAGATACAGCCGAGGGATTTCATGGCTCCCATCACCCGAGGTATGCCGAATGTATATTTGGTTCATGTCAAACCGATAGCATACGAGTACAAAGTGAGCGCGCATGCGTCGTTACGTATGATGTATTTGGTTCCGGTCAGAACGATGATAGTAAGCGGATTGTCTATAAAAATCCACAAATGATTCGTCACTGAATGAAGGTAGGCGATAGCTGGCAAGCCATCAATAAAGAAGAAAAGCAAATGTTAGGCCGCCCTGTTTGATACCTTCTGTAAATGCATTAAACCCCCTTTTCACAGAGCCTGACTCGATCATTTACCGCACAACGAACTCTGATTCATTGATATACCATACATATACCAGTGCTTTCTCTTTTTATATTAACTAGATTTACAGATGTTACACTAAACAGCAAACAAAAGATTCGCACAAATCAATTACAGTCTTATACAGTCGACTAGTCGGTATCATTTCCTTTCATAATGCAACACATGAGCAATGCTTTGTGAAAAGGGGGTTTAATGCATCTGCAAAAAATATCGACCCAGGTCAGCCTGCGCAGTCCACGCAGGCTGACCTGGGCCGAAACTTTTTGCTGTAGGTAAATTTCCTGCATGTCAAAGGACCATTTCACCTCATGATTCAGTCGAACTTTAGACAAAATCGGTTTTATGCGTCAATAAGAATGTGATAATTTGTTTGGTATAATGTATCATGGACTTGCATTAATCCCCCTGTTTACCAGAGCGCGGCTGAAATACAGGTTTATGAAGCTTGGGCGGTATGGCTATGTGTCTATGTATGACAGTTGGTTACTTATCAATTTTGTTTTTGGGGGAAATTAATTAAAAGTTAATTCAACTGCAGGTAAAGAAGAAGATCGTCAAAGTTTGTTATATTCCTAGCCAGCCGAGCCCCCGTAGCGTGCAGGACTTGAGAACTTCGGGCCGCGGGTTCGATCCCTGGCTCGTCCAATTTCTTTCCGAGGATTGATGATTAGTCATTGCGACAGGATTCATTCCTCTCCCACCGCTGACCATTGTTTCGACGATGGTTATGTGGGAAAGCAGTCAGTGGCTTGGAAAGAATATTGTGCGGAGTATTGTTAAAAGAAACTCCAGGAAAGCATGGATAGGTGCACTGGCCGCCGCGATATAACCGAAACAATGTTGAAAACGGCGTTAAACACCATACAATCAATCAATCAATCAGTCAGTCAGTCAGTCAGTCAGTCAGTCAATCAATCAATATTTCTAGCCGATCCGTTTTGGGACAGTGTTGCAAAATCTGATTAGACGAAAAGTTAGGTGGATCACTAACGAAATTAAGTTTTTACCTCGGCAAGCCCCTGGCACGACCGAACTGCACACGTCAAGACATATTCTCCATGTTCAATACAGATGGGTAAAAGTAAATTAAGTAAAGCTGATATAAGTATACACAAACCAAATAACCTGAAGTAAAAAAATGATAGCAACGCTTATTTAACCCTAAGGCTGCTGAGCGCGGCTCAAAGACCTTTTGCGGACAGCGTAGATCAAGATCTTAGGTCTACGCTGCCCGATAAGGAGATATTTTTCGCAAAGAAAAAAGAAAAATGAAATAGCAAAATTTGGGTTCGTGCTATCGGCTTGAACGTTTTATTTCACTTATTTAGCAAGAGAATGGTTAAAAGTCAAGATATATTACAGTTACATTGAAAATCCATATTGATTTTAATCAGTATTATCAGAAATATTACACTATCAAACCATCAAATGCTGATAATGCACTTCAACATAACATGGATGGAACATGTTCTGTGAAATGGGGGATTAAGGCATCTGCAAAAAGTATCGTCCATATCAGCCTGCGCGCAGTACAAAGGCTGATATGAGTCAATACTTTTTGCCATTTGTAAATTTTCTGCATGTCCAAGGAGCATTCTACCTCAGGATTCACTTGATTATTAGACTAAATGGATTTTACGGATCCATAATTACAGGATGAATTGCTAGGTATCATACATCACAGAGATGCCTAAAACCCCCTTTTGTCAGAGTATACCTCAGATGCGTGTTGACAACATTAATTAATAGTCCTTTGAAAACACTTAAGGAAGGGAGCAATTGTACACTACTGGCAGGCAAGTTCTTGTTTTAAAGGGGGCTACTAAGATTTCATAGACCAGATTTCAAAATGTTTTATCATTAGATTTAATAAAGCTATAGATTTTGTCGTATTATCTTTTATCTTTATCAAACGACAAAAATCTAGACATCGTTGCATTATTAATATAATAGTGTTCTAACTCCATTTTTGTGAAATTTGAGGTTTTTATATCGTTGGAATCGTCTTGAACAGTTCTATCTCCCCATGAAATCAGTTTTGCATTAAAGGCCCTGGTTAAGAAGATTTCAGTATTTACCTGTTCTAACTCCACTAATGATTTTACTACTGTTAGAAACTTTGAAGCTGATTTTCTCGAAAACATCCAAATGGCGGTTAGAACACTATTATAATAATGCGACGACATGTCCAAATTGAAAATATTTGCGGACGACAAATCAGATGTTGTGCAAAACTGATGATAGGTATTCTCTTTGAAAGAGTAGAAAAAATGTGGGAAAAAAGGGAAAATGCTGGTAACTTGCATTTTCTCCTTTTCTTACGATGTATTCAAAAGCCTTCTCCTTCAGAGCGATAACAATTCTGGATAAGGATTAAATAGTTAAAGTGATACGTATCCCTCATAAGCTGTCTTTTGACGTCAGAATTTCGAAAAGATGTAAGGGAACATCATTTGATCAATAACAAACATTCTTTGTCTTATTCTCCACATCTTTCCAAATTCGAAATTAACACACCTTCTGATTGGCTAAACCAAATGGTTAAGCCAATCAGAAGTTGTGATACTTTGAAATGTAGCAAATCTTGGAAATTAAGACGAAGACTGTTCCTAAGAAGGTTAGGTGAATTCGGACCCAGGGATAATATCCAAATTTTCTCCTTTTCCCACAATAGTTTCAAAAGTCCTCTTCAGGGTCGTTAAAACTCGGGATTGTGTGGTAGAGGGTTAAATATGGCTACCTTTGACTAGGCCAGACAGTCGTGAAATATGCCCCCGGCAGCTGTGTCACGATATAACCAATATAAAACACACTGTGGAGAAACCCAATCATCTGGGAGTCCCAGTTGACCTTTGGAAGCTGAAAAAGTTGGAAAAATAATACTGCTTATCTTATTACCCTCTTTGAACAAATTTTAGTGGAAATATTTCTGTAAAAAATATAACTTGTATCACGGCTTTATGCATCAGTAGAATATGAAAACATCCTAGCCCAAGGAGATATAGCTCGTTTCAAGCAGTTTTAATTTAAACCTGTGGCAACTATGTGGTCAAATCTGGTCTGCCTCGGAAAAAAACGTCGTTTGGAGCAGGAAGTTTCCAAATATCTCCATCTTTTAGCTTAATTTATAATACAATGCATCAAAAGCTCAAGATTTATTGAGATGTATAGAGCTCGTTAGATATTTATCGTTATATGTTTAAGAAACAGCCATCTTTGTCAGCATGTACAAGTAATTCAAATCTGTGGAAAATCCAACTTGCATATATAAGATGACTGCTCATCACTCTATATATCTTGATCTCAAAAATAATCACACAAAAACAGAGATAATTTGTTTGGCACAGATTGTAAACCTTCAAAATTGTACATTGTTTTCAATTATGTGAGAATCTACTCTACTATGTGACCTCATACCTTACATGAGTCTTCTGTCTCTGTTTTGCACCGACGGGGGAAACGTTAGATAAAAATGGGGGCTATTTAAAGACCTTTTACTCAGTTTTCAAGTCCTACAAGTGTAAAACTGGAAAAAAAAAGTACGTACTTTCTCGATAAGATGTGCTGGTCCAATCTTTTCATGAGGCGCCTCGTCCAGAATCATCACCACGGTTACACCGACATTCGTTCTCATCGAATAAGTAAGAAGCATTCCAAATCCAAGCATAAAGGTTATGATGTAACGTTTTGGTATATAACACGCACCGCATTGGCTTTCTGTTGAGGTTTCTATGTTGTCCCGACTGTTGTTTTGGTAAAGTTCTTTTTCTCTTTTATCCATATTGAAATTTGATGATACTTCATTAGAAGAATATACATTGGATGCACCGTTTTCTACTGTGCTCCTTGAAGAATTAATGACGTCATTATTAACGTCATCTTCTGTTACATTATTTGCTATAAGTCTTTTCTTCGGCCAGATAGTTTTAGCTTCTTCATTTACAGACATTCTTCAGCATTGTTGCTATATTTTTTTCATCGGTTTTGTAACAAAACTCTGAAAATTAAGTAATTAAAATGATTAAATGCTTCTCGAAATCACTACAGAGACATGTGTGCGAAGTAAATTTACTTTTTAGACAGGCTATTTCAACTAGAGGGTCATGATGGCCCTGGTTTGCTCCACTTCTTTTAAAAGCATATGTGCCATACACGTAATTTGCATCGATAGAGGCGTTTAAACCTAAAAGACCTTCAATGAAATAAAATTTCAAAGATTTCTAAAAATAAATGATTACAAATAAACATTTTTTTTCTGTTGCTTGAATGGTAAAGTTTGTAGGTAAAATGATAAAATAATACAAACCTTGCTTCATTTAAATATTATACACATCAGAGCATAACCAATCATATCAACATAAATCATCATGAATACAAAACTATACTTTCTACCCAAACAACTTGATATACCCTTTACCGCACAATCTTGAATTTTAACGACTATGAGAAAAACGGGCTTTTAAAAACATTATTGGAAAAGCGCACAATGTTTTCTATCCTTTCAAAAAAATAAATAAATAGATAGATAAATAAATAAATGATAATAATAATAATAATAATAATAATAATAATAATAATAATAAATAAAAAATAAATAAATAAGAAAAAATAAAATAAATACTTATCTGCGAATGATTTGAAATTAGATCAGTCTGAAATTTTGCCGTTTGGTAAAGAGTTATACAATACCAACCTTATAGTGTAGTACGACATTCGAGGGAGATAATGACAAACATATTGAAAAGAGGAACTCTGTCCGTACTTATAATATGAGCCACGCTCTTGCAAACGGGGGCTTAATGTATCTCCGTGATGCATTATACTGAGCAAGTCATCACATAATTATAGATCCAATAAAATCCGTATACATGGTATTGTAATCGACTGAATCTGGAGATACAATGGAGATAGAATGGTCCTTTAACATGCAGAAAATTTACAAATAGGAAAAAATTTCGGCCCAGGTCAGGATTAGGGTCGATACTTTTCGCAGATGCATTAAGTCCTCTTTTCACATAGCCTGGCTGATACTTTTTAGCTATCTATTGCTTTTGATCATCAATAATTCAGCCAAACCGAAATCAGCCATGTTCGTTACAGGATCAAAATTACATTATAAAAGATACCTTTAACCCTTAGGCTGCTAAGCCCGACTCACTGGCGGACAGTGTAGATCAAGATCTTGGGTCTACACTTTCCGATAAGGAGATACTTTCCAACTTTGAAATAGCAGTACTTGAATTTTAACTATCGGCTTGAAAGTTTCATTTAAGTTAATTAGCAGGATGATAACTACAGTTTTCATAAGGCTTCTTTTTCAGGGTTGTTATAACTCGGGATTGTGTGGTAAAGTGTTAATGTATAATTTTTTCGTTCATTGAACAAAGTTTTCTCTTAAGAGGCTTATCCGGTTATAAGTTAATGTTGTGATAATTGCTTAGCCCTCTACTAGACAACAAGAATTCCTTTGTTTGTAAATTGGAGTTTTACATCTTAGGTGATATCACGGTGGTCAATGCACCTGCTCATGTGTTTCCTGGCTTTCTCACACCAGTAGTGACACAACTATCCTTCCAAGCCACTGACTACTTTTCACATATGTACCGGAGGAAAAAAAATCGAAATAAAACTTTGCCTCCACTGTGTATCGAACTCGCTACCACTCGGTCACAAGTTAGATACGCTAACAACTGAGCTACCTGGCTGGGCCAGACAAGAATTAAGTCTAAACCAGACGGTCATAGATTTATAGATAAACATACATGTAGTTATTAAATATTGTGTGTTAACGTTTATTTTTGACTGTAATGCTTTCTTCTGTAACGTTGTTTTCAAAAGCTTTAAACTGAAGGAACAAAAATGTTGTATTCTTACAGTAAAGTGTTTGTAAAAAAAAGATAGTTGACAATTGTTCTGTCAATAAGCTTTTGATGAAACTTCATCATCTGTCACATTGTTTTTTCGTTTTTCTTGATCCGATAGTGTAGATCCAAGATCTAACTCTCTGATCTTAAACCACACACTTCCGAAAAAGCGGATTGAGTATCGCTCCGCTGCCTAAGAGTTCAGATAAAGGTTATATTATGTATATGAGTCGTACTATGTGTAACAAGAGGTTTTATGCATCTCCGTTATACATTATACCAAGGAAGTAACTACATAATTACAAATGCATAAAATCTATTTTGTCTAATAACCGACTGGATCATGAGGTAGAATGGTCCTTTGACGTGCTGGAGATTGACCCATAGCAAACAGTTTCGACCAATGTCAGCCTGCACGGACTGCGCAGGCTGACCTGGGTCGATACTTTTTGCAGATACATTAAACCCTCTTACACAGAGTACAGCTCTAATGAAAATTTTCAGCCAATACTGAAACCCATAAAGAGCGATTTCAGTGCTTTTCTTCTGAAAAGTTGCATAGTGAAGACAGTGTAGACCCAACTTTTAACTGTACCTTACAGGCCCATCTACACTAGAAAACATTTGTTTGCAAAAACCACCAAACTTTAGCTGTAGGATGTCTAAACTACAACAACTTATGGCAAACACTGTTTGGTGATGTTTGAAGATCATGTAATGTATCCATCACGTGATAAAAAGACAACTTCTGACTTGTCAGTTTTCTTAGACACCACCAAACATCACCAAACAGCGCAAACAAAAATGAACATGTCCAAACATCACCAAACACTGTTTGGTGATGTTTGCTTGTGTTTGCTGACTGGTCTACACTAGCAAACTTTTGTCTGCAAACATCAGTAAACATGGTTTTCGGTGGTGTTTGCAAACAAATGGTTGCTAGTGTAGACGGGCCTTAACTGTTTTAACTGTCTAACCTTGAAGCACAATGTCTTAAAAAACAAAAAGAAAGATTGATTCGGGCTTACAAGCCTAAAGGTTTTGATAAATGCTATATATGTATATGAGAAAATTATACTTTCAAAGGTTTGTTAATGTATAGAATTGGTGTGGTAATTAGATAATATACATGTAGAATTCATTACAGTCGCATACACGTCTTCCGTCATAGCGCTAGCATAAATTTAACTGTTCTATTTGCAAACAGTGTAATCATCATCAAACTGCATTACACTCATACGGGGCTGTGTGAATCATGGTCAAATTTGTGATCTGCAATCTCCGCTAATTTTGTGAACTATTCTGGCAAAAATAATAATAATAAATAAAAAAAAAGTTTTGGTTTGTCTTCCGGTTGGACCGTTACATATCAGTCATACTATGTGAAAAGGGAGCTTAATGTATCTGCAAAAAGTATCTACCCATGTCAGCAAGCGCAGTCCGCGCAGGCTGACAGGGGCAGAAACGTTTTGCTATTTAAATTTTCTGCATGTCAAAGGACCATTCTACAGCATTATTCAGCCGGTTGTTTGATACTGGAATTTATTGTTTTCATAACCATGTGATGTCTTGTTTGGTATATTGCATCACGGCCATGCATAAAAACCCCCTTTTGCAAAAGCATGGCTCATTTATTTAGCGCTTGAATAATTAAGCTACACTATACACAAGAGAACACCCTACAATCCCCAGCCTTGGGAAACAACAACATATTAATAAAATGGACTTTTTTTGGCCAGTATATTCCACCAGATAAACATTGGCTATGATGGCATCGAAACAACACTTTATACAAATTAAATGTGCATGAACATAGTTACGTTGATGCTGGGCCCCGGTAGTTCAGTCGGTAGCGTACAGGACTCAACAACAGGCGGTCGCTGGTTCGATCCCCGGCTCGGACAATTTCTTTTCCGAGGATTGATGATAGTCATTGCGACAGATTCATTCCTGTCTTACCGCTAGTCATTATTTCGACGAAAGTTGTGTGGAAAAGCAGCCAGTGGCTTGGAAAGAATTTTGTGCGGAGTACTGGTAACAGAAACTCCAGGAAAGCAAGCGTACATACAGGTGCACTGGACAGCAGAATATAAGTGAAATAATGTTGAAAACGGCGTTACACACCATACAATCAATCAAAAAAGTTACCTTGATAACCAAGCACCGGTGCATTGCATTCTAACACTGTAAAGAGGAAATGTTCATGAAAGTTGTAATTATATGTTCTAGAGGCCAATATTTATTTCTTTTAAAGACACAAATAAATACTCAAGAGCGAGTTGAAATGTTAAATACGGTTTGAAAATATTTGTTTAACGAATTTAGCATTCATTGTCACAGTTGTTTTATTTTGAAAGATTAACACGTTTGCACCCGACGATCCCTTAGGCACTTAAGTCTTAAAGTAACTGTCGCGACTATAAATGCTTCTGCGGCCAGTGTAGGTCAAGATCAGGCTGCACAAAACGCGCAAGAAAATATTACAAAATAGCAGATAATGTAGATCAAATATCAGGTGGCACGTTCTGTGCAATCTGGTTGATACTACATTGTCATAAAAAACAACTAAAGATGTGCTTCTTGCTTTAAAGATACATCTTTACAGCCAAAGAAAAAAATTGATAGACTGTCGAATGGTTCAGAATATAGTCAGCTGTGTAAACATAGATAAATTACCGATGAATGTAGTGTAAAGAATAAATAAATATAAAACCGGAAATAGATTTAAAACTGGAAACGTCATAACAGTGATTTCTTTGATGGCCACAAGAAAATGAATTGCTGAAATGCATTTTCTAGTCGTAAACTATGCAACCTTGCAACCGTCAGGGGCAACATTTGGCATGAAGATAGAAGAATGATTATAGTTTGATCAAATAAAGGTGACATGGGTGAAGCAGGCATCTTAAGTATAATTTATGTGGTTGCCTAATAATGCTGCTTGCATAATGTATTGACCCATTACGCTGCTAAGCGCAACTTACTGACCTTTGCGGACAATGTAGATCAAGATCAGACTGCACAGAACGTGCAGTCTGATCTTTGATCTACACTGTCCGATGAGGAGATAGTTTTCTGAAAAGATACTTTTGAAATAGCATTGTTTGGGTTTTTCCTATCGACTTGAAAGTTTCATTTGACTTATTTAGATAAGGTTTAAATTTCTGTTTATTTTTCACATCCGGGAACTGAAAACTTGAGCAAGTATATAACACGGATCGATTGGAGGCAGTACTTAGACATGTTGTGCCGTCAACGTATTTCAGCAACAACAAAGATCACTAAACAATATTACTGTAATAACATAAGTGGAAAGAAAAAATGTATACAAATGATTAAATAAACCCATTACTCGACATATCTTGGGCTGAAAAATCAAAACTTCTTCTAAAACTTCAACTATCAGAAATGACACACTGTTTAAGGAATTGAATTTTTCGATTTTCCACAGTATTAAAACTTTGTTGAAAAAAAGGGGGAAAGGCAAAAACTTGTTAGTAGCAATTCCTCCTTTTCCAACAATATGTTTCAAAGCTGTAAGTATGTAAAATGTACAGCAGTCCGTTTACTCCTTTATCAAACAATCCCAGTGTCCTGGGGAAGAAGCCTTTTGAAAACATTGTAAGAAAAGAAGAAAATGCTGGTAAGCAGCATTTTCTTCTTTTCCCACAATGTTTTCTAGACTTTCCATGATAGATTCAATCATTCAAGCCATACATCATTAATTTTGTGATGTGCAAATGCTTTCAGATTGGACAAATCTAAAATTTATTCTTTTGGTAAAAGAGTTAAACGAAAGTTCAGAGATAGAATGTACTTACGTTGCCTTTTCATCCTATATTAATAAATGTTCAATAACAAGCTTTCATAAAGTACAGTCTTTTCATATAGAGGCCAGTGCTTTGTAACAGTGAGTAAATCCTCTGTAAGACGCTACGTCAATATTTAACACTTCACACTGGAAAGTTTGACCCTTTACCACACAATCCCGACTTTTAACGACCTCAAAGGAGAAGCCTTTTAAAAAACATTGTGGGAAAAGGAGAAAATGCAGGTAACCAGCACTTTCTCCTTTTTTCCACAATGTATTCTACCCTTTGATAGACACATTTCCTGTTTTGAGAAACATGTAATATGTTGGTTGATTGATTGTTTGTATTGGAGTTAAACGCCACTTTAACAGCTTAGGCCATATCACGGCGGTCAGTACACCTATGCATGTATTTCCTGGCTTTCTCACACCAGTACTGACACAACTTTCTTTCCAAGTCACTGACTACTTTCTTACATGGATCGAACCTTTTGTCAATTGTAAGTTCTCTTCATGTCCAAGAACAAGTCTACCCCATGAATTTGTCAGTTGTTAAATAAAAAGTGATTTTATGGATCCATAATTGTGTGATGACTTGCTTGATATAATGGATTACGGAGACACATTTAATCCCCTTTTTCTCAATGTGATGCTCATGTAAATATAACTAGAAAACACGGTAAATTACAAAAGTCTTTTTTTCTGTATTTTCAAAGTAAATTTCATTTGACTAACCTGTTGATCCAGGAATGGTGGTTTTGGTGCTTTGAGCTTTAAAGAACACTCTTACAATTAGAGGGAAAAAACGCTGTTAAAGGTGGCCCTTCAGATTTTGGTACGAAAATTTTACAAAAATACAAAAATTCATCCTTATACTCCCAAAGCCTTTTAATTTTCATTCATAAAACCCCAGTAGTCGAAAACCATCCAACAACAAGAGAAATTAGAGATTTACTACGGCCCAGGTCGACACCGACTGGAAACACGGTCTATTTTTACATGAGCAACTCGCTCATTTACATACCGGAAATACACAGACGAAGCTTCAAACATAGCGTCCGAAGAAGACATTATGGAAAATAATTACATGTTTGTTATGTTATGGAATTTAAGCGTCATTAGTCACGTGCTAGTCACTTGACATTCCCGCAATGCTTTTTTTTTATTTCTGGCGCGAAATCTAAAAATACCTTAAGAGGCTATGTAGCCTTTTAAGGGAACACCATCAAAAAAAAATTTTTTTTTGTAATTTTATGATTCTTAATTATTGATGATTTGTATTGTTTTTTCATATAAATTTCAGTGATATATATATTTTTTTAATTTGGTGAGATGTGAAAAATCTAAATACCCACCTTTAAAACTTGAAAGTACGAGCGTATGTAGAAAAATTTAGCTGTGTAAACATAGAAAAATTACCAATATACGAGTATATGGTGTAACGGATAGAAAAGCACAAGGGATTTGTCCGAGGGAAGAGTGTATCTGGCATTTTCTTCTTTTTCCTCATTTTTTTCTAAATCTTTCAGAGAAAAATTCCATTATTAGAGACATTATTTTTGTTGTCTGCGAATGATTTCAAGTTAATACGTTAATCCTTATCCTGCAAAATAAGTGAAATGAGACTTTAGAGCTGGTATTACAGTAGAAACCATTTTTTTTTTTCTATTTCCAAGGTATTTTTTTAGGGGAAAATATGTCCTTATCGAATAGTGTAGATCAAAGATCAGACTGTTGTTCTGTGCAGTCTGATCTTGATCTAAACTGTCCGCAAAAGGTCAGTGAGTCGCACTTAGCAGCCTAAGGGTAAAGGCGAATGGTTCTCTCTGAATTGTATCTAAAACATCAGTCAATTCCAGTCTAGAACTAACTTGACTTGTGGAAGTTCAGAGTTGAAACACGCCCTTTAAAGTCAATCTTAATGTGTCCATACTACCATAAAGCGTATTGGACGTGTTTCGTGACTTTCATACGCTAAAAAGCCTACTTACAATCTTGCTACCCAAACTGGAGTTAGATAAGTGCTATTTTTGTTGTCATGTGACTTTGGGAATAAAACATGCTGGTTCTCGAGTACAGCACTCTCTGTCATCCATAAATTTACCTATTCCTCTTAGCAAAAGGTTTGCTGCATATGGCCTTGAAAATAGGTCACAAAGTTATATCATGGAGAAACCAATGGGTACTTTTTACAGGCCACATTATCAGTCAGTTGTTGATGAATCTTGCCAAATATTGTTGTTGTGGTAAAATCAAGTTCTAAAATGGGTCACCTTTGGTTAAATGTAAGTCACTGTGTCAAATTCTAGGAAAACCCTGAGTACTATATTTTCAGACTGATGCTCATGAAACATGCCTGCCCTAATGTTTGTCTTAGTAAAAACATCAAATAGTTGTAAGAATGGGTCAAATTCGAATAAATAGTAGGTTACTAGGTCAAATCATAGAAGAAAACTTAACGGAAGACATCGATGTCGCTTTTTCTGTATTATATCTATGAAATTAAATAAAAGAAAAATAAAAACAAAAAAACATTTTTGTCTTGAATATACCTTAGAAAAATCTCAGAATAATACAGGTCAACTCCAATCAAGAGTTACTGGATCGTATGTTGCAGTGTATAATAGCGGCGCTATGACAAAAGGATATTAAATGCATCTCCGTGATGCATTTTACGAAGTAAGTCATCATATAATTATGGATCCTTAAAATCCATCTTGTCTAACAATGGACTGAGTCATAAGATAGAGCGGTCCTTTGACACACAGAAAACTGACCATTAGCAAAAAAAAAAGTTATGGCACAGGTCAGCCTGCGCGGCTTGCACCGGCTGACCTGGGTCGACACTTTGTGCAGAATACATTAAATCCCCTTTTCTCTTCGCACGGCTGATAATATATTCATTCAGCGAACCAATGGTGGTCTTTTGCGTAATCACTCGACTGTATATATATTTCATCGCCGGAAAATCACCCCTTTACTGCTCGTAGAATATGTCTCTGCTACAAAAACTACAAGTCACACTTTTCAGTCGAAATCGTTTTAAGTATATTTCCGTTAATAGACAATTTCTTAATAGATTTTTCTTAACGTGATTTAAAGTTCGCATACAGTTTTCCCTTAACCCTTTGCCACACGATCCCCGAGTTGTAATGACCGTGAAGTAGAAGGCTTTTGAAATGATTGTGGTAAAAGGAGAAAATGCTGGAAACCAGCATTTTCACCATTTCCCACAATATTTTCTACCCTATCTAAGACAACTTTTTGAATTTGAGCCACGTTTAATTTCCTGTCTGCAAATGCTTTGAATTTGGACGAGTCCAATATTTTGTTGTTTGGTAAAGAGTTAATGACTGACAATACAACTTATTTGATATAACTTAATACAACTGTTGCTTTCGTTGACTAAAAGAGTTTCAAAAGCATCGCCATGCATAAGATCAAGTTACTGAAAGTTGTTGTAATGGTAACCTCCTTGATACGCACAAGGATAGATGAAGTTACGGAATCAGAAATGTGATTGATTGAATGTAAAACTATGGTGTGTAACATATTACAGTTATATCGCGGCGTTCAGTACACCTATCCATGCTTACCTGCAGTTTCTGTTACTAGTAATTCGTAAACTATTTTTCCCAAGCCACTGGCTGCTTTCCCACATAACCATTGTCGAAACAATGATCAGCGGTGAGAGAGGGAAGAGGCAAAGTTTACGTCGTTTTCGATGGTTAAAAAGAACACTCATTTGATAAATTACCACTGAAGAACCTTTATCTCGGAAAGGCGTAAATGGTAAGTTTTCAAACATTGTGATAGAAATTTTTAAGTAAAACAACTCCTGTATAAAAGTTATAGATTTCTGTACTAGTTACTTCCCCTGTCGGAAATAAATGTAAGTTTTTGAACATATAAGGGGGACACTTTTTACCCCTAGAATGAAACCCGACAAGAGGAAATGCGAAGTATTACCTGATATATACCGGTATTTTCATTGAATCTATTGTGCCCAAATTAACCCTTTACCAAACAATCCCTGGTTTTCACGAGCCTGAGAAAGAAGGCTTTTGAAAACAATGTGGGAAAAGGAGAAAATGCTGGTAACCAGCATTTTCTCCTTTTCCCACAATGTTTTACTACCCTATCAGAGAGCTTAAGCTTATATGTACCAATTTTGAATTTGTTGTCTGCAGATGTTTTGAATACGAAAGAGTCTGAAATTTGTTGTTTGGGAAAGGGTTAACATGTGAGTCGCGCTCTGGTAAAAAGGAGTTCAATGCATCTCTATGATGCGTTATACCAAACAAGTCATAGAATGGTCCCTTGAAAGGCAGAAAAGTTGACAACAGCAAAACGTTTCGATCCAGGTCAGCCTGTGCGGACCGTGGATGCATTAAACTCCCTTTTCACAGAGCATGACGAATGGTACTTTTATTAAAAACAATTAAGAGCATGTGGTCCAGGTAGTAATAAAACAATTCTGGGTCACGTTGATTAAACTTGGAATAATTGTAGAGAGTACATTCTTAATTGACATTATCAGTGATTGGAATTTAAATTCCAAAGGTTTTATTCTGTTGTCAAACCTTAATCGAACAGTTCCACTTTTTTGCGGACATGTTTATTAAGACAATTGCAGGAAGGGAGAGAAAGTTGGTAACAGACTTTTTGTCCCTTCCCCACCCTTTGAAAGAGAGATTGTATTATCGGAGCTATATTTAAATGAGCGGTGCTCTGGCAAACGGGGTGTTAATGCTTTTTCCAAGATGCATTATACAAGCCTGGTGTCATTTTGTAATTGACCTTTAAAATCCAGTTTGTCTAACAAACGACTGAATTATGAGGTAAACTGGTCCAGAAAATTTACAAATGGCATAAAATAGTAACCCATGTCAGCCTTCGCGGAATGCGAAGGCTAACCTGTATCGACATCTTTTGCAAATGCATTAAACCCCCTTTTCACAGGGCATGGCCCATATTTATGTTTCTAAATCGGTTCAGTATTCATGGGCTTGAAAGAAAAAAATAGTTTGTGCGTCTGATGGAGAGTTGATTAATCTACACGTACATTTTGACATTTTGACTTTGTATTACAAGTACATATGTGCGTTTAAAAATTAGGGCTACTCCTCTTCCATGTTATTCAAATAAGCGTCGAGGAAAGGAGAAAACCCCTGGGCCTGCCGTGTTTTTTTTTCCTTTCCTCACAGTATTTCTGTTCTCTTTCGAGGACAGCTCTTATCGTCCAAGTCATAGTTAACCCTAAGGTTGCTAAGTTCGACTCGCTGACCTTTTCCGGACAGTGTAGATCAAAGATCAGACTGCACATAATGTGCAGTCTGGTCTTTGATCTGCACTGTCCGATAACGACATATTCCCCCAGCCCTCCGAAAAAAAAAAACAGCTTTGAAATAGCAAATTTTGAAATTATACTATCGGCTTTAAAAGTTTTATTTCATTTATTTAGCTGGATAAAGGTTAACGGTGGGGGGGGGGGGGGGTTCTGATGCTCTTAATTCGTTATCTTAGGGATATTTTTCCCCTTACTATGTTTTTATACTGGTTTAAACCTTTCCAAAACGAAAACATTTTTACTCTTCCACACTGAAAATATTGGCATATGGCGATTCTAAGTTGATACATATGAGCCGAAGGTCAATATTAAGCACGAAAATATTGTTGGAAAGAGAGAGATTGCCTGTTACAGCCAAATTCTCGTTTTCACACAATGTTCACAAAAGCCTTTGGGTCCTTAAAACTCAGGATTGTCTTGTAAATGGCTTAGTGGCATTTTTCTACGAGCTTGATTGAATTATTTGAAGCAGTTTGTTGGAGAGAGAATCTAGCCTTGAATCTAGCGTGTTATATAGAATTTCTCCCTCTCATACAATGCTTCGGCCCAATCCAGTTTTTCATTATATCATTTCGAATGTTCACTTTTTACGGAAGAACGGTTGACATTTTTTTCCGAGGGACGTGTATTATATTATATGAGACATGCTCTGTGAAAATGAAGCTTAATGCATCTGCAAAAAGAACGGTCCGAAACTTCTTGCTATTTGTCGAATTTCTGCATGTCAAAGGATCAGTGTACCTCATGATTCATTCGATTGTTAGACAAACTGGATTTTGTGGATCCATAATTATGTGGTGGCTTGCTTGGTATCATGAATCACGTTGATGCATTAAGCCGCTTTTGCCAGAACATGACTCAATGTATAACTGTGCTCAATAGTGCAATTCCTGGTTGACTAACCCATTTGGTTTAGGTTTAGCCATTCAAAAGTCGGGTTTCTTTCTAAACTTAATATTCAAATATGATTTAGAATTGTTAGCGAAATCAGAACCAAATCAAAACAGACAAATATGAAAATTTAGGTTGACAACCCATTACTAAAATAAGTCAGATGCGCTCTGGCATAGAAGTAATTTCTTATCTTATCGCAGTAATTTTTATTAATCAATTTGTATTAATTAATTTACATTAACCCTTTACCAAACAATCTCCAATTTTAACAACTCGCTTTTCGATAACATGGTGGGAAAAGAGAAAATGCTTGTATGCTGGTCATCCGCATTTATTCCACGATCCTACGTATCCTGCAAAACAAACCCCTTCGTTTGAGACATTTTCAAGTTGTTGTGTACAAATGCTTTGAATTTGGACGAGTCTAAAATTTCTGTCGTTAGGTGAAGTGTTAAATCTAAATTAACATTGTATATCTATATTTAAAATAGGTGTTTGAGAGGTATAGGCTGCGAGTTTGTTTGAAGTGTTAATGAGGTAAAACTTAATGACTTTAGAAATGCTATCTACTTAACGACCAATGTATCCCTGAATTAAATAGTGATAAATGGCCACAAGTATCTTCGTTGTTACACAGTGCAGGAGCACTGCTACATAATTGAAATGCACCCGAAGTACACTCTTTACCAAACGACAAATTCTGGACTTTTCCAAAACGAAAGCTTCTGCAGACGACAATGCCTAGAGTGATACAAATAAACTGAAGTTCCTTGACGAGGTAGAAAACATTGTGGGAAAAGGAGACAATGCTGGTAAACTGAAGTTCCTTCACAAGGTAGAAAACATTGTGGGAAAAGGAGAAAATGCTGGTTTACCAGCATTTTCTCCTTTTCCCACAATATTTTCAAAAAGCCCTCTTCTTCAAGGTCGTTAAAAGTCGGGGTTATGTGGTAATGGGTTAATCGACTTTGACTGCAGTATTACAGTGTGCGTCTGTGTTAATCGCAGTCAAAAATCAATTATAATAGAAACAAAATATGACAAAAACTTTTTTTAAGGTCTACGGCCCCTAACTCTCATATTACAAGACGGAAGCTGCCGAGATTAGCCGAATAGCCTTTACCAAAACGTCGAAGTTACACGATATTTACCGATGAGTTAGGGGTCGTATTACTTAAAAGGAAGCTATTCATATTTTTAGAGATTGAGTCAGACTTCAATCAAAGCACTGAAATCACTCCTGAGGTGGGGGTGCGTTTGATCTCACATAAGTTGAAATCCGACTTTTTTAACTAAAATTAGAAGCATTCAGTGGTGCATTTTATATCGAGATTTTAATGGATGCAAACAGATATTTGAAGGCCATAAGCTTATTTGTAAATAGGACTATTTACACAATGCATTTTGAATACTTACTTGCCTGGTTGCATGCTTGTCTGTGTATCCATAGATATTTGATTCAGCTTAATGTCAGCTCAGGAACATAACGCTTTTATTTCAACTCTGATATTTTCATAATCTTTGAGTCGACCTCCCTTGCATCCATGAAGTCATTGCATGTGAAAAAAATCACATTTTCTTTTTTTTGCCTTGCTTATTTTCTCTATTAAATTTTATTGCAGTGCAGACTTCTTGCAAGTTAGTGCCCTGGCTAATTTATCACCTATGCCTCATAATATAGCGAAGTGGAGCGAAAAAGACTCTTCACAACCTATACGTTTGTATACTAAATTTATTCATTCACGTATCTTTTTCTTCCTCTTTATTTTTTTTTTTTTTTTCTCATTTTATTCGCGTACTTCATTCATTCAAAAATAGGCCGCTTTTTCAAGGGACTGCTCCGAATTTTTGCAGGAACATTGTGGGGGTGGGGGTTGGTAGAAAAGTTATTTCTTTCCTCAAGGCTTCCATCGAGACTTGGACATTAGTGTCAAACTTTATTCTTGCAATTCCCATTTTACTTTTCTCGTCGCTTTTTGGACAGAAATATTACATTATAGTTTATCAAACCTTTCAATTTGAATAAATAATTATAAAACTTCCCCCGTCCCCAAAGACCTCTTGACTCTTTTCTGTATAAACTAGCTTGTTCGGGTGCAAGTTTGTCTAGTGCTAGTTACAATTGTGACCCCTGTGGTGGGTCAAACTTTAACTCCAGGGCTATAATTTGAACAAACTTGGTAGTGGTCGACTAGCTAAAATGACATGCACAATTTAGTAGCCCTAAGCCTTATGGTTAGGAACTGGAATATTTTTCTTTACAAAAAAAATACACCATATGAGCCCATGTTAAACTTATGACCCCAGGCCAACTATGACCCATGGATAAAATTTGGAAGAATTGTGGTAGAAGTCTATTACACGAAGCTGTATGCCAATTGTGATAGCTCAGGTCTTTATGTTTTCGTAGAAGAATTTTTTAAAATTCTAATTAGATATTATTCCTATTCAGATGAAAATTTCAGATCTTAGATTTTAAGGTGATTTGCTGATTTTGAATGAAGCAGAGATATTCTGTATAATCTGACCAGCATGTTTCATTGGGCCAGTTACTCCAGCAACAATTGTTCGTAAACCTCTACCCAACAATTACGCATTTGACCCTAAGGCAGAAGACTTTAGAAAAACATTGATGGGAAAGGAAAAATGCTAGTAAAAATCTTATCATTTTTCAACAATGTTTCCTATCCTTTGAAAGGCATATTTCAATATCTAAGACCATCACATTTTCACCCGGAAGTGTTTTCAATATATTGCCGAGCCTATAAATTGTCGTCTGATAAAAAGTAGGCTATATAGAGCATTAGAAAAAGAAAAGAGTCGAAATTTTATTGTATCCAAATGGATAACGCTAATGAAGCTCCGCAAGAAGGTCCATATTAGGCTATGACTCACCGTACAAAGGTAGTCCTGATACCCAGCCAGAAGACACTGTACTGGTCCGTAAGCATTTCTACGTCAAGGATTTAACAGGTATGTTGGTATCTTGGTTTCATCGTTGGGGAAGGGTGTTTTGCTATAACCGATTGTTCTACAATATGATTTTAACCTGCCGAAAATTGTTTCAAATTATTCAAACGAAAACCTTTGAAGGCACTGAAAATATTGCTTTTGATTGCTGTGGAAAACATCGTGGAAAAAGGGCCAATTTCTTGTCAGCGCCAATCGCTGTTTTTCCTATAACATTTTCTACAACTGTAAAGTGCAAGAGCGCTAAGATATCACTAACACGGTAAGGCGATAACATATAATAAAACAAGTAAAAATGATTAAAGATTTTTAAGTAAAAGGTTTAGTTTATCATTTTGCTCTGTGAGGTTATATCAGTTTATCATTTAAGACACTTTTATTTTCATGCTTGGTGTCATAATGGAAAGGTAAATGAAATAACTGCAATGGCTATCATCTATGACACGTTACCATATGCTTATTTCAGACCAACCAAGACCGTGAACACACAAGCACAAAAAAATATCTCAGAGAAGAGTAAATTTGTTTTTCTTGGACGGTTTGGTAAATATTGAGGAAAAAGGAGTATATTGCTTGTAATAGGCAATTCCTTTTTTTTCCTCAATGTATTCTGGACGTAAAACCTTAGGATTTTTTCTTTAATTTGTTATAAAAACGACAAGTTTCATTTCGAATGCTTCAAGCCGGAGAAAGTATACAGTGAACTACTGAATTTTTGTGTTGTCCTTCCTTTATTATGAGTCACAAAAACATCTTCCTTTTACAACAGAGGTACTCACTGGCTATGGCGGAAAACCACGCCTACTCACGCGATGATATGGTCGAGCAACAACAACAACAACAACTAAGGACCAAATCGTCAAGAAGAGACAGGACATGGACCCGATCAGACATATGCTGTGTGCAGGTACTTGCTGTTCTGATATTTGCCATTGGGATAGCCGCTGGAATAGTCATTGGCATCTATGCCTTGAAGGACGTTGTTGGAGACGATGACAAATGCCCAGCAGTCGTGAGTAGCAACCAGAATCAAAATCAACAAGTCGCCACACCGCCTGTGGTGACAACAACAAATCTACCTTCCCTTCAATCGGACGAATGTCCAGACAGAAATCCCGTTTCCGGTACAAGTTACGAAGACACAGTCTATGCTCCTTTAACAGCTGCAGAGATGGAAAAAGCTGCAAAATTTCTTTTGCAGAAAGGTATCATATCTATTCTGACAACTCCGAAAAGTTTGACAGAAAACTTCATTCTCTACCAAACTTTTCTTCCGCCTGTCAAAAAGGAGGCGCTCGCTTACTTTGACAACGATGGCGAAAAGCCGAAAAGGTATGCCAAAGTCACTGTGCAGCGCGGGAAAGTACAGACACCTGATGTGATGGAATACAAGGTAGGGCCGCTTGAATCGGCACAAATGTCCGTTACAGCGATCACAACTCCAGGCGATATATCGTTTAATGCAAGGCCATATGATGCTATTGAGACATATGTTATGGAGGAAATTCTATCAGACGATCTTGAAGTTACTTTGGCGCCTTTGATTGCGGAAAGTTTCGACGGGGCCGCTTATCCCGATGATGTATATATCAACTTTTACAACGGCCCACCAAGCACCACAGGAAACACGCGTAATGTTAGGTAAGATTTATGCTGCGTAACTCCCTCGCTACCAGCCTTATTATGGTTATGTACAGATTCAATATTAACCTTTAAAGCACGTTTTATGTACTTGGCCTTGCGGACAGTGTAGATCTTTCATCTACACTGTACGCTTAGCTATTACACTACAGCTAAAAAAGGAGACCATTATTTGCGATTTTCTTGGTCTTATTCTAGAACTAAAATGTCCATCGGGTTTATTCGGCGCTTTGAGTTTTTTTTTTTTTTGTTAATATATTATAACCCTTGCGGATAGCTCTAATTTTTTTATTGGTACTCTTCAGTTTAAAAATGCATTTAGACCTACTACAGTGCCAGTGTGTAAACAAAAATTAGTGGTATCATATATGAAGCACAATCAAACGCAGCCTTCTATAAAACGGAGGTATATTTCTTTGCGATGCAGTGGCTAAAAGTGTATTCAGGCGTTCATCTCTCTCTCCCTCTCTCTTTTAAATTTTAGTTAAGGGCAAGTTAACGTTTTTTATTTATTTCATGCTTTTCGGTAGTTTATCGAGAAACAACGGTGGAATATTGTTAGGTATATCATGGTTACGATTTTATTTTCTAACCCTTCAATTGAAGGCGGAAACAGTAGTTTTCGCGCACTAGTTACCTAGGTAAACGGCGTGCCAGATGTGAATATGACGTAATTTACCCTACATTTCTCGCGCTATACGAAATATTGTAATGCGTTGTTATGCGAAAGGGGTTTTGAAGTTTTGTTATTATCAAATTTAGAAAATCTTTTAGAGTACGACTCAAAATGTTTTTAAGAATGGTTGGTGTAAACAGGACCCAGGTATCAGTATGTTAATGTCTATCTTAACTCTTAACTGTTAAATGGAATAAATGAAACTTTCAAACCGATAGTGAAAACCTAAATTTTGCTATTTTAAATGTTCTGTTTTTTTTTTGGGGGGGGGGGATATCACCTTAGAGGACAGTGTAGATCCAAGATCAGACTGCACATTCCGTGCAGTCTGATCGTGATCTACACAGTAAGCAAAAGGTCCTTGAGTCGTGCTCAGCAGCCTGAGAAGTAACGTCAGAAGAGACTAGTTTTATTTTGTTTCCTAAGGTGCTTGTTTCGCTGTATTCAAAATAAACACGATTATTGTCATTACAGGTGGAATATCGGCCTGACAGGGTTTGATTCTCGTAAAGACATAGATTTGTTTCATCTTCTACCCATAAGCGGCATCGTATACGCAGCGGGCACCAATTTCTCCGAATGGTATGCGTATGATTTTCATTATCTCAACCAAGGACCGTTTAAAACAGCTGCTGATCTAATGGCAGCATACAATGATGGATCCATACGAAAGGTCAATGTGACAAAGGGTTACAGAGATACACTTATAAAGCGAATATTTCCGTCCCGAGACACAAGTGAAAAATTTCGCCGCTACTCGAAGAGAGAAGGTCCCAAAACATACAGACCAAGTGGTCCGAGATTTGATGTGGATGGTACTAATGTAAAATGGATGGACTGGAGTTTTGATATCAGTGGCGGACAAGTCCACGGCCCCGCTTTGTTCAACATAAAATTTAAAAATGAGAGAGTTATATATGAATTAGCAGTCAATGACATCGCTCTGAATTATGCCATGGACTCTCATGCACAACACAATATCATCTATGCTGACGCCACCTATGGTATCATGGGAGGAGAAACACCGACCACGGTAATGAAAGGAGTTGATTGTCCCGAATATGGGACAGTGTTAAACACAACATATTGGTCGCATATCACACAGTCTGCACATGATATGAGAACTGTGTGCATCTACGAAGCAGACGCTCAAGGTGCGCTATGGAGACACGCTGGACTAGCATTCGAGGCAGGTCTTAGAAATCGTTACCTCGTTGTAGTTGTGCCTGTCGTCATTGGTAACTATGACTACACATTCGAATTTCATTTTTACCTCGATGGAAAGGTCTACACTTACGCAAAAGCAAGCGGATACATACAATCGTCATTTTGGGACGAATACAATCCTAACACGAACGACAAAACTCGAGATGCGTTCGGATATCGGCTTTCCGACTATCAGACAGGTCCGGTTCACGATCATATGTTTGGATTCAAAGTCGATATGGATATCATTGATGATAAAAACACGATGCAGATAGTTAACTGGAAGGCTGGACCTGTTTTAGAGGCACTTCAAACACAGGTCAACATCACAAACAGACCAACTTACTTCTTGTATAACGAAACTCGGTACATTGATTGGGAGAAAATTACACACGAACAGGCTTTAACGGAGGAAAACCAGCAGTTCTGGCTAGTCGTGAACGAAAAAGAGAAGAACAAATGGGGTGTGGAGAGAGGTTATCAGATAGCTCCACTGGCTACAGGTAGTCATATAGGATATTGTTTATTTCGGTAAAAGATCGAAAGTTATTTCATGGACTGAACATCATCGGTAATATTTTCACGAGTAGCTCCACAATGACATAAATTTCGATCTTTCACAAAAAAACAAAAGAACCTAAATATTCTATTTATTTCATGCTTCTAACCCCTTTTTTGTTGCGATTTTCATCGAAATCTGGCACAGTTGTTTTCAGTAATTCCCCATGGCGTACCCCCTCCACATAGAAGGCATTACACACAAGCTACAGGTAGTCTAATTTGTATTTATCTGTGTCGAAGTTGTACAGCCATTATATGTATTTTTTTTCGGCGTAGCTGAATGCCGTGGCTTTTCACGTAGTTCTTAGTACTGATAAAGAATGAATGGCAGGTAATTTGCGGTTGGTCAAAAATGTGAAAATATTTGTCGGCGGACCCCTGCTGCCATATCTGCTCGAACATTTATGAAACTACTATTTGCAAGCGTTGCTACACCTAATTGATACCCCTGGACCTTCATACCGTAGCAAATTAATATAATAGAGAATGATCCTTTTCCTGTTCTAATTGGAAACTTAATATTTTCATAAGCGTCACTCAATAACCCTATACATGTACTATTATTCAACAAAATAAAAAAAAAACGGTGAGGAAAAACAGGCAATTGTTCGCTAGGTTCTTTATTTTACTTCATATTGAGCCACAAAAGAGTTTCAATGTTCATATTCAAGTATCTATTGCGTCGACTATTTTTTTAAAGCTACTTTTTGTTTCCATTCCTACTACATGGTAACATGGGTTGTACCGAGTAATTAAGTACATTTGCACACAAAATTGATCATTATCAGGCTGCATCCAGCGAACTAGTTGATGTTGGGTTTAATCGCTAGGTAAACCTTTATTCTGCTAAATAAGTGAAACGATACTTTCAAGCCACAGTAAAAACCTAGATTTTGCTATTTCAGAGATATTTTTTGGGGAACAGATATCTCCATATCGGACATTGTAGATTCAAGATCAGACTGCACGTTCTGTGCAGTCTGATCTTGGATCTACATTGTCTGCAAAAGGTTCTTGAGTCGCGCTTAGCAGCCTGAGAGTTAATTATCTGTATTGTGATCTAATGGCCAAATGCAGTACATTGGTTTATTTTCATACCTTTAACATTGTTTACAATGTAGTGAGACTGGTGTTCCAGTCTTGGTAGCTTCTAGATTACTAGATAAAGGACTCGTTGTACATGATTTATCCAAAGATGCGCTACTGCTACCCACTTCTTTAGTCACAAGATCCCCGTGAGGTCCCGGTTTTTTTTTTAATTTATAGAATAGGACCTCGGCCTTTCTCTATGGCATGTCGTAGAAGGCGACTAAAATTAGAGACAAACGGCTGCTTTCCTCGTAATTCGTAGGATTGCAGCAGGCTGGGTAGTTCTTATTCCAAATCCTGTATTTTTTTCTCGATGTAAATAGGATTTGGAATGGGAATCAATTGGCCTGTGGGACCCCGTGTGGTTTAATCGGGGGTATAAGAATAAACCACTGCAGTCCCGCGATCGTCACATCTGCCATTTCATCCGGCGGAACAAAAGTGACAGCATGCATGTCGTAAAAGGCGACAAAAGGGGCATCATTTTGTGTTTCGTCCATTCCTCATTTATCATGTTTGTCTTATGTTGTTGCACATGTATGTTATTTTCACCTCGCATTATTGTTTACTAAGTAAGTGCGCCCAATATGACCTAAGTTGTCGACGGGCCTTAAAACGCTATTCATCTATTCATCTAGTCACAAGAAGTTTTCGTAATGAAAATGAATGTAGCTAAACCTGCCCTCAGAATGGCCTGTAAAAGCTAATGATTTCAATAATTCGCTATGAGCTAGTGTCACAATCTCCTAAACCACCTGTTTTAGATTCACGTGTTGACTTATTGGAAACGGGATTTCAACCTAGATCCTCTGTTATAAGAAACTGACTCTCTAATTCATTCCTCAGTATTTTTCGTCGATAAATGAGACATGCTCGTGCAAAAAAAGGGTTAAATGCATTTCCGTGATGCATTTTACAAATCAAGTGATCACATACTTTTGGATCCATAAAATACATTTTGTATAGCACAAGACTGAATCATGAGTTAGAATGGTCCTTTGACATGCAAAAAAAACTATCAAGGACAAAAAAGTTTCAATATGTGTCGATACTTTTTGAAGATGTATTAAACTTTCCATTTCACAGCGCATGGCTCATGTAATTACACAGTTTTTCTTCTAATTTTTTTTTCAGGATCTCAATCTCTTAAAACACATCCACTTTTGAAAGCTTTATCCTTCACCAAGTACCACTGCGCAGTCACTTTGCGCAAGGAGGAGGAGCAAACAGTGACGTCAATTTACGACATTAACCGAATGGAGAACCCAAAACATCATCTCGATAGCAGACTTAACAAGGAAGAAATCGTTAACAAAGATATCGTAAACTGGGTAACTGTAGGTTTTCTACATATACCTACCACAGAAGATTTTCCGATGACGATAAGGGTCGAAACGGGATTCCTTTTACGACCTTTCAACTTCTTTGACAAGACACCAACCTTTGATATGCCTCAGCATACCGAAAAGAAGGACAGGACTCTTAGAGAAAGTGAGCCAATGGCTGACCAGTGTGTGGCGCCAAAATACGAATACTGTAGATTTTGTTAGCATCGTCGATTCTATACGATTGTGTAGTAGCTCGTAAATATGACATAAGGTTATTATTTTTATATAATAACAAAATCATCTTTGCATCCAATTAATCACTTTGTGTTTGAATCGTAAATCCAACTGGTTCAAACAAATTAATACAAATTAATACCCCCCCCCCCACTCGTAATCAGTTCTTTCAAAACATTGTTTTTGGTGAATGTCGACCAATGACAGTACTGGCCGCGCTTTGATTGTATCTTGGCATACGTTTTCTATGCTATCTGAGGTTATTTGCCTGTTTGTATTAAGTTCCTTACAAAAAAACATTCTTACACTTGTCCATATCTAAAGCACTGAGGGACGACAAAATGAAACACGCTCAAGTGACAGGGTATGTCTGCAAAAAAAGAAAAAGATTCATGTGAGGTGGGAGAATATGCTGGTTATTTTTTTTTTCCATTTCTCACAATGTTTTGTTGCAAAAGCTGTCTTTTCCCCGTTCTTAGCCCTTATCCTGCTAAATAACTCAGATGAAACTTTCAAGCCGACAGTAAACACCCGGATGTTGTCATTTCAAACTTATTTTATTTGGAAAAAAAACATCTCCTTATCGGACAGTGTAGATCCAAGATCAGACTGCACATTCTGTGCAGTCTGATCTTGGATCTACACTGTCCGCAAAAGGTCAGTGAGTCGCGCTTAGCAGCCTAAGGGTGGACAAGCACGCTGGGTTAGCTTCGTAAAGTGTTAACTAGTCTGTGAGGCAGTTTACCAGAGAGATCGCAAATTGACCGTATAATTTGCTGAAACCATTTCAAACAGGAAACAAATTATACTGTACCTATAGTTCTTTACCGAGTTTTAACGACCCTTAAGAAAGAGGTCCTTTGAAAACGTTTTTGGAAAAGGAGAAAATGCTGGTAACCAGTATTTTCTCCCTTTCACAGAATGTTTTCTACCCTATGAGAGACAGCAGTCATCTTTTGAGATAAATCATTTTGTCGCCTCCACATGCTTTCAATTTGGTCGAGTTCGAAATTTCATCGTTTGGAAAAGAGTAAAACGGTCGGTAATATATGATGGAATTTTCTTGTGTTTTTCAAAGTCGGTCGAGAATTTATAGCTTGTCTTTTTATTTGGTATGTTAGTAACTAGTGTTCTTTATTCCAATTACAAGTGGATCTTCTTTTAACACTACTTATTTATATTTACCAAATATTTACTGTGTTTTGACGACAACTGGGGGGAAAGCCTTTGAAAAACAGTGTGAAAAAAGGAGAAAATGCTGGTAACCAGCATGCTTTCTATCTTTTCAAAGAAAAATATAATCATACAAGCCACATTTTGTTTATAGTCTGCAAATGCTTTCAGTTTTGTCATGTCTAAAATTTTGATGTTTGGTGAATATTTAAGTGATTGAAATTTAGAGTCTTGGAACAACACACTTCAAAGTGGAATTCGAACAAAACGGATACGTGCGTGTGGAGCGAGAAGTATCTTAAATCCAGTTAAAACAGTAACCATGGCAGTGTTAACTAGTAACGTTCTCTGTAAATGTATTTTCTTTCTTGGAATTATTTGTGTAGGCTACACCAAACAGAATGGTAAGATTTTTACAAAATGTTTTAGCCATGCTCTGAAAAAAAGGGGGTTTAATTAATCTCTGTGATGCATTATACCAACCAAGTCATAATGTAATTCTTGATCCAGGAAACCCATTTTGTCTAACAACCAAATAAATCATGAGGTGAACCGATCCTTTTACACTCAGAAAATCGACCAATTGCAAGGAGTTTTGAGCCAGGTCAGCCAGGAAAGCTGACCTGGTCGATACTTTTTGCTGATGCATTAAATCCTCTTTTTAAAGAGCATTGTTCATTTCTTAGTGTATTACCTCTAGCAAAAGTATGATATTATGTGCCATTTTCAACACTATTTCAGTTATATCGTGGCTGCCAGTGCACCTATCAATGCTTTTCCGTAATCTGTTTTACAAGAACTTCGCTTTATACTCTTTCCACGCCACTGGCTGCTTTCCTTCTTAACCACCGTCCGAACAATAGTCAGCAGGAAGAGAGGAATGAACCCTTCCGTAATGACTGTCGCTGATCCTCGGAAAGAGATTTGCTGAGATTGGGATTCGAACCAGCGAAACACCTGCTTTTAAACCTTGTACGTTACCAAATGCGCTACCAGGCTAGGTCCGGCAGGCAATGTAGGTCAAGATCAATCTAATCTTACACACAGTTCAATTAGAAATTCTGATAAAAGTAGTCACAGTATTCAATATCGTTTTTTTTTCTTTATGTCCCTTTCACATATTTTGTGATTAATTTTGGCACTAAATGATGTGATTTCTTCGACATAGAGGTAACCACATGCTTTTTTTAACCCTTTACCAAATGAGGAAATTTTAGACAAGTTCAAATTGAAAGCATTTGCAGAGGACAAAATAAAAATGATTCGGTAATTGAAAATTGTGCTGGAAAGGATAGAAAACATTGTTGTAAAAAGGAGAAAATGCTGGTTACCAGTATTTTCTCCTTTTCCCTCAATGTTTTCAAAAGGCTTCTTTTTCAGGGTCGTTAAAAGTTTTACTAAAAATAAGGGAAGTCATGTTTTAAAAACATGTGCGTCTTACTTCAGGGACATTCTCTTGTCCAACTAATTGCCTCTTGGAGACAACATTTTATCCTTCTACAATCACTAAAATTTATAAACCGCCACTTGCTTCACCTACCAATTCGACCGAGTAATAGACAGGTAGACGGAAAGAAATTGTAACACATATCGTGACGTTATCCATGGTATTGTAATGAAAAGATTCTCGATTTCGCCAAGAGAAGGCATGTCTTTTCAAAAAGAGGGAAAACACATCGGTTGCGCATGCGTTGTGTATATGAAATAAAACAGGTTAAAAAGAAAAGCTTAAATTACAGAAATTTTGTCAGCATTTAGATAACACATGAAAATTATTTTCTGCACAAAGATATCCGAGAAAACGAGTATGAAGTTTTCAAGAATTTAAAATTTTTCAATTTTTATTGTTAAGTGAATGGAAGTTAAATAAACTTCTTTAACAAGAACAAGTCCATAAAATCTTTTCAGATTTATGCCGAGGTATGCCTTTACACTGATCAATCAAAAAAAAAAGAAAATCAAACAAAATGGAACATCTCTTTTCTGGACAGTGATTCAAAAAGAAAAAGTCTACAGGGAATTACAGCTTAAACATGGAGGTTTAGAAGTTTTTTTTGGAGTATAACTCCTTCTACATCATCTTACGACCCTAAACTCTTTAACAAACATGTATCACAGTTATCATTTGTCAAAAATAGGTGGTCTTCCCAATATGAAGCGGCTGTTTAATGATCTGATAGCCAAGAGTAACTACAACAAGATAGTGGTTCCAGCAGGAAGTGACGGCAATGCTTTAACCTTGACCGTTAACCTCGATATTAGGCGCCTGATAGCTCTAAACACAGTGAGTATAGTGATCCCTTATATCCTTTGGTTGTACTCACTTACCGGTTTAAATGCAAGACTAGCCATTTGATTAGCTGAGAGAGATATTGATTATAAGATGAAATCTTTGTAAAAAGTTAACAAAACAAAGGGCAACAAAAGCATTTTGGGAAATGTGGTAACCAGCATTTTCTCCTTTCCCATAAGTGTTTTCATTTGTATGAAAGAAATTTACTTTTTTCTACAATATCTTAATGTTTTACGCAACTTTCAAAAGTACTTTAGATATACGTATTATGGGACAGTTTACTTTTCCATTTTTTTCCTAAGGGAATTGAATATATATGTGTGTGAATTAAATCACTCCATCGTTCAAATTTCGGAGATTGTCTTTTTTCAAGAGTTTTAAAACACTCTGTCCCAATGGAACATATTTCGAACGTTTTTTTTTTTTCATTCAAAGCATATTGATGTTGTTGTTGTATATTTTTGTCGTGCTGGTGTTTTTCCCAACAATATGGTTGGAGTAATACACATTTTGAATTTTGTTTTAAAACACTTGCAACAGTCAATTGCCGAAATACTGTTACTGAGCAATAGACGGTGATAGAATTTATCGTCCCTCAAATTAAAAATTCAAAGTCAGATATACGCAGGATCCATTTATTTTTTTTTGTCTGAGAAATGTTACAGAGACAAGATAACAAGAATAAAACCAATTTTGAAAAGGTTCTTTTACTTTGAGGAAACACAAGTGTTAAGTCTCGATGCTGTACTATCAATGATGTGGTACGATCACCAACTTATGTGGGACCCCAGGCAATATGGCGGCATTGAAATGGTTCGGCTACCCAGTCATATGGTCTGGCAACCCGATATAATACTGTTTAACAGGTAAGGGTCCTAACCCTTTATCACACAATACCGAGGTTCAGTGACTCCGAGAAAGAAGCCTTTTGAAAACATTGGCGGAAAAGGAGAAAATGCTGGTAACCAGCATTTTTTCCTTTTCCAACAATGTTTCTACCCCTCCCACAATGAATTTTAATTTTTGAGTCACGTTTCTTTTGTCCTCAGCAATTGCCTTCGATCTAGACAGTCTTAAATTTTGTCATTTGGAGAAGAGTTAAGCGCAGTAATTATAAAATATAGACATGAACAAAATAGTGTAATATATTAACACTTATCCTGCTATATAACTAAAACGAAATTGTCATTCCAAGAGTAAAAAACCCAAATATTACTATTTCAAAGTTGTGTTTTGGGGAATAATATCTCCTTATCGGACAGTGTAGATCCAAGATCATACTGCACGTTCTGTGCAATCTGATCTTGATCTACATTGTCTGTAAAAGGTCAGTGGGTCGCGCTTAGCAGCCTAAGGGTTAAAAACGGTGGAAAGTTCTTGTATATAATTCATCTTCGAATATTATTATCTACGCTGTTGGGCTTATTTCGTGGCCCTGTGTCCGCCAAGCGTCCATGTCTGTACATGCATTATCTTCTGTTTTAAACGCATTCTCTGTAATAATCAATCCAATTTTGACAAAACTACACGGAAGTAATCCTGCCATGGCTATCTTCACAAGATCTTAAAATGATGTTGTCCCATTCAAAATACCGGTTAACATAGCAAGAAAAGGTGGCCCAAATGACAAAATTTGTGCTTAAGATGGTAGAAAACATTAAGGAGAAAGGAGAAAATGCTGGTAATAAGAATTTTCTCATTTTCTCATGTTTTTAGAGGCATCTTTTTTAACGTCGTTAAAAATCGGGACTGTATAGTAAAGACTTTTAAAAGCAATCAGAGAGGGGGCCATTGCTGTGAGTCAATTTATTTCTCAGATAAAGACTAAAAGTAACCAAATAACATATTGGACTTTTTACCTGTATTCCTTTGTTTTTATCCTTGATTTCCCTTGGGGATGTTGAGATAATTATTATTTGATTTATGATATACATGTATATGTAAGGTCCTCATATAATATTAAGGCAAATTCTGCTCTCAATCATCAGAGAAATGCGTACGCATAAATTTGTAAAACAATCTAACCAGATTTATTTAAGATATCATCTCAAGAACTTAAGTGTGTGATGTACAAACAAATCAAGGGTGAAAACCAAGTAATCCCCTTATTAGCACCTACTAGTATGGAATACTAGAGAAAATCAAGAAAAATTACTGAAGAATGGTCCGTATTAATCGAACCTTTTTATGTCGTTACAGTGCTGACCAAATAAACAGCATTCCTAGCGGTGATGTGAACATGGTCATCACAAACGACGGGTTTGTTGTGTATAGCCTGCTTCTCAAGACAAACAGCTTCTGCCAGGTGCCCAATCAGCAACCGAGTATCGGTGAAATAGTCACGTGCTCCCTGAAATTTGGTTCCTGGTCCTACGACGGGTTGACTATAGATGTGATGCCAGCCGGGTTAACATACAATGACGATAGAGAAGCAGAGTATGACGTAGTCTTGACGTCATTCGAGAAAGAGTTTAACAGAGAATGGGAACTGATTTCCTTCACTGTCAAACGAAATGTCGTATACTATCCGTGTTGTTCGGAGCCCTACTTTGACCTAACATACAAACTTACCTGTAGATACAAGGGAGATCAGTAAATTTTATTTCATATTTGTCGAGCCCACTTGCGGTGAGCGAGACATAGTTGTTATAATGTTGCTTCGGTGTATGTGCGTGCTTCAGTGCATGCGTCCGTCCATCCGAATTTGTCTGGACCAGAACTAATTCATTAATGGATGGATTTCAAAATGATTTGTTGTTCTCCTTTAAGAGAGGAAGTGCCATTTGAAACATTTATTTAGGTAGGTCCAAGGTCAAAGTCACACTTGAAGGTCAAATAATAAAATTGTCATGAATGAAACTTGTCCGAGCGACAACTTCTACAGTAATGGATGGGTTTTAAAATAATTTTACACAACTATTCTCCTCTCCCAGAAGAAGTGCCATTTGAATTATTCATTCGGGTAGGTTCAAGGCTAATGTCACACTTAAAGGTCAAATGTTAGAAATGTGATAAATAGAGCCTGTTCGAGCTACAGCTTCTACATTTATGGATGGATTTAAAATTAATTTTATACAGATGCTCTTCTTTACCAGTAGAAGTGCCACTTGAATCATTTGTTCAGGTGGGTCCCAGGTCAAGATCACACTTGATAGTTAAATGATAAAACTTGTCTTCAATAGAGCTCTGAAAAAGGTAGTTAGATGCATCTCCGTGGTACATTATACCAAGCAAGACATCACATAAGCATGAATCCACGAAACACCTTCTGTCTGAAAATCAAATGACTTGTAAAGTACAATGGTCCTTAGACATGCAGAAAATTGAATCATAGCAAAAGGTTTCGACACATGTCAGCCTGCACGGACTGTGCAGACTGACGTGGGTCGATACTTTTTATTTTTTTTTTTTTAGATGCATTAAACCTCCTTTTCACAAAGCATGGCTCCTTTATTGTACATTACATGTGAGGTTGTCTTTCATGTCTTGAAAAGATAAAAGCACACAAAAGGTGTTCTATTTTTTCGCATAGTTTGATCAACTATCTTACCATATGCGCCTTTATTTGCACTGCGATTCGTCGCTTGTCGCAAACAATTTTTCGTTTTCACTCATTGTTTTCCAAAGCTGTAGACAATACAGGGGCGTAGAAAGACGTATTTTCACAGAAGATGGGCCAATTTCTGGTGGATAAAAGTTGAAACTTTTACTGAATGCTTTACCACTCAGACATGTAAAAACATGACAAGTTTCTAACTCTTCATCACGTGATAAAATTTTCGACTGATCAAAATTCAAAGCACTTGCAGACGATGGTAACCAGCATTTTCTCCTTTTTCCACAATGTTTTCTACCCTATCAAAGAAACATTGCACCATTTGAGCCACATTGAAATTGTCGTCTGCAAATGCTTTCAGTTTGGACAAGGCCAAAATTTTGTCGTCTGGTAATGGGTTAAGCCGATAGTAAAAATTCAAAATTCGCTTTCAAAGGTATTTTTTTTAGGAAGTTATGTCCTTATCGGACAGTGTGGATCCAAGATCAGACTGCACGTTCTGTGCAGTCTGATCTTGATCCACACTGTCCGCAAAAGGTCAGTGAGTCGCGCTTAGCAACCTCAGAGGTAAAATGTGCCTCAAATGATGGAATTTCTGTATAAAAGAGTAGAAAACATTGTGGGAAAAGGAGAAAATTCTACCTTCATTTTCTCCTTTTCGCACAGTGTTTTCAAAGGTCATCTTTAATAGTTGTCAAAAATGGGCTTGTTGTGGTTAAAAGTAAAATAAGTCTAATTTAGTACAAGAAAATTTTAATACTTCTATTTTTAATCTAATGCTGCATCCTTTCTAATATAAAGATTAGCAAATGAGTTACATGGTGCTTTTTAAACAAACAAAAGAAAGAAATATCTATCTATATACAATTGCAATAAATAAATAAGCTTAGCTCTGTGGAAAGGGGGATTAAATGCATTAAATATATTTGCAAAAAAAACAGAACGATTCTCAGCGCAGGCTGACCTGAATCGAAACTTTTTGCTATTTGCCAATTTTCTGCATGTCAAAATGTCAAAAGAGCAGTCTACTTCAGGATAAAGTCGTTTGTAAGACAAAATAGATGTTATGTATCCATAATTATGTGATGACTTGCTTGGTATAATGCATCACTGAGATGCATTAACCCTAGGGCTGCTAAGCACAACGCACTAACCTTTTGCGGACAGCGTAGATCAAGTAGATCAAGACCAGACTGCACAGAACGTGCAGTCTGATCTTTGATTTACACTGTCCGATAAGGAAATATTTTCCCCCAAAAAAATTACCTTTGAAAGAGCAAAATTTGGGGTTTTACTATCGGTTTAAAAGTTTCATTTCACTTATTTAGCAGGAAAAGAATTAAACCCCTTTTGTCAGAGCATAGCTCACATCTATTTGACCGTAAACCTATATTACAACCGTGACCTTCACATCTGACATTACATCGTCTTCTTGTGCTCCAATTCCTCAAAGCCTTTCTCTACATTCACCTGTGTTTGTGTATTATGCAGCTGATCAATCGTGTCTGTCTGTCTGTCTGTCTGTCTCTCTATCTGTCTGTCTCTCTCTGTCTCTATATTTCCGTCACTGAATAATAATAATAATAATAATAATAATAATAAATTTACATGATATATTTATATTTACGTGCCTATGTTCCTACGCTCCGATATTGCTCCTGCAATACAGACATTAAGTGTCTCTTTCTTGCTAATTTAACTATATACTTCTATATATGAGCCATACTCTGTGAAAAGGGGGCATAATGCATCTGCGAAAAGTATCGACCCAGGTCAGCCTGCGCAGGCTGACCTGGGCCGAAACTTTTTGCCATCTGCCAATTATCTGTATGTCGAAGGACCAGTCTATCTATTATGGATCCATAAGTATGTGATGGCTGGCTTGGTACACAGGCCTTTGAAGCTCAATTGATCTATCACAGAATACTAAAATTTTCCTTGTTCGATCATTGAACACTTATAAAAGCATATTGGTGCATCGCCTGTATGTATAACGGAATAGTGATATTTTCAACACCGTTACTATAAATAGAATAAAAAGGGAATTCGCCAGTGTGCTATTTATAGTAAAGGTGTCCGATAATGAAAAATTCTTTATTCCGTGATAGACCAATGGAATTTCAGAGGCCTATGCTTGATACCATGGATCACAGAGAAGCCCCCTTTTGTCAGAGTATGGCTCACATATATATTTGTCTCCTCACGGAAATTTCCCCATATCTTATGAGATGACCTTAACCTGTATAAGTAAAGTACATAAAGATTGACAACCAGGAAACAGTCAGCTGGCAACATTTGCAAAATTTCCTTATGAATGAATCTGATCTACAAACTTAGTCTGGTTTATTTGATCCTTTACCACACAATCCCGAATTATAACGACCCTTGGGAAGAATATTTTATTTTTTAACATTGTGGGGAAAAGGAGAAAATGCTGGTCACCAGCATTTCCTCCTTTTCCCACAATGTTTTCTATCCTTTCAAAGACAAACATGATCGCTTGAGCCTAGATTAAATTGTCGTTGGCAAATGCTTTCAATTTGGACACGCTTACATTTTTGTCGTGGGGTAAAGTTTTAACAATACTCTACATATCTTGGCGACTTCATGAACCAAACTATGGAATTCGTTGTTTCCTTTTGGTAGCCTTGCTTTCAATTAAAAGTCCTCGAAGTTCAAATGTACCATTTGTTCTTGTTTTTTAAAACCGATTTGAGCATTTTTCATTCATTAAGTCATGACAGACAACATCCCTGCCCTCGTATCTGTGTCTTCGCCAGGCCACAAAAGTATCCCTTTATCCTGTTTTGTCAAAAAGGACCCCCAGATGGACCTGACCTCTCTACGGTCGGTTGTGATCTGGGAAATTTTGGAATCCTGATCAGTTCACCGTTTTCTAAATAAGTACAAAGATTCTTGTTATGATGATCCAAGCAATCTTTTCTTTGAAGAATAACACAGATGCAAAATGTGTAATAGCCTTATCAGCTATGATTTATAGTAGCCGTCTGATAAAAGTTTCCGACTGCGGCCAGCAAAATATGGAAGTCTATTTCCAATGTACCCTCCACCTTCTTCCATTTTTTCTAACATGTTTTCCCGCATTTCTGACCGTTGTTCGTTCATATTTTCTAGACGTTCTGCACGAAATTCATTTGCTGCTTCAATTCTGTCAGCCCTTGCTTCAATTCTGTTTTCAGTCGCATCTCGTCTTGCATCCATAAGGTCACTTCGAGCTTCGCTCCTTCCAAAATTGTTTCCATTTCTAAAGCCAACCCGTCCTTCTCTGTAATCACTATATTGATCTAGCCTTGCATCCAACCTCTCATTTAAATCGCCTTCTCCTCGTTCGTAATTATCATATACATTTTCAAACCTCTCTCTGTTTCTTTCTCTTATGTCTTCAAGTTGGTCGATACCATAATCGTCATACAAACGACGGATCGGCATATTCATAAAGGATCTTGGATATCGGGAAGGTCTTCCTCGAAACATTCGAAACGAACGAGGCAGTGCACGAGATGCAGGCGAGATTGGCCTCTGCCTGAACCTTTTCAGAGGGGGAGCCATTGAAATGGAGGGAGGTCGAAAATATTTTTGGACAGGAAATATCTGCAATGGCAAAGGTGGTGGTACATTTGCAAGGAAAGGCAGCGGTAAATGTTCCGGCAAGGGTGGTGGCAGCGGTGTTAGAAATTGTCCGGGGACAAAAGGCCCTGGGAATCGGTCCATTGGCAGAGCAGGTGGAAACAGTCCAAATGGTCTGGGTGGTACCGGAAACATGAATGCTGAAACAAAAGAAGTTTGGTTTTAAGTGTAACTGATTACTAAATCTTATATCGCAAAACACGATCTCTGAGTCTCTTGCTTTAAGCAGCGTTTTAAAACAATACAAAGAAAGGGTCAGTTGCTCGTTACAAATTTATGTATCAATCGTTACAAACAATAATTGTGTATTTTTTTCATTTATGTTTTCATTGTAGAGTAATCTGAATAAACATACATTGAAAAGAAAAAAAAAAAGATTTTTTCTTTTTACTTTCCGCAGGAGTATTGATTAGAAATAATCTGTAAGTTACAGGCAGTACAGCATGTTCTATATTTTTAATGTCTTCTATTGTGAGTACCGGGTGTACTTTGATCATTTGATTTTTTGGTACTATTTTTTAAAAATGTTTTCTTTCTGAATAAATCATAGATTTTAATTTCTATAAGTGTTTATGCTGTTTTAAATTATAAGCATTTTATATTTGCTCTGTTATATTCCGCAATATGCTCATTGAATTTTCACTGATAAAGTCCTGGTAAATTTTGGTGTCAAATTACCGAACTCTTCTGTAGGATATTGGAACTATACGCTGTAACAGCAATCTCTCTCTGCAGTCTGTTAGAACTGACTCTTATCACGCTTTGGGTGTTGACAATAAGCAGACTGACTTGTACGGAGCGAGATCGGCAGAGGTTCAGCATTTGTCTTCATAACGAAAATGAAGAATGACTTGCTCGATGTTATCATTTTTAGAAGGTGATGAGTCATCACCTTCTTATGCCAAACCGACAGACTTTTTCCCCAAGATGACGTATTACACCTCAGCTTCAAGAAAAATAGGTCCTTACAGATCAATGAACAGACGCGTCTGTGTCATTTAATATGTACAAGTAATGTGCGGGTTTTAAAAATCAGGTTGAGCCAATTACACAAACAACAAATTTCAGAGTTAAAGTCGTAGAATTTCCACTAAATTTGAAATTAGTATCGTTCCGCAGCTTTGACCTGACCTAATTTATAAAGTGTACATCGCAGATGAAGCAGTAAAAGAAACACCCCAAAACATCCAAAACCACTCGAAAATTCCCAAAAACCGCGGTCATTGCACCTCAAAAACTTACTTTACATCTAAAACTCTATGCGAAACGATTGGATACACGATTTTATGGAAACTAGCCATGAATTGATCCTGTCAATTTCAGTATTTTAGTTCTTTGATCCGCTTCAAGTCGAAGTAGTTCATGTACTTTGATTAGGCTAGTTGTAGTTGTTCTGGAAACCGAAAGTAGAGAATGATTGTAATCAATAAAGTTAAAAATCTACATTTATGCTACTTATTGCTGTTGTCCGAACCCTTAAACAGTGGCGACAAGGATATTTCATTCCCTCCGTGTACAGTAAATATAACTTGAAATATGACACGCTGGGTAAAATACAGCAATGTCGACCGTGCATCGACAGCTGGTTGGAGAACGAGGAATAGCTGTTCAGAGTGGTTTTCAATACCGAATAGCGTCGATGATAATGATAAAAAAAGAGCTTTTCTTTTATTTCCATGGGGATCTAAGACTTACAGCCCACTCTGTAATTTTGTAGCACCTCAAGAGTTTAACGATAAGACTTTCGACCCAATTAAAAAACCAGTCAAAACGTACCCAAACCAAAACGTACCTAAGTCAAAACGTACCCAATTGGAGTCAAAATGTACCTAAGTGAAGTCAAAACGTACCCAATGTGAAGTCAAAATGTACCCATCTTACATATAGTGTTTTTATCTTTCGTCTTTGTACAAATGAATAGAAATTGTTGTATTAACGAAATTGAAGTTGAAGATTTTTAACTCTGCATTATTTTAGACTTGCCTTATACAGGGATCATATATACACAGTATATATAGGATCCCTGCCTTATATTATTAAAACTAATGTAAACATATTACGAAGGTAAGCAAATCAAATGCTTTAGGGTAAAATATCTACCCAGTATATTTTTTTTAAATATATTTGATCTTAATGAAACAGCATCAGATACCTATCTTTTCAATCATTTTTTACAGACAATTGTATTTTATCCATAATTGTAAACATTCACAGACATCTACACATTTAAAAAAAAATTGAAATAATAACGGTGAAAATTGCAAACTAAAAAAAAGTCAAACTTTAAGCAGTGAAAAAATTGAATAATCACATGGTCTTTAACCAGTTGTAGCTTGCATGGTAATTAATGTAATTTCTTTTTTAACATTTCATGAGTAAGCCTTTATTGATTATGAGACGGTTCAATAAGTGAATTAAAGGAAAAAGATAACTTACAAAAGGGTTGATTTTCAAAATTCTGTTATTTTTCTGCTGGAAACTCTTTTTCATTTTCTCCTTTTCTACCCTTTAGAAGCTCTTGATTGTAACATTTTTATCATCTCGAAATGCTCGATATATGGACAATTACACATATTTATCATTACCAGTATCATTTATACTATTTATCATTGACGTAAAATGTAAAAAAATCATTATTATTATTACTTTTTGTTGGGGGGGGGGGATGGATAAGATATATTCTGCATTGAACATATTGTTAACTTAACACTTAACCAACAATAAAACCAATGATTTTCAAGGATGAAAACATTTGCAAACAACAAATTAGGTGACGCTTTGAAGGGTTGAAAACATCGTGAGAAAAGGAGGAAATTGTAACCAGCATTTTTTCCTTTTCCCATTTTAAAAAAAGTTGTTTATACTCTGGATTGTTTGGTTATAGGTAACTTGTGCTCAGTAGTGAAAAAAAACTGTTGACTTAATTGTGTGTAACATTTTCATTGGAACATAAATGGACTAACCTACTTTTAGTAAACCTTCGAAAAAAGTAACAAATGAAATTAAAACATAACACTATAGAACAATTAGCCCATATGTGTGAAAGTTATCTTTTTTGTACATAAAACTGTTAAATTACTACTAGTTTGTAACACATGATTAGTCCTGACTCCTGACTAAGAAACATTGTCCATAATTGAATGTAGCTCTGGGTTGAAAACATGCTTCAATTTCAATTAAAAGTGAGTATGGAGTTAAACCATCCGTAAAAGGTAGAGTACATGCCATGTTTTATTTATATCCAACATCAAAATTGTTACAAGGAAAATTTTATTTTGGGTACGTTTTGACTTAAATTTTGGGTATGTTTTGACTTTATTTTTTGGTACGTTTTGACATATTTTTGGGGTATGTTTTGGTTTGGGTACGTTTTGACCGCATCCCATTTAAAAGAACCCGAAACCTTCATCATTGCAGAATGATTTATGTTTCATTGTAAGATGCAAAACGAATATGAAACTGTAACCAAGTAGTTGACAGAATTGATGTGGCTAAGTGAATCATGTGAGTTTTGGACATTTTTAGATGTGGTGAGTGATTGTTTCGTCTATGGGTTACAGAACAGTGTTACTCAGAGAAAGTAATTGTCAGCAGTGGAATTAACTTTGAAAAAGGCAGTTGATTTGGCTGTAAGTATGGAATTGGTAGACACTGAAGCGTCAAAAACCAAGGGTCCATGATAAAGTGTTCACATAGTGGTTTATGGGTGGTAAAACTAATCATGACAGTCAGAATTGTCTGTACAGGAATGCCAAGTGTCATAGCTGTAAAGGTCACTGCGAGATGTCTCTGAAAAAGGCTCTTAAAAGATGACAAAAGTTCACAACCCAGGTTGAAACGGGACAAGAGAAATAAACAAATGTCCATTTACTGAATGAACATCTAATTTTTGGAGTCTAGAAGTGAAAATGAGGTAGAATGGCCACTTTTCACACTAAGATCACTGTCTAGCTCAGAAATCTATGTTTCATTGCAGATTGAGGGTAAACATTGTGACATGGAAATAGATACAGGGGCCTCTATGACTATTGTTTTGGAAAAATTCCATTAAAGTACTTTAAATGTGAAACTTAGCTACTTTTGTGTTGCTAAAAACATACACAGAAGATAAAGTTCTAGACCAGGAATATCGTCATCAAAAGAAAAGGCTACCATTAGTTGTCATGTGTGGAGATGGTCTCTCTATTTGGGAGAAGCTGGTTAATGGAACTGAAGTTTGAAATGGAGTCACCAAGTTGGTTCTTTAGAGTTATTGTTGTCAAAATACTCTAACTTGTTTGATACAAATATTGGAGTAATGAAAGGTGTCGCAGCAAAACTGACGTTAAATGATGATTGCAGTCCAAACTTCTGCAAACCAAGACCTGTACAGTTTGCACTAGAGAACAAAATTAAAACAGAATAAGAAAGACTAGTTGATAGTGGAAATAGTCCAAACTTTGAATGGGCAACACCAAAATTAGCTGATGGTTAAAGGGCTCTTTGCGTAAACTAAGAAGTAAACTGACACTTGTCAAAGTTAATAGAGACAGTAATATCAGTGTATCGACCAGCCCTGCAAAAGGTCGCAAGTTCTCCAAAAAAACTGAACTAGAAGGTTTTACTGTTGTATTAAGATTGATGCAAAGTACTCTTGTAAGTTGTGTCATGACAGATCTTAAATTTCCTGAAACTGGTTAGCATACCATGAGAAAGCTGTAAACATTGTGGCAAAAGGAGAAAATTGGGGTTGCAAGCCTTTTCCTGCCACAAAATGTTCTAACCCTTTGATGACTATTGCCACTTGTAAAACCAAACTTTAGTTTGGACACAAGCGTAATGCCTTGAGTTTGTTTGAAAGTGGATTTTACTTACCATGAGAAAGTTGAAAACATTGTGGCTATAGGAGAAAATGCTGGTAGTAAGATTTTCTCCTTTTGACAAATATTTTCATTACTTTTTAGCATTATTTACATCCTTTGAGTCATTATCTATATTTGTCTGCTGCAAATGCTTTCATTTTGATTGTCAGAAACTATCTTACCTGGTAGAGAGAATGAATTTCAGCAAAAAATTCTGTCTAGGATTTTGGAAATAATAGTGCTTGGAAGATTTAAGAAAAAAGAAAACAAAAATGTGCTAAGAGAAATGGTTATTCAAGAAAAAAACGTGTTCTCTTTCCATATTTTTTTTTTAATAAAAAAAGTGAATGAATTGAGCTGGGGAAACAATAAACATGTTTAAACTCTTTACCACACAGTCCTGAGTTTAAAAGACCCTGAAGAGGAAGGCTTTTGGAAACATTGTGTGAAAAGAAGAAAATGCTGGTAACAGGCATTTATTTTCTATTCAGACATTGTTTTCAAAGATCTCAAAGCGAGATACTGTCATTTGTGTCCCATTTTATTTGTCGTCTGCAGATGTTTTCAACTTGGACTGGTCTAAAATTTTATTGTGTTGCTAAGATTTAAGTAGTTTCTTATACGAATAAGGATATTGATTAAAAAGATAGAAAGTATATGTATTATTTCTTGCATTGACATTGTTTTGTATTTAAACTATGAATTTGTTAAAATATTATTATTTCCTTGTACAACACAGCTCACATCCTGTTTTTAATGTCTGTCTAAACTTTTCCTCAGTCTGACCACTTCTCCCCATTTTGAAAAACTTCTCCTGATTCTCAGGCTAGGGAGAAGTAACTTCTCCATAATGTTTTTTATCCAAAAACTGTATGGATTGAGCTGGGGAAACAATAAACATGTTTTAGATCTTTACCACACAGTCCTGAGTTTAAGAGACCCTGAAGAGGTAGGCTTTTGAAAACATTGTGGGAAAAGAAGAAAATGCTAGTAACCAGCATTTTTTTTTCTCTTCTGACATTGTTTTCAAAGATCTCAAAGACAGATACTGTCATTTGTGTCTCATTTTATTTGTCGTCTGCAAATGCTTTGAATTTGGACTGGTCAAAAATTTTATTGTGTTCACAGTTGCAAAGATTTAAGTAGTTTCTTGTACGAATAAGGATATTGATTAAAAAGATAGAAAGTATGATATTATTTCATGTATTGACATGGTTTTGTATATAATTAAAATGAAATTGTTAAAATATTATTATTTCCTTGTACAACTCAGCTTACATCCTGTTTTTAATGTCTGTCTAAACTTCTCCTGAAAGTCTGACCACTTCTCTGCATTTTGAAAAACTTCTAATTCTCAGGCTAGGGAGAAGTAACTTCTCTTCAAATTCTGAGAGTTGGCAGAGGCCTGAGTATTAAAACCTGACAATAAAGTTAGAATTTAAGGAGATTGCAAAGTCATCTTTAATCCTGTATTTGATATAGGAGAATATCCATTGCCTACAGCAGAAGATGTGTTCATAAGATTAGACTCGGGACAAGAAGCCGACATGCATCATGTGCACTAAAATGTATGACTAAATGAGTTGCATGAATATGTGAAAAATCAACATTTATACTGGTTATTGCTGTTGAGCGGACTCTAAAACATTACATGAATCTGAGGAAAAAGATATTATCAACCATCAGATGAATGTAATTGTTAATGAAATGATTCACTGTTAAAACCTGTTTGCTAGCATATTTCTAGCATCACCTTCTATTAGTACTTTCAGTACTTTGATATTGTTACTTAATCGTCCCTAGCTACGGGTACCTGAAAAGTGCTATTTTTATGACTACAGAGAGGTCTATTTTATTTCAAGACATATTTTATTTTTTATCATTATTATTTTTGTAAAATCTCAATGCAGGGTACCCTTCTGTCTTCTCCATGAGTGACTTAAGTTATAAGCAACAATTTTGGCCCCATATAGCCCAAATATATCATTTGGGCATTTTTAGAAAGCAAGTAAAACAGATATATAGTCATTGCATTTTAAAACGGATAGTTGTTTTACCCCGTAGGTATCGAAGGCGACCCTGCAACCTAAATTGTCATGAATACATTTTGAAAACACTTTCTTGTTACATGGCACGATGGCACAGTCTGTCAAGGTGCTGACTCGTTTTTTTGAAGTCGTTTTATATTCCTTTTGAGATTTCACAAGGCCGGTGTTTAAATTGCTTTTGTTCCAAAAACTGTACAGTTTAGTCTCTAAATACCATGCACCTTGGTGCAAATATGTAGCAATTTTGAAACTTGCTCTACTGATAATTAAACAACTCTTCCTCAGGAAATATCTGAAATAACTGTAAATTAATAATACTTTGACATTATACTTTTGAAGTAATGATATCTTTAATAATGATTATAAATATTATGACGATTATTTTGATAATAGATAATACAATTATAGATGAGAGGAAATTAAAAAAAAAAAGGAAGAAAATGAGAATTGAGACTTACGTGGAGTCGATCTGGCGACCGTTGCAAACACAGCAAGAATAAACAAATTCGTCAACATCTTTCCGCTTGTATAAAGCGTGAAAATGTAACACTTAGTAAATCTGCAGTTGTGAAAGCAAGTCTACTGATCAGCTTGCCCGTGCCAGTTATATACTCGTTATCTGCAATGTGGGGCCATAAAACATGGTCCCCATTTCGAAATGGGAGGTTCTTCCGTGAGAGCAACTGACTACAACATCAATCGTTTATTCTAAAATTGGAAAATTAATCCTTAACCTGCTAAATAAGTAAAACGAAATTTTCAAACCGATAGTGAAAAAACAAAATGTTGCTATCTTAAAGGTATTTTTTGGGTAAAAATATCTCCTTATCGGACAGTGTAGATCCAAGATCAGACTGCACGTTCTGTGCAGTCTGATCTTGATCTACGCTGTCCGCAAAAGGTCCTTGAGTCGCGCCCAACAGCCTGAAGGTTATTACGATTTAACTTCAGGATTCAAACGTTTATCTTTAGATTAATTAACATAAATATATACAAATGACTTTAACGACTTTGTCAATTAACAATTTCATGATTCTTTCACATCTTCATCCTTATCTTATGACTTAAGTGAAATGAAACTTTAAAGCCGATAGTAAAAAACCAAATTTGGCTATTTCAAAGGTAATTTTTTTGGGGGGAAGACATTATCCTCATCGGACGGTGTAGAACAAGATCAGACTACACCTGTGCAGTCTGATCTTGATCTACACTGTCCGCAAAAGGTCAGTGAGTCGCGCTTAGCAGCCTGAGGGTTAAATGAAACGAACCGTACATTGTGATTGTCTGTGCATTGTAACCGCGTAACTAAAATGCTTTGCCCATTTTGAGGACGACCACCACGTTTCCTTGATGATCGAACCAGGAACTCAGAACATATGAGTCATCTTCTGGCAAAAGGGGCTTAATGCATCCCCGACGAACCCGGTAGCGCAGTCGGTAGCGTACAGGACTCAAGAAAAGGGAGTCGCTGGTTCGATACTCGGGTCGGCCAATTTCTTTCCCAGGATCGTTGATAGTCATTGCGACAGGATTCATACCTCTCTCATCGCTGATCATTGTTTCGACGATGGAAACGATGTAGGAAAGCAGCCTGTGGCTTGGAAATAATATTGTGCGGAGTACTGGTAAAAGAGACTCCAGGAAAGCATGGATAGGTGCACTGGTCGCCGTGATATAACTGAAATAATATTGAAAACGGCGTTGAACACAATACAGTCAATCAATCAATCAGTCGATGCATCTCCGTGGTCCATGATATCAAGCACATAGTCATCACATATTTATGATTGCATAAAATCTATTTTCTCTTGCAACAAACTGACTCATGAGGTATACATTTCCTTTTATATGCAGAAAATTTACAAAAAAGCAAAAAGTTTCGGCCCAGGTCAGCCTGCGTGGATTGCGCAGGCTGACCTGCGTCGATAATTTTTGCGGATGCATGAAGCCCCCTTTACATTTATTTGGTATCTATATTCAAAATTAACGTGTTCCAGGGTGAATTTACCATCGACCCACAGAAAGAAAGCTTTTTAAAACATTGTTGGAAAAGGAGAAAATGCTAGTTACCAGCATTTTTTATTTACCAACAAATTTTTTCTACCACATGAGTATTCGAAAGTGATAAATGGAGAAGTTGCCCAAAATGACGTTATCTTCATATATTGCATAAAATGTGCCTTTTCGGGCCGTTATAAGCATGTATTAACGGGTAAAAACCGGGCGTTAACGGGAGAAAACTGTATTAATCAGTAAATTCACGCGCCGTTAACGCCCGGCTGTGTACTATCAATATTCTCGATTCGGGCCTTCCTTGTAAACAACGTTTGTTCTTGTCAGATTTCCCCTAGACTCCGACCATCAAACTGTAGGAACTTGCACCATATTAGATCCTTTTCATGGCTTGTCTTTGATGATAGTAGTACACCACAAACAAAATTTTGCACAGGATCTCAGTTTAATCGAGATCTGAACAAAAAATCACTCGTGAAATGTACCCTAAACCAGCTACATCCCACCCACTTTTTAACGTGATCGGTAATTCCCTCGCTTGATGTAGATCGATCCCTCTAACGTCTTTCAGTTACAGAAATTCATATGCACTCATTCATCCTAGTTGTAATCATCCAAACGTGTACAAGTTTATCCCACATAAATCCACTTTGTATTAAAAATCATTAGAAGTAAATCTACACCGAGAGAATCAAAACTGGCATATAGGACTAACGGCCCTTCACTGCTCGTAACCAAAACTTTTTCGCCGACTTCCGGTTTTGACCCATTTAGGTATAGTACATTTGAAGTTCGCTTATTTGCATTTCTATGGAAATATTTTTGCTATCTTTGCAAATTATTGCGAAAATACCTTTACTTTATGCAATAATAGCATTAATTCACGTTTTTTTCGGTCGTTAACATTCGCAGAGGCCCTCAAAATACTTTAACACCCTCGTGCTTCGCACTCGGGCGTTAAAGCATTTTTCAGGCCTCTGCGAATGTTAACGACCTCAAAAACGTGAATTAACCCTATATTATTTCGTTTTCATAATAGCAAATATAGCTCATTTCTTTCACGATGGGAAAGTAGTAAGTGACTTGGAAAGAAAGTTGTGTTAGTACTGGTATGAGAAAGTCAGGAAACACGTGCGTAGGTGCTCTGATCACCGTGATATGACCTAGCTGTTAAAATGGCGTTAAACTCCAAATCAATCAGTCTTTTACGGTGGGATGTTTCAAAGATGTCTTTTATATGGATATCTTTAATTTCACTTAATCGGTTAACTAGATCATTTAATATCTTCACATTTTTGAGGAATTTCAATATAATTATTTATGAGACATGCACTTTTTAAGGGATTTAATGCATTTGAAAAAGCGTTATCGACCTAGATCAGCCTGCGCAGTTCACGCAGATTGACCTGGTCGATACTTATTTGATATTGGTGATTTCTCTGCAGGTCAAAAGACCAGTTTACCTCTTGATTAAGTCAGTTGCTAGACAAAATAGATTTTTTAAAATCCGTAATTGTTTGAAGACTTTGCTAGTTATCATACTTTGCTAGGTATCATACTTTGCTAGGTATCATACTTTGCTAGATATCATACAGTACGGAGATGCATTAAACCCCCTTTTGACAGAGCATGGTTCATATCCAATTAACCCTCTACCACAAAATGTCGAATTTTAACGACCCCAGAGAAGAAGCGATTTGGACAACATTGCAGGAAAATAAGAAAATGTTGGTTAGAAGTATTTTCTCCAATTCCAAAAATATTTTCTACCTTATCAAAGACAAATTATCGCATTTAAGGATAATGCACCCTAATAGGATTCGTGTAACATCGCCTTTCATCGCCGAAAAAGCGCAAGGATTCGGCTAAGACTCTGGTAATCCGTAATCGATCGGCCGATAGACGCTGCTTCCCCGCATCGATTACGGATTACCCGAGTCTTAGCCGAATACGTACGATTTTGGCGATGAAAGACGATGTTACACGAATCCCATCAGGGCGCCCTATCCTTAAGCCACATTCAAATTGATGTCTGAAAATGCTTTCAACTTGGATAAGTTTACAATTTTTAATCTTTCATAGGATCATGACTTCTAGTCTGTAGAAATATTCAGATGAAAGTTCTTTTTTGATAGTAAAATACCTCCTAGATTAAATTTTATTTTGAATTTTTTGGTTTCAAGTAAGTTTTAAAGCTTTTTAACTCTTAACCACACAACACAGAAAATTAGACTGAAATTATGGTGCAATGATTATAAAATGGGGAGAGAGAGAAGGGAGAAAGTCGAAGAAATAGAGCAAGACGAACAGGCGACAGGAAGAACATAAACTGCATGTTAACCTAAATATATATCTTCATCATTGTAATAAGTAAAAAAATTCGCCAACATATAAGTTTGGATGATCTAAACGACGTTTAAATGTCAAGGTTTAATTACTTGTCAGTCTTTTCCTGATCGTATGTCTATCTAAACCCTTATCCCATTGAATAAGTTAGCCCTTAGGCCGCTAAGTGCGACTCAAGGACCTTTTGCAGACAGTGTAGATCAAGATCACACTGCACAGAACGTGCAGTCTGATCTTGGATCTACACTGTCTGATAAAGAGATATCTTTCCCTCATAAAATATATTTGAAATAGCAAAATTTTTGTTTGTAACTAACGGCTTGAATGTTTCATTTCACTCATTTAGCAGGATAAGGGTTGAAATGAAACTTTAATTTTTTAAATTTAATATCTCCTTATCGGACTGTGTAGATCAAAGATCAGACTGCACGTTCTGAGCAGTCTGATCTTGATCTACACTGTCTGCAAAAGTTTAAATAAAACTTTCAAACTGATAGTAAAAGCACGAATACTGTTATTTCAAACTTTGTTTTTAATTTAATATCTCCTTATCGGACTGTGTAGACCCAAGATCAGACTGCACGTTCTGAGCCGTCTGATCTTGATCTACACTGTCCGCAAAAGGTCAGGGAGTCGCGAATAGCAGCCTGATGGTTAAAAAAATTATGGACCGTTAGAAATTTGCGTGTTTTATCCGTTACAATGCTGAGCACAGAACAGATTGAATCGTTGTATCTTGGTATAGGATGACAAGAAGTTTTCTATGAAATACGTTCTGCTCCTGGGCATAATGAAACGCCTTTTTCAACAGGTATTAAATGATTTAACAAATTTAAATGTGGGTTAATTTCAACACAAGATGCAACGCATTCCTATCGGCCTAAAATGCAGTCTGCCAAGATGGTTTCTAGAGTGAAAAAAGTTGCTGCTACCGATGCAGAGAGACAGAGAGAGAGAGAGAGGGAGAGAAAGAGAAAGACAGAGAGAGAGAGAGAGAAAATAGTGAGAGAGACAGAGAGAGAGACATACACACAGAGAGAAGGAGAGACAGAGACAGAGAGAGACAGACAGAGAGAGAGCGAGCGAGAGAGAGAGAGAGAGAAAGACAGAGAGAGAGAGATAGAAGATAGTGAGAGGCACAGAGAGAGAGACAAAGAGAGAGAGAGAGACAGACAGACAGACAGACAGACAGACAGACAGACAGAGGGAGGGAGGGAGAGAAATAACTAGTATAGCTGGTTTCTCATTAGGAAGAGCTCATACAATTCTGAAAGGTATTTGAAAATGAGAAGGATCTGTCATAGATAGATCCCCATCTGTTGACACAATTAACAGAAAAAAAGATCCTCATGTAATGCGCGAACATGTTGCTTAAAAAAGTTTCTAAACTACAGTGCATGGTCTTTCGCCATAATGTTGTCACTAGTGAAAAGAGACGGATTCAGTCCAATCGAAATATGCAGAACAAAATACAGGCAACAAATGGTGACCATGGTCTGACAAAGAAAATTGCAAAGCATTGCAAAGCGAACTACAAATATCAAGAAATGTAAGCCATTTTCTTCAGAACTCAGGGTCCCACCATTCAGGATGCTGAACCTAAAAGCAAATCCATAAATGCAAAATTGTAAAACCCTAAAGTTCTTCGAAAACTAAAAAAATATCCCATAAACGAAGACACGCGGCAGGTTTAGGCAACGTCAGATTACGACATGACAATGCGTCATTGCACTAGTCTTCTGTTGTACGATACTTTCTGAAGCAGGAAAAAGGTTGCTGGGCTCCCTCACCCTCTGTATCCGTCTGACCATGAACCGGGTGACTTCATTTTGCTCACAAGATTAGAAAAATACCTTCTGAGTCGAACTTTGTCCAATAATAATAATAAAAAAAAAAAACCTCGGTTCTGCAATATGTGCATGTCTACGGTATAATCTCGGGAACTCACTACCATAGAATTTGCTTCGCAATATTCGGGGTAAATGGCAAAAAATGTATGGAAAGAATGTTGAAATGGTGAATACGTAGGACTTATGTATTCACCATTTCAACTTTCACTCCGTACATTTTCTGTATAATTCCTTCCAAAAATAAAGGTGTCTAAAATGATTGGATATAATTTTGAGAGGATAGAAAACATTGTGGGAAAAGGAGAAAATGCTGGTAACCAGCATTTTCTCCTTTTCCCACAATGTTTTCCAAAGTATGATTTCCAAGGGTCGTTTAAACTCGGGGTTGTGTGGTAAAGGGTTGATTTATTTTCATAATTACGTGCAATAGGATAACAATATTTTACAGAGATATTTCAGTTTGTTTTGATGTTATATTGCTAATTGCATAGTTGACATTTCTTCAAAATGAAATTGATAATTTACCCATTTTTGTGTCAATGGGGACTTTTTAGACATATTCTAGCTTATCACCTTCATATATAACAAATTCCGCTAGGCTCGATTCTCAGAATAAATATCCGCCCTAATGTATATTATAGATGAATTCCACGTGGATTATCAATATGCTGGTAATAAGCTACTTTCACGCATTGCGCCCTCGCGCAAATTTATAGCGGATGACATCTTTGTAAAACAAGAGCAGACAGACAGACAGACAGACATGTTTATTCAATAGACTTGTACAATGTACATCGTCGTCATTAAAATTGTTTTCACTAACTATATGAATGTATTAACGGAACGCGATAACCGTGGCCCTTGTTTACAATAATTCAGAGCATTCTATCTTTCTATACGGGAAGAACAGGTAAATTATCCGATAATTGTAGTTAAAATGTACATTGAAAAGACTTATAAGTTTTACAAGCTATCCGTTCTACTAAGCGAGCAGTGGTGTAATGGATAAAATCCATGCCTCTAGAACCGTCTATCGTGGTTCGAGACCGTTCGACCCACCTTTTTAGGGAGTAAGTTATATATTTTTTTCCTTGTTTGATTGTCTTTTTATGTGTGTGTGTGTTTTTTTTTCCTTTTTCCTGTCTTCTTCCATTTTTTTAGACGTGTATATCTTATTGTCATTGATATTCTTTTGTTATCATTACATTTTATTCTAATCCATTTAATTCTTCTTGTTTTAAAGCACATTTCTATATGATTGATACAACGATACAATGATAAGTGCGCAACCCTCATCCCTTGCACTGGCGGTATCGGTACTCGCTTTATTTTCACCCGCCGTATCGGTACCTCAAGCCTCTTAACATTCCGTATCTGTTGCTTCCTCGTCGCTGACAGCAATTATTCACTGCTCACAGGCTTCTTGAACTGCAACGTCTGCTTTTAAGAAAATATTTATTCTACTAAGACCGCACGTTTGCAGTAATTTTTCAACTCAGATTGATTTAGTTCTCAAGCCGTTCCGTTCTACTGGTGCTTCAAATTAAATCCTTGTCCAGTCAAACTTCCGAGAGGGTTAAGTTCCCAACTGTAAGGAAAAGTGAGTAGACATGTCTCTGCCGTCAAAGCCATAAAACATGAAGAAAACTAGTAGCTAGAAATTTGTGGCCTTAGTCATCTTAGAAGCCTAAAACACTAAGCTATTTCTAGCATCAATTCCTGTACAAGAAATGTCTTGATTTATTTTTGCCGAATTTCACAAGGATCAATGTGCAATCTCGTGTGATGTCAATTAAAAATTAACAAGACTACTAATTACAAGTACAAATATTCACTATGGTATCATAAAAAATAATGTAACCATTGACTTAGCTTAAAAAAAAAACTGCTTGATTAAAATGAAAAAAAAAAAAAGTTTTCCTGTGACTCGAACTCGATCCGCATGGGTGGTAGCAGGGTCGCTATGGCCACTGCACCAAAATGCTAATCGCACGTTCTACGTGAAATTTAGTAATAAGTAACTGCTTCGTCCCTATTATTCCCCATTTGAATGTTTTGAACTGATCCAGTGTTTGTAAACAAAGGCCACAATTATCGCGTTTTGTTAGTATTTGCTCTACTAGCTCGGATAAACATAAATAACATTCAATTCCTATCAGTCAAATGTTACAGGATGAGAAAAGGTTAATATCATCATGATTATGAGAGAGAGAGAGAGAGAGAGAAAACACCGCATGCGGGTGAAAACCTTAAGTCGATAAAAGGGGCATCATTGTGTTAAAACTATTTTGATGGTTATAGATGACAGAGATATTATAAATTGTCAAAGTTTTTTTAAACTTCTGACGTGAGAAATGAGCATAACTGTGTCAAAAATATTTTGATGGTTACCTGCTCCTGTTGTATAGCCCAAGTTTGGAGAAAATATCTTAAACGATGACAGAGATATAAAAAGATGTAAAAGTTTTTGAAAATTCTAACTCGAGAAAGGGGAATAACTATGTCAAATATTTTAATGGTTACCTGCCCCCTTAGTATGGGTTCCTGTTTTGTAAAAAAAAATCCTGCGATAGAATGGTCCTTGAGCATACAGAAAATTGACCAATGGCCAAAAGTTTCGACCCAGGACTGCGTGGGCTGACATAAGTCGATACTTTTTACAGATGCATTACACACCGTTTTCACAGAGCACGGTGTATATGTACTATACCAAACTTCCATCGCAACACCAAGATTACGTGATATTTTTTTATTCAAATTTAATTTCTAGGACGTAAACATTTCACAACCAATCCCGTCAAGTACATTTTATTGATTTTCTGTCACAGTTGGCTGAACAAATAACAAAACACGTGTTTGGCGACAAATGAGTTCCACGTGCAGCGCGTGATAATCCGCGGATATCACTTTCTCTTGATGAGTTGAGGAACGCTTGGCCGTCATTTTAACGAATGTATTGCACAGTTAAGCCACGTTGAAAATGTCGAGATTGACCATAGAAATCCGGGGATAGAAAATTGGACTGCAGCAAGCTGGCCAGTCTAAGCGACAGGTAACTCGTGACCTGAACTGCGCCTCTTCTACGATTGCCAGATTGTGGAGAAACTTTAAACTAACAGGTACGTTTGATTGAATGATTTATTGTTTTGTTTCGGTTTCCATCAGTAGACAGGGGTCTTCCGTGGCTCATGAGTAAAGTGTAGGACTCATGATCTGGAGGTCCCAGGCTCGAGCCTCAAGAAATTCACAGGGTTTTTCGTGGGAGTGTCCTGGGCAAGATACTTCAAAACCCTAGCCTAGCACTGGTAAAACCAGGAAATCCATAAATATATGAGCTGTCGCCGTGATATGATTGAAATAATGTTGAAAGACAGCTCATATAATCATGTTTTACCAGTACCAGGCGGGGGCTTTGAGGTGCCTTGCCCAAGGACACTCCCATGAAAACCGATTTGATCCATTGCAGCTCGAACCCGGGGCCACCAGATTACGAGTCTCACGCTTTACCACTGAACCACCTAGGGCCCCGTTTGACGTTTTAAACGATAATACAAATATCGCGGCGGCTAGTGCACTTATACATGTTTTCATGGAGTTTCTTTCGCACAATATTCTTCCCTCTGGCTGTGTTCCCACATTACCATCGTGGATATAAGGACCAGGGGTGAGAGAAGAATGAATCCTGTCACTAAAATAAGTCTATTATCACCATCTATCCTCGGAAAAAAATTAATGGAGTTGGGGATTCCAACCAGGGACCTTCTTTGTCCCAAGATCTATACGCTACCGCCTGAGCTACCGGAGGCTCGGCGCCAGGCCGGGTAGCCCAGTGATTAGCGTATCCGACTCGTGATGTGGTGGTTGTGTGTTCGATACCCGGTGGAGGCAAACTTTCTGTTCGGCAATTTTTCACCTCTCACCTTGGAAAGAAAGTTGTGTCTGTACTGGTGTGAAAAGGCCAGGAAAGACATGCGTAGGTGCACAGACCGCCGTGATATGACTTAAGCTGTTAAAACGGCGTTAAACTCGGATACAAACAAATCCAGGGCTCGGCGGCGGTTTTGGTGTAACTTCACAAAACATCCGTCATTAATAGAGTAAATAATTTTACGTAGGTTTTGTGACAATATTATGACAGGTCCTCTATTCGGATATTGAAACTTGTACGATTGTGGTTCATCACTTGTTCGGGAAGTATTAATGTTCATTTCCACTGCCTAAAAAGGGAAAAGATTGGTAAGTCGTTAAGGCCAAAGCAGTTATCAATATAGTTCATATTAGTGCAAAGAAAAACTAGATCTAGAAATAGATGAGCCGCGTTCTGGCAAAAGAGGGTTTAATGCATGCGTCTCAGTGATGCATCACACCAAGCGAGTTATTACATGATTGTGGATTCATAAAACCTACTTTGTCTGACAAAAACTGAATCCTGAGGTAGAGTGGTCCTTTGACATGCAAACATCTAACAAAAGCGAAAGGTTTCGACCCAGGTCAGCCTCGTCGACATTTTGCAGATGCATTAAACCCCGTTTCCAAAAAGCATGGCTTGTATGATTTTGCTAACGGCTTTTTTTTTTGTCGAAACATCGCAAAATATCCGTCATGGATAGTGTGAATGATTTTGAGCTCGATTTTGGGTGACAATACTAGAATGAAATTTGTTAATTTGTGGTTCATTACTGTTAAGGAAGTATTAATGGTTATTTCATGCCTTTCTTTTGTTTATCGAGAAATAACGGTGAAATATTGTTCGATGTTTCATGGTTACGATCAGTGAAGAATACCGATTTTATTTTCTAACTCCTCAATTGAAGGCGGAAACAGTAGTTCCCGCGCACTAGTTACCTAAGTAAACAGCGAATGCCACTCAACCAGATGGAAATATGACGAAATTTACCCTACATTTCTCGCGCTTTATGTAATATTGTAATGCGTTGTTATGCAGAAAACAACTGTACTGGATTTCGATGCAAGTTCCCTCCCATCCCCCCAAAAAAATAAATAAAAAAAGGGGGGGGGGATAAGAAGCATGAAATAAATAGATTTTTCTTTTTTTTCGGTGAAAGATCGAAATTTATGTAATCTCGTGAACATCACCGGTAATATTTTCACTCGTGGCTTCTGCGCCAGATCTTTCACCGAAAAATAACAAATACCCTCTATTTATTTTCACCGTTTTACTTTGAACCTGCTAAATAAGTTAGATGAAACTTTCGAGTCGATAGTACAAACCCTCATGTTGCTATTTCAAAGTGATTTTTTTAGATCAATAATTTCTTGTCGGACAATGTAGATCCAAGATCAGACTGCACGTTCTGTGCAGACTGCACGCTCTGTGCAGTCTGATCTCGATCTACACTGTCCGCAAAAATCCATTGAGTCGAGCTTAGCAGCTTAAGTGTTAAAGAGGGAATTAATTAGTACGTTAAGGTCACTACAAATTATATATAACACATTAAGCTGTCAAACTTGTAAAGTTATGCGTCCTGTACAAATATTAAGGTCAATGCTTGGAGGTACGCCTTCCATCAAAGGCACTTGCAGCTGTAAAATCATGAAACCTGTTCACCTCATCAGCTGCAAAGAATGCCACAAACAGGATGTCGACGAAACTAAATAGGCCCTAAATACAAGTATAAATCTGCACCGTTCAGACTGGAGAACCCGCAAATTCAGTAGGTCTCCTGTATCGAGTATTTGGCAAACCTCGGGTTAATCCGTTGATTTAATCCCTCGGCTGTACAAAGATGGGGGATAGCGCCTACATGGTACATTGCTTTGCCGGAAATACACCACTTTACCGTTCTTAAAATTGTAAAGCTTCACTAAAAAGAAAACAGCGAGTAACAATTTCTATGGAAAGATTTCTAAATACCTTTCCTTTGACAAGAAGTGAACATTCAAATTTTTTATGTAGTCTATCTCTTCCATTGGCAGTTTTCACAGATAGATTGATAGATTTGAATAAATTCATCGTGGTTGTTGATGTCGTTGCTAATAGGTTTTACACGGGCTCCGCCATGATTAAGATTATGTGACCGACAGTTCTTCAAAATGCAAACCTCCTGGAAACGTATGAGGTTAGATATAGATACGGAATCGGCTGTGTTGTGATCAGTGATGTAGTAGAAGACTTCAACACTGCAGGAGACTCCTTTGAAGACATAGAACTATGCGTAATTGATGCCTTAGAGGCTTGGTCTGATAAACAGCGTAAAGAACGTGAGATCTACTAGTGAAGGAGAGTCTGCATAGTACAACCTTTGGCACGCATTAAAAACGACATCAAATAACGCAGCCAATCATCTCAATGAAACAGATATGTCCAAAAAAAATGCATTTATTTAGATTTTTTTAATCCTGTCCCGTTTCTAGTTTTTCCCTGTTTTAGCTAGACATAAATCGCTAGGTTAACGAAACTATTGAACGTATTCCATTTAATTTCAAACCCCTGATCCCTGATGAAGGCATCACACCGAAAGTGCCAAGATTAATTAATTCAATACTATTTGAAAGCACATTCTGTCTGTCTGTCTGTCTGTCTGTCTGTTTGTCTGTCTGTGTGTGTGTGTCTCTCTCTCTCTCTCTCTCTCTCTCTCTCTCTCTGTCTTACTCTTATATATGTTTTTGTATGGAAACAAAATAGTCAACAGTCAGAAAAGGCAATATATAAAGAGAGAGAGAGAGAGAGAGAGAGAGAGAGAGAGAGAGAGAGAGAGAGATTCAATGTCGATTAGAGCTGATAAGTAAGAACCCATAGAGGGGCTGAAGACGTGACTTCAAAGTTTTCTGAAAACTTGATCAATCAGTTTTTGTACAAGGATTGCTTTCATGTTTGCTTTATCATTTAGAAATTGTTTCAAGAATGGATGATTCATTGCCTGCCGATACAAACATTGCAACAGACGACTTTCAAAGCGTCCTTGCAAAGTAGGGGTTAGTTATCTAAGCGATTTCCTCGTTTACAACAATGTTTTTAACTCTTTACCAAACGATATAATTCTGTACTCTACTAAGTTGAAGGCTTTCGCAGACGACACCTTGAATGTAGCTCAAATGATGATTTCTGTCTTTGATAGGGTAGAAAACATTGAGAGAAAAATGCTGGTTACTGGCATCGTTAAAAATCGATATGGTGGGGTAAACGGTCTGCTGTTGCATGCAGGAAGACGTTGTTTGTTGGTGGTTAAATATTATGTACATAGCATCAGTACATATCGGAAGTGAAACAGTGTACAACATTGATGAAAACTGAATACGAGCCATGCTTTGGCAAAAGGGGGTTTAATTCATCTCCGTGATGCATGATATCAAGCATGTCATCACAGTGTTATTGATCCATAGAATCCATTTTATCTAACAAGCGCCTTAATCATTAGGTAGACTGGTCTTTCGACATGTAGAAAAAAGTATCAAAAGCAAACGTTTCGACCCAGTTCAGCCTGCGCGGACTGCGCAGGCTGACATGGGTCGATACTTTTTGCAAATGTATTAAACCCCTTTTCACAGAATATGGCTTGTATCAAAAGCGAAACGTTATACAGCGTTGATACAAACTGAATATATATTACTCGATTCGCCATCAATCATCCTTTTTTAAAAGAGGAGAAAGATGCCACGAGAAAGATATCAAAGTAGTTAAGAGTATATGTTCACGTTTGATATATGTGGAATGTAACATTATAGCTTGTTAATATTTGTGGGACACGTGGTTGTTATCAGGAAATAATAAATGAGCAATGCTCTGTGAAAAGGGGGTTAAATGTATCAGCAAGAAATATCGGCCCAAGTCAGTCAGGGCGGACTGCGCAGGCTGACCTGGGTCGAAACTTTTTTTGTCATAGGTCAGTTTTCTACATGTCAAACGACAAGTCTTCTAAATGATTCAGTGGGTTGTTTGACGAAATGCATTTTATGGATCCATAATTATATGATGACTTGCTTGGTATAATGCATCACGGCGATGCATTACACTGCCCGTTGGCAAGAGAACCGCTAATTAACCATTTTCGACATGTTCCCTAGTTTAAAGGTATTTTCTCCTTTTCCCACAGTGTGTTCTACTATCTCACAGACATAAATTGTTTTTTGAGTTACATTTGATATGTCGTCTGCAAATGCTTTCAATTTTGACGAGTCTAAAATTTTGTCGTGTGGGAAAGAGTTAATAAATAAACTCGGTTGAATATAATATCCACATATAGAGTTAGTACTGCCTATATATAGTATCTCAATCACGCGCTCACTTTGTCCGAATAGCTCGGTAAAAACGCGCCGTCCTGTAGTTATTCAGGGATCGTGGATTTGAATCCCGGCTCCGCTGAAATTCTATCTAACGACAGGCGTATGTCACTTCGACGGGATTAGTTCTTTTTATCCTTTGCACAAAAGTAGCCGGTTGCTATGAAAAGTGTTGTATGTAGTGCTTTTAAAAAGAAACTCCAAAAACGCATGGAGAGGTGCACAGGTCGCCAAATTCTGTTTAAAAAGGAGTTTGTTTATACTTTCATGCAAGTGGTTAAACGTTGCGGATACGTATAACTTAGTCCTGAAGTTGTTCGAATTGTTATTCAGAGTCCGGCGTTTATCGCCGCTAACAGTGCACGTCGTGTGGAAATGACGTTCGGAGTAAAGGCCCGCAGAATAACCATGTCCATATTTTCTTACCAATCACAAATGACTATTTATTCATTCGAATATAGCAATACCAAGGATATGACCGGTGTATTCAGCTGCGCCGAAAAACTATTTTGGTGTATGTGCAGATAGTCGTAGAGTTTATGGTGTCTGACATTGAATTGTCCAGCTATTCTTGATGGTATTTTACCATTCACTGGATGAATACCACTAAACTATTTACCAAACGATAAAAATCTAATTCTTTATCAAATAGTAATTTGCAGTCGACAAATTCGATCTAGCTCAGATAATGATTTCGATCTTTGAAATGGTTGGAAAGGTGGTGGGAAAAGGAGAAATTGTTTCACCTTTCCCCACAATACCTGAAAAAGCCTTCTTTTACAATGTCGGTAAAACACGGAATTGTGTGACAGAAGGTGGATAGGGCATATGATAAATTTTGGAAAAGGAGCATTTGGATATACCGAGACACTGCTGTTTTTCCAAACTAATGTTCAAAATGTTGTACATCACTAGTTTAGTAATTATAATCTGTTTTAATCTGGTTATTCAAATAAATCATTAGTAAAGCTAAATACACTGCATCAGTCTATTGCCATTCTATTTACGCCCGTGCAGGAGATAAATCAAACATTTGGGAAAAAAAGAGATACCATGTTTGAAGTATCAAATAAGTAATTAGGTTAATCAGAGATGAAAGACAGTACGTAGTACGAACATGTTTTCAAACTTGCAAATCAAGTGCTATTACTTAATTGACTTTTTACCTTCGATGGTATTTTGTGATCCTCAGCAGAATCGATATTTTAATTTTCAGTTTTAAATCAGTCAATGAGTATAATATCATGAAGCGTTTCTTCATTTTATTTTTCTGCTAAGGGCATTGGGCTTTTGTCCTATGAGTACCATAAGGCTGCTAAGTGCGATTGAAGCACCTTTTGCGGACAGTGTAGATCAAGATCAGACTGCACACAACGTGCAGTCTGATCTTGGATCTACACTGTCCGATATAGAGATTATCTTTCCCCCAGAATTAGCTTTGAAAAAGCAAAATTTGGAAAGTTTCATTTCACTTATTTAGCAGGATATGGATTAATGCATATGCGAAAAGTCACTACCTTCGGATTTGGCCAGTTGTTGAACAAAATGAATTTTATAGATCTATATGTGATGACTTGCATGGTATAATCCATCATGGAGATGCAGTAATCTCAGTTTTCCTAAAGATTGGCTCATTCACGTGTTAAAAATAAGAAGGAAACACACCAGAGACAGTTCGTAAATAAATATGAAAGGAAAAATATCCTGCCTGTGTGCATTGTGATCGGACATTTTTTGGCTTGGCTGAGAAAACCGGCTTTTTACCTACTTCTTAGTATTGATATATTTGAATGAACGAAAACTTTCTTGCAGTAGCTCGCGGGGCTCTTACAGGCTCATTTGTTGGCACATTTGTGACAATAAAAAGGAAGCCAATCGATACCCAGGGGCGTTTATTCACACCTTAGCCGCCGAGCCCCGGTAGCGTACAGGACATGAGAACAGGGGGTCGCTGGTTCGTTCCCCGGGTTGGCCAATATCTTTCCAAGGATTGATGATAGTCATTGCGACAGGATTCATTCCCCCAACCGCTGACCATCGTTTCGACGATTGTTATGTGGGAAAGCAGCCAGTGTCTTAGAGTATTTTGCGGAGTACGGGTAAAAAAAAAAAATCCAGGAAAGCATGGATAGGTTAACCGGCCGCCACGATATAAATGGAATAATGTTGAAAACGGCGTTAAACACTATTCAATCAATCAATCAATCAATCAATCAATCAATCAATCGATCAATCACACCTAGTTAATGAATATGATGTCCGTTTTGGCACCTCTGCTCTTTTTCCAGCGATGAATAGACTGACATACTATTTTTGTCTAAGTTGTGTATTTTTTTTTCTGTTAGTTCGTTTGTTTGTCTGCCTTTCACAAACTCCGCGTTGCTCGCAATGCTGAAAGCTCAAGAGCTATAGTCGACAAACTCCAATTTAATTGTGCATATGGGTTTTTATTCACCCCCCTTCAATACGTCCGAACTTATCGCTCCTCACAACTTCATCCTTAACCTGCTATGGGCGACTCAATGGGTTCTGTTGAAATAATGGTCAAGAACTTTGAACATACATTATTTAGTTTCTAACAGATCGCTTAACACTTACATTCAATATGTGCAGGAGTTCAAGGATATTTCTTTAACCACTTTGGATAATCTCGAAATTCATCAAAGCACTGTTTGCCGAGCCCCGGTAGCTCAGCCGGTAGCGTGCAGGGCTTTAGAACAGGGGGTCGTGAGCTCGATCCCTGGGTCGGCCAATTTCTTTCCGAGGATTGATGATAGTCATTGCGACAGGATTCATTCCTCTCCCACCGCTGACAATTTTCTCAACGATGGGTATGTTTGAAAGCAGCCAGCGTCTTGGAAAGAAAATTGTGCGGAATACTGGTAAAAGAGACTCCAGGAAAGCATGAATAGGTGCAATGGCGGCCGTGATGTAACTGAAATAATGTTGAAAATGGCGTCAAATACAATAAAATCAATCAATCAATTAATCAAAGCAATATTGATAGGTATTTGCTTTGAATTTTTTTGTTTTTCAGATAAAATCCCAAATATTGTAAGTTTTAGACTTGTTATAACAATATGTCTGACAAGCAAGCGGACAGTGAAAATTCAAGACTAGACTGCAAGTTTTGTGCAGTCTAATCTTAATTTACACTGTAGTTGTATTTCAGTGCTTGAAAGTTTAGCTTTTTACCATAGTACCGATACCTCACAAACTATTTAAGAAGTAAATCATTAATCTGATGCCCCATCTTGCGTTATCTGATCTTAATCCATACTATCTGAAAAGTTTTTTTGACTTCTTTGTTTTCCTATGTAAAAACCATGCGATCATCATTTGTTGCATGTATTAAGAACAGTGGAGTTATTCAGTGTTGACCGAATACAATGCTGTCAGTACTTTGATTATACGGAGTTTAAAAGATGTTTTTTTTCTCATGGATGACTTGTCTCTTATGTAAGGTGAAATTTGTGCATAAATCTTTGTTTCCGGCGTTCATGGGAATAATTCTTTTCGTGTTCGAAATAAGAATTTCACTTTCATGCAAGATATATAGCAATTGCGCCGTGCTCTGACAAAAAGGGGGTTTAATGCATCTCCTTAATGCATCATACTTAGCAAGTTATCGGATTATTATCGACACATTTTGTTGTACGAACAAGTAAATCATGAGGTACAGTGGACCTTTGACTACAAGAAAATTGACCAAAAGCAAAAAGTTTCGTCTCAGGTCAGCCTGCGCGGATTGCGCAGGCTGACCTGAGTCGATACTTTGTGCAGATGTATTGAACCCCCTTTCTCACAGAGCATGCGGCTTATCAAATAAAATGATGGAAAGGTTTTACATGGAAATATCAACGACTTACCCTTGGAGTGATAGGCAAGCAAAACAGACATGATTATTCACTTTGTATTTTAACGCCAGGTTTTGCAATTTCAAGCCCGCCCGGGTGGCTCAGTGGTGAGCGTGTCGGACTCATGACCTGGTGGTTGTGAGATCGATACCCGGTTGAGGCGAACCTTCTTTCCGGCGTATTCTCGCCTCTCACCTCTGCTGAAGCATGTGAGAAAAGTAGTCGGTGGCTTTGGAAAGAAAGTTGTGTTAGTACTGGTGTGAGAAAGCCAGGAAACACATGTGCGTCACCGACCGCCATGATATGACCTTAGCTGTTAAAGTGGCGTTAAACCCCAATACAACCAACCAACCAACCATTGCAATTTCAAGACGGTATGACAAAAAACTATATGGAAAAAAGATAAACTGTGTAGATGTAAGATCAGACTGCGTGTTCGATTCTTTTTTGTTTGAATTATTCTACGCTTTCTGCAAAACAATTCAATATCTGAATGATACAGAGGGCTCGTGCGCCAAAAAATCAAAGAATGTAATTTATTCATCATTGAAATAGATACTCATAGATATAAATTGAAGGAAAGGATGAGAAGTTACATTTTCAGCATTACTGTCATAAATTTGAATCTTGTGTGCTTTATATAGCTTGATTAAGACATTATCTGCCGATTTGTTTGATGTCTGTATTTAGCTGCACGTTAAAAACGTTCGATTATGCTAATTGGATTACATCGGAAGTTCTCCATCATTTTGACTTTTAAAAGTCCATTGGGCTATTAATCGCGGGCAGGAAGCGTGTGACCTTATTTATGTTACCTTGATCGAAAATCGTGGCATGTTTTTTGGAGTCCCTCGATTTCTATTTTGTCTGCCCGTTTGCCTGCATAGCTTGGTTTCCGTTGACGCTTCACCACACGACAGAAATGTAAACTTGTCCAAATTAAGGTCTACGGACCCTAATCTCATATTTAAAGACGGAAGCTGCCGAGATTGGCCGAATAGCCTGTACGAAAACGTCTGTTACACGATATTTACTGATGAGTTAGTGAGTCTACGGCCCCTAACTCTCATATTGAAAGACGGAAGCTGCCGAGATTGGCTGAATAGCCTTTACGAAAACGTCGATGTTACACGATATTTACCGATGAGTTAGGGGTCGTAATCCTTAAAAGCAATTGAAGACGCAAATTTAAATATGGCTCAAATGATGAACTTTGACTTGGTTATCGGCATTTTCTCCTTTTCCCACAATGCTTTCAAAAGGCTCCGCATGGTCTTTAAAACTTGGGATTGTGTGGTGAAGGAATAAATAACCTCGCTGTTTCTCGTCTAATAAGTTTTGTAAGTGTCTTAATATCAGTGGAATACAGCCTGCGATCGTTAACTGTCACAATACGTTGTTCAGAGACTTTTAAATCATGAAAATGGAAAATGACCCGGGATCCTTCAAGTAAAGTCAATGTTTTTCATGAAATTCATTTCAGAATTTGTACGTTTATTCGTATCAATAAGATAGAGATTGCGTTCGATTAAGGTTTAATCCGATGTTGTTCCATAAGTTACAGAACTTTGAAATTTGATTAGAAGTTATCTAATTTCCATGAGAACAACCTTCTATGTTTTTCTCCACTTTTATTTGAAACTTTGTTTTTTTACCAATAAGATATAAGTTAAGCTCGATTACGTAAACATTTCGATATTATTAAGGTCTACGGCCCGTACCTCTCATATTAAAAGACGGAAGCTGCCGAGATTGGCCGAATAGCCTTTACGAAAACGTCGATGTAACGCGATATTTAGCGATGAGCAATGAGTCAACGGCCCCTAACTCTCATATTAAAAGACGGAAGCTGCCGAGATTGGCCGAATAGCCTTTACGAAAACGTCGATGTTTACTGATGAGTTAGGGGCCGTAGACCTTAAGGGACTTTACAATCGCTGTTTGGAAAAGTTACGAGACTTCGAAAGTGAAAAGAATGAAAATTTTCTGGTTTATGTGAAATGATTTCAGTGTTTATCTGTCGATCTATTACAAATCCATTTAGTTCAACAATCGGCTTGATCTGGTTGAATGGTTGATTGAATGGTGTTTTACGCCGCTTTCAACAATTTTTCAGCCTTATCACGGCGACGGCTCACATACTCTTGTATTTCTTGGGTTCCACCAGTGTTAAGCTAGAGCTCTGAAGTGTCTTGTAGGATACTCTCAAGAAAGGACGAGTCTTCTTACCGCATCAAACCCCATTCGAGTGACAGAGTTTTAATACCACACACAACTAGTTGATTATACTATCTATTATCTTTCGGACTCGTTTTTCAACCGCATCACACCCAATTCGAGTGACAGATTTTGGTAACAAACACAACCATTTGATTATCCTCTATTTGTCATCACTAGTGGTGTTATTCACTGTGAAATCCCAGAAATTCACTGATAAGAATATAATAAAATGGTGGTGACAGCTAGATGCCAATTTTAATCTTAAACCACGTAACAAAAATGTAGAATTGTCTAAATTGAAAGCATTTACAGACGACAATTTGAATGTGGATTAAATGATCGAATTTGTCTTTGATAGGGAAAAAACAACTGTGTTAGGTAACCAGCATTTTCTACTTTTCCTAAGTTGTTTTCAAAAAGTATTTTTTCCTGAGGGTCGTTAAAACTCAATTTTGTTTAATAAAGGGTTGAGGCAAGGCAAGCTGATGTCGTGGCCTTGTGTCTTGCATCTATCCGTGGGTGCGTCCGTGCCTACGTTACCCTTTTTTTTTTTTTTTATCAAAAACACCTTCTCTGAAACTACCCAAATGAAACGTTGACGAAACGACACAGAAATGAGCGTGCCATGGTCCTCTTTAAAAGTATTCTTTAAAAAAATGAATCTTACACTGATTTCCATGGAAATAAAGCTGACAAAAATAATTCAAATTCTAAAAAAAAAAAAACATCTTCCCTGAAACCACAGTTTGGAATTCTGTTCAAATTGGCAAAAAAAGATTCTTTTGGTTGATTTATTTTACACATCTTGATATGATTTTGATCGGTAAAGAACCTGACTATTTTTGAACTGGCTGAATTATTGACTACACCTGTTAAAGTAAAGTTAGAATGTTTAAGGGAAGTAACTCTTGTTTTCCTGATGACAATATGTTACCATTTGTCTCTATTTGTTGCGTTACTTCTCTGTAACATGGCTGGTGTTGTTGTACTTTTTTCTTTATTTGGATAGAAAATATTCAAGTTTCATTAATGGTGATTTTTTGGATGTCAAATGTTTTTTCTCTGATGTGTTGAATATTTGATTTTTTTCAAAGAGAACCCATAGATAAAAGCATGATTATTTTATTTCAATCGTATTTTTTTAAACGCATTTATTATCAGAACACAGGTTTCAATTTCCCATCTCTCTGCGTAATTCAGCAAAACAATAGACATGTAAATCAAAGTTCAATAAAACAATTCATAAACAAAATCTGCATCCGTATTGAAATAACAAATTCTGTCTGTCTGTCTGTCTGTATATAATGCAGCAACAAATTATACCATTTAATACAAAATAACATCATTTCATCATGATAGCTTATCAAGTCTTATTTGACCCTGTCAATTTACCCTTAAACTGCTAAATAAATGAAACGAAAATTTCCACCCAATAGTAAAAATCCAAACATAGTGGGTTCAAAGTTGATTTCACCGCAAAGAAACTGCTGTATCGGACAGTGCAGATCAAAGATTAGACTGCACGTTTTGTGCAGTCTGATCTTGATCTACACTCTCCGCAAGAAAGATCCCCGACTCGCGCTTTGGAGCCTAAGGGTTAAAAACAGATGAGACTTTTCTCGAGGTCTAAGTATCTGTTCTTTTCAGTCTAAGCCGAATTTGATAAAAAATAATATCAGGTAGCAGATAGTGAAAATAATAGACCAGACTGCACAATTCTGTACAGTCTGATCTTGATCTACACCATCAGAACGTTCAGTCTGATCTTTATTTATACCGTCCGCAAAAGCTGTTCAATGCGGTATTTATGGTGGCATATTTCTGCCACGAGATACGAGATAGCTATCATGATAATTTTAGTAAACTATCGCGATAAATTAAAAGTTTCCTGGAAATCTTATCAAGATAGTGAAAAGTTTCCTGATAAAAGTATCACGATAAACTAATATTTTATCGCAAAATTTCTTAACCGTGCTCTAAGCTGACATGCGAGATAAAACTATTGTGATAGTTCTACCCGTTTCTCGATATCTATAAATAGAAAATGCATCATTTGGATGAACTCGGTAGTTTTGACTTAAAGGGCAACTACAGCCAAAATCTCATTTTGGATATATGAATCCTTAAATGAATACAATCTTAAAATTCAAAACCGTATTTCAGTGTCTATCGTAAAAAGAGAGTTATAAGCGAAAATGTGGTTTGCACACCTGTGCGAGTTTGTGAAATCTGCTTATTTCGGCTTTTGTGTACTATTAATTTGCTCTGATACTGACTTTTTCTCACAGCCTTATCTTCCCTCATGTCGGGAGACGACTTTTTTCGTCACAAAAATCCCTATCATATGCCGGGTGCCGAGTTTAAGCAATATTTCGAGCCAGGAGAGGACTATTTATTCGTCGGTCTGCTGTCTGAACCGAATGACGTGGCTTAATATCAGATTTACCATTAATCCTCAACAGGTTAAATAACATGCCGATTGCAAAATTTCGAATAGTGCTAGTTTTTGGAGATATAAAAATAGATATCTCCGTATTGGACACTGTACATAAGATCAGATTGCACTTTCTGTGCAGTCTGATCTTAATATACACTGTTCAGAAAAGGTCATTGAGTCGCGCTCAGCAGCCTTGGGGCCCCACAGAAATTTAAATGAGGCAAGAAATCAATGGTAAATTCACTGTTGATTATCCATCTCTTTCATACGAGAGCGAGCGAGAGAGAGAGAGAGAAAGAGAGAGAGAGTTGGAGGGTAGTTAGAATAGAATTCAACGAGCAGATTATGGGGGTTTTTTTTAAAGATCGTATGAATGAGGAAAAGACAAAAGTTATGACGTTCGACTTACCCATTTAACCTGTGTAAAATTCCAAATTCCATTCACATTTTATAAGAAAAAGGGCTCAATATGGTCGTGAAAACAGAAGAGTAACTTTGTACATGACATGTTTATGACAAGTGCTTGTTAACCTCTAGCTGCAAGCCGGGTAAAAAAAATATGTTAGACCACAACGGTGCGATACCAACATCAAAGAGGCGCCGAATTAACCTTTTGCCCCTTTGCATTGATGGAACACACAATTCTTTTCGCAAAATAAAAAGTTGGCGCACTAAAAGTTTGTGTAAAGTTTGTATGCAGTTATAAATTTTTAATTTACGCACCATTTTTATGGTCAGCAATCTGCATCTGTTATCTCGTACATGATTACAGCGAGAAATACAGAAGAATTTTTGTCCACGTTGGTATTTCCACTTAAATTTTACGCCTTACATGTCTCAGTATGTAGGAAATGGACTGACCCTGTATTTTGCAGACGATCAAAAACGTTTACTGCATGATATGGAGGGCAGGAAGGCAGGGGGCAATTCAGACAATCTTTTAACGTTGTTGTTGATGAAAGAAACAAATTTGAAATTGTGAAAAAAAAAAAAACACGTAGGAAAATAAATGAAGATCAAGTGAAAAAATAAAAAATGGATTTAACTTCAACAGCAAATTCAGGATGTGTGCTGGATTTGATATTGTTCGTGAATGTTAAAGAGAGGATACGATTTCTGAGGTAGATTAAGGCTTTTAATTCTTCCCAAGCTGAAGGAGACATGTAAAATGCTGACACTGATGGTGAAGATCAAGATCAGACTGCGCAGGATTTGTAGACCGTTCAATGATCGACGGTGTCCTATATTTGGTAGAAACAGCCTTAGAACTGTATTCGAATGACTTACTTTACACATTGCAACGTTCCTTCTTCCTTCTACCACCTAGTAGAAGAGACTTTTGGCATGTTTCAACTATCTTGAGTTATTATTATTTTTATTTTTATCTATTAAAATTCGTTGATTAGGCAGTGGTATAATTGAAATAACTTCAAGAAATAAATTTCAAAATAGTTTTGTTTCCCACCAGAAGAATAACTTTCCTTTTCATAAGTAGTATACTATCTCCACTAGGCTAATTCATTCAAAATTTCTTTCCTATGATTGTAGTAAGATGTAAGAGCGATAGATGTGAAAATTCTGCAGTACACAAGTGATTGAAACGTGATAAAGCAATTTATATCTTTACAAATTTCATGCAGTTTTCTCTGTTTTCTGCGTTAGTTCATATATAGCGACCATATCTTCTCACACTTGTAACGTCATGGCAAACTGCCGGAAGTCACGATTTTTTCAATTAGCGACTGTCAGACAGGTGAAAACCTCTATATCTCGTGAAGTAAGCATCACAGAACGCTAAAATATTTTTTTATTAACATACTCTAGTATAGTTTTATCCGATTTGGAAATGAAAATTTTGGTCTGGACTTACCCTTTAATAAGATTGCAGTAAGTAAAATTTCGAATCATTAACAATTTTTTTTGTACCTTAATTGGTAAATTTTGACAATACTCGAAATGAACAGAGCTCTGTAAAATCACAAAGACGACTCGAAATGCCTCCTACAAACAACTTTAAAACCATCCAGGGAAAAGGAGAATTCATAAGGTTGTAGACGAAGGTGTTCCGAAACCGTATCTAATTATAGGTACCATGAATGTCAGTTGTGGGCACGAAAGCACAAAAAATCATGATAAGAGAATTATCGCGATATTTTTATCATGAAAATCTTTGTTTTATCACGATACTTCTCTTAAATTATCATGATAGCTGTCTCGTATCTCGCGGCAGAAACATGCCACCATAGGTATTTGTAGTGAAAAGGTTAAAGAAATCCACAGGGTTGGGACCTCGAGATACTTATATAGGATCTGGCATGAGTTTGTGTTTTAGGTAGAATTTTATTAAACAAGTCTTCAAAAAAATGTTATTAAGCGAGCCTTTGGAGAGCTTAATAACATTTTTTTGTTGACTATAAAAGATTCTACCTCGAAAGCCTACGAATGTCAGATCCGTTTTACCACATGACTTTATCTCAAGAATTATGGTTCGTAATATGTTAAAACATAGGCCTACATGTGCATGTGTATTGAAATTTACACTGAAAATAGTTCCAAAGAAACTTGCATATAACGATTTTGTTTTACATCTAGTGATACTAAAATTTTCAGCTTTGTCACGATCATCATTTTTGACAGTTTCACGCAGGAATCTTGGTCAATAGTGTTTTAGAAATAAGGCGTATTCTTACAGCGCGTTGACCAAATACGGCAGTATTTTCTTATCTCACACATGTGTAGAAAAACAAAATTCGTAATGGCAGTTTAACATTGAAAACAAGGAGAGTTATGTGATAAAAACGAATTGGCGACATCAAGACACTGTGGCCTAAAATATGTTTTGTGAATACCACATACTCAAACCACTAAAACTTTTATGATTAAAATACATTTAATTCTTTACAAAATGACACAATTTTGGACTCAAGCAAATCAAAAGTATTTGCAGACGACATTTTAAATTGGAGCTAACATGCTGCTTCCTGTCTTTAATCGGTTAGAAAACATTGTGGGAAAAGGAGAAAATCTGGTTTGCAGCATTTTCTCCTTTTCCCACAATGTTTTCAAAAGCCTTTTCTTTCTGGGTCGTTAAAACTGACGATTGTGTGGTAAGGATTTTAAAGGTGATTCAAACATCCGTTCGTAACGACGATGCATGTTTTTTGTTATTTCTGTGTTCATTTGGTTTGGACACATACATATCTTTAAGTTCGCTAAGCTCATCCCGCAGACTCTGAATGAATTTGTCGGAATTCGGATCTACCTCGGATCTTTTCCCTGTATCACGTTGTTCAAAATCCATTCTATCAACGTCTGTCGTTTTCATTTTCTTTGGAACACCATTCCGAGCGTTTTTAATCAACGTCATATCGTACTGTTCACTTTGATTCTCTTTCGGAAGTGGGTTTACCATGACGGTGGTTCGGCCATGCTGAGAACGACCACTGTTTGTTCGACCAGTGTTGGAGCGGCCAATATTTGTAGAACCACTATTTGTACGATCACTTGCAGCACGACCGCTGTTTGTGCGACCGCTTGAATTCCTGGTACCGGAAGTCGGAACATCGTCGACTAGGTCTTTAGATCGAATGAAGATTGGTTTAGCAGGGCTTGTTGTGTATTTCTCATCTTTAAGCGTAGATGCACTCTTCGACTCTGAGAAGTCGAAATTTGCTGCTGGTCGTCGGTTTGATACTGAAGAAAGCGACCGGGTCGAATTTTTTGGCTTTTGCCCGAGTCGTGTTTGTTCCTGTGAAACAGAAATACATGTATGTGTCAGCCATTATTCATCTGAATCAGGACTGCCTTTCACGAAACTGTGTATATACACACGAAATTTGCGTACACAGTTTAGGTAAGCAAGCATCAAGTCTAAAAACAAGTTTCAGTAAACTCCTTAACTTTACAATTTTTGTAAATACTTGCATAACTTTATGCCAGCTCATACTTTTAGGTAAAGCAGGGATCGTAGATAAAATCCTAAATAATTTGCTTGAATCTACTCATTTTAGTGAAACACAGCCAGAAGTATCTATGGAGGTTAAAAATGGATTTCTACTGTAAAAGTTTAAACCTTTGATGCACTGATAAATGCTTCTTGCTGAATTTGACAGCTTGTATGAATATTATGGGAAGAGGAGCCTGTCCTTTTAACAGATAGTTGGTTCCTTTTCTATAACATTTTCTATGCTATTCTTTTCCTTTGCATCATTTTTTCATTCACATGACTTTATAATGTAGCACTTTACCAGACGTAGAAAATTTAGGCTGCTTGTCCAATTTGATAGAATTCGCAGACTACGAAATAAATGTGACTCAAAAACTGTATCTTTTTTTTTGAAGGGTGGAAAACAATATGGGAAAAGACTGTTTTCGACTATGGCGATGAAAGGGTTAAATCCAGTCTTGCTGTCAAGCGAGCGTTTCAATCAATGTTTTTTTCTACGTGACGGTCACCATCATGGTTGGCGGTAAGTGTTGGGATGGATATTTTCTGACGTTTCAGGGTACATTTGGTGACAAAACTGCAAAATATCATACTAGATATTATTGCCCAGTGGAATAGGGATTTATTTACTATATTTTGTCAACGCTTTCGATAAATTAAAATATTCTATTTTTTTCCATTTTTTTTTAAATGATTTAAATCCACATAGCTGTCAACAGTTATATTCCACGTTCTTCGGTGGATAAACGATATACTTGTATGCCTTTAAAGTGTATGAAGCGTGCAAGAAAGCTTTTAACCCTATCTGCTAAATAAGTTAAATGAAATTTTCAAGCCGATAGAAAAGACAAGAACGTTGCTATTTCAAACTTTTTTCTTGAAGAAAAATATCAGACAGTGTAGATCCAATATCAGACTGCACGTTCTATCCAGTCTGATCTTGATCCACAATGTCCGCCAAACGTAACAATTAGAATGCATATGAGTTAATGCATTCCTTTTAAACGAATGGAAATTACTGTGACGATAACAATCTATTATCATACTGTAGGTCCAAGTATTTGTCGCTGGCAGAAAAATGAATTATTTTAAAACTATGTAAAAAGTAAACAGCGACCTGGAAAACTCCTGACCTACTTTCAAAATTCTTTTTTTTTGTCAGCGACTAAGACTCGGACTGACCGTACAAAAACAGATTGTCATCTCCACAATAATCTCCATTATTCTAAATGGTATTATTTAAATTGAAACGCATTTTAACAACTGCACCATTTGCCTTTGTCCGCCATTGCATACAAACGTTTTACCTTTAGACTACCCGAATATCCATGCTATTGACACCCCCAGCTGGGCGGGGGGATAGAAATAGCTCAGCTGTCGCACTACAGCAGGGGTAAGACCCCCCCACTGTGCCTGCCTGTTTGCCGTGGGCTGCAACTCGTGTCGTTCGATGACGGGATCCTGGTGGTTGAGTGGATTCAGAGTATGGCCCTTTGATAGCTCTGTTTTTGCAACACACCACTTTGGCCTTGAACTGAACTAAACGAGGGGTCAGGAAGGCCCGTCCTGATCAATCGGCTGGTCATGCCGAGCCCTAGGGTGTTTCTCTGACTTTGTTTTCCTAAACACGTACATACACAAATACATAGTAAAAGTCATTTCTCTTCTCTATCATCAGTTGCAGTATGTCAAAACCCTAGAAGGCGGTGGCTCATGGGCTAATCGGGTGAAAGAATGGTGTTTGGTTGACACTTGTAAATGCCCAAAGACAGTCTATGCTTGGTGCGACATTCTGCGGGCCTACATTTGTCCAGTCTAGCCCTTTCACTTCGAGTATATCACCGATGTATCCTTGTCATGATCTGAGTTGGGTTTCCCCAGATCATGTCCCCTTGTTGGGCTCCGGGGCGGGTGGGGAACATCGGTGATGAACCCTATTAAACAAACATGGCAACACAAAAGAAAGCCAAGCGTGTTCTTTCTGACTCTGATTCAGAGTCAGAAGTATCATTCAACACAAACACAACATTTGCTCGTTTTATTGTAATAGAAGCAGTTGACCCATCAAAACCCATCTCAAAACTTTCTCCGTTTGTAATAGAGAAGACAGTCTCTTCCATTTTGGGCACACCAAAATCTGTCAAAAAACTGAAAAATGACACTCTGCTTATTGAATGTCATTCTCAACAGCAGGCCAAAAATCTCCTGGGACATAAAAGATTTTACAATTTGGACGTAAAAGTGTACCCACATAAAACTCTTAACACCAGCAAAGGAGTCATCAGGTGTAAGGAGCTATCCTACTGTGACTCGGTGGAAGAGATTAAAAGTAACCTCAAATCTCAGGCTGTGTCTGAGGTCAAACGGATCTCTGTTTTCAGAAATGGTATGCGTAGAGATACAAATACCTATATCCTTACCTTTTGTACTCCGATTCTTCCTGCTTCTATCAAAATAGGATTTCAATCTGTGAAGGTCGATGTGTATGTGCCTAACCCTCTGCGCTGTTATAAATGCCAGAGGTATGGCCATCACGAAAATAATTGCAAAAGCACACCTGTGTGTCCAAAATGTGCTTTTGAGGGCTCTGATCATGACCCTAATACTTGCAATAACCCTGTGCTCTGTGTTAATTGCAAGTGCCATCATCCAGTCTTTTCTAAAGACTGTTCAGTCTGGAAGGATGAAAAAGAAATCCTATCTATCAAATATAAAGAAAATATTACTTTTGTGGAAGCACGGAAGATAGTTGAAAAGCGCAGAAATGACCAAACATTGTTGAATTGTTCAACATCCTATGCAAAAGTGTCATCTGCAACATCTGGAAAGGAACATTGCTCTACTTGTGAACTCTTGGCAAAGAAACTTCTTGAAAAGTTTCCAGAAATGGCCAATGAGTTGAAGAGCTTGGTCCCTGACATTCAACCTTCCGAACCTCCAAAGCCTCCTAAACAGACACAACCTACATCCAAACCCACCACTCCATCCACTGCCCTAAAAACACCATCTACCTCTTCTCAAAGTATTTCTTCAAAAACAACTTCAAAGCCATCTACCTCTTTGCAAAATATCTCCTCACAAAAAGCTTCAAAGCCATCTCCCCCTTCACAACAACCTCCAAAGAAACCCCAACCTCAACCTTCACAGTCTACGACTAAATCTAACGTCCCATCTAAAGATAACAAATCTAATCATGCACCCCGATCTCCTAAAAGGTCTTCTTCCAAATCTAGACCACAACCCAGAGATACCCAAGGATCTTGTGAAATCACTGTCAAAGTAAATGATCCTGTCCCTACCTCCAACAGATTTTCGGAGCTAGAGGACATGGATGCAGATGCTGAAAATCTGGAAGGTGAGGCTTCAGATTCAGAAGCCTCTATTTGGTCCATTTCCAAAGATCCTTGGAACAAGGATGCTGACACTTGGCACTCGTCCAAACCCGAGACAACTGTTATGAAATCTTAACCAACCTATTTTAAAATGCATTGGTTTACGGCCTATTTTTGTACTTTAGCTTTTATACTTTCCTCATGCACTATGGATACCATAATCCAGTGGAATTGTCGAGGTCTGAAGTCAAACTTTGACGAACTTTCCCTTTTAATCAATGATCACAAACCAGTTGCTGTTTGTCTGCAAGAAACCTTCCTTAAACGGGAGGATGATATCACTATCAAATATCATTCCATTTACAATAAGATTTTTACCGAAGGCGAAAAAGCCAGAGGTGGTGTTTCTATTATTGTTAACAACAACATTCCTCATAAAGTTATCTCTCTTAATACAAACTTGCAAGCTGTTGCCATCAGGTTATCTTTACACAGTGCTGTTACACTGTGTTCTTTATATCTCCCCCCGAGCACACCTATCAATGAGACCAATCTGAATGATCTCATTTCCCAATTGCCATCCCCCTATATTCTTGCTGGTGACTTTAATGGTCACAATGTTATGTGGGGTTGCGATGACACTAACCAGAGAGGTTTACAGTTGGAGAGCTTCATTTCAAACAACTCTTTGTCTTTCATGAATGATAACAAGTCCAAAACCTACTTGCATCCAGCAACTGGATCTTACTCTTCCATTGATTTAACCTTATGCAGCCCAGTCTTACTTCCCAATTTCACCTGGAAAGTGACTGAGGATTTGTGTGGAAGTGATCACTTCCCCATTATCTTTTCATCTACACAACCATCCAACAGTGTACGACCGCAGAAATGGAAGCTTTCCAAAGCCAATTGGAACAGATTTGAAACCCTCTGTGAACAGACCATTACACATGACAAATTTGGAGATTGCGATGATCCTGCAAAACTTTTTACTTCCCTATTAATTGATGCAGCTAAACAGTCCGTCCCTCAAACCTCGACAAATCCAAAACGTCCTGACAAGCCTTGGTACAATGATGATTGTAAACAGGCTGTCAGAGACAGAAAACAAGCCCTTAGAAAGTTTAACCTCAGGCCTACCAAAGAAAATCATAACCTATTCCGTATTTCCAGGGCAAAGGCCCGTCGTACCATTAGAGAAAGTAAGCGCAAGGCTTGGAGACAATATGTCTCTAAATTAAACAGTAGAACTACTGCTAAAAAAACCTGGGACATGATCAGAAAGATCAATGGCAAAGGCCAGCCCCCTCTTAGTCACCTTGAAGTTAACAATACTTCGTTGGAATTGCCCCAGGATATAGCTGATGCTCTTGCCGACAACTTTTGCAAAAAGTCTTCCTCTGCAAACTATTCTGAAAAGTTTCAGAGGAATAAAGCCAGAGAAGAAAAGAAAAAACTTAATTTCAATTCTTCTAAATCAGAGCATTATAATAAACTCTTCACCTTTAAAGAATTAAAATCTGCTCTGAATAAAGCTCACGATTCTTCTCCTGGCCAAGATAAAGTTCATTACCAGTTTTTAAAACACTTACCTTTTACTTCTTTCTCAGTTTTACTTGATATTTTCAATGATATCTGGCAGTCAGGTGTTTTTCCTTCATCCTGGCGGGAAGCACTAGTCATTCCTATCCCAAAACCTGGCAAGGATACTAGTGACCCGGCTAACTATCGGCCAATAGCTCTTACAAGTTGTCTCTGCAAGACCTTAGAACGTATGGTCAACGACAGGCTTGTTTGGTTTTTAGAGAAAAACAACCTCATCGTTGATGTACAGAGTGGATTTCGACGCCAACGTGGCACCATAGATCATCTTGTCCGCTTTGAAACCTTTGTCAGAGAAGCCTTTATTAATAGACAGCATGTAGTATCTGTCTTTTTCGACCTTGAAAGTGCTTACGATACGACTTGGAAATACGGAATTCTTAAAGACTTGCATGACTTTGGTCTTCGAGGCCGTCTTCCTCTTTTTATTTCAGCCTTCTTGGATGAACGTCTTTTCCGCGTCCGAGTTGGTAATACTGTCTCGGGAGCCCGTGAACAGGAGATGGGTGTACCCCAAGGATGTATTCTCTCTGTTACACTTTTCAGTGTGAAAATAAACAGTATAGTTAAAGCTATCTGTCCTGGTGTAGACTGTTCCCTTTATGTTGATGACTTCGTTATATGCTTCAGATCTCGAAATATGAATATTATTGAGAGACAACTTCAACAGTGTCTCAACAAGCTCCAAACGTGGTCTGATGAAAATGGCTTCAAATTCTCAAAGTCCAAAACTAAGTGCATGCACCTCTGTAATCTACGAGGTGTTCATCCAGACCCTGAACTGTATTTGGACAAAACTAAAATTAAAGTCGTTTCTGAGTTTAAATTTCTTGGAGTCATCTTTGACAGAAAGCTTTCCTTCCTTCCTCACATCACTGCACTTAAAAAGAAGTGCAAGAAGGCTCTTAATCTTCTTAAGGTTGTGGCCCATTCTGAATGGGGAGCAGACCGTAAAGTCCTCTTGCGGCTTTATCGGTCTTTAGTTCGCTCCAAATTAGACTATGGATCTATTGTATATGGGTCTGCCCGTAAATCTTACCTGAAAATTCTCGATTCTATACACCACGAAGGTCTTCGTCTTGTACTTGGAGCTTTCAGAACTTCTCCCGTCAATAGTCTCTATGTTGAGGCTAATGAACCTTCTCTTTCTTACAGGAGGGAAAAACTCGCGCTTCAATATCTTTTAAAGCTGAAGTCCAATCGTTTTAATCCAACTCATAACATTGTTTTTAAACCTCAATATAAACATCTTTTTGAAAGGAAACCAAATGATATTCCTCCATTTGGTATCCGCATGGAGCCCATTGTAGATAACCTTGGCATAGACACTGAGTCTATTGCCGACTATAAAATCTCTGAAATCCCTCCATGGACACTAAATAGTGCAGAATTCAGATTTGACCTTGCATCTGACAAAAAGTCTGTCACGGATAGAACTGTGTTTCATGCTAGATACAATGAGATAAAGGAGCATTATTTTTCCTTCAAACCAATCTATACAGATGGATCCAAAGAAGGAAATTCTGTAGCAGCTGCCGCTGTTTATGGAAAAAGGAGCTTAAAGTGCCGCCTTCCAAACAACTCCTCTATTTTCTCTGCTGAAATTAAAGCAATTGATCTTGCCCTTAATCTAGCTGAAAGTTCTAATTCCAACCGTTTCATTATCTTTTCGGACTCTTTATCAACATTACAAGCCCTTTCAAATCAACGCCTTGAGAATCCCTTAATCTGTAGTTTACTCGAAAGGATCTCACAAATTTCTTCTTTGAATAGATTGGTGTTCTGCTGGCTTCCAAGTCATGTAGGCATCAAAGGCAATGAAAATGCCGATAGGTCTGCCAAATCTGCACTTAACCTTCCCATTTCAGATTTTAAAGTTCCACACACTGATTTTAAATCCTCTGTTTTAACACATATCCAATCTTCTTGGCAATCCCAGTGGGATGCTGATGTTTTCAATAAACTGCATTCAGTTAAACCGTCCCTTGGTGAATGGTACCCCGTTTACAGGTCTGTTCGTCGAGAAGAAGTGATAATTGCACGACTTCGAATTGGCCATTCACGCATCACACATTCCTGGCTCTTGACCAGAGACGATGCCCCTGAATGTATTCCATGCAATGCATCCTTTTCTATAAAACATATCCTACTAGATTGCATTGACTTTCAGCCTGTTCGTTCAAAATATTTCAACGTCAATAGTTTGAAAAATCTTTTTGATTCTGTCAGCGTTGAATCTATTATCGCTTTCATAAAGGAGATTGGCATTTACAATAAACTGTGATATTTACTGTTGAGTCTCTTACCCATCTTTTTACATTCTTTATACGCCTTTATATTAGATATCTTGTCAGCTGATTCATAGTCTTACCTTTTTTAATCTAAAACTTTTGAGTTTCTACCACTGCTTTTATATTCAGTTTACATCTCCTTAATGGGAGGATTAGCCCCCTTGGGGGCATCTTATCTCATTGGAGACAGGACCTCTTTAATGGGAGTATACTGATCCCATTGGAGGCTCCAATCTTTACCAGTTTTAACACTCATTTCCAAGGAAAAGAAATATTCTTAGTCTTACCCTTTAATCTAAAACCTTTGAGTAGGCAGGGAATGCCCAGCCACTCAATATCATATTTTATGCACATTATAAATGACACATATTTCTCCTTCATTTAAAAACTTCTCACTATCAATCCAACATTTAGTTCAAACCTTTTTATCACATTCTTAACTCTGTCATTTAAACCTTTTGAGTTGATAGGGATTGCCCTGTCACTCAATAATGTCCTTTATACTTATTAAGATCACACATAATTCTTCTTAATTCAACTCTTTTACTATTATAAATGTATTCAAACCTTTTTCAGTTTAAAATCCCACTTTTACTATCTTTTAACACAGATGTGCGCGCTAAATGACCAAAGCTGTCGATGCGCCATAAAACAACATTCATTCATTCATGCTATTGAATATGAATGAAATTTCTGCGGGTAAACGTCACGTTTTATGGCATAGTCATATGGATAGTGGAGAGATACATAGCTATAAGATCTGACATGAGTTGGTGTTTGAGATACAATTTTATGAAACGCGTCTTGGTAAACTGTTATAAAGCGAGCCTTTGGCGAGCTTAATAACAATTTTACACAAAATATAGGTCAGAAGATGCAAAACCATCTATAGATGCACTCGCGGTAATATCCATTAAATCCCATTCATTTGTATGAAATACGTACAAGATGACGTCAAAAATAACGCTACACAATTTTGATATCAAACGTGTATAAAATAAAAATAAGAAAAAAACCGTGATGGGTATATTACACTGAAAACATGGGAGGTTATGTGATAAATTACACTATGAATTTACCTGTTTACTTGGCATCGATATCATAGCTACAAGATCGGACGCCCTGTAAGGGCTCCAGGTTTCTAGTGGGAATGGAGACTGCGAGTCGTATGCCGGGTTGACATACATCGAATCGTCTTGTATATTACTTCCTGGAAGAATAAATGTTTTTACGATGCTTACACTCTGTACCAAACAACACATTTTTTGAAGGGACCAAATTCAAAGCGGTTGCAGACGACAACTTAATTGTTGTTAATATGATGATTTCTCTTTTTGATAGGGTAGAAAAAATTGTGGGAAAGGGAGAAAATGCTAGTAACCAGCATTTTCTCCTTTTCCCAAAATGTTTTTGAGAGCCTTCTTCCTTAGGGTCGTTAAAAGTCGGGATTGTGTGGTAAAGGGTTAAAGTGTTACTTCATACGAGACTGAATTTCCTTTTACTTACATCAACATGTTATTCTATATATCAAATTAATTGGACACGAAATGTAAACAGAGACTCAATTATAGAATACAGAAAAAAAAAAGATCTAAAAGAGATCACAATCAAAGTATTGAAAGTACTGGGAAAATAATCAGCAATAAAAACACTTAACGGCCAAACAAGTTACTGTTTTTTCTTTTTTTTTTTCAAGCAAAAATTTTAAGACGACTGAAATTTTGTTGTAAGATTAAATGCTTGAAAAGTCTTAGGTGGTCTTATCATAAATCAGTTTCTTTACAGGTTTCTTACCTGAAATACTAAAAAACAAAAATGACCCATACATGGCTATATACATGTAGGTGAGAAACACCCAGAACTCAGAACATTTTATTTTTGTAGTTTAGGCCCATATTACATAGCATAAAGTTTATAAATAAATTGTTATCTGACACCCATGGACATAAACGAGTTTCAGCTTGTAATTATTAAGTTGAAGATTTTTCTCAAATTTCACACACAAGTGCTTGAGATAAATGCAATTAATATTTGAAAAATAAAAAGAATTGTTTTAATATCATCTAGGACGTTTTGAGCCCGCAAGAAATAAGATCCAGATTTCTTCTGGCCCTTAACATAACTTTGCAACCCATATCTTAATTCCTTTAAGATATCATGTATTTCTTTCAAAATCAACTGTTTTTTTAACATACATTTACGGATGCACCGTGGCACCCAGGGACGCACGACGGATACAGGCCGCGACACAAGTTTGCTTGCCAGCGGCCATTGGAGCTAAAACTCTAGTACCGAAAATCACTAAGAATTCTGTATACTTTTAGAAGCTATTACTTACCTAAATCTGTTTCTGGCATACCAAAACTGCAAAATAAATATAACTGACAAATGTAGAAATGAAATACATGTAAGTGTAATTTCTTAATCGATAGAACTTGTTGCAGTTTCAACTTCCTTTATATAAAATAGGTCACAAAAGAGGGGTTGTACAGATCGAATTTCAGACTGTACATAGTCCGAAATCGATCTGCACTTCCGGCAAAGTCACGTGCAGTGGCACTGGACATCCAAAAGCGTAAACGAAGCGTGTTGCTTTTACAAGCCCTTGTCAAACTAAACCTTCACCAAGCTTTCAAGGGTATAAAGACTAAACAATTTAAAATCATCAATGATTTTATTCCTTTATCACTTAATCTAGACTTTTTACCACCCTGACGAAGAAAGCTTTTGATCAAATTGTGGGGCAAGGGAGAATGCTGGTGACCTGTATTTCTCCTTTTCTCACAATGTTTTCTACCCTCCCCAAAACAAATTCTAACTTTTAAGACGATAGTAAACAGCCAAATTTTGCCATTTCAAAGGCAGTCTTTTCGGGAAAATATGTCCCTATGGGACAGAGTAGATCAAAGATCAGACTGCACGTTCTGTGCAGTCTGATCTTGATCTACACAGTTCGCAAAGGGTCAGTGAGTCGCCCTAAGCAATCTAAGGGTGTTCAAAGTATTCGTTTAGCAGTCACATTGTTCTCAAAATAGCTATCACTCAAAATGTTTTTCTCCTGAACTCCGAGCACAAAGACAGATACCTATTATTTTATGGTCTGTGAAATAACCTAGGCCCAGACTTAAACCGATGACTTTTGCGATGTCGAGTGCTCTTATCCTTAAAGTGCAAACCCTTGCCCTAACCCTAACCTGGTAACCAGCATTTTCTCCTTTTCCCATTATTTTATCCGCCCAACCAAAGACCGAATGATATCTTCATTTGAGACGCATTTAGTTTGGCATGTGCAAATGCTTATAATCTGGACCAGTTGAAAATTTTGTTGTTTGGTAAACACTTAAACAGATATTTTCTATTCACAGATAGTGATATACGCACGTGTTGGTCCGCGACATTTTAGCACTCTCGCTTTGAACAGCAAACGGATGATCATGCGCTCTGAAAAGGAAACCAATTGGATAAAACATTTCAACCTGATTTATAACTGCTTAAACCGTGGTAACATCTTACGTAGTTGACCGTAGTGGGGAATAACCGTAATTGGCTGTAGGTGAATGTAGTGAGCGTAGTTGAGCGCCGATACAAGTAGATAACCGTAGTTTAACGTAGTAATGAACATTGTTTGAACTTATGATTTGCCGGTAGTTAATTACATATGGAATATTATGCTGTAGTAACTTTCCTGGTGCTTGTATTTAATTCGAGCAGCGTGAGAAATTTGATATCGTGCGAGACCGACGGTTGAGCGCTGTGTCAAAATTTTCTTACGCAGCTTATTATATAGCTACAACTTTCAAAGAAACAGTTTTGCAATTATTGATATTTTATTCGAAAAAGGTTATCAAAATGAGACAACTGATAGTGTGGAAGGTAGTAACTCTGTTTTTATGAATATTAATATTACAGCGTAACATTTTGACTAATCAAATCGCAAATCAATGCATGCTTAGTCCGTGCGCGAGATACGTCATCATACCATAATTGGAACCCTATTTCAGTGTGTAGATATGGATTTTTTTTTCTGTCGTATGTATTTTATCCGATTACAACGCATGTGTTTGAGCCGGAAAAATTACTGGTATATAATAAATAATTTTTCAACATGTTCAAACATTAGTTAAGGTTAACTACGATGTTGTGACCCTACTGTGACCGTAGTTTGAACGTAGTTGACCTTAGTTAACCGTAAATGACCGTACTCAACCGTAGTGTGTTGATTACGTCATTCCACACTACGATCAACTACGTAAGTTGTGACCACGGTTACTGTACAATGACTGCAGCTTACCCGTACTGAGCAGGTGCAACCACAACGTTTTATCGTAGCTTAACACGATTGACCTTAGTCTACCGCAGTTGCGCGTACTTAGGACGTAGTTTATACGTAGTGTAAGGTAGTTACTTGTAGTCAGATGTAGTCATACTCTGATTAATCCTAGCCACTTTGCTCGCAGTTGAATGTACTTAACCGTACTTACACGAAGTTCAACCTACTTAGTAACATCACGGCAGACTACTTTGCAATGTACTACGGTCAACTACGTGCATGACCGTAAGTATGACCTTAATATAAACTGCATGTGCAGGGGTATTGTAGGATAATTGGCTATAAACATATTTCTTTAAAGGTTCAGTAGCGGCCAAAAGTACACAATGAATGTGTAAAAGTGTACGTACATTTAAATCACATCACTTAAACTTATGAAAATTATTGTGAAGATGGCAGTCTGTTATTGTTCTGTCGGTCCAAATGTTCATCGCCGACAGAAAAATGAATTTTAAAACTAGATATAAAGTTGCCAAGTTGCTCAATCTTTTGTTTACTTTTTACCTGATTTTAAAGTTCATTTTTCCTGCCAGCAACTAACTTTTGAACCGACCTCACAATAACAGGTTATCATCCTCAAACAATAATTTACATATTTTCAAATGGTATGATTTAAATGTAATTGAGTCATGCTCTGTGAAAAGGGGAATTAATGCATTTGCAAAAAGTATCTATCCATCTCAACCTGCACAGTCCGCGCAGGCTGACATAGGTCGATACCTTTTGCTATTTCTGAATATTCTGTATCTCGAAGGACCATTTCACCTCGAGATCCAGTCAGTTGTTGGACAAAATGGAATTTATGGATCCGTAATTATGTGATCACTTACTTGGTATAGTGCATCACGAAGGTGCACTTTTGCCACAGCATGTGTCAGATACATCTTGAGACCTGCAGTATTTACTGTTGGTCGCTACTGGGCCTCAGATGGTTACTGACAAACTCTGTCTTGCTTGCAAGATAGGTTTGTATTTATGTGTGGATGAATAAAGATGTTTTAAATTACGCATTAGACTGTCGCACTGCTTTGTGGGAATAGCACGTGATCAATGACACACTTGGATTGTGGGATTGTTTCAAAATATTATGATGACGTCACAAATGATATCAAAAAAAAAAAAAAAAAAAAAGACGGAGCTACTAACTGCGAAGAGACAAATATATGAACTAAACTTCAAAATTGCATCTTTTCACTTAGCGTAAACGTCCAGTTTCTTTAGGCTGGTGGACAAAAATTAAAGGTTTTCTTTTCCATTTATGTATTTCTATGTAGCTGAGGAACGTTGCACACATACCACGATATTAGTTGTACGGTCAGGTGGCAGGGGACTCTGAAACATGCAACTTGATTCGCCAAGTTTTACCATTCCAACGTGTATTCAGTGAAATTTCCCTGTTTTATGGTCTCACGCATTGAGTACGTTGACGAAATCGAATTTCCCTTCTGAGTGCCCCAAGTTACTAAGAAATGACGTCACTGAAACACTTAGTAAAACGTGCTTTTTATTGCATAAACTTGATGATGTCACTGCGGTAGACATTCGACGTATGTTTTATTAAAACGTGGATTTAAACAACTTCAGGGTAAGTGACTATGCATTTTAACGATTTGCTGGCAAAAGTTAACGACCATTCGTTGCCTCAAATGACCATTAGGTTATCATTTTAACGTTACAACATATGAGTTTTGACATTTCACAATTTGCTTACCCGACGAAGGGGTGGCCTATCTTAACCCCGTGTATTTATTTTAATATGACAACAAACGATAATATATGTAACTTTATTAATTTATTTTGAAAAATAATCCACTCTTTCGCCTAAAATGACAACCATACAGGGAAATTAGTAATAACATGGTGCAGGCTACTCAGTATTTGTCTCTCGGGCGGCTCGTATTGATCGACGTCGCCATTTTGGATTTTGTGTTCAAAGCATAGTTAAGGTGTAACAACAAAACGAAATGCTTCTGGGTCGTAGTAGTCAAAAGAAACCCCATTTGAAAATTTGATAATAAGCACTTCTGCCACAATGTTTTATCATGAAGTGTGAGAGGATAGGTCTAAAATGTTTTCTGAAATTGATTTGATTATTTCTTGAGAGAAGGAATGCATTTTTATACGCCCGTCGAAGACGGGACGTATTATGGGATCAGACATGGCGGGTGAGCGGGCAGGCGGCGTCCAGTTCTTTGTCCGGAGCATAACTTTGTCATCTCCAGTCCGATTGACTTGAAACTTGGCATTTGTGTTTGTTGCAATAATACGGAGTGCAGTGCGAAAGAACCATAACTCTACCTCGTGCTGTCTTTGAGTTATTTCCCTTTGATCGTCATTTTTACAGCATTTTCTGCTTGTTCGGAATGTAACTTTATCATCTCTGGTCTGAACATCTTCAAATTTGGTATTCATGATTGTTGAAAAATTACGGAGTGTAGTGCACAAGAACCATAACTCTTCCTAGCACGAGTTTTGAGTTATGCCCCTTTGATCTTCATTTTTATAGCATTTCTTGCTTGTCCGGAGCATAACTTTGTCATCTTAAGTAGGAATGACTTGAAATATGGTATGCTTATTTTTTGCAATATTTGGAAGTGCAGTGCGCAAGAATTGTAACTCTACCTCGTGCTGTCTTTGAGTTATTTCCCTTTGATCGTCATTTTTACAGCATTTAGTGCTTGTCCGGAATATAACTTTGTGATCTCAAGTCAGAACGACTTCAAACTTGGTATGCAAGTTTGTTGCAATATTACGGAGTACAGTGCGCAAGAACAATAACTCTACCTAGCGCGGATTTTTAATAATTCCACTTCGATCTTCATTTTTACAGTATTTCTTGCTTGTCCGGAACGGAACTTTGTCACCTCAAGTCAAATTGACTTGAGACTTGGTAAACATGTTCGTTGCAGTTACGAAAAGTGCAATGCACTGGAGCCATAACCTTACCTAATGCCCTTTTGGAATTATTCTCTATTCATTTTTTTCTACAGCTTTTCATGCTTCTCTACAATATAACTGTCTTTTCATGTTGGAATGACCTGAAACTTTATATTCATGTTTCCTTAACATTAGAGGAGACATTCATGCCTATTTCAATCACTTACATGATTTCTGCTGCACTACTATTTTCCTCTACCTGCCCTTTACGATTATTATCCCCCCCTCGACAACTGGCGGTGAGACGGGCGTATCTTGCGACAATTTGCCGCTCCTGTTTGTATTTCTTTCAGGACTCTTTTTTTGTTAGGACTGACAGCGATTTTCTTCTCGGTAACAAAAGATTTTAAAATTATCTATAAAAAGCTGATACCTACCTCGAATAGTTCTCTGCAAAAGAGGCACGAGGGGAAATGAGAGAAAAGGCGTCATCTAACAGCCTGTGCATACGTGACCGTGCTTCTTCAAGACTCTCGTCTCCGGATAAATCACCGTTCTGAAATGTGGGAAACTTGTGTAGTTAAAACTCGGATCTATGTAGTATAGGGTTAAAGATCTACACAAACATCAATTTGTCCTCGGTATGTCAAGGTCGATGTGATTTCTATTTTGGCAAACGTAACAAACTCTTTCTTTACAAATCATTTATCCTTCATCAGACAATCCCGGGTTAACATGATCCTTAGGGCGACGTCTTTAGAAAACATTATTGGAAAAGGAGAAAATGCTGGAAGACGAGAGAAAATGCTAGCTATCAGCATTTTCTCCTTTTCCTGCAATGATTTCTACCATATCAAAGACAAGTTTTATCAATTGAACAACATTTATATCGTCGTCTGCACATTTTTATTAGTTTGGAGAAGTTTAAGATTTTGTTGTTTGTTTCAGAGTGAAATAAGTAGAGGATAATCTGTCACTCGAATGGGGTCTGATGCGGTTAAAAAACTCGTCCGTCGGACTCGTTTTTTCAACCGCATCACACCCCATTCTAGTGACAGATTTTTAATATCACACACTACCAGTTGATTATCCTAATTTTCCCTTTTTTTATTCTGATAATTATCAAGAATGGTACATTATGGGCAATATAGGAAAAAGTAGTTCCGGCAAACATTCTAAAACTAGATATCGTCACTAGTAATGATGTCATAATTATCATCACCAGTGGTGTTATTCACTGTGAAAACCCAGTAATTCACTGATAGGAATATAACTGTCGTCTGCAAATGCTTTTAATTAATGAAAAAGTAGGGTTTTTTTCCTATTTCGGTACAGCTCTTCGGAAGTTCTTCTGATCATGTATCGATAATGGCATGAAAATGTCGGCAGGTTAAGCTGACACAGTCTATCTTGCGACTCCATACATACTGCCGAGCTCAGTCGGTAGCGTGCAGGACTTGAGAACAGGGGGTCGCCGGCTCGGCCCCCAGCTCGGCCAATTTCTTTCCAAGGATTGATGATAGTCATTGCGACAGGATTCATTCCTCGTTCACTGCTGACCATTTGTTCTGCGCAATCCAAACATATCCATAACTTTTCTGTATCATACTCACTGATGGCCGTCTGTCTGTATATCCAAAGTTGTTGTTATCCGTGATATCTTTCACAGGGCTTCCTCTGGAAGGCAGAAAGAAGAAAATTGTACGGTTGGTTGATTGTAAGGTGTTTAACTCCGTTTTCAACATTAAAAGAAGAAAGTAGGTTGTACAGATATTTCAGCAATAAATCAAAACTGATGTTACAACTTTACCGCACAATATCGGTTTTCAACGACCTGAGAAAGAAGCCTTTTTAAAACATTGTGGGAAAAGGAGAAAATGCTGGAAACCAGAATTTACTCCTTTTCGAACAATGTTTTATGTACTTCAATATTCAATTTCAATTTTTGAGTCTCGTTTATTTTGTCATCTGCAAATGCTTTTAATTTGGACAAGTCTGAAATTGTCGTTTGGTAAAGAGTTAACAAAACTCCTACGTTTTAACATTTCAAAGGAGAAGTACAAATGCTTGAAAGAAACATTTTCAGGCTTCTTTCCCCACAATAGTTTCTACACTATCAAAGACGAATTAAATAATTTGAACAACAACAATAATGATAATATCGTCCGAAAATGCTTAAAAAATTGACAGAAATGGTTGTCTTTTGAAGACGTAGGACTAACCCAAGAACGACGAGACATTTAATAGAATTGACTGTATAGTCTTTATCGCCGTTTTCAACATTATTTCAGTTATATGTATATCGCGGCGACCAGTGCAGCTATCCATGCTTTCGTGGAGTTTCTTTTACCAGTAATTCGCTCAACATTCTTTCTAAGCCACTGGATGCTTACTTACATAACCATCGTCGAAACAACAGCCAGCGCTGAGAGAGGAATAAATCTTGTCGCAATGACTATCATCAATCCTCGGAAAGAAATTGGCCGAGCCGGGTATCGAACCTGCGACTCCTTGTTCTAAAGTCCTGTGCGCTACCCACTGAGCTATCGGGGCTCGGCCAATCAGTAGAAACGGTTGTAAAACTCGTGCCATGTTTAGTCATAATAGTACTATGATTGGCATGACCCGGGTCGAAAAGTTTTGCTATTTATAAATTGTCTACATGTTAAAGGACCATTTTACCTCAATATACTTTGTGATTCAGCCGGGTTTGAGGTAAAATGGGTCTGTCTTATGCAACGACCTGTTTAGTATCGTGAATAAAAAAAATGTATTAAATCTCCTTTTTCATGGGGCATCACTCGTATAACAACAAGGTCCTTCTTCACCCACCGTTCTTAAAAATATTCGTTGTTTTATTCTAGAGTTAGAAAGTAAAACAACCTCTGATTAGATAAAACAGTTAGTTTAGCCATTCAAAAGTTAAGTTACTTTCAAATTTAGAAAATCTTGAAGAATAAGACTAAGAATGTTCTTAAGAATGGTTGATGAACACGAACCCAGATTACATGCTGTAAGTAGCTCAGCATTATCCAAAAGTCAAGTGGAATTTTCAAAATGTTATTCAGAATGGTTTACCTTTCTACTTTAACCTTCGGAAGACGTGTCGATGGCATTTCTATCGAACTGTATGGTATACCGGAAGTGGAGTCGATAACTGTAATGGTAATAAATACATAAGCCATGCTGTGTTACAGGAAGTTTTAATGCATCTGCAAAAAGTATCGACTCCTGTCTAAACTTTTTGCTATTGGTCAATTTTCTGCATGTCAAAGGAGCATTCTACATCTTGATCAGTAGGTTGTTTAACAAAATTGATTTTATGGATCTATAGTTAAGTGATGGCTTGCTTTGTAGGATGCATTAGGGAGAGCTATCACTTCCCTTTTTGGCCAGAGCATGGCGCATTTGTAAAGACTCCGATCCAGTTGGGGCGACTTATACGTATATACACTGCCCTCCAAAAGTTCCTTCACATAACCTTCTTTCACTATTGTTTGATTAGTATCTTCAATTCGGAGATCAATAAAGATGTTTTAATGGGTAGAATATCAATTGGCATGATCTTGCTACCTGTTTTAGTTATATTACCTCCCTTCTTAACATCATACCTCCCTTTTTAAAATGACTTAACTTTTGTAATCAGTCAAACAGCAAGATGGGTCAGATTAATGAGCATTTCGTCTTGGTGATCAAACAACTGCAATGCGTTGTCTCTTCAATAAAACATTCATTTTGAGATTTATTTAAGGAATGAAGAGAATTTTTTTGTTTTCATTGAGGTATGAAAAAAAAACCTAATCACACTGTATGAAACCGCGAAGCGGTTTCATACAAAAGTGTGATTAGTAATCACACTGTATGAAACCGCGAAGCGGTTTCATACAAAAGTGTGATTAGGTTTTTTCTTCATACCTCCATGAAAACAAAAAAAAAATTCTCTTCATTCCTTATAATTCAATATCACAGACAACAAATATGCACTTAAATAATACTAACTGCTCTTTTTGTGTAAATCCAACATTGCGTATTTATTTACTGTCCTTTTCATTGATATTTCAAAGCGCGGTAAAACTGCTCCTTCATGACGTCAAATGACGTAATTCATGACGTCATTACAGTATTGAACGTTTGCAGATTGAGTGGATTTATTATTAGAAGTTCAATACACTAGAATTAAGTTGAAAATAAGATCGTTTAAACCCAGCAGAGTAACAATGAGTTTTCAGCTCTCTCTTTGAATTTACTGTTGGACTTTTTTTTCAGTATTCAGAAAAAACAAATTCAGCTAGCAATTTAATCTTCGGACTCGATATAAAATCAGACCGAAAAAACATTATGAAATCTCGTATATATATGTTTGTTTACATTACTTTGACTGCAAAAGTAGTTCCGGCACTGCTAAATTTTTTTTTTTCCATGGAGCTATGAAAAAAATTTTTCAGCCAATCAGAACTCGCCAATGTTCATGAAAACTATTAATATTGAATTATTTAAACTTAAATGAAGTCAGATAGGTATTTGGACATAAGCGAAAGTTCAAGGTGGATCTTAACCATGTCATCATGGTAGCGTTAAATGAAGAACAGCGAGTTACCATCAAGGTTCTTCGAGATCAGGGCGTCAACATCAAAGACACTGCCATTCATGTTGGGTGTTCAAGGTAAGGGTTCTTTTGATCTGCCTAACGAATTTTCTTTGCTTTGAAGTCTGTGCGATGTGATTTGCCAGTATTTTTTCTTGGGTTTGCTTAGCAATTTGTTTTCTTTCTTGCAGGCATTCTGTGTATGCAGCCCTGACAAGGTACAACAACCAAGGGAGCCATGCTGATCTGCCCAGATCTGGTAGACCCAGGGTGTCCAGCGCTCGTGATGACCGTCTTCTTGTACGAGAGTCATTACACAATAGGCGTTTGACTGTTCCGGATCTTACGGCTTCGTGGAACCAAGCTGGCGTAGTTGCCTCTGCTTCAACTGTTCGTAGTTGACTGAAGGATGTTGGTTTGACTGGGCATGTTGCCCAGAAAAAGCCTATGCTGACCCAAAGGCACAGAAATCTTAGACTGACATTTGCTAGACAACATGCGACGTGGACATGGGTTGATTGGTCAGCAGTTCTGTGGACTGATGAGTCGAGGTTCACAATGTTCCAGAACGATGGACCAACCTTTGTTAGGAGACGCGCTGGAGAGCAGCTTAGAGATGACTATGTGGTGCCAACGGTCAAATTTAATGGAGAAGGAATAATGATGTGGGGTGCCATGTCATATCGAGGTACTGGATTCCTCACGAGAGTTACTGGCAACTTAAATGCTGTAGGATACATCGATATTCTTGGCAATAGTGCTGTGCCGTCAGCTCACTTCTTGGGCTATGGAAACAACTTCTGGCTTCAGGACGATGGTGCCCCTTGCCATAGGGCAAGGATTGTCAATGAATGGTAGGTTGATAATGGAATTCAAAGTCTTCTGTGGCCTCCTCAGTCTCCAGACTTGAATCCTATTGAAAATTTGTGGTGGAACATCAAGAAAGCTTTTAAAACAAGACGAAGTGCTAATCTGAATGAATTGGAGATGAATGTGAAGCATTGTTGGGGACAAGTTGCAGTAGAACGGTGTGAGGGACTAGTGAAGAGCATGCCTAGGCGTGTTCAGGCTGTTTTAGCTGCTAATAGGGGCTACACCAAATATTGAGATAAGCTGGCATCAAGGACATAAAAATCAGCAAAGTGCTGTTTTGTTCCATTTTTGTTGATTTTGTGTATTTTTGTTATTTCTGGTATAGTTTGTTGATTGATAAGTTGAAATGGGGATGTAATGTGTACATTAAATTAATAGAACTGATATTGAGTTTTTGTTTTAAATAACTGAAGCCGAAAAACTTTGGAAAAATTGTGTGTGAAGGAACTTTTGGAGGGCAGTGTATGTATCTCGTACTCTGTAATAAATTCCAACTTTATGCTGGTATTGCCCTCTTAGTCTGTTAGACGTTAACCCTTAACCTGCTGAATAATAGGACTTTCCAGGCAATAGTAAACAAGAAATACCTTTAACCCTTAGACTGCTAAGCGCGACTCGCTGACTTTTTGCGAACAGTGTAGAACAGTGTAGATCAAGATCAGACTGCACAGAACGTGCAGTCTGATCTTGGGTCTACAATGTCCGATTAGGTAATATTTTCCCCCAAAAATAATTTTGAAATGGAAACATTTGGGTTGAACTATCGACTTGAAATTTTCATGTTAGTTATATAGCAGGATAAGAGTTAAAAAAGATAGACGGCGTAAATTTGCCAGCAAATAGGCAGGTGCTCTTAGAATAAACATTTCTACATTTTTTACTAATTACAAATTTCTATTTAATCATTTGTTATCAGTACCAAGAAGTAGGGTATAAGCAGACACATTCAGCTACGCCGCAAAAGAAAACTATGGCAGTTTCAAAGTTAGTCATGTGGGGGGGGGGATATCTCCTTATTGGACAGTGTAGATCCAAGATCAGTTCTGTGCAGTCTGATCTTGATCTACACTACGCAAAAGCGTCTTGAGTCGCACCTAGCAGCCTGAGGGTTAAAACTGTTAACTTTCTTTGTGGACATCCTGTATTATAAAATATGTGAACCAACCTGAAGGTCTGTGCTTGCGCTTCTTCAGTTTTATTCTTGCTTTATTTGCTTGCCTTTCCCGTCTGGACCGTTGTCTCAATTCTTCGTTATCTTGCTATTAAAATGGAAGAAAGGATACCTGTGTGGTGACATTTTAAGTGTTTGAACTATTCTACTCCGTGCGATCATGGGTATTTATTGTGGATAGTGTAGACAAAGATTGACTTGCACAAATAATACTTGCAGTCTGATCTCATACTCTGCACCCTCCGCTTCTCGGTTTCCTTTTTTTTTTTTTTCGGTACTGTTCACTCCATTAAATGGTAAACCTTTAAACAGAGTATCGTTTGCAAAATTAACAAGAAATATCTTTAAAAAAAGATAGACGGCGTAAATTTGCCCGCAGATAGGAAGGGGCCCTTAAAATAAACATGCCTACATTTTTTACCAATCACAAATTTTTACTTATTCATTTGTTATCAGAACCAAAAGGTAGGTCAAAAGCCAGCACATCCAGCTTCGCCGAAAAAAAAAGTCGAGAAGACAATAGCGACCAGACAATCAAAATATGTGTATTTAAATGAATGAATGAATGAATCAATCAATCAATCAATCAGTCAATCAATCAATTAATCAATCAATCAATCAATCAATCAATTAATCAATCAGTTAATCTATCAGCAATTGTGTCCCCACTGACACTTACTTTAAGATTGCCGTGTTTCCTTAAAAATTATAAAATATCTCATACACAAGACGCATGGAAGATCTTTGTCATTTCAGTTATGACAGCTCATACTTCATAGCGCAGCTTGTTCATGTTTGTTGTGTTTAAGGCGAATTCTTGAAGTAAAAATATGATACGATTCCTTTTTATATGGCAGCAGTGGGTTAGTAAACGAAATAACATACTTGATTGGACAACAAGTCTACATTCACTTAATAAAGTTGCCACTTTTCCATCGGGGTTTTACAACAAAATCCATCACCCTGGCGTATTAAGAGTAAGGAAGAGCAGTAAAAAAAAAAGAAATGAAAAAAGTGATCGTGATGACCATATGGTGTACATATATACCAGCAGTGTAAATAAAAAAAAAATGCATAAGATAATAAAGATAATAGAAAGCACTGAAACAACGGAGCAAATTTTACAGAACCATTCGATAATCAATTAACCCAATATCAACATAAATACAAATTGAAACATTCCCCAAGACTTCTTTTTTTCATTTCCATTCAATATTTTCCACACTGCATAAGAAAAACAATTTCCTCTACTTAAAATGTTTCGATGCAAAACTTGCTGCTATGTCTAGAATTAACATTGTGATGTCAGAACAATGGCAGCAGGTAAATCCGCTGCCAAAAATAGCATAAACCTGGTTTGAACCAGTCTTACTTACGTCAGAAAAACTGGACTGTAACAGTTTGTACTTGTGATCGTGCGACTTAGGTTTCGTCTCAAAGTCTTCAGTGTAAGCTATGTTGTTATGACCTTCTGTATGACCTCCTTCTGCAATTTGTGATAGAAATGAGCCATGGTCTGGTTTTAAGCATTTGAAAAAATATCGACTCGGGTCAGGTTCAATATTTTCTGTTATTTGTTAAGTTTCTGCATGTGAAAGGACAACTCTACCCAAGAATTCGTTGTTTGACAAAACTGATTTTATGATTCCATAATTACATGATAACATGCTTGGTATGATGCATCAAGGATATACATCAATCTCCCTTTCGCCAGAGCATGGCTTAAAATCATTTTGATAGACGTAAAATGAAAACAGACAAAAACGAGCTTAAAAAGGGGCATACTATAAGATTGCATTTCGCAACTTTTAGAGAAAAGTCGCAAAAAAGAAAGGAAGATTTAATTCGCGGTCAAAGATTTCTTAAAAACTACAGCAGAGACTGAAATACATGTAAAACACGAGAGATTGCTGATGTAATTTTCGTTTTTTTTTCCTGTAAAATCCCCTGAGAGTGACCAGTCATTCCCCTTGTTCACCACAAAACATTGAAACTCTCATTCCAACAGATCAAAGCGCTGACAGCACTGGAAAAACACTGTTGTCTCAGCTGAACGGCTTCTTTTTGTTAATATTTTATTCTATTACTACTTTACAACCATCACCTATGTACAGTTGAGAGAACTATAAGAAGTAAACCAAACATTCTAACCAGCCTCAAAAACTTTTTTAAGATTTGTCCTTGGGCTCATTCTCGACCAAAAGTAACCTTATTTAAGACTTATCCGAGATCTTAGAAGAACGAACATTCTGACTCCTATGATATATGTCTGAAAATCTCGACTCCAGAGTGCACTTATTTTTTTTTTTCCAAGATCTAGTCCAGTGACCTACTTGTTACCTGACGTGACCCATTTTCAACATCATCTTCGATTTTATCAAGACAAACATTCTAACTTTAATATGTATTGGACAGTAATTGTGCCTTACAGTGTGTACAAAAAGTATTTTTCTAGGATTTGTCACAGTAACCTACTTTCTTGGGCGAATATGACCCAATGTAAAACTCAACTAAAATATTATCAAAAGGAACATTCTGACCATCTTAAATGAGTATTAGACCGAAAATAGTGCACACAAGATTCTTCTAAGATTTGTTTAGGTGACCTACATGTATTTTCTTATGAGACTAAACCACTTTCCAGTTCGTCTGACACGGTAAAATGATAAACATTTTAACAAACTTACATAAGCTTTTGTCTGAAAATATGGCTCTTGCTTGTGACCATTGTTATTCTTAGATTTTTGCCAGTGACCTACTCTGTGACCATATGTGACCTTTTTTAGAATTCAAGTATTTGTCAAAAAATATGGCCTTTAGAGTGTACTTTTTTTCCCAAGATTTGTCCAAGTGACATCCTTATTAATTTTCTGTGACCCACTTTGGAACCCATTCGAAATGTTACTGGGGCAAACATTCTGACCAAGTTTCATAAGTAATGCAAATGTAGACTCAAGAGTGTACACAAGGGTTTTCTGAGATTTGTCCCAGTTTTACCTTTTGAACTGTCATGACCCATCTTGAAACTAGTCCAAAGTATTACAGAAAATAATTGAATAAGAATAATAATAAAACAAAACGCTTTGAACCACTTTCATTCGTACTTGATTGTAAATGTGGTTTTAAGAGAGCACACATGGGTTTTTTTTTTTCTGAAAGATTTGTCAAAATACCCTACTTTTAGACCCAACGTGACCTATTTTCAACCACGTCCGAGAAAGCATCAAGACAAATATTCTGACAAAATTCATGTGTATTGATATGAAAATGTGGCCTCTACAGTGTACCCATGTTTTTTTTTTTTTTTATGTCTCCCCCCGTCAGGGTCGGGAGACATATTGTTTTTCCCCGTGCGTCCGTCCGTCCGTCCGTCCGTCTGTCCGTCACAAATCGTGTCCGCTCTATAACTCGAAAACCTTTTAAGATATTTTGATAAAACTTCACACATTTGTAAAGCAACATGAGACGAAGTGTCATGCACAAAAACCATAACTCTGCCTTTTATATTTTTCGAGTTATTTCCCTTTGATTATTTTCCTTCACAAATCGTGTCCGCTCTATAACTCAAAAACCTTTCAAGATATTTTGATAAAACTTCACACATTTGTAAAGCACCATGAGACAAATGTCATGCACAAAAACCATAACTCTGGCTTGTATATTTTTCGAGTTATTTCCCTTTGATCACTTTCCTTCACAAATCGTGTCCGCTCTATAACTCGAAATCCTTTCAAGATATTTTGATAAAACTTAACACATTTGTAAAGCACCATGAGACAAAGTGTCATGCACAAGAACCATAACTCTGGCTTGTACATTTTTCGAGTTATTTCCCTTTGATTGTTTTCCCTGACAAATCGTGTCCGCTTTATAACTCAAAAACGTTTTAAGATATTTTGATAAAACTTCACACATTTGTAAAGCACCATGAGACAAAGTGTCATGCACAAAAACCGTAACTCTAGCTTGTATATTTTTCGAGTTATTTCCCTTTAATTTTTTTCCGTACTCATTTTACGTACAATTTTGTGTCCGCTCTATAACTCGAAAACCGTTACAGAAAAATGACCATTATTTCAGTTAGAAATTGCCTTGGTGACATATCAATCCTTCTGACACCAAAAAGGGGGACGACATCTGTTTTTTGTAGAAAAACAAGTTCTAGTTTTTCCTAAAAGATTGTCAAAGTCAAAATGACCTCATCTTTAATACCTTGACTGATATCATTAAGACCAATATACTGACCAACTTTTATTCATATTGGATTGAAAATGTGTCACCTAGAATGTACATTTCATTGCTTACTGAACCAACAGAAAACTTGTGACCCCGGAATGTGGCCATTTCGATCCAGTAGGGATCATTTGAACAAAGTTGTTACAGGTACACAATTGATGCTTCATACTATATACTTGTTTTACAGCTCTAGGCCTCTCGGTTTGGAACAGTAAGATTTTCAAAGTTTTCACTAAACAAGCCCATGTAAAACTTGCTCCCCTGGGCCGGGGTTAACTTTATTCCTAGGGACATCATTTGAACAAACTTGCTAAAGACCCTCATGATAATGCCACATACCAGGTATTATTCCTCTACCCTTTCCGGTGTGAAACAAGATTTTCAAAATTTTCACTATATAAGTCCTTGTAAAACGTGACTACGGGGGGATCCGATTTTGACCCCAGTAGCATCCTTTGGACAAACTTAAATACCAAATATTACAGCTCTAAGCATTTTCGTTTGGAGCAAGATTTTTAACATTTTCATGTAAAACTTGAAATCTTGTTACAGGTCTACTGGATAATGCCACGTACAATATATCACAGCCCATAGCCTTTCTGTTTGGAAAAGACGATTTCCAAAGTATTCAGTATACAAGCCCATGTAAAATTTATGGCCCCTGACGCGTGGCCTATTTTGAATCCAGGTACATCATTTGAATTAATTTGTTAGAGGTCCACTAGGTGAACCTCCATGCCGGTAACTGTAAGCCCTCTTGTTTTGGACAAGAAGTTTCTTATAGATTTACCAAATGTTCCCTTTTTGTTGTCATAGAAGGCAGAGTCCTGCTTTGGATCCAGTTCTTTGAAGAACTTTGAAAACCCTTGACTAAACTTGAAAAACCCTGACCTTGAAGCAATATTCTACACAAGTTGGTTGCAATCGGCCTTGTGATTTTGGAGAAGGTTTTTACGGAAATAATTGATGACGGATGACAGACAACACAAAATCTCACGATGAGTACTTTATGCTCTGTGGAGCCGAAAACATCATATGTTACAGTGAATTTAACCATTTAACTTAATTCTTAATTTCAAAAAAAAGCAATTTGTGATAGAACCCCTTCCCCCTCTTACGGAAAAGTGAGCCATGCTCTGTAAAAAGGGGGTTTAATGCATCGGCAAAAAGTATCGACCCACGACAGCCTGCAGAATCAGTGAAGGCTAACCTTAGTTCAATTGTTTTGCTTTTGGTAAATTTTCTGCATGTAAAAGGACCACACTACCTCAGGATTCAGTTGGTTGTTATACAAAATGGGTTTTATGGATCCATGATTATGTGACGACTTGATTGGTATAATGCTAATCAGAGATGCATTAAACCCCCTTTGGTCAGAGCATGGCTCAAATATATTTAGTCAAGGTTAAGACAAAAGTAAATGCATATTTCTTTTTAACTTTAAAATCAAATTAAGAGTTTTGTTTGGAACATTTTATGATTAGGATCCACCTGGTTTACAGCCTTTCAGCTAAAAGCAACAAAATGATGGCCCAGTATAATTGGGTCATGCTCTTACAAAAGGTTGTCTTTTTGATGTTTCTTCGAACATATTGGACATTATTATGGAATGTAATTTTCCCTAGTTAGAAAATCACTGTAGGGTTATTATGAATTTGAAACCAAATGCAGATTATGTAGTTAAAGACGCTATTCAGTTTAGACTTACCGACACCATTCGCTTTGGACGCTTTTCTGTAGTTTGTAGATGGTTCTAACTCCTGGTTATGTGACAAAGATGCGTTCGAACCAAAACCACTTTGTCTGAAAAAAAAAAAAAAAAATGATATGAGTAGAATAAACATTACTCTTTCTACATAAGCATATTCGTTAGACCGCATGCAAAATTATAAACTGATCTGTAAATAAATGTGTACTATGCTCTGGCAAAAGGGGTTTAACGCATCTCCTGGAAGCATGATACTAAATAAGTCATCACATAACTATGGATCTATAAAATCGATTTTGTCTTATCTAGTTTTGTCATGATTTAATTATGGGATTGGATGGTCCTCGGCCATGCATAAAATTGACCAATGGCAAAAAGTATCAACCTATGTCTCTGTGCAATCCGCGCAGGCTGAAATATGTCGATACTTTTTGCAGATGTATTAGGCCCTTTGTTTTACAGAGCATGGCTCATGTATACACAGCATTTTATGGCCTCACTGTATACATCTTTTGGACATATCGAAGGAAAAGGAGCTCCGTTTCTAACAAGCAACTAATCATTTCCAGAATTTATTCCTGTTGTTGTTAAGGAGTTATTTTTTATCTTTTGATCATTGTCCTTTAGGTAATTCATAACAGTTATTTCATAGATCTATGAATAGCCTGCACTGAAATGGGCTTTAAATTCAGTTGGAAAAATAATACAAAGAATCTATCAATGAGCCTTGTTCTGGTAAAAGGAGGTTTAATGAATCTCCGTGATGCAGTTCACCAAGCAAGACATCACAAAAATATTGAACCGAGAAGTACATTTTGTCTAAGAACCGGCTCCATCAAAAGGCAGAACGGTCAATGAACATGCAGTAAATTGACAAATAGCAAAAGCTTTTGACCCATGTCAGCCTGTGCGAACTGTGCAGGCTGACAAGGGTCGACTCTTTTTGCAGATGCATCAACCTCTCATTTTACAACTCATTTTTTTCCAATTTCGATCTTGACTTGTACTCCAGATTGTCCTCATCACTGTTTTACAGTATGTTCACGCAGTGTATCAACGATTAAAGTTCGTTATCAACTGTTTAAGTTTGAAATAATTTGGATCTGAACTTGAGAGCAGTTTATTTCGTTTGCATTGCAAAAGGCTACTGAAATTCAATTGGTCTATCACGGAAGACCAAAGTGTTGGTTGCTCGATTATTGGATGTCATTACTAAAAATAGCACATTATCGCGTAGCATCTACACCGTATATATATGAAAATAACACCTTGGATTTCTATATACGATATCCATATAAAGGCAATGCGCAAATATGCTAATTTAAGTAACGATATCCGATGACCGAGCAATGAAAATATCAGTGTTTCGTGATTGACCAGTGGAGCTTCAAAGGCCTGTGGTATTACAATATTAGTTGTACGGTCAGGTGGCAGGGGACTTGGAAACTTGTTCACGGCTGTGTTGAATCATGTCGTCCCGAGCCGGAGGCGAGGTGGCGACATGATTCACCACAGCCGTGAACAAGTTTCCAAGTCCCCTGCCACCTGACCGTACAACGAATTTATTATACTGCAAAGTTTTACAATTCCAACGTGTATGAAGCGAAATTTACCTGTTTTTTGGTTTCAAAAATTGAGTACGCTGACGAAGTAGAATTTCCCTTCTGAGTGTCACTGGGAAGTGACGTCACTGAAACCTTGGTAAAACGTGCAGTTTGGTGCATAATCTTGATGTTAATCTTGATTGACGCCGCCATTTTGGATGTTGTGTTGAAAGTGTAGTCATGTATACGGGGCTCCCGAAAGGGAAACTGCTCTTACGTTAGTTTTGCCAGTGTACATGATATATATATTCGGGGCAGATTATCCAATCAGATCACGAGAAATTTCTTCGCAGTATAATAATATTAGTTGTACAATCAAGAGGTTAGGGGACTTGGAAACTTGTTTACTGCTGTGGCGGCTCATGTAACCAAGAGCCTTCGGCTCAGGGTGACATGAATCGCCACAGCCGCGAACAAGTTTCAATTCCCCTGGTACCTGACCATACAACGAATTTATTACACTGCAAAGTTTTACCATTCCAACGTGCGTTTAGTGAAATATCCGCTTTATATTGAGTACGCTGACGACACAGAATTTCCCTTCTGAGTGCCCCAATTCAATGAAAACTGACGTCACTGAGAAGTGTCGTCACTGAAACTTTAGTAAAACTTGCAGTTTGGTGCATAAACTTGATGATGTCACTGCGATAGACATTTGACATATTTCTATCAAAACATGAATTTAAACAACTTCAAGCTAAGTAGCTATGCATTTTAATGATTTGTTGGCAAAAGTGAACAACCATTAGTGGCTCAAACGACCTTTAGGTTGTCCTTTTATCGTTACAATGTATATGTGTTTCGACACTTCACAGTTTGCTTACCTGACGAAGGGATGGATCGTTTTAACCACGTGCATTTGTTTTAGAATGGCAACAAACGATAATATATTTAACTATAAAATTTATTTTCAAAAATAATCCATTCTTTCCGCTTTAATAACAACTATCAAGGGAAACTAGTAATAATATGGTGCAGGCTACTCAGTATGTTTGTCTTGTGGGCAGCTCGTATCGATTGACTCCGCCATTTTGGATGCTGTGTTCAAAGTGTATTTATGTACACGGGGCTACCGAAAGGGAAACTACTTTTACACTGATTTTACCAATGTACAGCAATATATGTTCAGAGCATAACTACCAATCGGATCGCGAGAAATTTCTTTGCAGTATTATAATACCCTGATGTCCTTTACGAAAAGATTAAAACAAGATCTGGCCACATGTTTATGATGTACCGGTAAGTTCTTTGTGTGACACTTTAATAATTGTCTTGACCCATTTTAAATAAATAAATAGATCCAAAAATGATGATTGCTTCCATTGATAATTTTAAATTTGCCGGATAGAAAGTCAGTCAGTCATTTATTTAATCAGTTTATCGGCCGATCGGTCGCTAGGACAGTCCGGAAATCAGTCAGCAAATTAGCCAACAAGCTAATCTATTTACCTTTTCGGTGACTTGAGATCCGCCAAATACGGCTTCTCCGGAAAAGAAGGCCGAGTTGTTCTCCTGTTTTCATTAGCAGAATTATCTAGCCTGTTTTGCGACACATTCTCAATGAGTGCCTCTTCGTCTGTCTGTTGCACGTGATACGTGGTGAACTTTTTAAAGCTTGTTTTACTTGTTTGTCTCGACATGTCGTACTTTACACTCGGACCGGCTCTACCGTTTTCTGTACTACGACTTCGTGTGTCCTGAAAGAAGAATAAGGTCAAACCTGACTTAGTTACCAGGTATACTATTATCAAATAGTTTCTTTTTAGAGGCCAATTTCTAAGTTCCACACTGTGAAATTCGACCATATGTAGTTTACCTGTCTTTGGCGGCCACCAAAAATCAATAAGTCTTATTTATTAGACAAATGTTTCCGTGGTAAAGTGTGGGACCAATAACCTAGAGGCCCCATGTTCTAGTCTCGCTGAACACAGTTTTTCGTGGGATTGTCTTTGAGCAAGATACTTCGGAGCCTTGTTTAGTGCTGATAAAACCCAGAACATACACGAATATATGAATTGTCGCCTTGATATTACTGAAACGCCAATCAATCAAACAATTCAATCGGAAAGTTTACGATGAGCTAGTTCCGCAGTAACGCGAGGTTTAGGGCAATACTTAGTCCCCCGTCACATTGACATGGCCTAGTTACCTCGAACACCCACCCGAATACAAAAAAACCGTTGAAAATCTGGTTAAATGTCTCTTTAATGAAACTTTCAAGCCGACAGTAAAACCCATAATTTTACTATTCCAAATTCATCTTTTGGGGGAACAATATTTCCTTATCGGACAGCATAGATTCAAGATCAGACTGAACGTTCTGTGCAGTCTGATCTTGATCTACACCATCAGCAATAATTCCTTGAGTCGGGCTTAGCAGCCTAAGGGTAAGTTTTTATCTAGAGGAATGAAATAAACCGCATTCGTAAATAATGATAGGTTGAACAAAGCATCGGATAATAAATGTTGGTAAATAGAGGGTAATTAACTGGTGGTGTGTGATATTAAAAATCTGTCACTCGAATGGGGTGTGATGCGGTTGAAAAAACGAGTCCGACAAACGAGTTTTTTAACCGTACCAAACCCCATTCGAGTGACAGAATTTTAATATCACACACAACCAGCTGAATATCCTATTTATCATATTCCTAATTCACCCTTCTTTATTCAAATAATTATGAAGAATGGTACAATATGAGCAATATAGAAAAAAAGTAGTTCCAGCAAACATCCAAAAACTATCGTCACTAGTGACGATACCATATTTATCATCACTTGTGGTGTTATTCAATTTTAAGTCCCAGTAATTCACTGATAAGAATATAATAAAAGGTTTTTACATTGCTTACGTTCATATCATCGTTTTGCTGTATTGCTGTGAGAGTTGGCTCACTATGTTTTTCCATTTCTTTCTTTTCTCTGAAGCACTTTATGTATATACAAACAGACACCCAGGTCAAAATTATCAGCCCTGCCACTGAGCCAGCGATTGTTGCTATCAACCAAAGTGGTATACCGCCATTTTCGGAGTCACTAGGTTTCGAACTTGACTGGTACGCTGTAAGATAAAAAGTCAATCTTTATCAATCTGGGTGAAATTAGAAGGATGGTTAGTAGTTCTTTTTCGTCTGGTCTGAAATTAAAGGCCCGTTATCGGCCAAATTAAACTATGCAGTTAATAAGATGCATTCCGATTTATATTTGACCATTTAAAGTATGGAAACTATTGTGAAGATAACACTCTGTTACTGCACGGTTGGTCCAAGTTTTAGTCGCTGGCAGGATGATGATTTTTATTAAATCAGGTGAAGTGAAAAGAAAAGAGAGAGCGACATGGCAACGTTTATTTAAATGCATTTTAACACGTGCATTTTCTTTTATTTTTTTTGGTCGCTACTTGGCTTTTAACCGCCTGAAATATGAATAAATGCTAAAATGTAACATGCGAACAAGCTTTGTAAAATGTTAACATTTCTGTGGATGCTCGTTTTAATCCATAGGCTGCTAAGCGGGACCCACTGACCTTTTGCAGACAGTGTAGACCTACATCAGACTGCACAGAACGTGCAGTCTAATCTTTGATCTACACTATCCGATAAGGACATATTTTGTCGCCAAATATACATTTGAAATAGCAAAATCTGTTTATTTACTACCGGCTGAAAAGTTTCATTTCACTTATTAGGCAGGATAAGGGTTTAAGGAGTTCAGATGATGATGTTCTATGATCGACTAAAGAAAACCTCGGTGTTACATGCTAGACTTATAATATAGCTTTAGTCGCCTGTAGCCGAAGACTACCAGAAATGATCGTAAAATCCATAGAATAAATGCTTTTGAACACATTCTCTTTGAAAGATAAAGGACAAAAATATTTCTACTTACGCTCAGCGACAGTTTGGACAACTTGGCGCAATATGATAGCAAGCTCCTGTGCGTCAAGAACATTTAACGAGGTTGCAGCCTTGTTTGCTGTAATAATGGTTCCTGTTTTTTCAACCGCATACACTATATTTACAGAGGTGGTATCACCAACGCGAGTAACATCATGAATCTGGAGAAAATGGTAGAAAACAAACATTCAAATGGAGAGTGTCACGCAAATTCAGTTGTCCAACGGCAATAACCGTTGACAAAGCCAAAAATGTGAGAGCTGGAAATAAGACAATGTTCCCCTAACATTTTAATTCGACTCAAATTTAAATTTAAAGATAGCCTATTTTCGATTCTATCAGCCAATCTGTTGCATTGCTTGCAATATAGAATTTCTATTCCTTTAATTTTGGATGAAAAAATTTTGAAAATAGTCACATGAATTTGGTTTGTATTTTTAGAGGTTAAGCTGTCATTGAGGTCTTGAAAAACAGAAGGCTACCGAAAGATATGTGGCTGATGGCTCCAAATACACGATGAAAGAAACCACGAGTACACGAATATTTTTACACCAAAATTTTGTTTTGCATAATTTACTTGGTTAACAAATGTTGGAGTTTGTAACCTTAAATAATCATCAACTCACATGTACAGCCGCCTCCCCAACATACGAGTAACGTTTTCGTCGCAATGTGTCGAATAGTCCTTGCTCGATAAGTCTTTCTCTCCTGAATGCTTCATTGTACGCCTCAGCCATTCTCACTTCAATATCAGCTCGAAAAGTACTGCCAGAGATGTTTGTGCTTCTTCGAGCCATCAGAACTTAACAAAAAAAAAAAAAAATCTGAGCCATACTCTGGCAAAAAGGGGTTGAATGCATCTCCATGAAGTACTATACCAAATACGTCATCGCATAATTATGGATCTATAAATTCCTTTTCATCTAATAACTGGCATGATCTGAAGGTAGAGTATTCCTTTGGCAGGCAGAAAACTTACTAATAGCAAAAGATTTCGACCTATGTCAGCCTGCGCAGATTTTTTTTGAAGATGCAGTAAGCCTTCTTTTCACAAAGTAAGGCTCGTTTATATTGTAACAATAACTACGTTAAATTAGAATACGAGCAGAGAAATAGAGAAACCGTAGTGCATTTACTGTGAGTGCTTGGTTACGTCCCTTTCAAACGGTTATGAGGAGTAGGGTTCTGGGTTGCTCAGTGGTAAAGTATAATTTTCGTAAAATGGAGGCCCCGAGCCCACTTTTCACCCAAAGCACTGAATTTTTCATGGGAGTGTCCTTAGGCAAGTCATTTCGGAGTCATAGGCTAGTACAAGTGAAACCTAGGACATAAACGAACAACTGAAATATCGCTGTGATATAACTGAGGTATTGCTAAAAACGGCGAAAAGAATTCTATCAATTAAAATCAAATGGTGATTTTGAATAAATATATATCTGTTCATGCTCGAAGAAGGATATCTATTTTAAAAAAATGGGGAGGGGAACCCTTTTAATTACACTAAATAGAATTAAAAGTATAACTCTTTATCTCTGCTGAATGTAAGAGTGGACAACAATTAAACAAGAACTGACAATTAGACATTTGAAAAGGGTAATGCTACGTCTGCAGAAATCAGTCAAAAGCAAGGGTCGGACGGAACGTTGACAAGTAAAATTACCTGTTTTCACCCAGAAATTTTCCCTTGAATCTGTTATATTTAAGGCTGGTGACGTAGGATTCGGAATCTCCGAAGTTGTAGAGGGAGTGATTTGTCGAGATGAAGGCATAAAGGACATCAGGTCGCTATCCGATTGGACACTGGTTGACACTTTTAGAGACACTGTGGTAGGCAGGAAATATGATGACGATAATGTAGATGGGAATATCGAATTATCGTTCATTAAAGAACTTAATGACACTGTTATGAGGTGACTCGCTGTCCTTATTTGGCTATCTGATGTTCGAGCTGCCGATGTGTAACGCAGTCCAGAGGACTGTGTTGGAAACGATGAATTCTCTGTCAATGATGATATATAAGTATCTGTGGTAACTAGATACTGCGAATCTGTGCTTGGTAATAGTACCGGCGTAAAGGAAACAAGTTCAGAAATGTATGTCCTATCTACCGATGAAACAATTAGGTCGATCACAGACAGCATGCTCGTTGATGATAAACTGGTCATGATATGTTGAGACAGCTGTTCAGTTGGATGCTTTGAAACAAGATTCCCAGACGATAAACTTGAAGAAATTATGTCAGATGACAGCAGTTTTAATGAAACAAACGATGAGGGCAGATGATCTGATCCGTATGACAATGAATCGCTATGAGAGACGATAGACTTGGAAAAGAATGACGGTATCGGATACGAGGTAAACTTCGTCGTATGTAAAGACATAAATGACGTAAAGAGAATTGTTGAATCTTGTGAGAAGCTTCTTGTTTCTTCAGGTACATTTTGGGGTACAGAGCTTTGTATATATGAACTGCTTGGTGTAACAAAATTTGAATCGGGGAATAATATTGAATATGTAAGTATGTAAGACTCAGACAGGCTGGTCGAGAAAGGAAAAATAGTATTTGATAAATAAGAGTCGGTTAATGGAAAATCACTTATTAAATCTGTCAATGACGCTTGAGAGAAAGGTTCAGCTGAGAAGACCGTAGAAATAACATCAGAATGGAATGATGTAAATAACATTGTTTCGGAAACACTTGTGTCGAAGACTGGACTTGTGATTTGCGTTTGTGCTGGCGAATCAAGTTCATTTGAATTTACAGATTCTATTTGATCTGAAATTGCTACGGTGCTCATGGTATATTTTGTTGCAGTAGAACTCATGACACCGAGTTTTGATTGTGCTATGAGAGAAAATGACGTGGAGAAAGTATTTACACTTGTTGTGTCCACAGTGTAAATTGAATGATCGGCAAATACGGTAGTTGTTGAAAGATGCGATTTATCAGAATGAAAATCTGAAAAAATTATGTTTGTAGAAAGATTTTGCTGATGTTTCATAACACTGGAAACGGAAAGCGAGGCAATCAGATGTTCGGAACCTGTTGTACTTGTTTTCATATCTTGCATGAAAGAAGAAAGACCACTACTTGATGAAACTGTAAAATTAATATTGTCAAGAGTTACGTATTCTGATAAAATCGTACTCGACTCCGAAGTCACAGGCGAAGACAGTGCTGATAGATGTATTGCCAAACCACTGGATGTTGAGAAGTCACCGATGGTATTGGTAGGTAATGCTTCTTTAGTGCCAGGAGTTGAGGATGATGAGAGAACAGAAGTGTAATAAGGCACGGACAAAGTATGGTTTTCATTTGAAAGATTTAAAGTGCTGAAAACTGAAGATTCATAAAAAGCTGTAGAAGAAGGGTTTACAATTGAAGTAAGAAAGGCTGCTGTTTGTCTTAAACTTGTGAAGGCTTTTGAGTAATCAAATAAACTCGAGAAAGTGTCTTGTACATGCGATGAGAAAGGTGCTACTGTAGATGCTGTAACACTGTGCCCATTTATTGCCGATGTGGCTACGCTATAGGTAGTAGTTATCGAATATGGTACATAGTCATCGAGAATGGATGACACACCATGCAACATTGCTGTTTGACTGCTAAATGTAAAGTTGGGAATAAAAGATGTAATATGCTCAGCAGTCGATAAAAATCTTTGATTGGATGAAAGGTCGGTTGCTGACATTTCTGTAGAAAAAGAATCTGTCGATGGTAAGTATAGAGAGACGTACGGGAAATCAGACAAGGACTTCGAATTAAATGTCTGAAAACTAGATATGATTGTATCGGATGATTTTGTGTGTTTTATTACCGATGAAGATGACGACATTGGTAAAACCATCGATTCTGTTGCTTCTCTGTTCGACGGAAATAATGAGACCAGTTCGCTGCCAGATACTGTGCTATGAATATAAATGGTTTGCTCTGAGGATAGAAAAATATCGCTGCTTGATAACATTGATGTAAAACTTTCGGTACTTGAAATAACTGTTTTGAGCAGTTGACTGGTTAATAATATTTGTGTATCTGTTTTTCTAACCAGCATCGATGTAGATAAACTAATCTCCAATGACAGAGGCATTAACGAATCACTAGCTGTTAACACAGATGTAACAATCCCACTAGCTGATGACTCAGGGGTATACATCAATCTGTCTAAAAATACAGATGTATATATATCACCCAACAACGGTGTTGCTGGAGATAATTCATTACTTGCTATCGCTGTTACTAACGTATTAATTTCACCACCAATAAAGGTCGATAAAGTCTCACCCAATGATAATGAGGGCGTAACCGGTATGGTATATGGAGACAATGACGACTCACTGTCTGATGGTGACGCTATTATGGAGTCCTTGTAGGTCACCTTATGAGTAATGAACGAGCTCTCTAATGTTACACTCTCTTCTGATACTGAGAAAGATGATTTTGCTTTACTTTCAGACGATGTGAATTCAAAACTGTCTAACAGCGTGGACGAAGAATCAATCTCTTTGTCATGTAGCGAAATACTTGCACTAAGCATCTCTACAGATGTTGAAAGTGAAAATAAGTCAGATATTTCCTCGTTTGATACTAACATTGAACTTTGAGGATTGGTTTCTTGGATAGTGTAAATAAATGACGTCACTGAATTTAATTCGTTAATTACGTGGTTATTGGCTAATGATGAAACAGTGTTTGTTACGTGCATGACAGTGTTTGTGACATGTGTACCTTCGATATCATCTGACTGTCGAGTAAGTTTTACAGAAGACGTAACACTTGCAAAAGCATTAGATGACTTAAAAGTTTCTGAATAGGTAACATTTGGAATTTCATTTATAAACGAAATTTCGCTTTTTGTAGATCCAAAGTCTGCTGATAAGTCTGTGAAATCATACACGCTTTGACCTGTTTCACTAATAACACCATGAGTGTCAGTTAACAGAGGTATCGTACTACCGGTCATTTCTGTTAGACTTGTACTTTCTTCTTTCAGTGAGTTTAAATGTGATACCAATGACGTCGAGCCGAAAGAAAATGCTCCAGAGTTTTCAACGTAAGCTATAATTCTACTTAACTCTACCGATACTTCGTCCTGGACAGGATCGTACAGGGACGATGGTAAAGTTACAAATATGGATGAAACTTCAAATGATTGTAGTTGTGTACTCTCAATGTCAACGTACAACATCTTACTGTCATTTGAAACATTGTCTTTAATGTTGATACTCATTTCTGATAAGAGTTCTTGGGTTTCTATAATATTTTTTGACAATCCGACCTCGGCAAATTTTGTACCAAAGAAAACGGACGTAGACATAATTGTATGGCTATGAGTTTCATAGCTTGAAATAAAGTCTACATCAGTGGAAAATAACAGGTTTTCACTATTTGATAAATCGCTGTGGGCATTTTGTGAATCGATGTTCGATGAAACAGAGTCACTTTTAATGAAATTAAGTGGTGTATCTGTAACTTGGCCGACCGAAGTTAACTCTCTTGTAAACCTTGGTGACATCGATACTAAAGCTGCAAATATGGATGTCGATAGGATGGTAAAATCTTGTGAATTCATGGAGGAAAAAGATGGTTCTAACAGAGTTTCTTCCCCATATATTTTCGTCGACGATCTGTCACTAAGTGATGGGTGGATGGAAGTATCTGAAAAATAATTAACTTTCTTTATTTTCAAAAAAAAAAAAAAAAAAATCAGTACATCAACATAATTAAAATACGTAGATTCCTGTAGGAATTGGACTTCGATATAATGTGTCCCTTTTACGACTTGCCTATCTAATCTTGATATCTAGTTCCATGTCAGTTACATAACTAAGCCATGCTCTGTGAAAAGGGAGCTGCATGTATCTCTGTGATGAATTATGACAAGTCGTCATGTGATTTTTCTAAATCCACAAAATCCTTTTTTACTGCGCAGGTTGACCAGGGTCGATACTTTTAACAGACGCATTTAGCATCTTTTTCACAAAGCACTGCACCTATTTTTATTGGGAAAAAATTATTTGCCCCCTTGAGGATCTCGGCTGTAATGCAGGGTGTTTAACAATATCTGTCCTTATTCTGAGCATGAATATCGTCTACACATGTGAGTTTAAAATTGATGGAAAGCTACATACTTTTAGCAGACACAATTTTATTTGATATATATATATAGTACACAGACATTACTTAAACATTCATTGATATATTATACTCTTTTCTGACAAATCCATTCCACAACTCGTGAACTATATAACATTAACTCAGGACATTTAAATAACGTAAGTTGATTTTTTTAAAAATTATCTTTTAAGGGTACATGTTAACAAGCAGCGGAGTTGGTTTACGGCAACAGAGAAATCGGACTTTCATACTGAAAAACTGCAAGACAACTGCCTCACATGCTACTTTCGGTTCAGACGGTAATGTAGTTCCCATGTCTTTCGCAGATGAAGAGGACAATGCCAATACTGTAAATAAGGAGGCTATCTGAACATTCTGAGGAAGAATTTTATTCCAGTGCGTAAAGGAAAAAAAGTAATAACATTGGAGACACATGAACTTGTACGTGTGGTTTCAGCAGGGTGGATCCACACAACACATGACCTGAAGCATCATAGAACGACTTTCAAAAGCATTCTGGCAAAATTTCATTTCTTTCAGGAATGGGTTCACACTCTAACCCCTTGACGTTTTCTTGTATGTTGCATTCTAAAATGTGTAAAGCAAATGTAAGAAGATACACAAAACCCTGTATAGCTGCAATCAAGGGAGAAATTTATGAAAATAGCAGGGGGGCCATTCAGACATGTAATGAAAAATTCTCAATAAAAACTTGACGTCGGAACTGCTCAGAGTGGACGTCATGTAGGGCACCTGTTGTGAAATGGACTTGTCAGAAAAAGTAAAGTGTTTTAACTATTATAAAAGTAATGCTTATGTAAGACATATCAAATAAAATGTTATTATGTCTGCAAAAAGTTGGCAGCTTTCATTTCAGTTTAATTTGAAACGAGTAGAAAATTTTGGCACCAAAAATAATATAAATACATGTCAAAGCGTCATTCTCTACCAAACAAGAGGGTACCATTAGTTTTACAAGGTTAAAAAAAGTTTTCGTGTTATACAAGAAGGGAAAAAATGAAATAAATTCATTGAACTGAGATTTTAAAATTGGGAATAATATTTTGTAAAGTACCGTTTCGTTAGAATCATCAACGTAAAAAATGAAATATACTCATTGAATACAAAATACTGCCGAAATCTGATCAAACATCGTCAAAATAAGAGTTTCACGGAAGCAAAATTTTGATTGAAGTCGACGACAGTTTAAAATAGAAATAGACTCTTAATCTTCGTTATCCATACACCATTTTTTAGATTTATGTTTTGATTCGTATGCCAAAACTACGGACTGGTGATGTCTGTGGTTGACAAAAAAAAGTAACACAAGTGATCCGTTCTAACAAATAAACTATGAAACCTCCGTTGCACACAGCAAATAATTATTCAACCCATAAAAAATTGTTATAGTAGGTAAGTTGTAAATGTTTGGAACTGAGCTTCATTTACTCGCATAATGCTGTCATTGTGGTACCGTATTGAAAAGAAAGGTTTTCGATGAATATCGATCTGCCGATCCGTCAATCTGTCTATCTGTCTGTAAACGTTTTCATTACCGGACAATTCCTCGTGCGGTTTTCAAACGATGATGCTGAATCTTGATAGTTTGTTAGCCCAGAATGTGGGGTAACAGTGGGTCTGTTTATGTAGAACTTACTGACCTTTGAAAATTGAAAACATGGACTTAGTTTCCGGATAACTTATCTCTATCAGTGAAACTTAAAGTTGGAGGATGATCATCCCTGCCCTAAAATAGGGCTAGCATTTTGAAATGTTAAGAACATTTTATTTCGTTGGTTGTAGGGGATATTACACAGGAAAACATATCATTTGGTTGGACTTTTTTGTGATTAATTATAACTGGTTTCCTTTATGCCAATAGCTGCAAGCAGAGCGATTAGACTCTGTTGGTATATTGTTGTTTTATCGAAATTATCTGGCCCGCCCAGGCAGCTTAGTGGTTAGCGGATCGGACTCGTGACCTGGTTGTTGTGAGTTCGATACCCGGTTCAGGCAAACTTTCTTTCTCGCGATTTTTCACCTCTCACCTACGGTGCATGTGAGAAAGTAGTCAGGGACTTGGAAAGAAAGTTGTGTAAGAGCTGGTGTAAAAAAGCTAGGATTTTGTCAAACAACCGGCTAAATCATGAGGTAGAATGGTCCCTGTACATGCAGAACAATTACAAATTACAAAAACTTTGACCAATGTCAGGCTGACGTGGGTCGACACCTCTTGCACCTCATAATTTTTTAAACTAATGTTGTTACTAATTTTATTTGATAAGGTGCTTTGCTTGTCAAGTTAATGATACATCTTTACAGCCAGAGAGAAAAAAAAAACGCTCTTAAAAAACTTGACTGTGAGTAAAATGGGTTATAATTTTGCCAATTTGTAAACTTAGATAAGTAATTGATATATATGGTGTAAGGGATAAAGAAACTCAAAGGGATTCGTCTACAATTTAGAACCGGAAACGACCACTTTTCATAGGTCGTAATCCGCGCAACCTCGCAACTTTCAGGGGCAAAATTTGGCATGAAGATACAAGAATGATTATAGTTTCAAAGAAATAAAGATTACATGGGTTAAAAACTGGCTGAAAGGAAGATAGACCTATCTTTAAGATGTAACAAGGCTGTGTGGTATACTTTTATAGATAGAATGCGACACATTTGCCAACCACCTGATCTATCGATCAAACTTGAACGGCTTCATCGACAAACCTACGCCCTGATCACTGTATCACGATACCTAGCAGATACACTACTGGCAATCTGAAATGACTTTGTTCACAACTAACGGTCGGTGTTTATAGTGAAACCGCTTTAACTTGCCACTTAATGTATATACCGTTTTTTTAAATGAACTCTTTATAGATCTCTAATAAATAGAGATCGTGTGTCAAGGTATTTTACCTTTACATCATAGACACGGCGACAAGATCCGTGTATGATATAAAAGTATAAACCATTTGAACTCCGATTAGAACGAGGCAAATCTCGGAAAACCAAACACGGTCACGGAAACAAGGTGACAACTTACAGCGTTTTTACTATATGTTTTTATTGTGCAACTATAGGTAAGCAAAATACCCAATTATCGTCTTCGCATCATACAGATGATTCACTGTTATCGCCGGGGTGCCGATTTCGTTTGCTGTTATTTACCATAACAGAGTTAATTAGCGTTTAAATTATTGATAAGTATGATATCTTGAGCCACAAATATTGCCCATAGACCTGCACGTATTCACAAATCCTCTTAAGTACTCAGTCTTGAAGGGTCTGCGTGGCTCAAAGGTAAAATATAGGACTTGTAACCTGGAGGTCCCGGGTTGGAGCCTCACTAAAAGCGCTTGGTTTTTCGTGGGAGCGTCCTTTGGCAAGACACTTTAGAACCATAGTAAAACCCAGGAAATACACGATTATATGAGCTGTGGCCGTGAAATGACTGAAATTATGTTAAAAGTAAAATACCAATCAGTCAACATAGTCTTAAGATGCTACTGTGTAATATCTCAGATCTGACACGACACTCCATGATGTATCACAGCTCTAGACGGTTTTCACCCATGACATACAAGTTGATAGTGAGAAAGTGAGGTTGAGAAGACGGGATTTATTATGAAAATATCCCTAAACTCTATTTTTTCCGTCCGGGCGGGTAGCTCAGTGGTTAGCGTATCTGACCCGTGCGGGTTCGATACCCAGTTGAGACAAACTTTCTTTCCTGCGATTTTTCTCCTCCCATCTCTGATGCATGCGAGAAAAGTAGTCAGTGACTATGAAAGAAATTTGTTACAATACTGGTGTGAGAAAGCCAGGAAACACGTGCATAGGTGCACTGACCGCAGCGATATGACCTAAGCTGTTAAAGCTGCGTTAAATTTCAATTCAAACAAAGAAATTATTTTCTATCCATATGGTTAGAAAAGAACGCCCTGATATTTCCGTAGCCTTTTTTTTCCCGCCATTTTCCATAGCTATTCTTTTCGCCATTGCTAATCAAGTCTTCCTTTCGGTGTCCGGACAGTTAAGGTCTTATACCCGTCTAGACCGTGAGCTTGTCACTTTTCCGTACGCTGGTATTACTCAAAACCACTAAAACTTACATGGACGTGCTTTAAATCATATTATTGCATAAAATGTGCCTTTTCGGGCCGTTATAAGCATGTATTAACGGGTAAAAACCGGGCGTTAACGGGAGAAAACGTGTATTAATCAGTAAATTCACGTTAACGCCCGGCTTTGTGCTATCAATATCCTTGATTCGGGCCTACCTTGTAAACAACGTTTGTTCTTGTCAGAACTTCCCAAGACTCCGACCATCAATCTGTAGGAATTTGTACCATATTAGATCCTTTTCATGGCTTGTCTTTGATGAAATTGGTACACCACAAACGAAATTTTGCACAGGATCTCAGTTTAATCGAGATCTGAACAAAAAATCACTCGTGAAATGTATTCTAAACCAGCTACATCCCACCCACTTTTAAACGCGATCGGCAATTCCCTCGCTTGATGTAGATCGATCCCTCTGACGTCTTTTAGTGACAGAAATTCATATTCACTCATTCATCCTAGTTGTAATCGTCCAAACGTGTGCAAGTTTATCCCACATAAGTCCTTTTTGTATTAAAAATCATTCGAAGTGAATTTAGACCGAGAGAATCAAAACTGGCATACAGGACTAACGGCCCTTCACTGCTCGTAACAAAAACTTCTTCGTCGACTTCCGGTTTTGACCCATTTAGGTACAGTACATTTGAAGTTCGCTTATTTGCATTTCTATGGAAATATCTTTGCTTTCTTTGCAAATTATTGCTAAAATACCTTTACTTTATGCAATAATAGCATTAATTCACGTTTTTTTCGGTCGTTAACATTCGCAGAGGCCCTCAAAATACTTTAACACCCTCGTGCTTCGCACTCGGGCGTTAAAGCATTTTTCAGGCCTCTGTGAATGTTAACGACCTCAAAAACGTGAATTAACCCTATAAATGATACCCTAACATCGACCGGCCGAGAAAGTTACGCATGATTCCTAAACGTACGCATCATACCAAGCTAGGTACTATACTCGGGTAGGTTTGTGAATTCCAACTTCAGTACCATACCTGGTAATGCATGATACATTCTGTTTATTCATACTTAACCTAGGAATTTTTATGACTACAGGCCCTGGTTAAAAAAAAAAAAAACGCATGAACCCCGAAAAGTACGTATACCAGCGTATGGCTACCATACATCATGCGGAATTTGATTTGGGAGGGTGAAAAAATCGTTGGAAAAGGAGAAAATGCTGGTTACCAACATTTTCTCATTTTCGTACAATGTTTCCAAAAGCTTTCTTTCTGAGGGTCGTTATACGTTGTTATTGTGTGGTACAGGGTTATTCTCCCACTTTCCTTTTTATCTTTCTTCTAAAATGTAATTTTCATTTGTCACTGATAGATAAATTGCCGTTAAAACGATTTCTTTTTTTTTTCGCGGTTTCGTGTACCAGTTATATCGAGAGGCCGAGAATATATGTTTGTTTGGCCCGGTCGGGTAGCTCAGTGGTTATCGAATCAGACTCGGGTTTCGATACGCTGTTGCGGCAAATTTTCTTTCAGGCCAATTTTCATCCCTCACCCCTGATGCATGTGAGAAAAGTAGTTGATTGATTGATTGATTGATCGGTGTTTAACGCCGTTTTCAATATTTTTTCAGATATATGGGGGCGCCCAGTGCACGTATGTATGCTTTCCTGGAGTTTCTAATACCGGTACTCCGCAAAATATTCTTTCTAAGCCACTGGCTGCCTTCCCACATAACCATCGTCGGAACAACGGTCAGCGGTGAGAGAGGAATGAATCCTGTCGCAATGACTATCATTAATTCTCGGAAAGAAATTGGCCTAGCTGGGGATCGAACCCGCGACCCCCTGTTCTCAAGTCCTGTACGTTACCGACTGAGCTATCGGGGCTCGGTGAGAAAAGTAGTCGTTGGCCTGGAAAGAAAGCTGTATCAATACAGGTGTAAAAAAGCCAGGAAACACATGCGTAAGTGCAGTGACTGTCGTGAAACGACCTAAGCTCTTTAAACGGCGTTAAAGTCCAATTAAGAAAAAAAAGAATATGTTTGGAACTCGCTTGTAAGCTTCGTTGTATTAAGATGGCTACAAGAATCCATCAGTTTATCATTGTTTCTTCTTTCTAAAAAGAAAATCTCTATTTCTTTCATTTAGCAATATAATGATCAGTTCATACATAATCCTTTACCACACAATTCGGACCCCCACAGAGAAAGCTTTAGAAAACATTGTGGGAAAAGGAGAATTGCTGGAAACCAGCATTTTCTCCTTTTCCCAAAATGTTTTCTACCCTTTCCAAAACAAATTTCAATTGTTGATTCAACTTTTCATGGCCGTCTGCAATTTGGACAGGTCAATTTTTTTTTTCCTTTGGTAAAGAGTTTGATAATTATTACTAGCATTACATATTCTTATACACGTAAAAGAAAGCATGAAAAGCATGTCTTGTAAGGATGGTTTTTCTTTCTGTATTTTAATCATCATTGTTATTATTTTCTCTGATAATAATAATAATGATAATAAATAAATAAATAATTATCGTTAAAATGATAATTATCAATGAAATAATAATAATACTAGAACAAACATAATGAAAATAGAATACTTACATATAGGTGTATCTGAACCTCTTGCAATTGAGATCAATAACACAAAATATATCCATCGTAGATCATTTACATACATTCCAATGGCACACAAGAAGTCTTGGAGAATTTATTTCAAGTGAAAAGTATCCTTTTTTTATACCACTAAAAAAATAATAGACTGACACAAAGTGCAACGCTCATATCGTATCCTGTCTAGATTAAACAGCTTGTACGGATAAACAGCAATCGATGCCAAATATATATAGGGCAGTATCATGTAAGCCGCACTTCGACAACATCTGTTAGGGCGTTATAAAATTTGGATATAGGATGATACTGTGTAAGAATCTCACACTAAACCAATAAGCAAGTCATGACATTTTTTTTTTCCGAAAAAAATTGGGTCCCTCAAACAAACAGTCCAAATCTTAAGTATAATGCAGACGAGAAAAACTAGATATGGCTAAAAAAGTAAAAGGTCTTTAAAGCCAGAGAGTAAACAGACTCAGTTAAACCTTGATAGTGTGTAAATTCTAGTAAGCTATGTAAAGATATATAAACAATTGATATAAGGTGTGTGGATAATGAAACACGGAAACAACTACAGTGATGTCTGGATGGTCTCCAAAATATGAAATGTATTTTCTATCCGTCGTAATCTGTGTAACCTTGCAACCATCAGGGGTACCGTTTGGCATGAAGATACAAGAATGTTTATCGTTTCATAAAATAATCATGAAACTGTTTAAGAAAAAATGGATGAAAACGAGTAAAGATGAATCTTTAATTTGTCTTTGAAATGGTACAAAACATTGCGGGTAAGGAAGAAAATACTGGTTACCAGCAATTTCTTCCTTGCCCACATTTTTTTCAAAAACCTCCCTCGGGGTCATTAAAATTCAGGAATGTGTGGTAGAGGATAAAATAAAGGGTAGTATCTATACTGGTCGCAGATGCGCCCCATGTACACTTCTAAGTATACCCAGAACTGTAGAATTATAAAATTTGGTTTATTTCATGCTTTGCAGTAGTTTATCGAAAAATAATGGTGGATTATGGTTTGATATTTCATGGTTACAAGTGAAAAAATTACCGACTTTATATTTTCTAACTCTTCAATTGAAGGCAGAAACAGTAGTTCCCGGGCACTAGTTACCTAGGTAAACAGCGCATGCCAACCAGATGGAAGTATGACGTAATTTACGCGCATTTATCCCACATTTCTCGCGCTTTACGTAATATTGTAATGCGTTCTTATGTGGAGGGGGTATGCCAAGGGGAATTACCGAAAACAGTTGTACTGGATTTTGACGAAAGTCCCAACAAAAAGGGTTAGAAGAATGAAATAAATAGAACATCTCTATATTTTTTAAGTGAAAGATCGAAATTTATTTCATTGAGTGAACGTCATCGGTAATATTTTCACAAGTGGCTGCTCAACTCGTAAAAATATAACCGATGATGTTCACGCGATGAAAAACAGCAAAAAAAAGTCTGGAACTTTGAAAGTAATACAAATGAAATATGATGGATGAAATAGAAATTTCTCTCTCTCTCTCTTTCTCTCTGAGTCTCTCTCTCTGCCCCCCCCCCCGTTTCTCTCTGTCTCTGTTTCTCTCTGTCTCTCCATCTGTCTGTCTGTCTCTCTCTCTCTCAATCCCTCTTTCTCCTCCTCTCCCCCCTCTCTCCCCATTCTCTCTCCCTCTCTCAATCCCTCTCTCTCTCGCTCCCCTTTACCCCTCTCTCTCTGCCCTCCCTCTCTCTCTTTTTCTCCCCCCTTTCTTCCTCTCTTTCTCTCTCTTTCTCTCTCTCTCTCTCTCTCTCTCTCTCTCAGGGGTCCTGCGTGTCTCAGTGGTAAAGTATGGAAATCGTAACCTGGAGGCCCTGGGTTCGAGCCGCACTAGATCCACTGAGTTTTTCGTGGGAGTGTCCTCGGGCAAGACACTTCAGAGCCTTAGCCTAGTACTGGTAAAACCCAGGAAATACATGAAAATGTAGCTGTCTCTGTGATATAACTAAAATAGTGTTAAAAGCGGCGTAGAACACCATTCAGTCAGTATCTCTCTCTCTCTCTCTCTCTCTCTCTCTCTCTCTCCGTCTCTCCCTCCCTCCCCACCCACATTATTGTGCGCTTGCTGCCTTGGTCCAATCCCCGAGGGGGTCTGAGTAATTAGACGGTTGTTTTATTCTAGAATTTCTAAGTAAGATCCCAACCCGCCCCTCAGTTTTCGCTAGTTGGATAGTATGATGTTTAACGCCGTTTTCACCATTATTTTTATTATATTGCGGCGGCCAGTGCATCTATCTAAGCTTTCCTTGACTTGCTGTTGCCACTACTTCCCAAAATATTCTTCCCAAGCCACTGGTTGCTTTCTCACATTACCTTCGACGAAAAATGAACAGCCGTGAGAGAATACATCCTATCCCGGTTACTATCATCAGTCCTCGGAAAGAAATTTGACCGATCTGGGGATTCGAACCAGCGATTCCCTGTTCTTAAGTCATGTACGCTATCGACTGCACTACCGGGGATCGGTTTTTTGTTAGGAGTTTCCTTGGGCAAGGTTCTTACTGCAGAACCCCTGTAAATAATAAACACATGAATATGTAATACGTTCCTCTGATTAAATTGAAATTCATTTGAAAGCGGTGTAAACCTTATCCAAACGAACATAGCAATATTGTCACTGCGTTTTTGTGAAGTCAATAGAGAAATAAAAGAAAAGCATGTGTTCTGATGCGAGCCGTGCTCTGTGAAAAAGGGGCTCAGTGTATCTGCAAACGGTATCCGCCCAGAGCAGCTTGTACAGTCCGTGCAGGCTGACGAAGTCGGAACCATTCTGCTCTCTTAAATTTTCTACTCATAAAAGGATCAGTGTACCTCACGATTCAGCCGGTTTAAAAAAACAAAATGTATTTCATGGATCCATATTTATGTATTCATTTAATTGGTATTACACATCACAAATTTGCATAAAACCCCCTTTTGCCAGAGCACGGATCGTGTATAAATGAGGCCGTAAGAAAGAAATCTCTCTGCATTATTAATTATTCAGTGGCCATCTGCCACCAAAAAGTCAATACCTGTCGATTGTTCCTGATCTTATAACTCTTCACCAAACGACAATAGTTTAGACCTGACCAAATTGAAAGCATTTGCAGACAATAAATCATATGTGACTTTAACAGCTGAAAGCTTCTCTGTGGAAGTGTAGAAAACATTGTGGGAAAAGGAGAAAATGCTGGTGAACCAGCATTTTCTCCTTTTCCCACGATGTTTTCAAAAGCCTTCTTCCTTAGGTTCGTTAAAACTCGGGTATTGTTCGGTAAAGAATTAAATAGTGAATGTTCCGTTTCCCTTATTGGTAGCGATTGTGGTGTTTTTATGTATTCTATTTATACAACTTCTTGGACACGGGCGTCTTTGTAATGGGTAAACATCAGGGCTCGAGTTCACAAAGTATGCTTTAAAGGAGCTATTTATTTATTTATCCATTTTAGTAATCTGACTAAATATTAGTGTTTAACAAAGAAATTGCTTTGCAGCGAAAAAAGAAAAAAAAAAAAAAAAAACTAAAAAGGGTGCCCACAACAGGGATGTAGGTATAATTTTCAAGAGTTTTATCAATTCGAAAAAAAAAAAAACCAGGACTAGGAATGCAATTTAGATTAATAATTCATGATCAGTGAAAAGGGGACTTAATGCTTCTACGAAAAGTATTGACCCAGGTCAGCCTGCGCGTAATACGCATTACGCGCAGGCTGACCTGCGCCGAAACTTTTCGCTATTTGTCAATTTTCTGCATGTCAAAGGACCAGTTTACCTCATGATTAAGTCGGTTATTAAAAAAAAAAAAAAAAAAGTGGTTATTATGCATCAGGGAGATGCATTAAGCCCCCTGTTTGCCAGAGCATGGTTCATCTTTTTGTGTGTGGGTGTGTGTGTATGAATACGGGCCCAGGGTCACAAACCATTCTTGAGAACATTCGTATTCTTATTCTCTAAGACTTTCTAAGTTTGAACGTAACACATATTCTGATCGGGGGATCCCCGTGGGGTCCCGGGTTTTTTTTAATTTATAGAATAGGACCTCGGCCTTTCTCTATGGCATGTCGTAGAAGGCGACTAAAATTAGAGACAAACGGCTGCTTTCCTCGTAATTCGTAGGATTGCAGCAGGCTGGGTAGTTCTTATTCCAAATCCTGTATTTTTTTCTCGATGTAAATAGGGTTTGGAATGGGAATCAATTGGCCTGTGGGACCCCGTGTGGTTTAATCGGGGGTATAAGAATAAACCACTGCAGTCCCGCGATCGTCACATCTGCCATTTCATCTGGCGGAACAAAAGTGACAGCATGCATGTCGTAAAAGGCGACAAAAGGGGCATCATTTTGTGTTTCGTCCATTCCTCATTTTTGTCTTATGTTGTTGCACATGTATGTTATTTTCACCTCGCATTATTGTTTACTGAGTAAGTGCGCCCAATATGACCTAAGTTGTCGACGGGCCTTAAAACGCTATTCATCTATTCATCTGATCGGGGGAACCAATCTGTTTAGCCCATCTGAAAAGTGATGAATAGCAAAAAGTATCAACCCAGGTCAGCTTTCATGGATTGCGCAGGCTGACCCTTTGGTCGATACTTTTTGCAGATGCATTAAACCGCCTTTCACAGATCATAGCTTAATTGTATATTTTACCATTATTATTTTAAATGCTCTGAGAAAAGAGTTTTTAATCTATTTTCGTAATGCATTTTACCAAACAAGTTGTAGAATAAAAGAGATCTTTTATTTTTCCAAAAACCGGCGGTGTGATGAGGTTGAATAGTCCTTCAAAAAACAGAACCACTCTGTCCGCAAAAGGTCAATGAGTCGCACTTAATTCGTGCTTTATAACAACGTCATAATATGAAAGCAACCACGTTCGTGCTGTTGCCTTACTTCATTCAGTGATTAAAGATTTTTGAGGTTTGGCATGATTACATATATCAGCCATGCTCTGGCAAAAGGAGGTTTAATGCATCTCCGTGATGCATTATACCAAGCAAGTCATCACATAAATAGGCAACAATAAAAACCAATTTGTCTTATAATCGACTGAATCATGAAATAGAATGGTCCTTTGCCATGCTGAACATCTATAATTACCAAAATTATTCTACCCAGGTCAACCTGCGTGGACTGCTCAGCCTGCACTCTGTCGAACATTTTTGCCTATGCATTAAACCCCCTTTGTACAGAGAATGGCTCATATTTAAATAGCTCCTCTTTAAGTTACATTGAAAATTCTATATGGCCTGCAACACGCGAAAAGGGGCACTCGGACATTTTACGAAAAGTGTCGTCTCGGATCAGCCTGCACAAAATCTGATGTAGTCGTAAAGTGCGGTCTCGGATTAGCCTGCGCGGACTGCGCAGGCTGATCCGAGACGACAATTTACGCAAATGTCCGAATGCCCCTTTTCGCGTGTTTCAAGCCATATTGTATCCGGACTTGTAACTCTCTACCAGGCCATGTTTCTTTATAATATATATATTACCTCCCCTGATACAACACGGTCTTTGGCTAAACTTTACAATGCCGACAACACAACAGATTGAACTTTTTCAATAATAGGTCTATAGAATCATCCTGAACTGATAAAACACTTAAATGCAACAGCATAATCCTAATTCTATACATTTTATCAATAAATCAAACATATGTTTAACTTGTAAAATAGTGAAATTACTGATCGATGCAGATAAGTAGCATGGTCGTGGAAAAAATGACAAAAACCATTTTAGTCTATATTCCAAAATTAACAAAATGCAAGCCCAGAGATCTAGCCTGAAAATGCCAAGCTAAATTGAAACTCAAAACAAAACGTAATCTGGGGATAAAAATAGCACGTTACCACGCAGTTTTTTTTCACAATCTTTCATGGCTTTACCCCACTCTTATTTCTGCGGCTAAAGTCAGCAACCAGCTCCATGACCTCTGAGTTTCACATTTGGGGGGGTCAAAACTATGGAACAAAGAAGGAAAGGCCATGACCTCCTGTTTCGAAAACAGAAAAAATGCTGCATTCGAATAATCTTACACGGTTCATGGGTGTAGTAACTATTTACCTCGAAATTGCATTGAAAACCTACCTTTCTCCATTATTTCTGATTTTGACCTTTGCCAATTCGAAACAAACTGTTTACATGCGCCTTACATGTTATCCTGCGGTTTTCCAAGCGTCTAGTTATCCTGATCAATGTTATGAAAAAGGAATGGTTCGCATGCGAAATAAAACATGTCTTTTTTTCACGTCCTTTTCGATTTCTTTTGAATTAAAAACGGGAAGAACAAAATTCATTTGAGAGGTCATCAAACCTTCAAAAGGCAGACTGCCTCAGAAATTGCTGTCTAAATCGGTTTTTTTTTTCATAACTGTTCCGTAGACAGTCTGTTACGTCATAGTATTATAAATAAACCGGAACCAATAGCTGAAATATGAAATAGACGTGGTTGGTTTATATATAACGGATTTTCAAAAAAAGATTTGGTATATTGATCTGATTGCAAATGACCTCTCCAATAATTGTAATTTTTCACTAAACAAATAAATCTAAGGAAAAAACAAAACAAAACAAAAAGAATTTCGTTGAAAAAGAGAAAAAACACCGAGGGAAAAGATCATGCGACTTGAAAACGCGGAAAAAAGGTCATGTGACTATCATGTAATGCATAAGATGTCTCTACACAGCGGCTTTTTTTTCCCTCAAACATTAATATACTTTACTTGTTTGTTTACGTATACCAGAATGTATTATTAAAAGCCAATAAACTATTTGAAAACATTGATGCTACCTGGCTTCTTAAAGAAAAAAGCCAACTTGTTTATTAACATTGAAAATCTTCGTTTGTAATTCGGCGGCCATGTTATATTGCAGGACGAGCTTTCTCCGTTGAATAAGGAACAACTGTTTGACCGATATATTTTGGTCCAATCATAAGACGTTTTCCAAAAAGATAATCGGAAAAATAAGAGAAAACGTAACAAGTTTTTTTTTTTTTTTTTTTAAGATAATTAGTTGGACATGTATTTGAGTACTTGTCACTCTTTCATTTGAAAAAAAAAAAACATGAAAAGACTTCGAAAACAAGAAACTGTAGTTTACGTATCAGAAAATATTGTTCTTTGTCTATTTTCTTTTTGAATTCCCAGAATGCAGGGTACTTAAATGGTTGATCTGTTCCTAATACTGAATCATCAATTAGTCGGTTACAGAAGAAATGTCGCCCTGATTTAAAAAAAAAAAAGACAATCTTATTTTAGAGTTTTATACGCGTTAAACCCCTTTCAAATTTGGAGTACTACTAATTAGACAGTTTGGTCGCATGGTCGCACGATCAACCTAAAAAAGCTGCTCTCGCAATGGATCACAAAAAGCTTTCATAAATGTAATAGCAGTCGTTCAACAAACTCGAGTGGAAGCGACCGTTGCAAGAAAAAGACGCTTATGCTCGTGCGTACGATCGCACGTTTACCTGTGAGTGTTGCACGAGAAACTGCGATTGGTGTGACGTCAACCATACAACTGGTGGGACTGATGGTGTTATCGTAGGATTTATCTGAACACCGTGCGATTGGTTGGTGTTTGGATGAGGTAGGTTGCACAATCACGATATTGGTAATACAAGTAGTCGCGCAACGAGCTGGAGATTTATACCCGCCCAAATATGGATCACGTCAGATCATGACTGCACCACGCCTAAATGATAAAATTTTGTGCGTCTTGTCGTGCAATGGTTTGCAAAGTTGTGCACGACTGTTGTTGCGACCAAGTACGAGTTTTTCGATCGCATGTAGTCTCGTCAGAATTTTTAACACGATCGGTTGTGACCGTGTGACTCTGCACTGACTGCGACAACATGCGAGTGGTTGTGGTACACTGGTATAAAAGTCGAATATTCTATAGCATTAACATAATTGTTTCTATGGTTTTTGTCACACATTTAAGATATAACTTGTTATACCTTTCTCAGTTCCACTGTACACTTGTCATTTGCTGAGGTCCTATTTATCTGTGAGACTTGCTGGTTTGTACTTCGTCTTCACTTAGCTTTAGTACTTTGATTTTCAACCTTTAATATCCTGCAAACATAAATTTTGTTTGTATATTGTTGTGACAATACATCATAAGCCATGCTCCATGATTATAAACTTATGCCTCTAAACAATCAGTTCCAGATAACCCTTCTCCACTCAATCCCGCGTTTTTTCGTCCCCCCCACCCCTTCGCCGTTGAAACTTCGGAAAACTTTGTGGGAAGAGGGAATTTGTTCATAATAAGCAATTTCTCCAAGATTAAACAGCTTGTACGGATAAGCAGCAATCGATGCCAAATATATGAGGCAGTATCATGTAAGCCGCACTTAGACAACATCTGTTAGGGCGTTATCAAATTTGGATATAGGATGATACTGTGTAAGAATCTCACACTAAACCAATAAGTAAGTCATGACATGGTTAGGATTATTAGTTTCAAAGAAGAAGATTTTTTAAGAATTTCTTCAACTCCGCATCATACAAATAAGCCCCGCCCCACGGCCATATGATGTTTGAAGCTGATAGCTTGTATACTTTGGACAAAATTTTAGCGAGAGGACGGACTGACGGTTTTGTTTATCTTTTTTTTTTTTAGATACAAATGAACGCATTTACTTCTTCAGTCACGTTCGTCAAATCGCAAAATTAGCAGAAAGGACACTACTAAAGTTTTATCGTTTGCGTCACCGACTATCTGATATTACAATATCAAAGGAAAATAAACCACAGAGCTATTTATGAACAATAATTTTAACCACCAAAAAAGACTTCTCTATTCTCTTCAAAAATTTCAAGTATGCATTTAAAAATGAACTTTTAATCTTTTGATCTCAGCTTATTCAGATGAAACGTTTTTTCTTCCCTGTTGTGTAATGTATCTGCCTGTTCGTATTTGATGGTTTACATAATGACAGGTTGTTGTGCGAGGGCAAGTAAAATACACTCCAGAGGCCAATGGAAGATATGTGCAAGGTCCGTCCGATATGACTGAAATAATATTGAAAACGGTATTACACAACAAACAGACAAATACTTAATATTACCTGTAGGAAGATAGGGACAAGATGAATAAAACTAGATGTAAAACTGCAAGGAAAACCTTCATATGACCCTGTGCTTCTTCTATTATTTGTCACACTTTTTTTTTTTTTTTACTTCATAAGTCAGGTCAGCATTTGTAATAGACAACAATAAAGAAAGGAATATTCTATTGCAAGTTTACTAAATCTTAGATTACGTATCACTCTCATTTCTGGGAGTTTGAATTCAGCAACGACAAATCATCTTAGTTCATATGATAATCAATGAAAACTATTCTGGTGTTATAGATCGTCACAACTCACTGTAGTGTCAGCTTTTACAGTATCCAACATCTTCAGCATTTTTAACTATGTTCATTTTACAAGCCATGTAAAGCAAATGTGATGTATTTCTGCAGTATTGCTCACAAAAATGTTAAAGCTATGAAAGAGAAAGGATCCTTGCGCTGGGAATAAATAAATTCAGCAACAACCCAGGCTCATTTGCACCGTACACAAAAAGTGAAATCAATCCTGTTAAACAAAGGAAAAACTTCTTGGTACTTAAAATGGTAAGGTTGTTTAGCTTGTGACTGACTAATTGTATTAATTTGAAAACTTTAGAAATGTTCATAAACTTGACAACAATTGACGGCTTTAGTTGTGTTCTGCAACTTAGGGCGTATACTTAATTATCTCTCTTGTATGATAACAGTTAGAAAGCCGTTTTTAAGCCAGATGCCCAAATTTCCTATCGTCCAATATTCATTAATCATTAGATTCGATCGTTGATCTTAATATTATTGCTTGGGAAATAGATATTTATTCTTCAACTGCTAGAAAAATATATGCTAGATGAATGAAATGAACCTGTTAAGCAAGTAGTAGAAAATAAATATTGCTATTTCATTATTTTTACCTAAAAAGTATGATCGTATCGGAAAGTGCGTTGTTTATAAATGATTTATTTCCTTCTTCCCCCAGACTCCAAGATTGATTGCTACCAAGCGTTACAGTAATATTCTTTGCATTTAGTCCTTTGAAAATTGAAGAAAGATTTTAAACCACGCATAACTCAAGTTGTCATTTGGCCTCTGACCCTTTGTAGATATCATTGGGCCGGAATGATGGAAAACCGTAGTGGCTGTGTCGACATATTTCCTATTCGGAACATATTTACATTTTATCTTCTTTACCCTAAACGGTGTGAGACTGGTAAAACAAATTTTAGGTAAAAGAAAGAGTAAAACAATTTGACATTTACATGGAAAAAATCATTATTTGCCACCGTGTATTTGAAAGTTGCTTATATTAGTTCTCATTCAATATCCAACACAGTCATCCCAATGCGAGAACATATTACAAGATTCATTCTTTTCCGCAACTAGAGTGACTCATGAACATTAAAGACATTGGTGAATGAACGAGGATCAGGTGATTTGTTTGCTTCATCGAATGTCGCGTATACGATATATGCCAAGTAATCCATTTCTAAGTAACTAAATGGATAGAGGGGTTTGTAGGAAAAAGTCAACTCGATGAAACTGCAGAAATGTCCGTTTCTTTCCTAGTTGATTTCGAGTTTTTGTGGCTGTCTTCTTATATTAATCTCATTCCTTAATATTTAAAAACATCTTTGCAAGATGCCCGACCGGGTAGCTCAGTGGTTAGCGTAGCTGGCTCGTGACCTGGAGTTTGCGGGTTCGATACCCGGTTGCGGCGAATTTTATTTCCGACGATTTTTTGCCTCTCACCTCTGATGCATGTCAGAAAATTAGTCAGTGGCTTTGGAAAGAAAGTTGTGTCAGTACTGGTGTGAGAAAGCCAGGAAATACATGGGTGCGTCACTGACCGCCATGATATGACCAAAGCTGTTAAAATGGCGTTAAACTTCAATGCAAACAAAGAAACTAATCTTTGCAATGTGTTTGTCGTCTAATTCTAATGATAGAGCAAAGGACTTGTAATTCAATTTCATGGGTAAAGATAGGTTATTTATTGTTAGAAAACTTAATTCTAAATCTATTTAAATATGAAGGCCTTTTCATGCGGGCACTATTTTGACACGACGTGTGAAAGTGTTAAGCGATGTGACGCGATACAATACATGTCTTAAACCAAAAAAAAAAAAAATGTATCCGTCATGAAGGCATCTGTAAACTATAGCCATGGAGTCAGTACCAAATACCAAGAACACATCAGAAACATGGATGAACCATAAGAAATAGACAAATCTCATTTTGCTACACCCGAAATTTTTCACAGAATAATCATCACTGCACCATAAGTCTCAAATCAAAATGAAGTTGGCAGTTATTTACTAGAAACATAGTTCTACTTAAGGTTTTACTTGATTCTTCGGTATACGACAAGTTATATTTTGAAAAAAAAAAAAAGATGATGGACTTCATCCTGAAGTCTATATACAAAAGAGTACGAAAAAAAAAAAAAAATAAAATAATAACAACATTTACTAAACTAAACCAGTTCTGTTAAAAAAAAATCCAAACTTAGTCCGTATATAATTATTTATAATTATGGCATTTACCGGTAATACTGTGCTATATCTAATGATATCTTCATATACATTTCCAGGAAATGTTGTTTCTTTATAAATGATTATCAAATATTTTGTACTCGAAACTTTTCGCCTAACAAAAAAGAAACGATGGTAACCGAAAAATCGTTATTTGTAACCGAGAACGTCAGAAAATAGAGGTCGTGAAACTGTATATTAAGTGAACTTTGCCATACTTCGTATTTCGAGAAACGTGAACGTTATATTTTTCTCTTTTCCCGTATAGTCATTGTATCTACATTTTCTGAAAAGATAGTCCCTGAGAATGAAAGAAGGTGCAAAACATATTAGAGAAAACAGTATCTGGGTAAAAAAGGCGTGTAATAGAAGATGAATAAACTTCTCAGTGTTTCCAATTTTCAATATGTTAACAGGCTATGGTTGAGATGAAGATGTACATGCAATAGGTACAAACTCACGCGTATCACTTGTGGAAGGTGACAGGATGTTTTACTTCACTATGATTGGATAGAGATACTGACTAATCACGTAATACTCTAAACTGCTTTATTACTGCATGCAACCGTAGTAAGCTAAAAGAAACTCGGCTCTGAAATTACTCTCAACAAACACATTAGGAACAGCTTGCAACGTTTGAGACAAGAAACGCAACCTTTCAGACAAGAAACCCAACGTTTGACACAATAAAAGCACTAGGAGGTAAGCAATTGCTCTTTTCTTATTCTTTTCAACCAAGTTTTACCGACGCAGAAGACGAAACTTTTTCAAATCTTTTGGGAAGGTGGAAAGAATTTTCTCCTTTGTCCACAACGTTTCTACGCTTTCAAATGCTTATTCAGTCTGATTCATGTTTAATTTGATATCTTCGATTGCTTTGAAAGCAATTAAATTCGAAATTGCGACGTTTGGTAAAAAGTTAAATATGGTTAGTTTTGATCTAGTTGGGTCAGCTTAAGTTTAAATTCATAGAATACTTGGATACACCTCCTCTTGTGTTAAAGAAAAAGTGGATCTAGACTGTACTATAAAATTTGTTTTGTAATTAATCGCATTTTACAGCAGAACCTGCAGTGGCCGTTCTAAATGTCCATTAAACAATTAGAACTATTTCCATATTATTTCAACATTTTTTCTGTTTGATTTTCTGCTGCGAATTTACTGATATATTGGGATTGTTTATATTTCCTCTTCTCTAGTTGTATAATCAATATCACAAGACATGTTAACATTGAAAGTATTGTTTAGGAACTAAAAGATACATCTTTTCTTGTTCTCAGCCAGTTTTTAAACCTGCTTCATCTTCATTTTATAAATCGTAGAATCATAAGACGCAGTAATTCAAAATCCGACAACACACAGTGAATTGACGAATGTATTTTTTAATATCATCATTAAATTGATTGATTAATATTGTGTTATCCGTGTCCTTAGGTCCTTCAGTGATTAATTAATTGATTGATTGTATGGTGTTTAACGCCGTTTTCAATATTATTTCAGTTATATCACGGCGGCCAGTGCACCTATTCATGCTTTCCTGGAGTTTCTTTTACCAGTACTTCGCAAAGTATTCTTTCCAAGCAACTGGCTGCTTTCCAACATAACCATCGTCGAAAGAATAAGGTCCTACATTGGATGATACAGACACAGATAAGACTGCACATAACGTGCATGTATTTGTACAATTAATGTTACACGGTCGGTTAACCCTGAAAGTGTTGAGTAAGAGGGTAAGTACAATAATGGACAGCAATGATACAGATCAGACTGCCTAGAAGTTATTGGAATGTGGATGAGCATTATTTCACCGCACGTTAATCCTGATAAGGACAGGCTGTACTGAATGAATATTATAATCCTGAATCCACTCACTCGTCACAACTCGGCCGATTCCGTACCTACATCTAACACCGGATCACCCGAGTATGCCAAATGGAATCCACCGTGACGGACCTACCCCGTATAAGTCCCGGTCAAAATTCAAAACGTAAACTCTGTTATTTACTGAAAATACTTCGGCAGCAATTCTTGTCGAATGTAAGAATAATTAAAACTGCTGCTGCGGCATTGTTCTCAACGGGCATATCTGTTTTAGAAATTCCTTCCATTTGGCCGATATATTTGAAGAATCACGCGTTTGGATTATCAATATGATCAAGATAACACTGTATATTAATCGAACTTTGTATTGTAAGACATTTAATAATTTAGGGAATGGTGCAGATAGAGATCAGACTGCACAAAACGAATACACAAAACGAATCTATGTATTCAAGTCTAGATTTAAAACTAAATGACAAAATAGTTCGACTCTCACAAATTGTCAGCAGGATTTGGCTACAATAAATACCTAGACATAATAGCCTTAGATCAAGTTACACAGAACGTGCAATCTGATACTGAATCTACATTCTTACGAACCAAGTCCGTAACAAAGAAACAAATGAACAAATGCGTGGCAGAAATAAAGGGACCGGGCAGGATTCGAACCCTAGAGCGCCCGGACGAAAGGCCAATACCATAACCACTGAGCCCGCCCGGGTGGCTCAGTGGTGAGCGTGTCGGACTCATGACCTGGTGGTTGTGAGTTCGATACCCGGTTGAGGCGAACTTTCTTTCCGGCGTATTTTCGCCTCTCACCTCTGCTGAAGCATGTGAGAAAAGTAGTCGGTGGCTTTGGAAAGAAAGTTGTGTTACTACTGGTGTGAGAAAGCCAGGAAACACATGTGCGTCACCAACCGCCATGATATGACCTTAGCTGTTAAAGTGGCATTAAACCCCATTACAACCAACAACATAACCACTGAGCTAAAGAGACATCTCCCTAACGCAGCTGTTAGGTATTGTATTTAAATTGGGACGAAGTCATGCATGAAGGAGTGGTCTCCCGTAACAACATCGTTCGATTCCCCGGCTCGACAATTAATTATTTTCGATGTGTCATAATATACATTTTGAAACGGTTTCATTTCTCTCACGTCTCTGAAATGGTTTATGTGGTAATCCACCACCCAGTGGCGTAGAAAGAGCGATGTGTGTCGTTGCGGTTAAGGATTTCTGGGAACACATGGACAAGTACATATATATTATCACCTTAAAAGATGAACTTTGTGTGAAACTTTTAACTTAAAAGACCTTAGACTTACAATACTTAATATGTTTGTTCCCCTGACTTTGTCATTTACTTTGTAGTTTTTTCATAGTTTGTTTTTCATTGACTGATTTTTTTATTTGCAATATTGGCCTGAGAAAAACCTTCCTTCTGTATTTCTGTTAGTAATGTGTATACATTGTTTTATCTTCGTTGTTTCCGTGCGGTGTGGATCTGTTAGCAATTCTTTTCCAAGAACGAGGTCTCGCTTGTTTGAAAAAAAATATCTTGCAGACGACGATATTTATTTCATAAATACAGCAGACTTTCGCTTAATTTGGCAGACAACATCGTCCTAATATTAGAAATCACTCTTTATCACGAATTTCTATCTGTCTCACAAAGGTTTAGAAATACTTCACTGATAGAAGCGCTCATTTGTCTTTGCGGACTATGTAGGTAAAGAGTAATTTGCCGTAGCGGACAGTGGAGATCGACACAGATAAAGATCAGGCTGCACTTTATGTGCAGTCTGATCTCAACTCTTTTGTCCGCGAAAGAGCGGAAAAAAGTCTGCTATTGCCTATCACGCAGAAAGAGTTGAAAAAAGCAAGTAAGAATGGTTCTCAAAAAGAAATTGCATCAGAAAATATAACTACATAAATAAAATGTGCATTTATGTTGCTAAAAGGTAAAGGTTTCGCTTGGCTTTTTGCTTGTAAACACGGGATAAGGAATTGTGGAAAAGGTTTTTATTGTTTCGAATACAAGATAAGAATACAAACAGAGAACAATTATTCAGATAAATTGGAGATATGATAGAAAAACACAGATTTACGGTTTCAAAACCGGTTTCCTTTTCAATTTCAAATCTATGTCGCGTGATCAGTGAAAAGAATGGAGAAATTCAGTCAAATGTATAATTGAGTTTCAAGTTCTAAAATATGACTCGATAAAAATCCCATACCCGTCTACTTTTGAGAATACAGTGATATTGTATCTCTTGATATATACGAGCAGTGTTCTATACCCTTAGAATGCTAGACGCCCCTGTATATGCCTTTGCAGGTAGCGTAGATAATGATCATACTACACGAACTTGGAGTCTGCTCTATGATTTTAACTTTAAAGACGGTGGGTCTTGTCAAATCAAACTTTGGAATGGCGATCCTTGGATATTTACTATCGGCCAGAATTTTCAATTTAATTTTACAAGCAGTTTAGGGGTTAAGACTTATCCGATTTAATGCTTTTGTCATTTAACTCGTTAATGTACCAAACGACAAAATTGTAGACTTGTCCAAATTGAAAGCATTTACAGACGACAAATTGAATGTGACTGAAAATTTAAAATTTGTTTTGGGAAGAGTAGAAAACTTTGTGGGAAAAGGAGAAAATGCTGGTTACCAGCATTTTCTCCTTTTCCCAACATGTTTTCACCAGTCTTCTTTTTTAGGGTCGTTAAAAGTCGGGATTTTGTGGTAAAGGGTTAAAACTACGTGGAAGACGGTAGCCTTTACCTTTTATAGACAGATTTTTCTATTTTCTTCGGTAAACACTTACAGAAACGTTCTTACAGATGTTAAACCTGCGCTACTTTCTCCTCCTGTAGAAAAATCCATATTTATACCCCCGCAAAACGAATGTTTTCGGGGGTATACTGGAATCACCCTGTCTGTCCGTGTGTCCGTCCGTTTGTCCATCCGTTTGTCCGTCCGTGTGTCCGTCCGTGTATCCGTCCGTGTGTCCGTCTGTGTACAAATAATTACCTGTTTCTGTCAAAGCCCTGGCGGGGGTATTAAGTCACATTCAGTGACAGCTCTAGTTAATCTTTGTTAGTTTACGAAACACATCGCGGAGAATGGTTAACTGTACTTACTTTGTTTTATTTTCAAGCCTGCAAAACTTATGTGCTGTGTGATATAAATGATCGCATTTTTGGTAATAGTTCTACATGTATGTTGTCTGAAGCTAGCCTGGTTCCAGCCTGATTATTTATTTCACAAATAACAACGAAAGATAATAGTCTTTGCGACAGGGATTTATTCCTCTCCCACCGCTTATCATTGTTTCGACGATGCAGGGGAAGCAGCCAATGGCTCTGGAAGAATACTGTGCGAAGTACCGGTAAAAGAAAGTCCTGGAAAGCATTTATAAATGCATTTTATAAGGCCGCCGCAATTTAAATAAAATACTCTCGAAAACGGTATTACACCAACTATTCTAGTAATAAATGATTGCGGAACGGAAAAGCAGTTTTGCCACAGATCTGTACAGACTGTACAGCGGTAAGAATAAGTAAAATTATATAATCAATTGTGATGGCCAAGTTGGAAGGTTCTTTAGTCATTGTATAGGTGTCTTCAATTGAAATTCTGACCAATAACACTCCACACCTGTCTGCTTTTTTTTTTTTTTTTTAATTTCCTTTTTTTTTAAAATTGACTTACTTTTTCTGTAATTAGAAATGATATGATCATATATCAACCTAAGCCTTCGTTCTTATGCTTTTCTTCAGTATATTTGTCATATGATTCTATTGTATTCTTTTTTGTAAAGTTGTACATTATACTGTTGAAGAAAATAGATCTATGTTTAAAATAAAAAAAGAAAACTGTTTATCAGCCTGGACCTACTTTAACGTGCTTTATTGTGATGCCCCAAATCCTTACATATTGCTTATAACTAGCGATTTTTTTCTTACCATGTTTTCATATTAACTGAGAAGTAAACAAAATTTTATACTTGTTCATTTCCAAAGTATGGCCGGATGAGAAATTAATGTGACCCAAGTAATTGTAATTTGTCTTTGATAGAGTAGAATAAAAAACGTTGCCGAAAAAAAAAAAAAGGCAAATACTGAAGACAAGTATTTTCTTCTTTTCCCACATTGTTATGGATAACTCTCCTCCTCAGGGTCGTTTAAATAAGGTAATGGTAAAGAGTTAACCCTTTACCGTGCAATGCCGACTTTTAACGACCCTGAGACAGAAAACCTTTGAAAACATTGTGGGAAAAGGAGAAAATGCTGGTAACCAGCATTTTCTCTTCTTCCCACAATATTTCTACCCTAGGAAAGACAGATTTAATGTATTGAGTAGTACTGAATTTGTCGTCTGCAAACGCTTTTAGTTGGAACAAGGCTAAAATTTTATCGTCTTGTAAAGGGTTAAATGGGATGATACACCGATTGAAATATGTGTCTCAGTATCATTAGTATAAGCCTTTCGTCGGTTTTAAGGAAAGGGCACCCTAATGGGATTGGTGTAACATTGCCTTTCATCACCGAAAAAACGTACGGATTTGGCTAAGACTCGGGTAATCCGTAATCGATCGGCCGGTAGACGCTGCTTCCTCGCCGAATCCGTACGATTTGGGCGATGAAAGGCAATGTTACATGAATCCCATTAGGATGCCCAGCCTTAAAGTTCGTGCACGGTAATCGTTCACAGTTTCGTTCTTTGAGATTTCGTCTCAACTACATCTTGTATAGATAAAATTACCAAATGGCTGATGTAATCATGCTCGTATTCAACTTGAACCCCTTTATCAACATAGCCTATACACTATAGAGTATTCGTTGATTGATTTATTGTATGGTGTTTAAGTCCGTTTTCAATATTATTTCAGTTATATCGCGGCGGCCAGTGCACCTATCCATGCTTTCCTAGAGTCTCTTTTACCAGTACTCCACAACAGGCTACTGGCTGCTTTCCCACATAACCATCGTCGAGACAATAATCTGCGGTGAGAGAGGAATGAATCCTATCGCAATGACTATCATCAGTCCTCGGAAAGAAATTGGCCGATCCAGGGATCGAACCCACGACCTCCTGTTCTCAAGTCCTGCACGCTACCGACTGAGCTACCGGGGCTATACTTATAGTATTCGTAGATCAAGATCGGATAGCAGAGCTCATGCAGTGGAGTGTTATCTAAACTGCTCTATTATACAGTATTATGAATAGATCAACTTCTATTTCAATGGATTCACATATTCATAACAATTAATTCAAGCAACCTGTTTTACTCTGTCGCCACAGGAGCGGCGATTTCATTTTTATTTGTTGTTTTTCTATTTTGTTTTAGAATCAAAATATTGAAACAAAAGTTGCACAATGTCAGGTAAAAAAAATTGAAAGTTCTGATCAATTATCTGTTTGTTTGTTTTGTATATTCTGACGTCACCTTGTCGAAAATGACAAACAATTATGTTACAGATAAACAGTTTTGGTACAGATCTGTTCAGGCCGTAAAAGGAGACTTTACTAAGGAGTGATTAAGAAGTTATTACCGTCTTGACCCAGGCTAGTTAGCCTCTTACGTATAGGTAAGTTTTTCTTTTTTTTTTTGTCCATATAAGTGACGCCATGAAGCCGGTGCAGTTTATATTTGAAATACATTTTCAGCCGTAACTCACCTTTTCACGACTGCTTATCTCCTGAATCACAGCACTGTGTTGTGAAAAGAAAAATATTGAGGGGACATCTACTTGAACTTCAGGGACTAAAAATCGGACGGATACGAAATAAAGCTATATATCAGGCAAATCATCGTTAAAGAAGAAAGACGACATACAGAAAAAAACAAATTCAGTGGTATTTCCTTTATGGGCTACATGGCCTTTAAGGTATTTTAGATTGTGCGCCAGGGTTTCACAAAAACTTGTGAGAATGTTACATGATCAATAACACGTGTCGTTTACAGGGAATGGTATTCAAATCAGAAAAATGACATCATACCGGATATAATAGTAATACTCGGGAGTTATTTATTGCAAACGACCATCTTTGTAGGCCAAAAATTGCAACTTTATACCGAATATAACCGCACAGTTTTCTGTATGATTGCATAGAAAAATAAATGTATTTGTATCGGTGTTTTACAAAAAAAGATTGATTTACAGCATAAAAAATCTTAAAGGGTCCCCTTTATAAGCCCCAAACACTTACATGCCACTTGGTTGCTCAAATACTTTGGGACATTTACAAACCAATCACGCACTTACGTGTTTTATATATTTTAGCGTACCATAAAACAATCCCAACAAAAGGTGTGTAAGGTGTGTTTTTTTTTTTTTATAATTTTTACTTGATTCACATTCAATAGTTTTAAATTGTTGCCTACATGCAAAATCATCTGTGTATTCGATTTACAGAGTACGGGTGTCACTGCAAACATCTCTATTTGTTTAAAGGATAAATTCGTGCGTTTATGTGCCCTGTAATTCGTTATACAAATGTCAGACACAGTCTTTTATAGAAAACTATTGCCTATTTCATTTAACCTGACCCAGGTCAACATTATTCATATGTATTAGAATTCTCTTTTTACCCTCAGCATCGCATTGCATATGTCTTGAATGGTCACGGAAATATTTCGACGGGTATGCGCGAATTAAATTGCTTACCAGTATATGTAAGTACCAACCAGAGAACTAGCTCATGTAATTAGCAGACAAAAATTTTGCATCGCTTATTTTTCTGAGTTAAACGTTAGGAGTTTGAGTCTTACACCCCTCTCCCTTTTATTTTTCTCAGTAGCCTTTTTCTTTTGATTTTTTTGTTTTTTAAGAAATAGATCTTTTTTATTGTCTTTTTTTCACAACATGGTTCTACATTTATTTATTTCATTTGTAACAGTAAAAAACTAACATTTACACGTAAATACGACAAATTGTGATTTACGAGTCACTGTCGTCCTACTCTGATGAAGTGTCATCCTTGAGGTTAATGACCAGTTAATCGATGTGATCACTGGCGACGTGGTCGTTCTGTATGCACTGTTCTATGTGCCATTAGACCTCGTCCCAGACTCCTCGCTACTGCCCTGCTCCGATCCCGTCAAATACCTTAACTGGGGTCTGCAGGACGTCATTATACCTGAAAATGAGGGAAAAGGCATTTAATAAAAACCTGTAAATTTTGAACTGATATGCACATACAATATCGGTAAGTACAACCTAAACAGGAACCTCAGTAGCAGTAATGGATTTCGAGTATCCCTGTCTGCAGAACGTTTAACTTTTTACCAGATGGCAAAATTTTGGTCATATCGAAATTGAAGGCATTTGATGACGACAAATTAACTGTGGTTCAAATTATGGGCTATGTCTCTATAATAGTTCATCGTTGCAAAAGGAGAAAATCCTTCTTACAAACATTTTTCCTTTTCCAACAATGTTTTCGAAAGCCCATTAAAACAGGGCCCATCAGAAATAGCGGTATTACTTCAATGCGTGCTGATCTATACGTGATAATTGTTATTATTTCAAGTTCAAATAAATACCCACTGAAAGAAAACATTGTTTCGTCGGACCATGTCTTTCACCTGGCTCCAAATTTGTTCTATTGGTTTGAAGTCCGTATGGTGTGGTGGCAGCTCTAGAACCTCGTGTCCATGACTCTGTATCAGCTGATCGATGGTGAACAGCGGATATAATCTATTCTGTCTATCCAGTTGGATCAACTGTGGTTGCAACATACATACCGTGAATGGTATCTTTTGCTCAATCAGTACTGAAAAGGCAAAACATATTTTTCATGAAACTACATATTGACATTGAAGTGACAAGGAAAGTGTTGTTAAAAAATGTTTACATTCAATCTACCTGTATATCGGCCTTCCTTGTTGCTGATTAGAAGACACTTCTATGTCTGCTTGGAATGGTAGGATGAGTTGCTGGTTACAATGAGGCTGGGTTTGGAATTAACATCTCCATCCCCTTGGTAAATTTCTTGCCATCCATCTCTCTGAGTTAGTCCCTGGTGGTTTTCAATGATGTTTTCAGACTTATCATTTGTAAATCCGTCTCTTGACAGAAAGAGAAAATATTCTTCAAAACAATTCTAATTTGCAACTATTTTGAAGCGTGTTTTTTCCCCAAAAAAATTGTGAAGAAATGAACTTTGATAAGTCTAAGCCTATTTGTTCAAAACTTCAGAATTCTGACATTTTAAGAAATTTAGATCAAAAACTTTCGCATTTAGATAATAATCAAAAAGATGAATTAAAAGAGTTAATTTCTGAATATGAGCACCTGTTCCCTGATATTCCAACACGGACAGATACAATATACCATGATGTGGACATTGAAAATTCAAAACCACTGAAACAACATCCATATCGAATGAATCCCAAGAAACTGGAACATCTTAGGGAGGAAATCAAGTATCTATTTGACAATGACTTTATTGAACCTAGTCAAAGTGAATGGAGTTCTCCCTGTATTCTTGTACCAAAGCCAGATGGAACTTTTCGTATGTGCACTGACTATAGAAAAGTTAATACTGTGACCAAGTGCATTTCCAGTGCCAAGAGTAGATGACTGCATTGACAATATTAGTCATGCAAAATTTGTAACTAAATTTGATCTTCTAAAAGGATTTTGGCAAATTCCTCTCACTGAAAGAGGAAATCTCTGCATTTGTAACTCCTGATGGACTTTATCAATACAAAGTTATACCTTTTGGGATAAAAAACTCACCAGCAACATTTCAACGTCTTATCAACATGATAATAGTTATCTGGATTGGATGGCTGTAGGGCCTACATCGATTACGTCATCATTCACAGCGATGATTGGGATGAACATCTAAAGACTATCAGAGAACTCTTTGACAGACTGAGTGAAGCCAAATGAACAATTAATCTTGTAAAAAGTGAATTTTGTCATGCTAGTTTAACATTTTTGGGTCATGTTGTTGGACAAGGACAGGTAAAACCCGTAGAAGCTAAAGTGAAAGCTATTTCTGATTTTCCTGTACCTTCATGCAAAAGACAACTTATGAGATTTCTTGGTATGGCTGGTTACTACAGGAAATTCTGTGGTAATTTTTCTGTCATTGCTGAACCACTGACAAGTCTTCTCAGCAAACGCAAAAAATTTATATGGAATGATGATTGTCAAAAAGCTTTCGATAAAGTAAAAGCCACACTAAAAAGTGAACCAGTTCTTTTAGCTCCTAATTTTGAAAAAGAGTTTAAGCTTGCAGTATATGCTAGTGATACTGGTGCAGGTGGTGTTTTACTTCAAGAAGATTGTAATGGTGTAGATCATCCAGTTAGTTATTTTTCTAAAAAGTTTAACAAAAATCAGAAAAACTACTCAACAATAGAAAGAGAGTGTTTATCTCTCATTCTTGCTCTTCAGCATTTCGAAATATATTTGTCGTCTTCTCCTGCACCCATCATTGTATATAGTGATCATAATCCTCTGATTTTTATCCATAAAATGAAAAACAAGAATCAGCGTTTACTCAGATGGAGTCTTTGTTCAAATGTCATGTCATACATTCCAAAACATTGACACTGTTAAGTATTTTCTCGGGTTTATTAAAACAGCGCTGTTTACATTTTTTTTTTTTTTTTTTTTAACTTTTTAAAAGTTACTATTCCACTCGGAATAAGATATAATTATCGTTGGTAAAACTTCATTTTACCGATCATTCAAAGTGATTCTGCTCGTTTTAAATTCAGAGACGAGTATTCCTACTGGCTGAGGGAATCTGTCTCATAGCCAATCATAAAACAGAATATATGGTAAAATCGACTAGATTAGGAAACGAGTCTTCCTATTGGCACATACTTTTTATATCAGTCAATTTGAATACTTGTCTCTAAATTTAGAGCCGATTCGACGCTTAACTGGTTATTATATGACCCACAATTATTTCTTTATTCATGTTTAATCGTTCTGGACAGTCCTCCTGCGAAGTTATTTGGAATGCTTCCTTGTCTATTCCATTGATTGCAAGAATTTCGTCAACCCTGTTCATCGTCTCGTCCTCAAGCCCTTCAGGGTCTCTTGTCAGAATCCAGGCAGACTCTATAAGTAAAAATAAAAAAATCTATTTTAACCCTTTATCAGAATTTTGAATTTGGGTTTCATGGTCTTTTTTTTTCAGAATTCATTGTAGCTCTATAAGTAGAAATGAAAAGCTCTACTATAACTAGGTTTTCAGACTTGTACTTCTGGATTTCTTGTTAGATTCAAGGACTATCAAATTAATATGACCTATGACCCAAAATATAAATTTAAAATATTTTATCCAAAAAATACATAAAATATACATCATAAACAATACCATTAATTAACAAACATAACCCTGTATACATGAATTGAAACGGAAGCAAAGCTTCTCATATCAGTTTTATGATGACAAGATTTTTACCGTCTGCAAAGAAGATATGTCTGACCCTCGCTGTTCTGTTTATAAAATCTACAGACGGAGACACGTTATTTAAGTTTAACGCTGGTATTTATGGTTACCCGCACCTCGCCATTAATTCTGGACGAGTCTATTTACCTGATTGGTACAGTCACAAAATACAGAGTAGGAATGATGAGCATCAAGTTATGTCAGAAATTGCAATAAAAGGGTCGGAGCCTGATGGAATCAGTATAGACCCTTATAACAACGTCTATGTATGTGCATATCAACATAACAAAGTTTATAAACTGGATTCTGATCTCACTCGATACAATTCCTTGTTGAATCGGACTACAGGTTATATCGAGAGTCCCCTGTGTTATTATAGAGACAAACTTTATGTTAGTCATCACAGGTCGTCATCTTTACAGAACATTGTTACTGTGGTCCGACTGCTGTAAATACGCATCGACCCGGACAGTTTATATAATTATAGATGTAATTCTGTCATCATACATTACATCTAGAACGCACTGTAACGTATCGTCACCATGGTTATCGTCTTACCTCATTCAGAACCCATTTCAGCCGATAAACTTCACGAATTCTACTGTTATGACAGTTTATAAAGGACGTCTGGCAGGATATGGGATTAATTATTATTCTCAACATTAAATCGCACATTTTGTAGTAAGCAAGCTGTCGTTAGAAATCTTATTATCATCTATTTAATTTATTCAATATGGTTTAAATCACACTGACTCCACCCCTTCCGTCCAAATTATTTGCTTTCAAAAATATAACTTTAGTTCCCCTCCCTTCTCTGACCAACTCAACAATTTTAGATATTCTATAAACATTATTTCAATTCAAAAGATGGATGTTTCAAACAGTGCTTATCCCGAAAAAACCTGACAGCAGTAGATATTTGTATGCATCATTATTGCCGTTCTGTATGTGATATTTTCTATAAAAAATGCTGTCAAATCATAGACTACCTCTCTTTGCATCTCCCCATGATTCAGACTCACATAAGTATATTTGGAGATTTTATTTTATATACGTGTTTGCATTTGTTAAATCTCCGATTCATTTTTATACGCCCGTCGAAGACGGGACGTATTATGGGATCACCCGTGGTGGGCGGGCGGGCGGGAGGCGTCCCCATTCTTTGTCCGGAACATATCTCCAAAACTATGCTAGCTACGGTTATGAAATTTCATGGGTATATAGATCTCATCAAGGCGAAGTGCAGTGCACAGGAATCATAACTCTCGCTTGCTTAATTTTTGAGTTATCGCCCTTTGTTGTTTTTCATACTTGAATTTTTTCCGGGGCATATCTCCAAAACTATACTAGCTAAGGTTATGAAACTTCATGGGTGGATAGATCTCATCAAGGGAGAGTGCAGTGCACAGGAATCATAACTCTTGCTTCCTTAATTTTTGAGTTATTGCCCTTTGTTGTTTTTCATACTTGAATTTTGTCCGGAGCATATCTCCAAGACTATACTAGCTAAGGTTATGAAACTTCATGGGTGGATAGATCTTATCAAGGGGGAGTGCAGTGCACAGGAATAATAACTCTTGCTTACTTGATGTTTGAGTTATTTCCCTTTGTTTATATTCATACTTGAATTTTGTCCAAAGCATATCTCCAAAACTATGCTAGCTATGGTTATGAAACTTCATGGGTTGATAGATCTCATTAAGGGGGAGTGCAGTGCAAATGAATCATAACTCTTGCTTGCTTAATTTTTGAGTTATTGCCCTTTGTTGTTTTTCATACTTGAATTTTGTCCGGAGCATATCTCCAAAACTATACTAGCTACGGTTATCAAATTTCATGGGTTGATAGATCTCATCAAGGGGGATTGCAGTGTACATGAATAAAAACTCTTGCTTGCTTAATTTTTGAGTTATTGCCCTTTGTTGTTTTTCATACTTGAATTTTTTCCGGAGCATATCTCCAAAACTCTACTAGCTACGGTTATGAAACATAAGGGGTGGATAGATCTCATCAAGGGGGAGTGCAGTGCACATGAACCTTAACTCTTGCTTGCTTAATGTTTGAGTTATTGCCCTTTGTTGTTTTTCATACTTGAATTTTGTCCAGTGCATATCTTGAAAACTATACTAGCTACGGTTATGAAATTTCATGCGTGGATACATTCTATCAAGGGGGAGTGCAGTGCATATAAATTGCAACTCTTGCATGCTTAATTTTTGACTTATTGCCTTTTGTTGTCTTTTTATACGTCCGTCGAAGACGGGACGTATTATGGGATCACCCATGACGTAAGGGCGGGCGGGCGGCGTCTAGTACTTTGTCCGGAGCATAACTTTGTCATCTCCAGTCCGATTGACTTGAAACTTGGCATTTGCGTTTGTTGCAATAATACAGAGTGCAGTGCAAAAAAAACATAACTCTACCTCGTGCTGTCTTTGAGTTATTTCCCTTCAATCGTCATTTTTACAGTATTTTCTGCTTGTCCGGAGCACAACTTTGTCATCTCCAGTCCGATTGACTTGTAACTTGGCATTTGTGTTTGTTGCAATAATACGGAGTGCAGTGCAAAAGAACCATAACTCTACCTCGTGCTGTCTGAGTCATTTCCCTTTGTCATTTTCACAGCATTTTCTGCTTGTCCAGAATATAACTTTGTCATCTCAAGTTAGAACGACTTCAAACTTGGTATGCATGTTTGTTGCAATATTACGGAGTACAATGCGCAAGAACAATAACTCTACCTAGCGCAGATTTTAAGTAATTCCACTTTGATCTTCATTTTTACAGTCCAGTTCTTTGTCCAGAGCTTAACTTTGTCATCTCCAGTCCGATTGACTTGAAACTTGGCATTTGTGTTTCTTGCAACAATACGGAGTGCAGTGCGAAAGAACCATAACTCTACCTCTTGCTGTCTTTGAGTTATTTACCTTTGATCATCATTTTTACAGCGTTTTCTGCTTGCCCGGAGCATAACTTTGTCATTTTTAGTCTTGAACATCTTCAAATTTGGTATGTATGATTGTTGAAAAATTATGGAGTGCAGTGCACAAGAACCATAACTCTTCCTAGCACGAATTTTGAGTTATTCCCCCTTTGATCTTTATTTTTATAGCATTTCTTGCTTGTCCGGAACATAACTTTGTCATCTTAAGTAGGAATGACTTGAAATATGGTATGCTTATTTGTTGCAATATTTGGAAGTGCAGTGCACAAGAATTGTAACTCTACCTCTTGCTGTCTTTGAATTATTTCCCTTTGATCGTCATTTTTACAGCATTTAGTGCTTGTCTGGAATATTACTTTGTCATCTCAAATCAGAACGACTTCAAACTTGGTATGCATGTTTGTTGCAATATTACGGAGTACAGTGCGCAAGAACAATAACGATTCTGAGTAATTCCACTTTGATCTTCATTTTTACAGTATTTCTTGCTTCTCTGGAATGGAACTTTGTCACCTCAAGTCAAATTGACTTGAGACTTGGTAAACATGTTTGTTGCAGTTACGAAAAGTGCAATGCACTGGAACGGCAACCTTACGCAATGCCCTTCTGGAATTATTCCTTATTCATTATTTTTTTCCCCCAGCTTTTCATGCTTCTCTACAATATAACTTTGTCTTTTCATGTTGGAATGACCTGAAACTTTATATGCATGTTTCCTTAACATTAGAGGAGACATTCATGACTATTTCAATCACTTACATGATTTCTGCTGCACTACTATTTTCCTCTACCTGCCCTTTACGATTATTATCCCCCCTCGACAACTGGCGGTTGGCCCCCGCCACTCGGAGCCTTAGAAATTGATGGCTGCCTTCGCCTCTGTGGCATATGGGTGGTAAAAGTCCCCAGAAACAGAGGAGACCGATAATAATAAAACTAAAATTAATAAAACAGGTCCAAAATAATTCAATTCAAAGTAAATACTAGAAAAAATATGACAATAACAAAATCAACCTATATATGAAAATAAAAATACTAGAGTCAATTCGATTAAATATTTCCAAAAAAAAAAATTAACAAACCCAAAATTAAAACATAAAAGTGGCTGAAGAACAATACAAATTAAGATCAAATGATTTCCAAAACAAATTTTTCATTCCAAAAGTGATTTTTATTTTTTCATTTTTTGAAGACATATCTTTCCTATACACTTTCCTGTCTCATATACTAACATGCTCATTTGTGTGTGTATCATCTGTGCCAGTGGGTAGCACACTGGACGAAGAGTATAACAGCATCTGTGTATAACATCTATGTTTTGTTCTTGTATTCGTCAACACCTTTTCCAATCTCTAGCACTATATGTTTAAAGAATTTGAAACATTTGGCATACTTGTATTTAGAACCTTACCTACAAGTAGAGATCTACAATGGGAACTACAAGTAGACATCTAGAGTTATGAGCTCTAATCATTAAAGTTATCATGCTAACACTCTATATCTAAAGCTTTCTTGATTGAAAATATTTCATTGAGCAAACTTTCTTCTGATAAAAGATTTCTGTCTTTGATTCAGAAGCCACTTGTTTGCCGTGGGTGGCAAAAGGGGATCCTGGTAGTTGAGAGTGCCCAGGGATCTCCAGCACTCAACACACTACTTTGGCCCTGGCCTCGGATAGACGAGAGGGATGGGTTAGGCCCGACCCGTCTCAATCGGCTCGGTCGTGCCTAGCTTTTAGGATTACATACTTTTATCTATATTTCTTTCTTTGTATCTTATGATACCAACCGGGTTAGATTTTTTCTTTTTTCTTATCTTTTACATTGTTTTCCTTTATAAAGCGGCGGCTGATGGGCTAATTAATAGACCTATAGTTTCTCTTCACTTAAGGTTTGTTAAGTATAATAGCTATGTAGCTCTGGCGTCGGAAATAGGAAATCCATTTCCATTAGACGTCCCCTTGTAGGGCTCCGAGGAGGGTGGAGCGCATAGCTATTGAAATTACAGTATCAAAATCATGGCTTCCCAAAACAAAAGACCCCGACCGAATAACGAAAACGAAACGTCTTACTTAAACAACACAAAGTTCTTGGTTATTAAAAGTGAGGAGGCAAAGCCCATCACATCTCTGTCTCCCTTCATAATAGAAAAACAGATAGAAAGTTTGATAGGCACTCCAAAATCAGTTAAAAAATTAAAAAACGAACTACTACTCATTGAAACATCAAGAGCAAGTCAGGCTGAATCTTTATTAAAAGTTAAAAAGTTTTACAACTTGAAAGTCTCAGTCTCAGAACACAACTCGCTTAACAAATCCAGAGGAATTGTGAAAGACAGGGTACTGAAAGGAGAAACAGAGGAAAAAATTGTTGAATATCTTGCACCGCAAGGAGTTGTTGCGTGCAAGAGATTCAAAATAAAAAAAGATAATGTTCAACTTGAAACCAATACACTACTCCTCACTTTTAACACCACCACTTTGCCTCAGAGTATTAGAATCTTTTATCGTACAGTACCAGTGGAACAGTTCATCCCAAATCCTTTGCGCTGTTTTAATTGTCAAAAATTTGGACACCACGAAGACAACTGCAAGCTCACAGATGCAGTAATCTGTGATAGATGTGGTGAATCCAAACACACATCTAGCATCTGCCAAAGACCTTTCAAATGTGTAAATTGTGGTAAAGATCACAGTGCAAGATCAACCAACTGTGAAGTCTGGAAAAGAGAAAAAGAAATTATGAGAATTAAAACAATAAGAAAGATTTCGTACTTTGAGGCAAAAAAACAATATGAGACAGCTTTTGAACCTAGGTACTCTAAGATAGTTCAATCAGCAACAGCAAAACCTCAGACGAGAACTTGTGGAACACAGTATGATCCCGTGGATTTTGAGCAAGGCGCTAAACCTTCCTCGAAATCTACGTCTCCATCTGTCCAACCACCTCGAACATCTGAAACAGGTTCAAAAACTAACCAAACAAAAGACTCTAGTAGATCAAGATCAGCTTCTAGAGCTAATTCATGCCCTACATCACCAAATAAAAGCCAGAAAAATAAACCAGATAAAAAAGAAAAAGATAAACAACAATCAAATAGACAGAAGAAAGGGTCACAGGATCCTATTAAGCTGGCAAATAAATTTGAAAGTTTAGAAGATATGGAATTGGAAATTGACTCCTCAGTCAAATAACTTTTAAGTAAATTCAAACTCCCAATACACAAGTATAATGGGTCAAAACTCAATTTTACAATGGAATTGTAGAGGTCTAAAAGCCAACTTTAATGAACTACTAATTCTTTTATCTTTATTAAATCCACAAATTTGTTGTCTTCAAGAAACCTTTATAACCCCCAATGATGACTTGGAAGTTCGCAATTATTCTTCCTATCACTACATACATAATGATTGCCAAAGAGCATCTGGTGGTTCTTCTATCATAATACATTCTACGGTACCTCATCGTAAGATAGACTTAAACACAAATCTACAAGCAATAGCAATAAAAGCATCTTTAAATAAAACTATAACAATATGCTCTATCTATATCCCACCAAATAAAAGAATAGATCAAAATGATTTAGAAAATCTTTTACTACAACTACCTCAACCTTACATCATATGTGGTGATTTTAATGGACATAGCGAATTATGGGGTTGTTCAGATACCAATGATAGAGGTAAAATAATTGAAGATTTCATTGCAGAGAATAATTTATGTCTATTTAATTCCAATCAACATACATACCTGCATCCTGGATCAGGTTCTTTCACAGCAATAGATCTTTCACTCTGCCATCCTTCCTTGTACCTTGATTATGAATGGAAAGTATGTGAAGATTCTCATGGAAGTGATCATTTTCCTATCATTATACAAGAAACTGAGAAAACAGAAGATGAGAAAATTCCAAAATGGAATTTTAAAAAAGCTAACTGGGAAAAATTCAATATTCTTTGCCATGAAAAATTACTGATTGACAATTTTGAAAATTCAGAAGATCCAATGCTTTCTTTTACTGAAACTTTAATTGACATATCAAATCAGTGCATCCCGAAGATTTCAACAAATACTTTTAAGAAGAAAAAGCCATGGTTTAATGATGATTGTAAAGAAGCTATTAAAAAACGTAAAGACAGTTTAAAACGTTTCAAACAATATCCAACAAAAACAAACTTAAATGTTTGTAAAATTATGAGAGCTAAGGCTCGACGTACTATTAAACAAGCAAAACGATCATCTTGGAAAGATTTCATTTCTAAACTTAATGCTAGAACTCCCATGACAACCATGTGGAATATGTTAAGGAAAATAAATGGAAAGAATCAAACCATGAAACACTCGCATATCAAGGTAGATGACAAAAACTATGAAAGTAAAGAAGAAATCGCTAATATCCTGGGTAAAACTTTCAAAACAAACTCCTCGTCTGCAAATTATAATCCACAATTTAAAAAACATAAGCAAGAAGCAGAAATGGAAGAACTTAATTTTGAAACGGATACAAATGATAACTACAACTTACCTTTCACACTATCGGAACTTGAAAATTCTCTAAAAAATGCTCATGATTCTGCTGCAGGTGCAGATGAAATACTCTATCAACTTTTAAAACATTTGCCTCGTATTTCATTACAAACTCTGTTAAACATTTTTAACATTATATGGGAACAAGGCACCTTCCCGAAAAGTTGGTCCAAAGCTACAATCATTCCAATTCCTAAGCCAAATAAAGATCATACAAATCCAACAAATTATAGACCCATAGCTTTAACTAGTTGTATATGTAAGACCATGGAGAGAATGATAAACAATAGACTTAATTTTTACCTCGAATCCAATAATATTATATCGGAACATCAATCGGGGTTCCGAAAAAACAGAAGCACGACAGATCAGTTAGTACGATTAGAATCTTTTATCAGAAATGCTTTTGTAAAGAAACAACATGTAGTTGCCATATTTTTTGATCTAGAAAAAGCTTATGACACCACATGGAAACATGGCATCTTAAAAGATATTCATAAAATTGGATTAAGGGGAAATCTACCCAAGTTTATTTCAAACTTTTTATCAAATAGATGTTTCAAAGTTAAGGTAGGCACATCTTTTTCTGATGACTATGAACAAGAACAGGGAGTTCCTCAAGGAAGTATCCTCTCACCTACTCTGTTCAATATCAAGATTAACAATATTGTAAAATGTTTAGATGACGATGTGAACTGTTCCTTATATGTGGATGATTTTTTAATATGTTACAGGTCCAAAGATATGAAAACAATTGAAACTAAGCTTCAAAATAATTTAGACAAAATTGAGAAATGGACTATAGAAAATGGTTTTAAATTTTACAAGACAAAGACAAACTGTGTACACTTCTGCCAAGAGCGCAGGTGGCACTTGGATCCATTATTGAAAATATATAATAGTCCAATTCCAATAGTAGATCAAGCAAAATTTTTAGGAGTTATCTTTGACAAAAAACTTTCTTTCATTCCACATATTAATGCTTTGAAACTGAAATGTCAAAAAGCTTTGAATGTTTTAAAAGTACTTTCTCACTCTGACTGGGGAGGAGATAAAAAAACTATTTTAAATCTATACAGATCTCTAATACGTTCAAAACTGGATTATGGATGTATTATATATGGCTCTGCAAGGAAAAGCTACCTAAAAAAGTTGGACACTATTCATCATCAGGGTCTTCGGTTAGCTTTGGGAGCTTTCCGAACGTCACCTGTCACAAGTTTGTATTCAGAGGCCCAGGAGCCATCCTTATATGAAAGAAGGAAAAAACTATCCTTACAGTACGTAACTAAACTGGCTTCAAATACAAAGAATCCGGTTTACAATGACATTTTTAATTCACCAAACAAAATACTTTTTCAAAATAAACCTAATTTTATCAAACCACTTGGTCTAAGAGTTGAACCTCTTTTTGATGAATCAAATATAAATGTAAAGAATATTAAGCCCTTTAAACTTCCTGTAAAAGAGCCGTGGACCATAGATCCACCAAATATTATTTTTGATCTCAACGTAAATAAGAAATCAGTTACAAATCCATTATTTTATCAAAATAAATTTTTAGAAATCAAATCACAGTATAAAGATTACATTTCAATTTATACTGATGGTTCGAAACAAGATAATAAAGTTGGTTGCGCTTCAGTACACAAGCAAGAAACTGCGAAAATAAGGCTACCAGATCATAGCTCTATTTTTTCAGCAGAAGCTGTGGCTTTAAACATTGCTCTCTGTTCAATACAAAACAATAATAACAAGAAATTCATAGTTTTTTTCTGATTCAATGTCAGTTTTACAATCTTTAAAACATCCTGATAACCCAAATCCATTGATTCAACAATTTTTCAGAAAAAATGTTTATTTAAGTAGATCAAAGTCAATAATATTCAGCTGGATACCCAGCCACATTAATATAAAAGGTAATGAAATAGCTGATCAAGAAGCAAAGGATGCCGTAAATATGAACATAGCCAACATAAAAATTCCTTATACTGACAAAAAACAAGAAATAAATGAATTTATCAAGTCTGAATGTCAAATTAAATGGCAACAATGTTTTAACAACAAGCTTTTAGCGATCAAGCCAAATTTTAATGATAAATATGAATTTTATTGTAACCGAAAAAGTCAAGTAATTTTAACAAGATGTCGTGTGGGACACTCAAGGTTTTCACATGTGCATCTTTTAAATAATGAGAGAGCACCACAATGTATAAACTGTAATGAGCCTTTAACTATAAAACATATTTTATTAAACTGTAAAAATTTCGACCGTATACGGTCAAAACATTTTAGTGTTGATAGCTTACAAAACTTATTTTTACATGTACAACAGAATAACATTTTAGAATACCTAAAAGAGATAGATTTTTATAATAAAATATAGACTAATATAGATTTTAAGTATCAAATTAACACTTTATTATTCCATTTCTAAATATTACCTTCATGCGCGCTAAATGACCACAGCTGTCGATGCGCCTTAAAACAACAAATAATAAATAAATAAATAAATACAACTGGCGGTGGGACGGGCGTATCTTGCGACAATTTGCCGCTCTTGTTGTGTTTTACAAAGGGAGAAAGATGGATTGTTCTTCATTTGAAAAGTGTTTATCTTCTTTTACCTTATTCGTTCATTTTTTATTCAAGACGACTAATTTCCCCTGATCATTAGATTTTGTTTGCATTTTGTTGTTGCTACGTCTTAAATGAAGCTCTTTATATCAATGATTTTTTCAGTTGGAGGCTACATATTCCATTAAAAAGATACTGTAAAAAGAGCTTACTTCTCGCACTTCTCTCATTTAATGACGGTTTGCCAGTTTTTTTCATACTCAGTCCAGTGATAGCCTCAATAACTTTTGAAGTTGAGTTCTGCAGTAAAATCTGAACTGTCTCCTTAAATACATAAGGATAACTTTCAATGCCCCCGAAAAAATCTAGGCACAAAGTTTTTCGTTAAGTCCGTCCGTCAGTCCATCTGTCTCTCTATCCGTCCGTCAGTCTGCCCAAACTGTCCCCCCGTCCGTCCGTCTGATTTCGTGTCCGTCCATAACTTCTTTTCCCTATCACTTAATTTTGAAATAACTTTGTACAAATGTTAACCACATCAAGTAAATTTGTCATGCGCAAGAGTCATGTCCAAAGGTTAAAGGAGTTTTTGATAGAATAGTATTCGTGTCCTGCCTGTAATTTCGATTACTGATCAATATCGAGACATCCTTGCAATATTATCAACCACATATAGAAAATTATCCTTGAGAAAAGTGGATGGGGTAATTTGATATGATTTCAGCTTCTAAGACTAAATTGCAAATATCTTCCATTTGACGCTGCAATGGATAAACATTCATTACATGTAGGTACAAGCTCTTTGTGAGGGTATCAATGATGCAGAGAATTTAGCCTAGCATTCTTCAGCAATAAATTTATAATCACCTGTACGTCGTACCTAAATTTCGCTTTTTTGTAGCTCCAACTTTGCGGAAAACCATAACATTGTTTAATTATTTTATAGAAAACTAGGATGTGTTTATATTATGTAGAAGACATTCCAAAATTATGAGCAATTTATTCTGCGATAAACGACGCTAGAATTTTTTGCCCTTTAAAAAGTTAAAATTGCTAATTTTTCTTATATTCTGTATTTGACGATACCTACAGTAAAATTCGGAGGACCAGAGTCAATCAAACCTAAATCGTATAGATTTTTGTCAGGGGTAGTTATATAATAAATCATTGCGTGGTGACCTTGACCTTTTTCACGGTCATAGTGAGTTCGGATTTATGACTCTTATAATAATGGCTCTTATAATAATGGCTCTTATGTAATTCTCTTAATAGGGTTGAATTCACTAATTTCAAGTCCCAGTTTAGGATATCCCATTTACAGGATACCAGAATTTTGTTTGCCTGTTAGTAAGGTTTGATATTGATGTCATGATACTGAATGACAGTTTGATGATCTTGACCTGTTTTCATAATCATCATGAGACTCGGAGCTCTTTTCTAGATATTCTGTTTCGCTTATTGTGGAGTTAATTATGTTTCATGGAATTCATTCAAATATAACTTACGTAGATGTTTGTCAGGATCAAGTTTCAAGTTACTGTTCGGCTCCCCAGATAAATTGCTCCGCCTTGCCCGATAAACTTAACCCATCCAAGACACCAACGATCTATTCGCTGTTTCTAAATCTATCCGATGGTTTTGATAATTAAAGTTGTGTTAAAGTTACCCTAGAAGTAATCAATATTGTATGAGTAAATTGAAATTTTAAAGTGTTGTTGTTGTTGTTGTTGTCGTTCAAATAACACGTTGACTGATGAGATCACTGGGCTACATATACTTTCTGATTAGAACCGAATAGATACGAATAATAGAATGATTTTGTATCACTTATCTGAAAAATACAAAAGACATGTTCATGTCGTTGTGTGGGCCACTTAGCAATTGTACAAACAGAGTATATATACCTCTCAAAGTAATCAAAATCAGAAGTAGCTTCTTTTCTAAGTTCTGTATTTAGTTTGATGTATGGTTCTATCCAAGGTTGCTCATTTAATTCTATAACTATGGATTTTTGTAACTTTCATTCCTGGTTTTTTTTTGTTTTTTTTGTGAAGATCTAGGTTTCGATAATGGATTACATACTTTGTTTTGTTCATCAGATTAGAAATTAACGTTTTTAATACACTTTCGTTTTTTAACCATTCCATTTGATATGAAGAGAGCCAATCTGGTTTAACTGAAAGCTTTTTAGAAGCAAGAGGATAATTATTATCTGATTTATGTAATTCTTTAGGATATTCAAGATATACTTTGAGGATATACAGTGTGTCCCAAAATATATGTTACACTTTTAATCACGAATTGTCTGCGCTTAATCCCAAGGAAAATGTTAATGAATTACATCATTCAAAAGATGAGTCTTCAAAGTTTTTCTTCAATAGCGCCAAAGCGTCAGGCGACGTCAAAGTAACGTCTAATGACGTCATCAATTATGTCATTTATTCTGCCCTTGTTTTGAAATGGCTGATCAAGCTAATATAGTTCAGCTTTATTTTGAACATGGGAAATCAACCACGGCTTTAATTCGATTAATGAAAAAACATTACCCTGCTGACGAAATACCATCTAGACAACAAGTTTTACGTTTAGTAAGAAAATTCCAGGAATATTAGACTTTATTAAATAGACAGGAGAAGCCACAATACAGGCCGACCACATGCAGCCCGCTCAGAAGACGTTGTAAAAAAGGTGCGACAAGCAGTCGAAGAAACACCAAGAAATTCCATCAGAAAGGTTCTACAGGATGTTTCCAATGTAACTCAAGTTAGTAAGTCAAGTGTTCACAGAATTTAGCGATTTTTTTATTTGAACTTTTATCCCTACAAAATACAGTTGATGCAACGTTTGAAAACATTTTGGGACACACTGTATCCTTTGCCTGATTTTTTCTTTTTTTTTTTCAATCCATCGAAATCCGGAATTGGGTAATGCTGTACTCATTGCAACAGCATACAAGTTGTTTGCATCATAGTACATTTGGTAGTTATTTTCTTTCTCTGGATTATATTTATTTAGATACGGATTATTTGCTTTTGCTTTTTTAAACCATATGTGCTCCTCTTATTCCTTTTTATACGCCCGTCGAAGACGGGACGTATTATGGGATCACCCGTGGCGGGCGGGCGGGCGGACTGGCGGACAGCGTCCCCATTCTTTGTCCGGAGCATATCTCCAAAACTATGCTAGCTACGGTTATGAAATTTCATGGGTGGATAGATCTCATCAAGGCGGAGTGCAGTGCACAGAAATCATAACTCTTGCTTGCTTAATTTTTGAGTTATTGCCCTTTGTTGTTTTTCATACTTGAATTTTGTCCAAAGCATATCTCCAAAACTATGCTAGCTACGGTTATGAAATTTCATGGGTGAATAGATCTCATCACGGCGGAGTGCAGTGCACAGGAATCATAACTATCGCTTGCTTAATTTTTGAGTTATTGTCCTTTGTTGTTTTTCATACTTGAATTTTGTCCGGAGCATATCTCCAAAACTGTACTAGTTACGGTTATGAAATTTAATGGGTGGATAGATCTCATCAAGGGGGAGTGCAGTGCACAGGAATCATAACTCTTGCTTACTTAATTTTTGAGTTATTGCCCTTTGTTGTTTTTCATACTTGAATTTTGTCCGGAGCATATCTCCAAAAGTATACTAGCTAAGGTTATGAAACTTCATGGGTGGATAGATCTCATCAAGGGGGAGTGCAGTGCACAAGAATCATAACTCTTGCTTACTTAATTTTTGAGTTATTGCCCTTTGTTGTTTTTCATACTTGAATTTTGTCCGGAGCATATCTCCAAAAGTATACTAGCTAAGGTTATGAAACTTCATAGGTGGATAGATCTTATCAAGGGGGAGTGCAGTGCACAGGAATCATAACTCTTGCTTTCTTAATGTTTGAGTTATTTCCCTTTGTTTATATTCATACTTGAATTTTGTCCAAAGCATATCTCCAAAACTATGCTAACTACGGTTATGAAACTTCATGGGTGGATAGATCTCATCAAGGGGGAGTGCAGTGCGAAAGAACCATAACTCTACCTCGTGCTGTCTTTGAGTTATTTCCCTTTGATCGTCATTTTTACAGCATTTTCTGCTTGTCCGGAGCATAACTTTGTCATCTCCAGTCCGATTGACTTGAAACTTGGCATGTGTGTTAGTTTCAATAATACGGATTGCAGTGCAAAAGAACCATAACTCTACTTCGTGCTGTCTTTGAGTTATTTCCCTTTGATAGTCATTTTTACAGCATTTTCTGCTTGTCTGGAGCATAATTTTGTCATCTCCAGTCCGATTGACTTGAAACTTGGTATGCATGGTTGTTGCAATATTACAGAGTACAGTGCGCAAGAACAATAACTCTACCTAGTGCGGATTTCGAGTAATTCCACTTTGATCTTCATTTTTACAGTATTTCTTGCTTGTCTGGAACGGAACTTTGTCACCTCAAGCCAAATTGACTTGAGACTTGGTAAACATGTTTGTTGCATTACCTGCCCTTTACGATTATTATACCCCCTTGACAACTGGCAGTGGGACGGGCGTATCTGAATTTGCCGCTCTTGTTCTATCATCAGATGCAAATCAAAATCAGTCAGAAGTTTTTTTTTTTTTTTTTTTTTTTTTTTTTTTTAATATTGCGTCAAACAATAATCCTGGAGCAGTATACTAACGAAGTGGTCAAGTTTGTAGTATTTGAGACATGTTCATCTGATTTCTTGAAAAAAAATCGGCAAGCAAGACTACATCAGTTTTTGGATATAAATCATGAACCAATTTTTTGCAGTTTCTTTTTTTACCAGATTTCCTTTGCGAATTCGAAATCTTTTTTAGGCACACTTCCATCGTTTAGTTTTGAATAAAATGCTGAGATTGGTGGTAACTCTGTTTCCTCAAAATTTTCAAATGAATCAAGATATTCATATGAAAATATTCCTTTTCTTGTAAGAAGATCTGTGATTTCACCAAAAGCTTCTTTTGTTAATTTAAATGCTGATTTCCAAAAGAAATTACAAGACCTGCAAGAGATGATGCCATAAACTGAAGATTGAAGAATTTAAGTTGACCGACACTGAATGATATATTTTTTTCATTATATTTGCTATACATGTAATGTTTTCTTTGGTGTTTTGTAATTTTCTTATCATCAGATGACTGTCATACAAGAGGAATCTTTGTTCTTCCTAGTTTTATTTGTTATTTGTAACGGGATTTATGTGCTGATCCTCTGAATTTACCGGTAAATTGATCTCTTGCTTTGTCTTTTATCTTTTCTATTTGCTTTTTCATATTCAACAAACGTGTGTGTTGGTTTAATATTTTTCATCTTCCTCTGTCAATATAATTGGTTTAAGATTTGAAAACTTATCATTTATGTTTGAAACCTCACATTCCAAGTGATTTAAAAATATTCACCCCCTCTTGACCTCTGTAGATTACAGGTTTGTTAGATTTTCCATAATATCTTACAACTTGATATCTAAATCCACATGCTTCGTGTTCATCAGTTATTTCTGTCTTGTCTCCTTTTAATCCTGATTTTGATAAAGCGATGCTTTCAAAATCTGCATATATTACAAAGGAAAAGGTAATTTGTTACGATGGTTTTTGAAGTACATTTTGTCCCTACTTTTTTTTTCCATTTCAATTCTCATTGGTAATTTATTTATTCCTTCACAATCTTCATTATGTTCTTTAAGTAAATGTTTTTTTGAAAAGCCACAGAGACATCTGTCACATTCTTTTATGTCTTATCTTGTTTTATTTGTTCGATGATTATTGATTTTTTGTCATTAAATAAAGTCGATTGGTCTTTGTATGGTGTGTTTTGAAATAATTACATAATGGTTTTCTGATAAGAATGGTTTTTATTCTTCCTCAGCTCGCCTTTGAAGTTCTTGATCTACCATATCAATGGACTCTTCGAACTCGTTTTCTGTTCTTTCTTTTTGCCTTAATTTCTTTCTTCGTCGCTTTTCCCGTTTCTTATTAATCTTCTCCTCAACTTTTTTTCTCCTCCATCTTCTTCTTAGAGGATGTTTCTTCTGGTAATTTTTAAGCAAGAAGTGCTTTATCCAATGTAGAATCGCTAATTCTACCTTCGCTGTGTAATTAAAGTAAGTTTCCAACTGTTTGAGCTGACATTTTTATTATATCTTTTTTTTTTATGTTATGAGATACAATTATCATTCGTTTTCTCATATATACATATATATGTGTGTGTGTGTGTGTGTGTGTGTGTGTGAGATAGAAATCATTATTCTCATGTTTTATACCTGAGCTGAAATAAATAACTTTTTTGACTCTATATTTTTCCTGTGGGTATATGTTTGGCGTGGGAGTTTTGGCTATATTATTGGCTCATTCTAAAAATCAGTTATTCATTTTGTACTCAAATAATAGAGTCGAGCACGAAGGGCAAAGACGACATTTTTTAAGTTGGGAAAAAAATTAAGTAACTAAGATTAGTTATGGGAAAAATTGATGGATTAAAAAAATAAATATTTTGAGTGGTTTTGTGGGAATAATGAAAGGAATAAAAGTAAAAAAAAATCCAAATTGAGCCAAAACTCTTCACCTCACATATATATCAGTTTTCAGCAATATATTTGTTTGTTCAATTTTGATGTAACAAAGATTTAGATTGTTTTGGCCAAATCTGATCTATTTCCGTAGAAAAAATTATGAATAAGCAGAAAAATATCCATGCTTTCAATGCCTTCGTTTTAGAATTTCCACAGGGCGAGTCCAGAACTCCTCGACCCCAAACCTGGACCCGCCCTTGGACCCATTGAGAAATATTTTACTTTAGAAATCATCTCTTTAAAAAGTATTCCTTTGACTGGTCTCTGTAAAGGATATATTTCTTTAGACATACAAAATTATAGGGCGTTTTAGTTGCAATACCACGTTTTGTACAGTTTAACATGGGTCTACAATGTCCGTAACGGTAATTAAATCTGGAACCCCATTAATATGTGATTCGCTGTGATACGAATGGGATGTAAAACCATGCTCAGTCAATCTATTCAACAATAGTAGCAATTTACAGATAACTCTCTAGACAGTACCTGCAATACTCGACGTGCAGATTCTAGCTAGACAGCCGAAGACTGATATATAAAGTCCATCCCGAGAATACGACTTGGCAACCATACGTGTCGAGATGAATTAATTTCATAATGAAATAAGAGCCTTTTCAATTTGTTTTCCAGCAAAAAGCAGTACGCCTATGACATATCCTGACACTTTATTTTATCTTTTTTCAGCTGCAAATATAAAAAGTAAAAATTCCAGCTCTTTTGACGGCTGAATTTAGAATCCTCTTAAATTTTTGCTTCAAAGCCGACTGAATTGGGCGGTAGACAGGTCCTTTGACATGCAGAAAATGTAAAGGGAGCAAAAAGTTTTTACCCATATGAGCCTGCGCGGACTGCGCAAGCTGACATGGGTCGATACTTTTTGCAGACACGGTAAAGAGTCTTTGCAGCCTGATCTTGATCCATAACTGTTTTTGCATATGGCGCTGAAAAGGTTTTAAGTCCATAATTAGACATCAAGTTCATTGAATAGGGTAAGATATTCAAATTTTACATCAAATTTGTCCCTCATAACGATTATTCTGTCGTTTCATTGTATGACAGCAAAACTATCCATAAATAACAACAGCAGCGTCTTGGGTGAAGAGAGTATGCAAATAACAAAAAATATTTGCAGGAAAAGAGATTGAGAAAAACGGATAATATTGTGGATAAAAACCGTTAAAACCACCAGTCAGAATGTTAAGCAGTGTTTTATATCAAACCTGAATTCATATTGTTTTTTCACATTTCACGAGAAAGTTTTTAAACTCTTGTGCTGCAAGTTTGTTTCTGTGGGTAAAGATCAAAGCTTATAAATCTCTTTACCAAATAATATGTTTTTAGGACCCAAAGCCTTTGAAAACATAGTTGAAGGACGAGAAAATGCTTGTATTACATGGCAACATAAATTGACACTTAATTAGTTTTCTTTTATCGTATTCGTAAGTTCCCGTGCAGTATATGGAATTGTTACTTATGTGCCGAGGTAAGATTATTGCATAGGCAAATGTAGATTGGTTACCACCCATGATACAGCAAACTGTATAGGGATCAATACAAGCGACTGATAGAATAATGGGAAGTCACTCTTATGTACCTTACATGCAGGTGAGATCACTCTCGTTTCTTGTGGTCTCTAACGCAGATCAAAGAGCAAATTGAAGTGATTTTTGTGATTTGGTGATTTGAAAAATTTAATAAATTGTATAGTACATGTGTTAACTTGCTTTGTAACATGCAACAACTTGGTCACTAATCCATGTTGTTACCATAACGCACACTGTCTAATTTGCACAGAGAAAAATACATCAAACTGCATCGTCTTTCACCAGCGGAGACTTTAGCTGGCCCCTGTTGTATACGCATAATAATCGATCACCTGCATCAATAGTGGTAACCAATCTACCGCAGCCAGATGTAATATATAAAATTCACCCCTATTGGCTAATCTAGCTCATTTAGTTTATCAAATGATCGTCAAAATATCCCCTACCGGTCGTGTATCTGTATGTGTAAAACAGGGACCAGTTTAATGCAAATGTCTTCATGTAACTTTGTAAAACAATAACCAACAACAACAACAAACAAACAACAACAAGTCCTGTTTTTTAAATGCCAGTGTCATATTTCACGAAGAATTGCTTTAGTAGCTACAGAAAACTTGGATATATAGACTGAAATAATTTTAAAAGGTGAATGATTCACGGTAAAACTACTTAATAGACAGAAGATATCGTCTTTTGAATCAATAAGATCAGATGTGTTGTTTAAAGGTTTCACTGAATCTTTTCAAGGAGTGTACAGAGCTTTGTTCAAATACCATGTCATACATTTCAAAACATTGACACTGTAAAGTATTTTCTCGGGTTTATCAAAACAGTACTGTTTACATTTTTCACTATACCACTCGGAATAAAATATAGATATCGTTAGTAAAACTTCACTTTACAGATCGTTCAAAGTGATTCTGCTTGTCTTAAATTCAGAGGTGAGTATTCCTACTGGCTGAGGGGACCTGTCTTGTAGCCAATCATAAAACAGAATCTATGGTAAAACTGACTAGATTAAGAAACGAGTCTTCTAATTGGCACATACTTTTTGTATCAGTCAATTTGAATATTTGTCTCTAAATTTAGAGCCGATTCGACGCTTAACTGGTTATTATATGACCTACAATTATTTTTTGATTCATGTTTAATCGTTCTGGACAGTCCTCCTGCGAAGTTATTTGGAAAGCTTCCTTGTCTATTCCATTGATTGCAAGAATTTCGTCAACCCTGTTCATTGCCTCGTCCTCAAGCCCTTCAGGGTCTCTTGTCAGAATCCAGGCCGACTCTGTAAATAAAAGATAAAAGCTCTAATTTTACCCTACATCAGAATTTTGAATTTGGGTTTCATGGTCTTTTTTTCAGAATCCATTCTAGCTCGATAAGTAGAAAGAAAAATATCTACTTTGACTAGACTTCAAGATTTCAGACTTGTACCTCTGGGTTTCTTGTTAGACTCCGGGATTTTAAAGCTCAGCTTTTTATCAAATGACAAAAGTTCAGCCTTGTTCATATCAAAAACAGAGGGCCATCAAATTAATATGACTCAAATGATCAATTAAAACATATCAAATTCAAGAAATACATATAACATGTATTATAAACAATGCAATTAATTAACAAACATAACCCTGTACATATGAATTGGACCGGAAGCAAAGCTTTCAGAGTTCTTCTCCAATTAACTTAAATGATAGGATATGGATTTCTTAGACTAGAAAACATTGCGTAAAAGAAAAAAATTATGGTAAACAGCATTTTCTCCTTTCACCATAGTGTATTTCTCCTTTTAAGTCCTTGCACCAAGAGTCATCAAACAGGATTTTTTTTGTTTCGTTTTGTTTTGTTCTTTTTCTTTTTTTCTCGCCCGAATTGTTTTATTATGTATGGAATGTCTAGCAGGAGCACTGCATGCAGGTTCCAACGCTCGGCTTTATTCGTCAAACCTCGGGTGATCCTTTGGTTTTGTCCCTCGGCTGTAACTATCGACTTGTGTCCATGATATACACCTAACATTTCTTTGCCGAAATAGACCGTTTTACTGCTCTAAAAGCTATAAGACTTCGCTTTTTTCCACCATTTTTTCAAAAATCATTTTTGGTTTGTTTTGGTTTGTATTGGAGTTTAACGCCATTTTAACAGCTCAGGTCATATCATGGCGGTCAGTGACGCACCAATGTGTTTCCCGGCTTTCCCATGCCAATACTGACACAACTTCCTTTTCACAGCCATTGACTACTTTTCTCACATGCATCAGAGGTGAGAGGCAAAAAATTGCCGGAAAGAAAGTTCGCTGCAACTGTGTATCGAACCCGCAACCTTCAGGTCACGAGTCAGATACGCTAACTACTGAGCTACCCGGCCCGGCGAAAGCCATTTCTAGATGGGTCGTTTAAAATCGGTATTGTGTGGTAAAGGGTTAAACTTTCCTCATTACTTGCGTGGATACTGCTTAGATTTCAAGAAAGCAATCACCAAGAATGTTAATGATGAATTAAAAATTATTTCCCACATTCGGTAAAAAATGAAATATTTTAACTGCACTCTTTGCCATACAATCATGAGTTTTGAAGACCTTGCTGGAAAGATCATTTGAAAACATTGAGGTAAAAAGAGAAAATTTTTTCCTTTTCCCAAAACGTTTTCTACTATCTCAATTACAAATCTCATCATTTGATTCCCAGTTTTTTCTGTTACCCAAAAACGCCTTTAATTAACTCTTTACCAAGCGACAAAATTTCATAGGCGCCGCCATGCTGACATTATATGACTGAAAATTACTTGGATATGGACGACGTTATATGTAGTTACGGAATCGGCCGAGTTGTGCCGAGTGTTAGGTCGTTTTCAGCGAAAAATTAAACTTCTAAAAAGAGGGAATGACTGCACAGAAAATGTTTTCAGCTACTCATCCATTTCGAATAGCTTACCCTTTTGATATTAATACTTATCCTGCTGAATACGTGAAATGAAAGTTTTAAGCCAATCGTAAAAACCGAAATTTTGCTTTTTCAAATGTAACATTTTTTTGGAGGGGGGGGATATATCGCTATCGGGTAGTCTGTGCAGTCTTATCTTGATCTAAACTGTCCGAAAAAGGTTAGTGAATCGCGCTTAGCAGCCTAATTGTTAAATAACAAGCCCAAGTTTAAATGAAATATATTCAACAATGACTTAGATTTTAGAAATATTCAAATGCTGGTAACTGGTATTTGCTTCTTTTACCGCAGTTTTTTTTTTTTTTTTTTTATTCCATTAAACACAGATTCCATCACTTGAGCCATTTTTTTTTTTTTTTTTTTCGTCATGAAGTGCTTTAAATTTTAATTTGTGTACAGTTTTCGTAGTTTTGTGGAAAGCTAAAAATCAAACAAATAAATGAGCCAAGCTCTGTGAAAAGGACGTTTAATACATCAGCAAAATATTATCGACCCAGGTCGGCCTGCGCTGGCCGTCCAAGCTGGCTTGAGTCGAAACTTTTGACAATTAGTCACATTTCGACTCACCCAAGGGTCATTCTACCTTATACTTTAGTTGATTATTTGATATATTTCATGGATCCATAGTTATATGATGACTTGCATGGTATAATGCACCGTTGAGGTGCATTTAGCCCCCTTTCGCCAGAGAATGGCCGAAATAAAATGTACATTTCTGTATACAAACTTTTAACCCTGAGGCTGCTAAGCGCGACTCACTGACCTTTTGCGGACAGTGTAGATCAAGATCAGACTGCACAGAACGTACAGTCTGATCTTGGGTCTACCCTGTCCGATAACGAGATATAATTCCTCAAAACATAATTTTGAAATAGCAATAGTTGGGTATCTTTATTGAATTTAAAATTTCATTTCATGTAATTAGCAGGATAAGGGTTAATTTTAGATACTTACGAAAGTTCACCGGCAGTAGTGGTAGCTTGAGGCATGACCATACAATGGAATAAGATTCGTAGTCGGTAGATATTACCCAGTAATCACCAGGTTTGGTTGCTAAGAAAATATACAGAACATTGTGATACAAACTTACCAGGTACTAGTATTTGCTTCGAAAAATTGACATCTAGCGAGACCAAAATTTTCCTTCGCAATGAGAGGTTAGTTAGTTAGCACCTGCAAAGCAACTACAACAGAATATTTCACGTGTAATGTACTCTGAAATTTTAAATGAAATATTGCAAATTTTGACATTGTTGTCCGAAAACGGTAAGAAGTTAAAACAAATACTCGTTTAGAGGTAATAATTTCTTTGTTTTATAAATGACAGATACATATCATTATGTAACACAACGTTTTGACTAATCAAATTGAAAACTAATCTGAAATTGGTACGCACGTGGGATACGGCATCATACCAATTTTTGGGCCGTATATGACGCTTGGTACATTTACAGATTTTTTCCGGTCATGTCTGGATTTATTCAGATACAATGTATGTATTTCCGCCGTAAGATCAAACGATTCTATTCCTGGAAGGTGACACACTGAACATTGTTTTCAAAGGGAGGGATATTCAGATTATTATAATCAAACAAAACTTCAAAAACGTTTTATGATTGAAACTAGTCTGGCAATAGATCGCAAACCATCAACAAAACAAATAGCAGTGGTAGTTGTAGTAATAACAATAAGCTTAATTTTAGTAATAATAATAATAATTATAATAATAATGGCTCTTCCTTAACAGGTCCCTTAAGGAATTTGTTTACTTTGTTTACTCTGTGCCAGAAATTCTTATGATTAATCATTAGTGAATACAATCATTTGTGGAGAAACAGAGCGTGTGGACCAAGATCAGGCTGCTCGTGTTGTTCCAGCCGGCGTAAAATACACCAAAAGATGTTCCTATATGATGGATTAAGGAAACACCATGATGATAATTAATGCTATATTCTTCGAAGTAAACCCAACATCGACTTATAGCATAGTTTATTGGTATAATTTCCATTTGTAGTTCCCCTTCTAACACCGTGTCTTATGGCTCTCAGAGTTATCTCCCTGAAATGCAATAGGCTAGGCAATGTGTTTAACCGTTAACCTGCTGAATAGGATAGCTATAACTTAACAGCAAATGAAAGTTTCCGGCAAAAAGTAAGAGAAGAACAAATATTGAAATTTAAAAGTTGTGTGGGAAAATATCTTCATATCAGACAATGTAGATCCAATATCAGACTGCACATTCTATGCAGTCTGATCTTGATATGCACAGTCAGTAAAAGGTCCTCGAGTCGCGCTAAGCAACCTAAGGGCTACGTGCTTGGTTGCTAAATATATCAACTTAGGTTTGTTTTTGAATAACTTTAAGGAAGGCTGTTCTAAGAAGTAAACGTACTTTGTGGGAATTTGATTTTAAGCTTGGCAGGTTCGTCAGGGGTTTGGCTGGCCTCTCCTTCAATGCTGGAGTATTCTCTCGTGCTGAAAATGATGAAAGTATTGATGGGCACGCAAATGTGGAAAAGTGCGCTTTGAAAAGATAAAAAAAAATGGTTAGTTCATATATGGATCTGCGGTGATAAGATAAACCGACTTCCTTGGTTACTGTTGCTAAGGGCTCCTAAACAACCACAGTAAATACATATACCGTATAGCAGATAGGCTACTTAAATCGTGCTGTCATGACTGTTTTTCTTGATAAAATCCCGGAAAATATTTCTATCATATGTTTCTGCCGATGATGAATTATCGGTAAGAAATTTAGAGATGCTTGAACTATGTTACACAAGTATATGTACAAAAAGTGCCAATCATGTGGGCTACGGACAGTGTAATAGATCTACTTGTTTTAGCAAAGTTTTGAACTTATGAGAGAAAGAATGGAACACCTTAACAAACCTCCATTTTGCCGCAGAATATTAGAATTACAGACACTTATTATTTTCGTACGGCTAGTAAAGTCGTCTTACCATCATACTCAATAATAAATAACACTGATTTACAAGCGTTTCGAGATATTTATAGGTTGTCTGATTCAACAGAGAGTTGAAAGTTTAGTTAAAAAATTCAATTTCAAGTTAAAGGATAAAGGGTTGTTATATGATTTTAAAATGCGTTAAGTGTACTGTCAATTGATAAACTGGTTAATATCATTGACAGTAGTTTGTTTTATCTTATGATATACTGAAGACGACGGGTGGTCATGTTGATTAGAGCGGGAAATCGGTTTGCAATCAAACACACTTCCTATCAATTAACAGTTTACCGATATACCCTTTGAAATGGCAGATGTGCTAATCCACTTTAATACGACTAAGTCAAAAGTATATTTAAACAACATAAGCTGCAGTTTGAGCTGAACTTTCACCAGGACAGAACAGAACTTAAAGTTTTTCATAATTGAAATCTACTTTTAGTGAGGAATACAATGGGGAAAACACGTCAATATGCTTACTGTAAATAGCAGATAGTTTAAATCCAGGATTAACCTTTACGTTATTTGCAATCTGATCTATATTTACACATTCAGCATATTCTTCACGCACCGAGGGTTGAGATTAAAGTCAAACTGAAACACTGATGACAAGTGCCACTTTTTGGATGTGCAGAGGTTATTAAACAAGGTTAGATAACCAAGTGAACGTATTATCTTTTTATTAGTATTCCATATAGATCTATTTTTACCTTTGTTTCCATTTTGTTCCTCTTTCAGAATCTTTCATAGGAGAAAAAACTATAGCATTAATCAATCACTTGTGTAATGTAGCTTTGATCAGAACTCTATGCATATGTCCCATTGTCAGTCATTATCTTAATGCAAAAATGTCTACAAGCTCTCCATATATCTCACGTCACCGGTACACGTTCGCAAAGCACATATTTTAAATTTTTTCTTAAATTCAAGCGTTTAAAACACAAAATAAATAAATACTATCGCAACCCTCCAACGTCAACAGTCGTTTACTTGGAAGCCGAAAGCAGAATGAATGCGATGACCTGACTGCTCAAATATCGATTTCCATACAAAAGCAATCCGGTCTTTAAGGTCTACGGCCCCTAACTCATCGGTAAACATCGACGTTTTCGTAAAGACTATTCAGCCAATCTCGGAAGTGTCCGTCTTATCTTGGATCTAAACAATCTTCTTGTTAACTTTGAACCCTAAAGGTAAATATAATGTTTCTGAGTTTCAGTTGATTGTTTTATTTAGCCATCGAGAGAGGTCGAGTTTATCTATTTGGTGTGGAAAGAATTCTGCTGTTTATAGAGTTGTAAAGACTACGAAAGATATAGCTTTTGAACACCATTGTCTGGAAAAGGAGAAAATGCTGATAACCAGCATTTTCTCCTTTTCCCGCAATGTTTACTATCCTTTCAAGGAACTTCACTACATTTGCTCTATTGTCGAATTTGTCAACTGCAGACACTCTTCTTTTAGAAGAGTCTAGAATTTGTCGTTTGGTAAAGAGTTACGTTTTGAACAACTGCGTCGGCTGTTAAGTAATAACTAGTGTCACAGTTTCTTACAACTTCTTTGAAATGTGGGGGAAAATGAATTTAGATTTGATTGGTGAATATAGAGACTATAATTCTTTGCGAAGCAAGCAAAAAGAAAACAAACAGAGAAAAAAAAAAAAAGTTTGGATATTGTGATTTTAAAAAGATTCAAATATTTCAGATGGAGATCTTATCTTGATCTTCACTGTCTGCAAAAGCATTTAACCACCAGAGCCAATGAAGCAGCATTCAAACAACACCATTCACTGACCTATACTTACATTTTGTTACAGCCAGTGTTTTTCACGAGAACCTTTCCGTTATCTTGAAGTGTGTAGTTGGCAGTGACACAATCAGCGAGGAACTCAAAAAAGGTAGGGAATCGCTTTACCTCGTACCATATACCCATGTACTGAAAGGAAACTTTACACATGTAATTTATGAAAATATTAACTTCATGTTCTTTAAGGAAACAGTAGCCATATTGTTTATTAAAATATTTATCCATATTTTACGGACGTTTACCGTATATCGAAAGGAAACTTTGACGTGTATAATGTAGGGTTAATTCACGTTTTTTTCGGTCGTTAACATTCGCAGAGACCTGAAAATTGCTTTAACACCAGAGTGCGAAGCACGAGGGTGTTAAAGTATTTTGAGGGCCTCTGCGAATGTTAACGACCGAAAAAAACGTGAATTAATGCTATTATTGCATAAAGTAAAGGTATTTTAGCAATAATTTGGAAAGATAGGAAAAATATTTCCATAGAAATACAAATAAGCGGACTTCAAATCTACTGTAATTAAATGGGTCAAAACCGGAAGTCGGCGAAGAAGTTTTTGTTACGAGCAGTGAAGGGCCGTTAGTCCTATATGCCAGTTTTGATTCCCTCGGTGTAAATTCGCTTCTAATGATTTTTAATACAAAGTGGACTTATGTGGGATAAACTTGCACACGTTTGGACGATTACAACTAGGATGAATGAGTGGATATGAATTTCTCTAACTGAAAAACGTCAGAGGGATCGATCTACATCAAGCGAGGGAGTTACCGATCACGTTAAAAAGTGGGTGGGATGTAGCTGGTTTAGAGTACATTTCACGAGTGATTTTTGTTCCGATCTCGATTAAACTGAGATCCTGTGCAAAATTTTGTTTGTGGTGTACTAATATAATCAAAAACAAGCCATGAAAAGGATCTAATATGGTACAAGTTCCTACAGTTTGATGGTCGGAGTCTAGGGAAAATCTGACAAGAACAAACGTTGTTTACAAGGTAGGCCCGAATCGAGGATATTGATAGTACAAAGCCGGGCGTTAACGGCGCGTGAATTTACTGATAAATACACGTTTTCTCCCGTTAACGCTCGGTTTTTACCCGTTAATACATGCTTATAACGGCCCGAAAAGGCACATTTTATGCAATAATTACGGAAACATTTACTAATATAGTTATGGAAACATTAACCCGGACACGTTTACATAATGTTTACATTTACTAATATTTACCAGTATACATCACAGAAACACCTACCGTATGTTTTATGGAAACATTTACATGTAAGTTGTTAATTATTACGCAGATACTTTATGGAAATATTTACCCGTTATTTTACGATAAAATTTACTTTTTTCTATAAGAAAACGATAACCTGTATACTAAAAGAAAACATTATCCCGTATAATTATGGTAACAATAACACGGTAACGTTTATTTTTTTAAGAAATATTTCCTTAACACCGAAAATATTTACTGAAAGGAAACGGTTAGCCATATATTTCAAACAAACCTCAACTTATTTGCTGTAAGCAAACATTTACCGAAAAATTTTATTGTTGAAATGTTTACTTGTATTCCGAAAAGATGCATTTATATGTGTACTCTATAGAAACATAAAGCGCATGTACCTTATGGAAACATTTACGCATGTACTTTAATGAATTATACTTCAACAGAAGAAAATATGTACCTTATAAAATGTGTACCTAATACTTAATGGAAATATTTCCCGTACATTAAAAGGAATTAATTTCCCATATCTAATGAACTTTACAGAAACATTTACCCATAGTCTTTATGGAAAGGTATACCCCGTGTTCTTTACCGAAGTATTTACGTATTTAATGTATGGAACCATTTACAAGTACAAATTACGGAAACATTAATCCATATAGTTAATGGAAAAGTTTACCTGTATACTTCATGCAAACATCAACCAATGTATATTACAAAAACACTTACCCAAGAAACCCTATACGGAAACATTGAACCGGAAACCGTTTACTTATATACTTTATGGAATATTTCCAATCCAATACACCAAACCCTTTACAATGCAACTTTTAACGAGCCCGTGTGGTAAAGGCTAACAATAATGGTAATCATAATACTAAAGGAAAAATAAGAAAATGCCCCACCTCTGGAATGGTAAAATTTTCCTGTACAGTTACGTCGGGACAGTCGCCTAAGAAAATTTTTTGTCCGTTGGCGACTGCTACAACAGCACCCAAGACGAGAACCAATCGATACATAGCTGCGGTGGTTTCAAATCAACTGCGAATAGCTTGTTCTTTATGTCCGAGTGTAGGTCTTTCCCCTAAAGACCTTTTCGAAATTATGGAAGTTTCGGTCACAAGATCTGCGTATTTATATCCGCGCGTGTTTGTTTCAATCTTAAACCCACTTTATACAGATGAAGAGCTATCCCTTTACCTGAGATAAAATATTTAGACTGGTACAGCTCGAAAGCCTTTGCATATGTAACAAACTAAACGTGGTTTTGATCCTTAGGCTGCTAAGCGTGACTCACTGACCTTTTGCAGACAGTGTAGATCAAGATCAGACTGCACAAAACGTACAGTCTGATCTTGGACCTACACTGTCCGATAAGGAGATATTTCCCCAAAGAAAATAAGTCTGAAGTAGCAACATTCGAGTTTTTAAAATCGACATAAAAGTTTCATGTTAATTATTTCGCAGGATAAGGGTTAGTTATGAGATTTTTTGTTGATATAGTAGTAATCCTTGTCGGGAAAGGGTTAAATGCTGGTTATAAGCATTTTCTCCTTTTCCCACAAAATTTTCAGAAGCCTTCTTCCCCATGGTCGTTTAAACAAGAGATTGGTTGGTGAAGGGTTTAAGTTTATATTCCATATAAATTTTGTAAATTAGACTTGTACAGCACCAAAGAATGACCTTGGTATTAAAAGCTCAAGGGTATTCCGTGGTGCAGTCTGATCCTGGGTCTACATTGTTGGCAAAAACACATTAAGACGAGTTTTAAGATGTAAGGATTAACGGTGGGAACAACGTTCAATGGGATTCTGAACTGCGGTGGTCGTACACCATGGTGACGATAAACACATCTTAAACATTCCCGTCATACTGGTGCACTGTGCGCAACCACAGTCGGTGCAAGAGATCAAGGTCCATACCGAACTTAGATTATCTTTTTATGCTATTCTCGGTGAAAAGGTGGTTTAATGCATCTGTAAAAAGTATCGACCATGTAAGTCTGTGCAGTCTGCACAGGCTGAAAGCGGTCGAAACTTCTTGCTTTCGGAAATTTTTGGCATATCCAAGGTCTGTTATACCCCATGATTCCGTCGGTGGTAAGGCAAAATGGATTTCACGAATCCATAATAATGTGGTAAATGGCCTGGTACGATGCATTAGTTTCCAAAGTGTGGCGCATTTATTTATTATTATTATTATTTGTATCAGAAGTTTAAGCTAATAAAGGGGGAATAGCAATCAGCTGATATCTGGTCTACAGTCTGAAGAAAACATCAAATATTTATTGAACATATTAAAATAAAATCCTTTTTTATTACACGAATAAAAATTTATAATTCATGCTCTGGTAAAAGTTGGGTTTAATGCTTTCTGCAAAAAAAAAAAAAAATGACCCACATAAGCCTGCTCATAACCAACAGATTGACCCGGATCGGAACTTTTGGTAAATTTTCTGAATGTCAAAGGACCATTCTACCTCATGATTAGACATAATGGATCCATAATTATGCGATTACCCACTGTGTGAAGGTAGTTTGAGGCCAATAGGGACATTCTGACTTTTTAAATATCTTGAAAAATACAGTATCGATCTTCATCAAACTTTTCATTTTTGAAGTCTTTTGAAATGCCCCTCCGACTCGCACACCGAAAATTTCAATTTTTCTGTCCACAAGAAAGAGCATTTTGCCATTCCAGTAGTGTTGAAATTTTGTTCTGTAGCTTAACTTTGTCCGTCGGTTTCGTACAGTGACCACAACAAAGCTAACTAGACAAGTCCATAACGTCAGTACCTCACTTTAGGCCCTGACATTGTTTTTTCGTGCAAATAATGTAGACCTATACCATACCTTAAACAGCACTTTCATCACTTTAATGCAAATATTCAAAGTTTATAGTGATTTGTCCAATGCTAACTTGTGTGTTGCCTTTTTTGCAATATTGGTCTTTTTTTGCTTTTTTTTTTTGTTTTATACCATTTCTGTTGAGATGTGTGTTCAAAACTACCTGACACGAAAGTCTTTCAGGGTTTGTTTAGATTTTTTTTTTTAATATGAATTTTTTATAGTTTGTCCGAAACTAGTACAATTGGATTAAGGTCACAATTAATCTTAAAACACAGTATCCCACTGACACGTCTACACAATACTTTTGAGCTCGTTTATGGAACTTAATCAGTTCATACAACCCACCCTTCTTCACTCTATTGCTGTATGCTGTACAGCATGATATGAGCCAAATGTTGACTGGGTTTTCTAAAAACATGTATTGCTGGGCATGGAAAAGAAAACAAAGTTTAAAACGAGCGCGAGCGAATTTTCGACATCGATTCATTTCAATACAAACCATTATCATAAAACCCAAAGGAAAAGGGAGATGTAGGCATAAAAAGTTAGAGTTTTTACTGTTCAAACAATAGATAACGATGGCTACTATGCTTGCACAAGAATTGTTTTTACAAATAGGTAAACTCTTTATTCGGAATAACCATCTCCCCTCCCACCGTTTTTAAGCTGTTTTGTTTACACAATTTATAATTGCAGTGAATACAAAAAGAAAAATCAAATTAAGATATCTGAATTTTTCTGAAATTTTTACCCAGAGTTGCTAAGGGCAATATTATTAACCATACGAATTTATATTACAATAGCTACAGTATTTTTTTTTTAAGAGGTTCAAAATTTGAATTTAAAACTACCTATCTAAGGCATTGCGAAGATGCGTTTAACCCCCATTTTTCCCCAAGCGCAGCTTAAGGTCTATGGCCCCTAACTCTCATATCAAAAGACGGATGCTGCCAAGATTGGCCGAATAGCCTTCACGGAAACGTCGACGTTACACGATATTTACCGATGAGACGGTGAGTCTACGGCCCCTAGCTCTCATATTAAAAGACGGAAGCTGCCGAGATTGGCCGAATAGCCTTTACGACAACGGCGATGTTACACGATATTTACCGATGTGTTAGGGGTCGTAATCCTTAGATAAGCGACCAAACTAGATCTTTTCTGAACGACGTTTTCGACAGTCTGGACTTTAAACGCTTTCTTCAATTCTGCTTATTTTTCTGCTCCATCATACACGATAACTCTTATTCTGCTAAATAAGTAAAATGAAACTTTGAAGCGGACAGTAAAAAAAAACATATTTTGCTATTTCAAAGGTATTTCTGGAGGAAAATATCTTATTGGACTGATTAAATTCAAGATCAGACTGCATCTTCTATGCAGTGTGATCCTGATCTACACTGTCTGCAAAATGTCCCTGAGTCGCACTTAGCAGTCTAAGGGTTAAGATCTGTGAGCCAAGCTCAACAGAAGATCAGTTGGTTACGTATAGGACTTGATATCATGGGGGCCAATGGTTAGATCCCCTGCTTGGCTGATTTTTTAAGAGGATTGATGTTAGTCATTGTGACAGTGGGATTCATTCCTCTATTCCTCTCTTATTAGTTAGGAGGCGACAAGGTTTAAGACTTGTCCCAGTTAAAAGCATTGATATAATTCAGCTTTGATAGGATAGGAAACATTGTGGGAAAAGGAGAAAATGCTGGTTACCAGCATTTTCTCATTTTCCCACAATGTTTTCAAATGATTCCTTTGTAAGTGTCGTTAAATCTTGATTCCTGTTAGCATTATTTAGACGATGTTTACGTGGGATGTCTTTTTTTTTTTCCATATTGTTTTCAAAAGTAATCTTTCGCATGACGAAAAATAGGTCGTCTTCATAATGTCTTGAGTTGACCATTTACCAAACAACACTTGTTTTTAAGACTCCGAGGAAAAGGGTGTTTGAGAACATTGTGAGACAAAGAAAAAATGCTGTTTAACACAGTCGTTGATTTCCTCACAATGCTCACTTATACCCCTATTCCACTAGGCCGCGATCTACGGCGCTCTGTGCGCTCATACAGAGCGCCGTAGATCGCCTCAGATCGCTGCCGGATTGGTGATTATGAGGACACTCCCGCTCAGATAACAACCAGATGACGCTCCGCTGGCGATCAAGTAACGACCATTGAGATCCGATAGCGATTGAACTGTACATGGTCACTATCGTAGCCTCGCTAGGAGTTGCGACCTTATACGACCTGTTTTCGCTCCGTTAGCGATCCGATGCTTTGACGTCCCTTTCGCCCCTTCCCCTGGGTGGCATACTGTAGTTAAAACTTTTGACCAAAGAATTAATTGTACCTACACCTTGTGGTTTCCAAATGCGAAATGATGATAGCCGAGACAGACACTCTTTTATATAGTCCTCCAAGAGCGATCGGAGCGCCATCATATCGCCACTTGAACGTAACGGAGCGCTATCATATCGCCACTTGATCGTAACAGCGCGCTATCATATCGTCACTTGATCGTATCGGAGCGCCATCATATCGCCACTTGATCGCAACGGAGCGCTACTGCATCTCTAATGGTCGCTATCGGATCACATCGGAGCGCGATGACCGGCATACTGGCGAACATTTGCGCTCTTGAGCGATCCGATAGCGCTCCAGTTACGATGTTTACGTTCAAGTTGCGTTTCGATAGCGATTTAAGCGATTAAGTAGCGATGTGACGGCGTTCTGAACAGATCGCCACAGATCTTTGTGCAAGGGAGTAGACAGATAGCGATCTTGGCGATCCGTTAAAGATCTGTTAGCGTTCTTGGCGTTCTTGGCGCTCTGCATGGCGATCTACGGTGCTCTGTGAGAGCGCCGTAGATCGCGGCCTAGTGGAATGGGGGTATTACTTACTTAAATAAAAGAGAAAATAAAAATCCATCATTTTAGACAAATCAGATTCTGGTATGTAAATGCTTGTAAAATGGACAATTATCCCATTTTGTCGCTGGGCCCCGGTAGCGCAGTCGATAGCGTACAGATCTAAAGAACAGGGGATCTCTGGTTCGATCCCCGTCTCGGCCAATTTGCTTCCGAGGATTGATGATAGTCACCGCGGCAGAATTCATTCCTCTCTCACCGCTGATCATTGTTTCGACGGTGGTTATGTGGGAAAGCAGACGGTGGCTTGGAAAGAATATTGTGCGGAGTACCGGTAAAAGAAACTCCAGGAAAACATGGATGGGTGCACTGGCCGCCGCGATGTAACCGAAATATATTCGAAAATGGCGTTAAATACCATACAACAGTAAAACAATCAAATTTTGTCCTCTGCTATAGTGTTAACTATTCACAAAACGACAAAATTTTAGACTGATCCAAATTGAAAGCAGTTGCAGACGACAGTTGAAATATCGCTTAAAATATTGGATTTGTCTTTAATAGGGTAAAAAACATTGTGGTAAAAGGAGAAAATGCTGGTTACCAGCATTTTCTCCTTTTCCCACATTGTTTTCAAAAGCCTATTCCCTTGGGATCGTTTAAACTTGGGATGGTTAGGCAAAGCGTTAAGGAAGACATATGTTTTAATGACGTTCATAGCTCTGTCGACCATGTTCTGACCACACGCCGATGTTTAAACAACATAAAAAGCCCAAGCCCTTGACATAACAGCGCCACCTGTAGCTTGATAAGTCTCCTTATGTCGATATAGTTTTGAATGTCCTGATTTTAATCCAATCAAACCTATTAAAGCAATTTAGGCCACCTCTTTAAATAGTCTTTCCTTTTGTGCACCAGTCCTAGAAGTGGGACATCTGACCGCTAGAATACGAGCCATGCTCTGTGAAAAGGGGGCTTAATACATCTGTTAAAAAGTATCAACCCATGTCAGCCTGCGTAGTCTGCACATGCCTACCGCATGTCAAAGGACATTCTACCTCAAATATCAATTTTTTGATAGAGAAAGTCGATGTTTCCATTGCTATGTGATGATTTGCTTAGTATTATGCAACACGGACATGCAATTACCTTCTTTTGCCATAACCTTTATTACCTATTGGAGTGACTGTCAAAAAAATAAAATCAACAATTTAAAAAAAAAAATTGTTTTCGATTGAAATCTCTTGAACGTGACTTCTAGCTGTGTCAGCAGTATTAGGAGATTTTTTTTTTTTTTTTTTTCTTTTTTTTTAATTCAAAATTTCCAAAGTTAAGAAAGAATCATTTCCACAAAAGTTTCTTCAGAATTTACATCTCTTGAAAAATCTGGTGTGGACTTGTATGACCGTTGTGTTTCTGATACAATGACTTTTCCCTTTTTTTGGGGGGTGGGGGGGAAGGGGGGGCTTTGGTGCTCTAATATCATTAAATAGTGAAGTGCAAAATGAATAGGAAAATCCATCCGTACAAATAATATAAATGTTTCAGTTAATCGGTGAAAAAATGCGCAAAATGAAATTGCGGAACCAATACCAAATACTTCATTGATTTTTCATGGAAAAAGAAAAAGTCCGCTTTTCGGATGAAGTGTTACGTAATCACTGTATTGAAATTTAACCATTTACCACACAATCATCTGTATCATCGACCATGAGGGAAAAGGCTCCGCAAAAAAAACGCGGAAAAGGTTAAGCTGCTGGTATAAAGCATTTTCCTATCTTCCAATAATAGTTTGTGCCCTTTAGAAACTTTTAAGGCGATATTAAAAACCCAAATTTTGCTATTTCACAGGTAATGTTTTGGGGAAAAGTATGTCCTGGACAGAGTATATCAAAAATCAGACTACACGTTCTGTGCAGTCTGATATTGATCTACATTGTGTGCAAAACGTCAGCAAGTGGTGCTTACAGGCCTAAGGGTTAAATCTTGTTTAATTTTTGTCTACGAATGAAATTGGACTGGTCTATAATTATGTCGTTTGGTAGAGAGTAAAATCACAGTGTCCAAAATTCGACTTGAATAAATGAAAATAATGATAACCATCAAAGGACATAAATTCAGACATATCCATATTGAAAACGCATGCTTGAAAACACATAAACAAGACAATGTAAAAGTGATTTAAAATATGATATTCTTGCTAACCCATATTCTTCCTAACCCAGTACCAAACTGTCCCGGGTTTGAACGTTCTTGAGGAGGACGGCTTCTTTTTTTAAACATTGTCGGAAAAGTAGAAAATGCTGGTAAGCAGCATCTTCTTCTTGTATCCACAATGTTGTCTACACTTTCAAAGCCATTTTTATTTTTTTTAGAAGAATAAAGTTTTTGAAATTTAATATTTTGACCTGTGGTGAAGAGTCGAACTGCCCTATCCCTTACCCTGGGTCCAGCTTAGACACACGCAGAAACTCATGAAAATTTTAGACTTGAGTTTTCCTAAGTACTCGTGCTTTAGTAAACCATCCCCAGACTTTAAAAAAATTTCTAAATCACTCCTGATTGCGGTCTACGTTTTCGCAGTCTATATAGGTCTTTAGCAGTATAAAGTGTCTGTTCCGTTATTATTAATGTAAACAAAGTAACATCAGAATATATAGAAGAAAAGAAAAGGATGATCGTACTAAAAGCCAAGCTTCGGTATCATGTCAGCATTTTCTTTAATTTTCCCAACAGTGATTTTCTTTTTTTTTTTTTTTTTTTCCTTTTAGACAAATCTCATTATTTGAGCCACTTTGTTACCGGCAGATACGCTCAATTTTGAACGAGTCCAATATTTTGCCGTGTGTTAAAAATTTAATATATTTTGCCTTCTAAAAGAATTGATTAAAGGTCTATGTACTCCATAATCTGGAAAAAAAAAGTCAAGTGATGTGTAGCAAAATGGTTTCCCGTATGATAATGAGTCCAAAGTTTGCCTAGAGTTTTTGTGTTTGTTTGTCTTTTTATTGTGCTTTTATCTCCGTACGTCTCCTAAGATAAGACGAGGAGCAGTTATATAAAAAGCACTTTTGCTATGCAATGTGAAAAGAGGGTTTAATGCATCTACAAACGAATATCGACCCTTGCTGTCCGTTCAGGCTGAAAGGCGTCGAAACTTTTTGCTATTTGTAAGTTTTCCACATATCAAAGGACCAGTCTACCTAACGATTCAGTCTTTTTTTACACAAAGAGGATCTTTAGGATACATAATTATACGGTGAATTGCTTGGTAGAATATGCGGGGATGCCGTAAAACCCCTTTTGCAAAGGGCATGGCTCACCTGTAAACATCGCATTCTTGACGACCGACAGCAGTGTATATCAAACGTTCAAGAGATTGTTCAAATTCTTAATTCTCAAGCCTGACCATGTGATTGGTTTAAGGTAGGGTGTCTCTATCGATCTAATGATTAGTCTTGGAATATCAGAATACGAGAAAAAAATAGTATTGAAGTTTCGATGAATATGATGGACACAAAAATTAACTGAACAAATTATGTAACAAAATACTGAACTTTATGTTCTTTTTCGTGTAGAGGTGTCCTTATCTAAAGATACTTTTTTAGAGCTAGAGAGAAAAAAACAAGGTTAAAACTTGAAAGTGTGTAAGATGGTTTAGCTGTGTAAACGTAGATAAATTACCAATATATATTGTGCAAGGGATAGAAAAACTTAGGGGATTTGTCCTCATGTAAAACCAGAAACGACACAAGTCATTGTTTGAAGGCCTTCTATCCCTTGTAATCTGTGCAACCTTTGCGGCCATCAGGGCAACATTTAGCATGAAGACACTATAATGATTATAATCTCATAAAGATGAAACGGGTTAAAAACTGGTTAAAACCATTTGACCTCAAGAAAATTGAACAATAGCAAAATATGTATCGATCTGGTTTGATACTTTCTGGAGGTGCATTCTAACCCTAACCTGCTTTATTTAGCATATTTATTCATTGTTCTCACGCAGATATCATACAACAATTGCACAACAATCACTTACTATTTTGTTTTATATTATGATAATTCACACATCCAAATTCACGTGTACCGGTATCCCTGTTAATTGTTTTAAATAATCAAAGTTGTAAGCGACCTGCCGCTGACAATGTCAAGGCTACACTAGAACAGTCACAGGCACCTGGTGCCTTGTTACTGAATGACTACCCCTTTCAAACCCGAATTGTAAAATGACAAGGTGCAAACACTCAAAAATTCAAAAGACAGAGTTATGGATCTTGTGCGCTGCACTTGTCATCATTGTTATCTATCTGCATTTGTAGTTTCGAGTCAATAGCTTGTATACTTTGGAAAATATGCTCTAAAAAAATGAAAACCTAGGGCAATAACTCCTACAAAATACTACTGACAGAGTAACAAATCACCTGCACTGCACTTGTCCTTGAACGATATGCTCTGGACAAAAAAAATAAGGCCATTAAATCCAGAACTATTTTAGACAGAGTAATGGATCTTGTGTACACTCAGTTGGATCTATCTGTATCTGAAATGTTCGGTCAAACACCAAAATATAAAATACAAAGGCAAATAACTCCAAAAATACTATAGAGAGAGTTACAGACCATGTGCACTGCACTAGTTCTAAATGTGATCTATCAGTATAATTATGAAGTTTGAAGTCAATAGCTGATATACCTTGAAAGCTATGCTTCATACAAAAACCAAATATGAAAAAAAAAACAAAGGACAAAAATTATGAGGATGGAGTAATGAATCTTGTGCACCGCACTTGTCCTTAATATGATATATTTGTATACGAAGTTAAAGATCAATAGCTTTAATACTTTGGAGATATGCTCCTGACAAAGATCTAATTTGAAAATTAACTAAGAACAATAACTTCCAAAAAGAGAAGACAACGTTATGGTTTTTATGCACTGCATTTGTCCTTAATGTGATCTATCTGCAAATGAAGTTACAAGTCAATAGATTTGTCAAGTAATGCTTTAGAAAAAAATCTTATTTGTAAAGTAACCAAGGGCAATAACTAAAAAAAAAAAAAAAAAAATAGTGAAGACAGATATAATGTTCTTGTGGTCTGCACATGTCCTCAATATAATCTATCTGCAAATAAAGCTTAAGCTCAATTGCTTTCATACTTAGGAAGTTTTGCTCCGGACAAAAAATCCAATTTATTGAAAAAGAAAGGGAAATAACTCTAAAAATAAGGTGAACAGAGTTATAGATCTTGTTCACTGCACTTGTCCTTAATATGATCTATGTATATATGACGTTTTAAGTCAATAGCGTTCATGCTTTGGAAGTTATGCTCCAGATATAATCTTATTTGTGAAATAGCAAAAGGGTGTAACTCCACAAAAAGTTGAAGATACAGTTATGGTTCTTGTTTACTGCACATGTCCTCAATTTAGTCTATCCGCAAATGAATTGTAAAGGCGACAACTTTTATATTTTTGGAGTGATACTCCGGCCAAAAATCAAGTTTAAAAAAAAAAAAAAAAAAAGGACAATTACTCTAAAATAAGATGACAGAGTAATGGATCTGGTGCACTGTACTTCTCTTAATGTGATCTATCTGCATATGCAGTTTTAAGTCGATAGCTTTTAAACTTTGGAATTTATGCTCTGGAAAAAAATCCAACGTGTGAAATAATAGTGTCAATAACTCCGAAAAGAATGATAACAGTTATGGTTATTGTGCACTACAAATGTTCCCAATTAGATCTATTAGCAGATGAAGTTGGATGTTGAAAGCTCTTATACTTTTCAAGTTTTGCCCCGGACAAAAATCCATCATGTAAAATAAGAAAGGACAATAACTCTTTAAATAATAATGACAGAGTTATAGATCTTATGCACTGCACTTTTCCTCACTGTGATCTATAATGCTCACATATCTTTTATTGTAAAGATTAGAGCTCAATGAAGTATTTGAACTGAAATGAGTCCCGAGTTTTAACGAACCTCAGAAATTAGACTTTCGAAAATATCGTGGGAGGAGTAAATGCGGTTAACAGTAATTTCTCCTTCACCCACATTTCTTGTAATCTCTCAGAAACAATTCCATTCATTTGATTAACATCAAATTTAAAATTATCCTTCAACATTAAAAAAAAAAAAAAAAAAAAAAGAATTGGCCAATGACAAAGAGTTTCGACCAGAGTCGACACTTTTTTTGGCACATGAATAGAACTGCATTTTTACAGAGCAAGATATTAAACGTAACATCGTATGAGAATTACATTTATTTGAGTCTATCATGTTAAATATAAGTTGTGGACCTGTATAGTTTCAGAATCCCCGTGAATTAATCCATACCAAAAAGCTATATTTAATCCAAAGTATGACTGATATATATGGTCTAGACCGAAATATAATTCTTGTTAGGTCTAGGCAGATTCTAGATCTGCCTTGACCAAATTAGAATTCCAGTTTGGCTAGGCAGGATCTGCTTAGAACAAATTGGAATCTATTTTTTAAGAGTCTTTTCAATGGATATCCATTTTAACAATAAAAAAGCTAACTATATCATTTGAATCTGATATTCAAAACTTTTTATCATCCATGTAACATTAATTAAACACATCAAAATTAAAGAAAAAAAGTTGTAAGTTATACATTTATCTGCATTCTTCATGTTTTGTGCAGTTCCCTACTTAAATCATATTTTGCAAGAGGTGTAGACAAAGATCAGCATGCACATCATTACAGTTTGGCCTTAATCTCTTTTATTTTATTTAGAGGGTTCCTTATTGGGCCCTCAATGTGTGATGGGTAAAAGATATATCACACATTCACACCTTTATGGCAATTAACAATATATTGGCAATTACAATTCATTTGTCTTCACACATTATTTGTGCCAGGTAGGCAGTTCGACCCTTTACATATTATTGATTATCATTTATTGGAAAACATACATGTATGAAAGAATAAACATGTTAAACACCTGTCCTTTTCCCACAATACTTTGATGTTTTAATCATACATATCCACATATGTTTACAACTGCGAAGTATTTTTTATTAAAACATTCTTTTTCCTCATACTTGCTCTTTTTTTTTTTTTTTTTTTTGCCAACTAAAGTGCAGAAACATTCAAAATTTATTCTTACTCTGAATTTCTAATAGAAACCCATTTTATTTTGGGGTTTAAATTAAACCAGAGACTTACCTCCCTTTCGAATTCGTCGAGTCACGATATAGTTCTGTTTCGGAAATTGGTAATCTGTGGTATTCTTCTTGTTTACGGTATCAGGAGAGGAAAAAAATAATAAATAAATTGAGCATTAGAAATTTGAACTTCACTGAAGTTTCACTGACTGACTGACTGACTGACTGACTGGCTGGCTGACTTACTCACTCACTCACTCACTCACTCAGTTTCAGGCTGCCTGACTGAGTTGGTGAGTGAGTGAATGGTTGAGTAAATGAGTGAGTGATTGCTGCGTGAGTGGGTGACTGATCGATTATTTTAATATTTATTTTCATGTTGAATTATTGTATTGCTGATGGGGTTTTTGTTGTTGTAATAGATGGTAGTGTAGAAGTGTTCCTTCACCTCTATCTGCCGAAAAGAATTATATGAGGAAATGTAGGCAATGGTATGGATACATTGTTATACGATGTAGTGATCAAAAACTGAAGAAAGTCACGAATATGTACACTGGCCGCCATCAGTGATATAGTGTCACGAAAAAAAAAAAAAACCTTTAAAAACATTATAAAACAAACTGTCCTATCAATATCAGTTTATTGTTATACTGCATTTACTTCTCTCAAAGAGCATTTCCACGTGACTGACAACGTCTGTGAGGTTAAGACATGTTTTTTTGGGGCCGTATTCACCATCTCTGATATTCTCTTTAAAAAGACCTGACCAATGTCGGGTTGAATTTCTTATCATTGTTTGCAGTAAGATTTGATACATGTAAAGGCACAAATATATTGTCGTTACGAACATGTCTCCATTTATCCAACAAAGTTGTCTGAAGTTGTCTTCTGAAAAACGAAACAGACTTTTTGATAGCGGCATATTAATAAGTTCAACATTCTGTTATGGTAAATTATGTTCAGCATTCTGCTACGGCAATTTATAAATGTTTATAAACAGTCTGCTGTTTGCGTTTTAAGGTCCAGTTGGTTCTGTGGAATGGTTCTCCACTCACTGTCAAGGGCTGCTTCCAAGGCATCCAGAGTCTGGGGACGGACGGGCATGCCATAAACAGCTCGCCCAAGCATGCCCCATGCCTGCTTGATGGGGTTCAAGTCGGGGGATCGTGCTGGCCAGTCAAGGCGAGTGACGCTGTTGTTGTTCAGCTCGATTTGAACGACTCGAGCTCTGTGACAAGGAGCATTGTCATCCACCAAAAGGTATCCAGCACCAAGTCTCCTCATTTGTGGGGTGACTTGAGGCATAATGACGTCATTCAAGTAGCGTGCAGCATTCAGAGTGCCTCTCCGGAACAGTACAATATCAGTGCGTCCCCCGGCCTAGATGCCTCCCCAAACCATCAGACTGCCAGCCCCCACAACGGTCATGTTCAGCAATAGTACAGGCCGCAAATCTTTCACCTGGCTGTCTCCAAACCTGCTGACGCCCATCATTAAAATCCAAACTGAATCTGGACTCATCAGTAAAGAGAACTCTGCGCCATTGATTCAGCGTCCAATTTACATGATGGCGAGCCCAGTTGAGACGAGTCTGACGCTGACGGTGGCTGAGGGGAACCCTATGTGCTGGTCGTCTTGATTGGAAGTCAGCCTGATGAAGCCTATTACGCACCGTTTGGGTGGAAACTCTGGTTCCGGTGCCAGATTCAAGGTCATATTGAAGGCGTCTGACAGTCACAAAGCGTTGACGTCTCGCAGAAGTGACTAGATACCGATCTTCTCTTTGGGTTGTAGCCTTTGGACGACCACTTCTTGGCCTTGCTGAGAATTGCCCAGTTGCCTGGAACTGTTGAAAGGCCCTGTGGATGACGCTTGTGTGTACACCCAACTGCCTGCCAACATCACTCTGGGAAACACTAACCTGAAGCATTCCAATGGCTTGTGCCACCTCAACTTCTGTCAAAACCCGCCGAACCATTGTCACTGGTGAAAGCTGTACAGAAACTAGCCTGACTTAAGTTTTAATGAGTGCTGTGATACAGGGAAAAACGAACCTCAGTCTTAACAGTCTGATTTGACAACGTGAAAAATGTAGTAGCACGTTTCAAGCGCCCATTTCACGTTTTGCACGTGCAACTGGCATTTACCTTTTACACTGTTAAGTTTACACGGTAATGTGTTTTTCTTCCCATGTAAAAGTTAACTAGTCAACAATCTTACAGGACTAAAAAACTAAGAAATAATTTTGTTGCTTGACTTTTTGTGAGGAGTATAAATTTAAAGAAAGTGTTACATCGTTAGATTTAAAAACAAATGTTTGCCTATCTAGTGTTTAGCAACAACGCCAATGAAACATTAGAAATTATATCTTTGACAGTGTACTAAATATTCTTCCTCCATTTTAATCCGTATTGAAAGCCATCGTTGCTTACTACAAAAATTTTGGGAAAATATCCCCTGAAAAAAGAAAACATTGGGCCATAATTCCTGGAAAATACTACAAAGTAACAGATCACGTGTACTGCACTTGTCTATGAAAATTATGCTCTGGACCAAAAACAGAAAAGGAAAATTAAGGGTATTAACTGCAAAACTAAGTTAGACAGAGTAATGGATCTTGTGCACACAAAAGAAAATAACTCAAAATGCTATGGAGAGATTTACAGATCACGTGCACTGAACTAGTTCTCAATGTGATCTATCTGTATAATTATGAAGCCTTTATACCTTGAGCGCTATGCTTCATACAAAAACCAAATATGAAAAAAAAGGATAAAACTGAGGACGGAGTAATGAATCTTGTCCTTAATATGATATATTTATATATGAAGTTAAAGATCAATAGCTTTAAATTTTTTTAAATTATGCTCCTGACAAAGATCTAATTTGAAAAGTAACTAAGGATAATAACTTCAAAAAAGACAAGACACTTGTGCACTGCATTGTTCTTAATGTGATCTATCTGCAAATAAATTAACAGGTCAATAGATTTTACACTGTGGAAGTTATGCTTCAGACAAAAATCTTATTTGTAAAGTAACCAAGGGCAATAACTTAAAAAAATAGTGAATAAAGACATAATTTTCGTGTGCACATGTCCTTAATATCTGCAAATGAAGCTCAAAATCAATTACTTTCATACTTAGGAAGTTTTGCTCCGAACAAAAAAATCCAATTAATTGAATAGCAAAGAGAAATAACTCCAAAAATAAAGTGAACGGAGTTATGGATCTTGTGCACTGCACTTATCCTTAATATGTTCTATTCATATATGACGTTTGAAGTCAACAGCGTTCAAGTTTTGGAAGATATGCTCCAGATGTAATCTTATTTGTGAAATAACAAAAGGGTATAACTCCAAAAATGTCGAAGACACAGTTATGGTTCTTGTATGCTGCACATGTCCTGAATTTGGTCTATCCGCAAATGAGCTTCAAAGGCGACAGCTTTTATATTTTTGGAGTTATGCTCCGGCCAAAAATCCTATTTTTAACTAAAAAAGGGCAATTACTCTAAAATAATGACAGAGTAACGGATCGTGTGCATTGCACTTCTCTTTAATGTGTTCTATTTGCATATGCAGTTTTAAGTTGATAACTTAAAAACTTCGGAAGTTATGCTTTGGAAAAAATCCAACGTGTGAAATAATAGGGACAATAACTCCGAAAAGAATGATACGGTTATGGTTCTTGGGCACTACAAATGTCCCCAATTAGATCTATCAGCATATGAAGTTGGATGTTGAAAGCTCTTAAACTTTTCAAGTTTTGCTCCGGACAAAAATCCAACATGTAAAATAACAAAGGGCAATAACTCTTCAAGCAATGATGACAGAGTTATAGATCTTACGCACTGCACTTTTCCTTAATGCGATCTATCTGCAAATGAGGTTTGAAGTTGATGGGTTTCATAATTTGGAAGTTATGCTCTGGACAAGATTTTGTTACACGCTGGTGGACGGATGGACAAGGTGACTCCAGCATATCCCCACAAACGATAAAATAACATTATTGAGATTTTCGAAATCATCTTATGACTGCAGCCCGTCTCTGAATATGTTCTAAATAAATGGTGTCTCATAATAAAAAAGAAAAAATAATAAGCCTTAGTTTCATTATTCAATATCCCCCCCTACTGTTAAAAGAAAGAGAAACCTCTCGTACTCACGTATAGAATATTGTACATGATATTGTGTAATGCTCGCATGCCTTTTATTGTAAAGATTAGAGCTCAATAAAGTACTTTGAACTGAAATGAGTCCCGAGTTTTAACGAACCTCGGAAATTAGACTTGAAAACATCGTGAGAAAATGCCGTTGAGAAACAATTTTCCCTTCTTCCACATTTTTCTTACCTCTCAGAAACAAATCCAATCATTTGATTTACATTCAATTTAGAGTGATCCCTCAACAGAAAAAAAAGGCCAATAACAGAAAGTTTCGATCAAGGTCCGCCTGTGCGGATTGCACAGGCTGACATTAGTCGACACTTTTTTTCTGCAGATGAATAGAACCGAATTTCCGCAAAGCATGACTATGTATATTAAACGGCAACATTCGTATGAGAATTATATTCATTTGATTCCATCATGGATAATATTAGTTGCAAACCTATATAATTTCAGAATCCTTGTGAATTAATAACATCCATACCAAAGAGCTATATTTAACCCCAACTATGACTGATACATACAAATGTACGGGCAGGTAACCTACATGATAGATTTAAACTTCATTTTAGATGTTGGGGAGTTACCTCCCTTTCAAAGTCGTCGAATTACGATATAATTCTGTTTCGAAGAGTGGTAGTCTGTGGTATTCTTCTTGTTTACAGAATCAGGAAAAGGAACAAACGATAAATCTAGTTGAGTATCAGGAATTAGAACTTCACTGGAGTTTAATGGACTCGCTGACTGACTCACTGGCTGACTGCCTGATTGACTGACTGATTGACTGACTGAGTTGGTGAGTGAGTGAGTGAGTGAGTGAGTGGTCTAGTAAGTGAGTGAGTGATTGATGTGTGAGTGGGTGAGTGATCGATTATTTGAATATTTATTTTCATGCAAAATTATTGTATTGGTGATGGAATTTTTGTAGTTGTAACAGACGGTGTTGTAGAAGTATTCATTCACCTCTATCTGTCGAAAAGAATTTTATGAGGAATTGTAAGCAATAGCATAGATAATTGTACGATGTAGTGATCAAAAACTGAAGGAAGTCATAAACAGATGCACTCGCCGTCATGACTGAAACAGTATTTCAAAAAAAAAAAAGTTGAAAACACTATGAAACAAACTTTCTTATCAATATTGGTTTATTGTTATTCTGCATTTATTTCTCTCAAAAAGCATTTCCTTGTGACTGACAACGTCTGTGAGGTCAAGACATGGTTTCTTGGGGTCGTATTCACCATCTCAGCGATGATATTCTCAGTAAAAAGACCTGACCAATGTTAGATTGAGTTTCTAATTCTTTGTTTGCGGTAAGATTTGATACATATAAAGGCACAAATATGTTGTCGTTACGAATATGTCTCCCTTTTCCCCAACAAAGTTGTCTGAAGTTGTCTTCTGAAAGACGAAACAGACTTATTGACAGCGGTATATTAATAAGTTCAACATTCTGTTATGGTAAATGATGTTCAGCATTCTGCTACGGCAATTTACAAATGTTTATAGACAGTCTGCTATTAGCGTTTCAAAGTGTCGATAATAATAGAGAAAAACAAAGATTCCAGTAAGATTGGTCTCCCTTTCCACCGACATTGTTTTACTGCCAGTTATAAATACCTGTCTTATACGGCTTGTAACTAATAGAACGGCAACAACTCCTTTTGCAGATTTAAATGTAAAAAAATGTGTTACATCGTTCGATTTAAAAACAAATGTTTGCCTTTCTAGTGTTTAGCAACACCGCCAATGAAATATTAAAAATGATATTTTTGACAGTGTACTATATATTCTTCCCCCATATTAACCCGTGTTCAAAGCCATTGTTGCTTACTACAAAAATACAAAGTGGAAAGAGGCAAATGGTTCATGTATTTGTGTTTAAGAAAGTGTTTAACAATACTTTTGGAAAGCTACAGCATCCAGTATACCATGTGTTTAGTAGGCCAATTCGTTTGCAAAGGGACCTATATCTATTTAGTTCTTATGCCGTAAACCAAACTTTCTTGAAAATCACCGAGGAACACAAAAATATATGAATCATGCTCTGGCAAAAGGGAGCTAAATATTTATCCATGACACAATGTACCAAGCAATGCATCACCTAATCACAGATCCATAGAATCAATTTTGACAAACAGCTAACTGACTAGTGAGGTAGAATTATCCTTTGACATGCAAAAAAATTGAACATAGTGAAAAATTAGCCCATGCCAGCCTGCACGGACTGCGCATGCTTACATGGGTCGATAATTTTCGTAAGCATATTAAGCCCTCTTTTCACAGAGCATGGCCAATAAATATATTTGGAAATGTTTAAACTGTACGGTTAAATTCAGTAAAAAGATGCAATTTAGGTACATGTAGTTTGTATGACGGGGTGAGCTTTCTTAAATCGATATCTCCGTCTGTTGTTATTATATGAGATATAACGTCATCATACTGTATATTGTAATTCACGGGTTTTACTGATCATGTGACACTATCACAAGTCTTTACAAATCCTCACCCGAAATTGAAAAATATCTAAAGAGGCGTCCAGTGACCTGGAAAGAATATTGTGCGAAGTACTAGTAAAAGAAAATCCAGGGTAATTGGTGAAAAAAAGGCAAGATAAATTTTGAATCAAGATTAAACTGCTGAAGAAGTAGTCCAATGTCTAATTACTCTATTGCGGGCAACTAGTCGAATATTGCAACATCATAACAATCGCATGCGGGTCGATCTGTTTCTAGACAAATTGGAATTCCGGTGATCAATGTGTGCATATTGTTACGAGCCAAGCGTAACGAGAAAGAAAACCAGCAACAAGCCTTTAACAATTAACAATATTTATTAATGAACAAAGACAAAAGAGTACAATAGGAGTTAAGTTTGAATGAAATTTTGTCAATTCTAATCTTCGAATGTTGAAATAAAATAAGTCTCTCAAAATTAAGAATAATGTTTAGACTACAAAAGAATGAAATTTCTGGTTCCTAAAACCAAAATTAACAATAGTTTCAACTTGCAAGTAGATATGAGCAACCTGTATCAAAAATAAAGTTATTCCAACTTGCAGATGTATATCCCAAGTTAAATCCAACACTTTTCACTAATTCTGTATCCACAAAGCCACAAGTCTAACTTCAAAATCCAAAATCACCAAGTCACTTCTATTTATATCAGCTTGGAAAATTCTAGATTAGTCTTTTCTAGAAAAATGACATCATCGATTAGTAAACAGCTTGTTTACTGACAACCTGTTTCTAAAAATAACCACAATGGAAAAACCAATACATGTTCTTCATGTTTCTAGAATATTCTGAAAACAGGTCACTGTATGTCCTATCTACATAACAATATCACCTGATCAACTGAGCACCATATACATCTGTATAACTCAATATTTCGATTGAGGCAGAAGCAGTTATAAGGAGATGTGCTTTTTGACTTCACCCGTTACACAAGAAATTTAAGCCTACTGGAACATTTAAGAATGTTCTTCCTGCATGTCTTTTAGAATATAAAATCTAAGTTGGCCAGTTACTTTTACTGTTTGAATTCACTTTATCAAAAAATTGAGACATTTTCTACTTACCTTGTGAATAGTAAGTGGCACTTTTGATGTGCAAAATTTTATCTTACGTAGATTATATTATGTAAGTTTTTGTTTGTCTGAAGGATGTTTTACAAAGGTTTGTTTTAGAATATTGCAACTGAATTGGCCATATACTTTTTTTTTTTTTTTTTTTTTTTTTCTTAATTGCAAATATGAGAAAATTGAGATATTTCATGACGAGAAGCTGTCATCTTTTTTGTGCAAAATAAGACTTACTTAAGATGTGCGAAATCTTGTCAAAAGATTCTTTCCCAAGCATTTATTATCGAATATTGCAAGTAGGTTTCTCGAACTTTTCTTAATTCACTATGAAAGAATTTTAAAGTAGTTCCCTTCTTTCATGACAAGTAGCTTTCTTTAACCTTTCTTTCTATTTTTTTTAATCTCACATTGACCCTATACCACACAAACCGATAGATATATTTTAGTGGCCCCGAGGAAGAAGGTTTTCAAAAATCAGTGGGTAAAGGGCAAAATGATGGCAAGCAGGGTTTCCTCCTTTTCCCACAACCTTTTCTAATTACTCAAAGATAAATTTTGTCAGCTAAGCTACATCTGATTTGTCGTTTGCAAACATTTTAAATCTAAACAAGGCTTAGGTTTTTTCACGAGGTAAAAATTGAAACCTAAAAGGCCCAGTAGCAGCCAAACGTAAACAAGGCCAGTGTCAAAATGCATTAAAACTGAAGTCATACCATTTGTAAGCTGGAACCTTTAATGAGCAAAATTGCTCTCTTCATCATAAGCTAACTAAGACAAACAAAGTATAGATAGTTCTACCTATTATATAGATCTGCTGCCTCCACCGCTGTTCCATCTCTGCTTCTTGGGGTCATCTCCTTATCAGTGGCTCCACCTCATTTAAAATACTAGTATTTGACGAGACAGCACCTCTGTTTCACCTCTGCTTCCTGGCGTCATCGCTTTATTAGTGGCTCCACCTCAATTCATATATATTTGACGAAACAGATATATGTTGCTTAATAATGTCATATGATTTTTATTCAAACTTGTGTATGCCATCGTAACATTTCATGCATGAAGCACAAAACTTGAAAAGTATAGATTTAACCTGTACTTTCTGATTGATCAGGTGTGTGTCAAAACTTTGATTCCGCTTTATTGAAAGAAATGTAATCATTCTGCATATTGAACACCAGATACGTAAAGAGTGGCCATTTCTATATGGTAACAAACTACTAGTTTTCTCTACCAAGGCTGGGTCCATCCTTAAAAGGTCAAAATATGTTGACGTGCATGAACACAAAGCAGACAATGCAATTTTCAGAAATGGAGGACTAAGTAAACTGCGTTAGAAGTGTACACCTAAGTGATCCATGTCTAACCTCATCAGGGATACCACCAAGACAAATTTAAATGAACATTGGACAGAAAATTGGAATTTATCGAAGCTTTTTAAACATTTGGGCAGAAGGAATGACCTGCAGAAAGCGTACAATGATTGCATTCGACTGACAAAGTAATAAACATACACTCATCAAATTCCAGTTTGGAAATTACATCAGATTATTATGGGTGCACATATTTTGTCAAATGGGTGATACTCTTGAAAAAATAAGGTTTCTAGGTTTAAGTCCATTGAGTCGGACTGGATTTATTACAGATCTATCATAACATCGACTTGTAGAATGGACAGTATGGCTACAACCAAAAATTCGTTCAATCCGTAAAATCCTTTAAATCCGTCGAACTGCAAATAGAAAGGGAGCCAAACATTACCGCCTAAACAATTATAAGCAATACAAACCACGTGACTCAACCAAAAGACAAATGAACTGAAACCGACTCGAGTAATTGATAATAACAACAATACAGACCGACCAACCAACTAACGACACGAAATATCAACGGACTGTATACGCGGACATAATATTAATTGGGTGTCATCATTATATTTTACCTCTTTGGGCCTCAAATATTGCATTTATTGTCCAAACATCCCGCAAAGAAGTTTCAGATTTTCGTAGTCTCAAATACGCATGCTCAAACGAATATTCGCAAAGAATGATAATACCCAGTAAAATAACCCAACAATATAGTCCGGTAAAAGTAGTCCGGTACAGTACAACGTAGGCAGTAACATGGCTCCCCAAAATTAGTAATTCACTAATTTTCAACTATCTCAAACATTTAAGTTCAGTAAACAAGAACGTCGGAACTCCTGTGATTGCAAAAGACCTCGCAAATAAATCTCACCTCAGAAAGTTAAGTGTATCACGAATACTTAAAAAAGTCGCAGCAAGCAAAGGTGCAACACGATTGTGCAGAAACGCATGTATATTGAATAAAATGCAATCAAGGAATAACAGCGCTCTCCTTTACAAATCTCAAAATTCTTCATTCATGACTGCAAAAGTTTCATAACTCTTGCTGAAAGGTAGATTTATAAACAAAATCAGCAATTTCCTTATTGCTACGTGAATTGCAATCATATTCTTGAATTTTCATCTGAAATTTAAATCAAATACAACCTGTTCAATGGAACCACAAATTTAATAGCTCTATGCTCTCTTAAACCTAGTGGCTGCATTAACATGTTGTTCCCAAATACAGGTGGTCGCTTAAAACAGGTAAACTGCTTTTTGCAGGTAATCTAGGCACTGATCATTCAGAATAGTCAAAAACATATGGAAATCATATTTCAGAGTCTCTATGGTTCCTTGACGGGGAATGAACCCTTAATAGTTCTGTTCGTTTTCAGATTCTTTCAATAAAACTAATTTATGAATGGGTCTCTCAAGTTTCATCACACCACAGACCTCCTTATTTTGATTGTCTAATGATCTCGACATGACTGTAATGGTGACCTTGCGAACTAAACCGTCGTCATCTGGCGTTGCGTCACTCACCTTTCCAATTCGCCACTGGTTCCTAGGGAGATTATCGTCCTTTATCATGACTATGTCACCTTCTACCATATTTCTCTTAGTCTGAATCCATTTACTTCTACTCTGTAAATTACTTAAGTACTCCTTTCTCCATCTATACCAGAATTCATTTGCTAAGTACTGAACTCTTTTCCACCTTTTACGAATATACAAGTCAGTTGGTACGAATTTACCTGGTGGTGGTAAAAGCACTCTCGATTTCATAGTTAACAAGTGATTAGGAGTCAATGGAGCACTAGATAAAGGATCATTTATGTTTTCGACACTTAAAGGGCGACTATTCACAACCGCTGTCACTTCACAAAGTAAGGTTCGTAGGGACTCATCGTCGAGTTGTGTTCCATGCTGCTGAAGAAGTCTAGAGAGAACGTTACGCACTGTTCGAATTTGTCTTTCCCACACGCCGCCTATATGGCTAGCAGATGGCACATTTAACTTAAATGGGAAATAATCACATCTCTCTTTATGTAGAAAGTTTGTTATAGTCTCTATATTCATCTGAGATAACTCTTGCTTTAGCTCTCTGTCGGTGCCAATGAAATTTGTGCCTCTGTCTGATCTTAATTGGCGGACGGGGCCCTTCAAGGAAAGAAAGCGTCTCAATGCATTTATAAATGAATCAGTCTCAAGACTGTTTGCAATTTCTAAGTGAATAGCCCTACTGGTAAAACACGTAAACAATACACTGTATCGTTTGAGCTCTTTCCTACTTTCCTAAATTAAGAATGGCCCGAAGTAATCAACTCCACAGCACGAAAATGGTGGAGCAGGATCAACCCTATCAAAAGGCAAATCTGCCATTTTCTGAATTTTAGTCTTGCCTCTTAACTTACGACAAGTAACGCAATGATACAGTAACTCTGAGACTGCAGAACTACAACCTAGTATCCAAAAACCGTTGGCTCTTAGTTCATTAACTGTCATGCCGCAACCCTGATGCTGAACGCGTTCATGAAAATATCTAATGATCAGATTTGTGATATGTCCTTTTCTAGGTAAAATAATAGGATGATTAACATTAAAATCATCAGAAGAATTTCTCATTCTACCCCCTACGCGAATCAACCCAGATTTATCAATAAAAGGGTTCAATTTATACAGTCTAGAGTCCTTTGTAATAAAAGGCTGTGTCTTGTCCGATTCAAATCTATGTCTGGTCAGAATTTCCAATTCTCTTAGGAAACAGTTTCTTGCACCAATTTAATAATTTCAGTTTCAGATTGCTTCAAGTCTCCGACTGATGGAGACGAAGCCAAAGTAGTCTGTACTGTTTGATCGGAAGGAAACATATGCTTCTCTTTAACACGAGAAAGCAATAATGACTTATATGTTAGGCACCAAGCAACAGCCCTTATAACACAAAACCAGTCTGAGAAATACTCCAAATTACTTAAAATGGAGTTCTGTTTTGGTATAACAGAACAAGACACAAAACATTGGTTTCTCTTAAGTTCAGGGTCATGACTTAAGTCAAAGTCACAATTACAGTCACTCTCGGGTACAAAATCTGAATTCCAAAGAAATTTTGGGCCATCGAACCAATCAGATTTCTTTAATTCCAAAGGTGTAGCACCTCGAGATGCTATATCTGCCGGGTTATCTTTCGTGTCGATATAATGCCATTGATCTGGTCGAGTAACATTCCTAATTTGTTGCACTCTATTTGCAACAAATACTTGAAATCGCCTAGAGTCATTGGAAATGTACCCTAAAACAACACGACTGTCTGTCCAAAAAACGTGAGTCACATTCTCATATGGTAATTCAGCTTGTAAGGAGGAGCTTACCCTTACTGAGACTAAAACTGCTGTCAATTCTAGTCTTGGGATTGTCATAGTCTTAATCGGGGCTACTCTCGACTTACCCATAAGTAAGGAGCAATGTACATTCTGGTCATTGTCTATAAGCCTAAGATATGAACACTGTCCATAACCTAAAGTACTCGCATCTGAGAAGTGATGCATTTCAATTGACTTAGCCTGGCCAAAATGATCAGGTTTAATGCATCTTTTGACCTGTATTGATTCAAGATCGAAAAGACCATTTCTCCAAAGTTGCCATTTCATATGCAATTCATCAGAAATGGGGTCATCCCAGTCCATATTGTCAGCACACATCTGTTGTAGAATTTGTTTTCCTGTAAGAATTACAGGAGCTATGAACCCTATTGGATCATACATAGAACTAACTGATGAGAGAATACCCCTCCTCGTCAAAGGTCTGTCATGTTATGTGATCCTAAACTCAAAGGTGTCCGATTCAATGTTCCACAACACACCAAGTGTGCGCTCAATGGGTAATGAGTCACTAAATATGTTAATTTTACTCAACTCAGTAGCTCTATCCCTTTCAGGAATCTGAGCTAAAACCTCCTTTGAATTACTGGTGAATTTATGCAAATGTAAACCACCTTGTTTGCACATATCTTGGCAAGATCTAATCATTTTTACAGCTTCAGAAGCAGAAGACAGTGACTTGAGACCATCATCTACGTAAAAGTCATTTCTTAGAAATTCAGCTACATCTTTGCCAAATGTGGCCTCATTGTCATTAGCTATCTGCTTCAAGCCAAAGTTGGCACATCCTGGCGAAGATGTAGCTCCAAAAATATGGACGCACATACGGTAGGGTAAAACCTTACTATAAGTCTTATCGGACCACCAGAGAAATCGCAAATAATCTCGATGCTCCTTCTTAACGAAAAACTGGTGAAACATTTGCCTAATGTCACATGTAAAAGCAACCCTTTTCATCCGAAAGCGGCAAAGTACGCCGATTAGTGAATTAGTTAAGTCAGGACCTTGTAAAAGGTGTTTGTTCAGACTGTGATCCTTGAATGAAGAACTACAGTCAAAGACCACTCTTAGTTTGTCAGGCTTCTTGGAATGGTATACCCCATGGTGTGGAATATACCACTCATGGCCATTGCCAAGCTCTACCTCTGAATCTGGGATTTTCTCTGCATAGCCATTTACCAGCAAATCATTCATAAAGGTATCATAATGTTGACGAAAAGTTTCCTCACGCAAAAGCCTTTTTCGCAAACTGTTCAACCTACTAAGTGCTAACTGCTTATTGTTAGGAAGAATTGGGGGCTGATCCTTAAATGGCAGAGGCATATTATAATGACCTTGTTCGAACTTAATCCCTTGTTCCATTACTTTAATGAATCTTAAATCCTCTTGTGGTACCAAAACACTACAGTTAACCTGATCACCCTTCTCAGAAAAGTCTAATGCAAACATTCTTGTAAGATCAGCTGGGCAAAGGACCTTAGTTTTGGCTTGAAACACAAAGGAGACATCTTCAACTTCCTTAGACCTATCTGGTAAAGTAACCTCATGAGAACAAATTCTATAGCTCAAAGTACTGAAAGTATCTGCCTGATTATTATCAAACATAGGATCCATAATCCCAACAATGCTCCAGCCAAGATCAGTGCATAAGGGCCATCAGTGTCTGGGGCTATTACCTCTCATGGCATCATAGCTCGCGGACAATTATATCCTATCAAAAGGCCAATCTCACAGTCCAAAAGAAGCAAAAGTTGATCTGATATAGTTGCCAAATGAGGCCATCTTTTAGCAACCTCTAGGGTGGGAATATGAAACTTATTTGCTGGGATAGACTGAACTGAATAGGCTACAGGCAATGAAAGACTTAAACTACAGTTGCCACCACGAATAGACAAGCCATGAACTCTATGGCTATCAACTACAGTGTCTGACGCATGCATAGTAGATAACGACAACCGAACTGACGGGCCAGACAGACTTAATGCTTGGTAGGTCTGCTCTAGAATAAATGTAGTATCTGACTGAGTGTCAAGCATTGCATAGACCAATCTCTCTTGACTAAGATTATCTTTATGGGCAAGATAAACTGGGACAACCATTGAAGCTTTATTACTTACTCCAGAGTTACTAATCAAAGAAGTACTTGGAACAAGTTTTTTCTCGTGGCTATGGTCAAGTGATTTACCATATGAGACTAAATTGGGTTCATTTTGCAATGCAGGTTTCTTAACATCACCGTGAAAAGCAGTTGGGTGTAATTTCGAACATTTTTTGCAAATCTTACGCCTTTTACATTTCCTAGAAAAATGACCAGTTTGCAAGCACCCAAAACATAAACCCTTATCAGAAGCAAATTTCTTTCTCTCAGGCAAAGACTTTTCTACAAACATTGAACAGTCATCCAAGTCATGGTTATGTGAACATAGTGGACACTTCATAACTGACTCGGCAGAATTCTTGGGTTTTGACTCATTGACCCCCGTGGCAAGTGACCTTGAAGATTTATTGTCATTTGACCTTGAACCTTTAGCTCGACTGGAATTAATTGCCGTGATTGGGTTGTTAGCTATTTTTGCTTCTTTCGCAACAAAGTCTGAAAAAATCTTAAAGGGAGGAAACTGATCAGCTTCCTCCCTCCACTGAAATACTATTCTAGCCCATTTGTGCACTAACCATTCAGGGAGTTTGGCTACAAATTTCCTATTCTCACGGTCGTCATCAAGCACTCTCAATGACTGAATATTTTCCATGGCAGTGCTACATTGCCTAAGAAAAGCTGAAAATTTCTGAAGGGCAACTTGGTCCCTACTAGAGATTTTTGGCCAATTCTCAATTTTGTCACGGAGAGCATTACCCACAACAAAGGGGTCACCAAAACGCTCATCGAGTAACCTTAACGCATTATTGTAAGCACTGTCAGAGGAGAGTAGAAAGAAATTTTCTACAGCCTCTTTGGCGGGTCCTCCTAAATATCTCTTCAAATAATGCACCCTTTCAGAAGATGGGACTAGTCTATGTTCGATAAGAGCCTGAAATTCTCTTCTCCAGACAGTGTATTTCAATGCATCACCAGTAAAAACACTCGGTTCAGGGGGAGGTAACCTGCTTAACATTACCTGTTGTGTTAAAGTTTTCACAACCTCAGACAATTCTCCCTCTATGCCTTGTATAGGGGAAGATGACTGTTTGACAGACGAGATTTGTTTAGAAGCATGTGGCAAATGTGACATATTTAAATCAGGCTGTGATAAGACGGGTCTCCTATCAGGCACAAACTCATCAGCATAATAATTTAGCCTGTCATTCGTCATGTCGTTCTGCACGTCATTTGGAATACTGCGCAGAATGTCACATGGGGTATCGCGTGGTAGGTCATTCAGAATGTCATGCAGAATGTCGTCAGCATCAGTATGATCAAAACGTCTGTCAAGTGGCTCTTCCTTTGTACCACTTAAATTTGCTTCGGCCATTTCTAAGCTTTTCTGAAGTTTAATTTTTTCATAGTTTAACCTAGCCTGTGATTCTGCATCAAGATATTTTAATTTAATTTTCATAGACGCAACATTTGATATACCTTTATCCTCCGATTCATGGTCATTAATACTGCATGCATTTGAACGAGCTGAATGACGACTAGATTTAGAATTATGCGACGAAATCGAAGCTCTTGACCTTGTGGAACCCTCATACCGCAAATCGCACAACACATTACTGGTTTCGATAATAAGTTTGTGATGTTCGGCCTCCGTAGCGTCCACAGCGCGAAAGATACTTTCAATCTTTGGTATACTTTACTCTTGAGCTAATGTAGTGTCTCTTAGGCGATCCCTAGTCGACCGTAACTCAGCAGCCAGTTTTATGAGAACATCCCTCTCTGCTTGAATAACTTTGATATTTGTCGAGTCAGAAAAGAGAACATTTAGTTTTTCAGCGCTGACGTTCCATTTTGTAATACTAGTCTTCAATGTGTGTGATAGTTGCTCAACATTAAAGTTAAACCCCTTCTCTGTCATCTTCCTGAGTCTATGCTCTGGTTCTAGATTCATGTTTAAGAGATAACTTTATACAGTTCATATGGTATAGCTTGGCTACCACCACAATCCAATGACAGCTGAGAGTTAAACTACAGCACCGCATCTCAGTCTAATGTAGTCTTCAGAGTTAAACTAACATCTCAGTCCAAAGAGGAGAATAGAGTTCGACTATTGCGGGAATGTTTCGTAAGGCAACAACTATGGATGGCAAGTTTAAGTCCATTGAGCCAGACTGGATTTATTACAGATCTATCATAACATCGACTTGTAGAATGGACAGTATGGCTACAACCAAAAATTCGTTCAATCCGTAAAATCCTTTAAATCCGTCGAACTGCAAATAGAAAGGGAGCCAAACATTACCGCCTAAACAATTATAAGCAATACAAACCACGTGACTCAACCGAAAGACAAATGAACTGAAACCGACTCGAGTAATTGATAATAACAACAATACAAACCGACCAACCAACTAACGACACGAAATATCAACGGACTGTATACGCGGACATAATATTAATTGGGTGTCATCATTATATTTTACCTCTTTGGGCCTCAAATATTGCATTTATTGTCCAAACATCTCGCAAAGAAGTTTCAGATTTTCGTAGTCTCAAATACGCATGCTCAAACGGATATTCGCAAAGAATGATAATACCCGGTAAAATAACCCAACAATATAGTCCGGTAAAAGTAGTCCGGTACAGTACAACGTAGGCAGTAACACTAAGTTTAAGACAACAGAGAGAGAGAGAGAGAGAGAGAGAGAGAGAGAGAGAGAGAGAGAGAGAGAGTTTAAAAGTAAATCAAATGTGCAAAAAAATATCGTTATATATATTTTGGTACGTAAAGGTTGTATCTAGGCTGGTCATTTTCATTGCTGGTCAGCATATATAAATCAACTGAAAAACAATTTATAAGGAAAATAATGCATGTAGCGAAACTATCTGATATCCTGTTGATTCATATTGTCAATTTGTCATCCGGTAAGAACGGATGTTTGTTACACACGATATGTTGAACCCATTACTGTATGACCTTTATCTACGTAGACCATCAGCTAGTGCATGAAATTTTATTTGTAACTCGTAACAAAAAGTGTATTTTTACAAAATTCCGAAAGTCATCCACACTAGTAAAATTGATATCGGTTTTAATTATAAAATTTCGTTTTTCTCGGTCCTATATTAGTTGATATTACTAGTTGTCACAGATTTATCTTGTTTTTCACTCAACTTCAATAGCAACATGTTCTTGCAGAGGCACCGTGGTTTACATAATGTCGTAGAGAGCGATTAGGGCTAGTTGTTACAGTCTTCGGGGTCAGATTTTAAGGAGTTACAACTTTCAAAATTAAGCATCATGTTTACAATAAGAAGTCTCTAAAGCATTTGAACCATGCTCTATGAAAAGGGGGCTTAGTGCATCTCAAAAGAAAAAAATTGATTCATGTCAGCCGGTGCAGTCCGCGCAGGTTGACTTGGGTCGAAACTTTTTGTTACTGGTGAATTTTCTTCATGTTCAAGGACCATACTACCCCAAGATTCAGTCAGTTTGTAGTAAAAATGGATTTTGCAGATCTCTTATTACGTGGTGACTTGCATGGTATATAATGCGTCACTGAGATGCCTTAAGCATCCTTTTGCCAGAGCATGGCTCATTTACATATTCCGAAAAAGAGTATAGCAGACACGTTCAAAATATTTGCTATATGTCGATATTACATAAAATATATAGAAGTCTAGTTATTTCCAATGCTTCTGTGAGTTACATTCTATAAATTCAAATGATTTCTGTATTAGTCATTTAAAGATCATTGTTACGAGATATGTATAAACCAACGTTAGGTTCAGTATTTCGAAAAAAAAAAATCTTGATTTATACTCCGAAAAAAGTGTGCATTTCTGTACATTTTCAAAACTGCTCGATTATGAAGTGACCTTCCGGTATGAAGCAAAAGTCTCAAATCGAATAATGTTTTGTTTTAAAGACAACCAAATAGCAGTTCCCTATGTTTTATAAGGCATCAGTTTGAAAACACTGTCTCTTCTCTTCTTTGTTAACTTTTCTGTAAGGAAAGATAAAATATTCCTGTTATAGGAAATACTTTGTGGTATATTTCGGTGAGTGACACTTACAGATAAATGTGTTTAGCACCTTTCCCAGATTTATTATAATTTTCCCCATCTTTTCCTTACATGATGCATTTAGATAATCCTTGTTAAGGATTTCTAAGAAAACAACCAATAGTGTAACATAATATCCATCAAATACAGGAAGATAACAAGAATATACAACGTATATTTTTGCTTAAAGTAACAATAAAGGCCAAAAGTAAACAAAGCAGGTGTTGAAATGCATTTAAACTTTTATCACACCATTTAGAAATATGAAAATTATTGTGAGGATGACAATCTGTCATTGTACGGTCGGTCCAAGTGTTAGTCGCTGACAGAAAAATTAATTTCAAAACTAAGTTAAAACCTGCCAGGTAGATGTGTCTTTTGTTTACTTTTGCCTGATTTTACAATTCTTTTTCCTGCCAGCGACTAACACATGGCCCGACCACACAATAACAGACTGTAATCTTCACAATATTTTCCATACTTTAAAATGGTATGATTTAAATTTAAATGTATTATGGCACCTGTTTTGATATTTTGGCCTCTACTGGGCTTTTAAATAATCTAAATGTAAAATTGTGACATTCTTTTTCTTCAAAAGTCGACAGCTTCAGATACAACACAGACCTTAATATTGGGCAATGGATCAAAGCACTTGTGGTAAGAGAGATAGGTAACGACTTTTCACGGAAGTCAAGCTCAACAGATTTTCACCCGGATACATGTTTAAATATCAGGCTAAAGTGGCGGACGCAAACAATGGGCTTAAACTGAATGTTTTTCCTTGATCATATCCTGTGATAAAGCATTTTTCTTTAAACTAACAATGGGCATAAATTGAAGACTTTTCCGAGATCATATCTCTTGAAGATCTGTGCAAGGGGCCCTTATAATCATCGGCGGATCCAGCACGGGGGCAGGGGCGGTTAGAGGGCCCCCAAGCCCCCTAGAATCTTCAAAGTTACTGATGCCTGTCTGAAATTTTGACTAAGTATGAATGTAGCAGTAGATTCTAGATCATCTTTTTGCATAGGTTTTCTAGTAATATTGTTCGCAGAAATACTATTAAACCAGTACACACGGACAGAAAAAACAAATAATTTATGCAGTAGCAAATCTGAATAAGTAATGATATATTCGATTTTCCGGACCCACCCCCTGGAAATAAATCTCCTGGGTCAGCCCCTGATACAGTATATGCAGCGGGTTTAAATGTTGAAACTACATGTATTGATAAATATTTGATACTAAGAGACTATCTTCGCTGACGGTATGTACTTTCCCGCTATCATTAAGTGACTGTATGTAAGAGTAATCCCAGTTTTCAGATGTGCACTCTACGGTCACATAATTAACTGACGGATAAGAATGAATACACAAGGAACGTTGTTATTGGTTCAAAAATATTTCAAGTGACAGGATAAATACAATTAAATATATTTTTCTCTGAAAAAGTTAAGAAACTAAACGGTTACATGAGGCCAACAGGTACAAATGTGGTGTTTCTATAATAGGATGTTCGCTCTGCAATCGGTAACTCCGTCTATATTCATGAAATCAGGTATTGCGTCATTTCAATTTTTTGAATATGATCCTACATAATTAACGCGTATTATTGATCATGTGACTATATAAAAACCTTGGCGAAATTCTGGCGAAAAGATCAGAAATAAATATCTAGGAGGTTAAGTAGCCCTTTAAGAAAAAACACTGGATTTCAGTTGCATTTGTTTTTCTTCTTTGCTAATGGGTTATCAGCTTTGCCCTACTCAAATTCATTTATGAATAGTCGATGAAGTTTGTTGAGATATTAAAAATCTATATATGTCCCTCTGAAATTTGATACACACAACGTTAAAGGTGTTCTCCAAGATCAGAGATTAAGATGTTTAGAGTCGTTATCAAGAAACCCCGCCAGTGGAGTTTCCTTGCGCAAGGCTCTGCAGAGTTGGGCCCGGTTTCGCGGTTTTTTGTTTGTTTGTTTGTTTGTTTTTTTCACATTCACAAACTATTTTATTTTCCAATTTATATTGAGTTTGTTGTTCTAGACACATTTCACTAACATTAATAGACTGATGTAACATTCTCAAATCCAAAGTTGACACAACATTTCAGATTTAAATCAGCAGTATATTGGACTTAAGTCTGTTAATTAACTTCAGTCCATTTATTTTGCTTATTTGAGTCTGAAACATAGTGTCAATTCAAGATTTGAGAACGTTCAGTCTATTAATGTTACTAAAATGCATCTCAAATAATTCGTTCAACTAAAGTCAGAACCTTGGACCGTTTGTAGATTTTAGTAAAATAAGAGACTTAGGTTTTTTCGTGAAACCAGGCCCTGGTTTATACAGGTACTGGTGCAATCCAGGAAATGCGAGAATTGTTGAACTGTGGCTGTGATCTGATTAAGATATTCATAAAAGTGGCATCAGTTACAGAAACACAAAAAAGTATATTTCTATAGGGGATAGGCTATCAAACATTTCCGACTTACCTATCTAATTACCCTCGTATATCAGCAAAAAAAATCCGAGCAAAGCACACAATGGACGACTTAGTCTAACGCATATTTCAACAACGGCCTGTAAACGAATCACGTTTCCTAAAAAAAAAGGCGACGACAACAAAGGTACAAGTATTCCAGCTGTACACAGTTTAAAATATTTTGCATCAAATGTTGTATCTTTTTCCCTCATAATCCGAATTTGGACTTATACTCACTTTAGACTATAAAAGAAAAGGAGTAAGTTTTAAAACGACTTCCAACAATTACATTCAGAACACGGAGCAAGCTTGTTTATTCATGTTGGCTTTGGGTTGCACTGGCAAAAAGCTGGCTCACGGCAGTACCTTCCATTATTTTCATATTAAGTTTGCTATTCTTTATCTGAAAAACACAATCGATCCTGAAAAAAAAACACCCTTGTATCTTTTATTCATCTAGTTAAACTTCGTTACCGTAAAAAGCGACTTAAATAGGATTTAGGGACGGCATGTAGTCTTATCTTGGATCTGCTGATACCACTGTAGCATTCTAAGTTATGCTAAACTAGTCCTTGGGCTAACATTTTCTGTATTATCTGGGTGTATAGTGTTTGCCAGTGACAGACATTATGTAGATGGAGTCACCATTGAAATGTTTTTTTTTTTTTAAGTTCTCTTTGGTGTTGTTGTACATGCCAATGCATTATTATTTCTTTTTTATTATCATTTATCTGCAGGAATATATTTTAATCAGCAGGTATGTACGTTGCATCAATGTAGTATAACATAATACTGTATCACATAAAAAGACAAATGAAATAAATCAACATAATTCAAAGAAGAAGGAAAGGGAACGATCGTCTGACAGCACGAATAGCGGATATTTATAATTTAAGGTGAAGTGTTTTGTTAACAATGCAACATGCGACATTAAAGTCACGTGTCCCATTTCTAGGTACCGGACAGTTTTACAAGGAAACGGAATCTCTTAGGATGGTCAGCATAGAACGATATAGTTAACCCTTAACCCTTTACAAGACGACAAAATTTTAGCTTTGTCCAAATTGAAAACATATGCAGACGACAATTTCAATATCGCTGAAATGGTGCAATTTTTCTATGATAGGGTAGAAACCATTAAAGGAAAAGGGAAAAATGCTGGTTACCAGCATTTTCTTCTACTCCTACAGTGTTTTCATTAGGTCTCTTTTCCTGTGTCGTTAAAAGTCGGCATTGTGCGGTAAAGGATTAAAGCTCTTTTCACAACCTTTTTTGCCTCTGGAGCAACTTTAGATCAAGATCAGACTGCATGTTTTGTGCAGATCTTTGATTTTCATTGACCACCTAGCTTAGCAATTCTTTTCTTGTGACTTTCATGAGCACTCGATGTGTTCTAACATTGCCAGCATTTTCTTCTTTTCCCACAATGTTTTTGAAACAATTCTGTAAATCTACAATCCTATCGATACTGTGATTTGTCAAACTGTCGGGGTGCTCTGTCGAATTCGTTTATTTTGTCCTTCGAGGATATTTTTCTCGGAGGGAAACTGACAAAAAAATTCAAAAGAATAATTTACTTTTTAGTCAACTGTTGTATCTTGTGCATGACATATTTATTAAAGAAGTACAGAAATGGTCACAACGTAATTATGTGTCTATGAACGCATCAATGACGTTTGAAGTTTAAGCAGAGGACAAAAATGTAGAATTCTCCAAACTCTAAGTATTAGCAAGCGACGAAGTAAAAAAAAAAAGCTCGAATGATATGATTTGTCTTCGAAAGGGTAGAAAACACTGTGGGAAATAGAGAAAGTGCAAGTTATCAGCTTTTTTCTCCTTTCCTCGTAATTTTTTCAAAGTCCTTCTTCTGCAAAGAAACACATGATCGTCTGATGCACAGATAAGCACACGAGCAAAATTTCCGTTAATTTTCCTTTCTTAAAGGTCAAGACGGTGCCCTTCATTTCTCTGTGTAGAAACCATATAGATATTGTCTGACTACAAGTCCTTGTTACAATATCAAAGTACATAAAGTATACAAAGTATCTTCCTTAATGGGAAATGCGATGGAATTTAAAGAATCGCAGTAAGCAGTTTTTCCATTTGTTTCAATGTTTCTGTACTTATCATTTTATGCATCGGCTACATTCACGATAAAGGTTTAATACGCCCCGAACACATGCATGCCTCTTATTCGTTCAAATACGATTGGATACTTTCTAACCAATCACGCACTTAGGTGTTATATATTTCCCCGTCTCCGCACTGTCCGAGCAGATTCTCTTTGCTGACAGCAGTGCAGATCGTCTTTAAAAACATTTGAAAATAATCCACTTTGACAAGCCGAGTCTTCGGAGTTAGAGAAAACAATCACAAGAAAAGGTCTGATTTTCTAATTGTATTTCATTAATTCATTTCATTTTTATAAGGATATTATTATTATTATTATTATTATTGTTAATATTATTATTCAATAGGTTTGATTTCTTACTCTATCGTCATGCAGCTCACATTTCGAGTTATCTGTGAATTCGAATGACAGAGTATCCAGGGGTCCATTTCAACAAACTGCGTAGATTTACGCCATTTTTGGGGGGATTGAATAAACACACGTAGGATCCCTACTTTACCCAAACATATGAAGTGGCGTAATGTTATCCAAATTCTTAATCAAATCGTAAAGTTATGTAGTTCAGTGAACCTTGTTTTCAGACTTAATGCTTGCTTACAAAAACTGCGTACGCAAATTTCATGCGTACGCAGTTTAGTGAAATGTGCCCCAGGTCACTACGGACGTGTTTGTTTGTGTAAAACTCCAGATTGATCAACCTGATGATTTCAAACTTTCTTGGAATGAATGAAGATTCATTTAAAGACCTGCTACGGCTGGTACACCTTTCATAGAAAAAAAAGACACAAAGCTGCGCGATGCAATACCAACGATGGAACGATTATCAGCCACACTGCGTTTTTTTTTTTTACTGGAAATACATTTGAAGACCTAAAATTCCTTACCGCTTTATCACCACAAAGTTTGGGCAAAAATTGTCATTGAAACTCCACGGTGACTTCTGAAATATTGCGTATTGTTAGTGGCAAACTTAGTCCATTGATTGATTAAAGTCGCGCAATATTATCGATGTCTTATTAGTCAGTGACGTCACATTCCGACGTCATTTTTGTCTTCAGTTTCTCGCGCAGCGTTTCACTACAAAGTACTTGTATCTCTAGCGATCTTTGCTTTAGAATTTAAGTGTTGATAAATTTGGAGAACTTGGATATTCTATTCTGGTAATAGATCTATTTTAGGTATTTTCATTGTTTATAATTGATATCCGAACAACTTTTTGTGTGTTTTCTACCTGGAATCTTTCGAACTGTTGCTAAGAGTGTGGATCAAAATCAGATTACAGAAGGTGGTCTGATCATAGATCTACGTTGTCTGCAACTTTACAAGCTCTTCATTCTTCGATTTCCAATACAGATCTAGAACTGGAGACTAAAATGAATCAATAGTTGTTAGAAGGGTTTTTTGGTCGCTTTCAACAGTCTATTCTTACGAACAAAGTCCGTAACAAAGAAACAAATGAACAAATGCATGGCAGCACAAACCGCATCTGGCGGGATTAGAACCCATGGCGGACAAGATCCTCGTTTTCCGAGGTTTAAAAGACCAATACCTTAACCACTGGGCTAAAGAGATATCTCCCTAACGCAGTTGTTAGGTATTGTATTTAAATCGGGACGAAGCCATGCATGAAGGAGTGATCTCCCGTAACACACCCCCTCTTAAAGTCATCATTTATTGATGACTCAAAGCCTTATTAGGCAGTAAGTCTATTATTTAGACAAAAATGTCCGTTTTTGGACAACAAATGGGATTAATGGCTTAATGGCCAATCCCGGACGAGCCCCCATGTTACGAACATGAAAGTTCGCAACAAATGCATTGCTGAAATACAAACCGCAACTGGCGGGGTTCGAACCCATGCGGACAAATATCCTCGTTTTTCGAGGTTTAAAAGACCAATACCATAACCACTGAGCTAAAGAGATATCTCCCTAACGCAGTTGTTAGGTATTGTATTTAAATCCGGACGAAGCCATGCATGAAGGAATGGTCTCCCGTAACACTATTGAATTATAGAATCTATCACGGCGACAGCTTAGGCCCACTGTAAACCGATAGATACATCATAAAATCAGATTATTCTTGTTCACTTCCTTTTTTCAGAATCCATCAGAAGAGCATCGCACCAGAGAGTGTCGTGCAGTAGATCTACATTTTGTTGAGGCCTTTGTTTATAAGTATTTCAGGTAAACAGGTAACAATTAATCTTCAAGTACAGGTTTCTAAGGAGGTGGTAGATCTAGATCTACTAGAATTATGCAGCTTTTTTTCTCCTCGTTAGAATTAGATCTACTTGAATTTAAGTTAGAAATTACTCATTATATCTACGATCCAAAATATCCGGGCTAATTATAAGGCTAGATCTAGTCTTGGACAAAAAGGAATAGAATTTCGAAAAACCGGAAAATGGTATTACATATGAAAATCGTTTGTTTTTTCCAGAGCCTTCTTGTATACGTTCGTTAAAACGCGGTATTGTTTTGTAGAGTGTTGAGTTTAATTAATTGAATAATATAAATCTATTGCAGACAAAACCATAAACATGACTGAGGCAGGTGCATACAGCCTTGCGGAAAGGAGAGAACTGGGGAGAAAATCAGCGGACGAAGAGTTGTATAAGCAGATTGAAGAACTAAGCGTGAATGAGAAAACGAGAAAAGCCGCTAAATGTGAGAGTTGTGTGCGTAGTGAGTGTTCTCGTCAGTGGTATGAGAGGGTGGCTGTTTTTTTCTGCTTTCTCTGCAAAATATATGTATGTGCGAAATGCTGGCCGTAACATGAGTGGCATGATGGAATGAAAAAGGAGAGAGAGGAGAGTGAGGGAATGGGAGAACAGAAAGAAAGAGAGAGAAATGAGGGAAAGGGACTAGGGAAGAAAACCAAAATATTGCAAATGGAAGCAGAGAGCGAGAGAAAGAGGGAAAGAGAGGAAAATGAAAGTGATAAAATGAGAGAACAAAGTGAGAGAGAGAGAATGAGAAGAAAGTTTATTGTTGACCTTGTAAATGAGAGTGAGATAACGAGAAAAGAGAATTTTTTCAACAGCCACCCCATTGTATGTGATCGAATTGAAGTAAACCACGAATTGGATCAGGGGAAGGAATGTTGGATAACTGGATTATGTGGACTGGAGAACAAAAGATTGGTAGTCACTGATTCTTTTAATCTTTGTATTAAAATATTCAAACTAGGAAGTCATGTATTACAACGTTATATACGGTTTGAGTCTAAACCCCAGGATGTTACAGAAATACATTTAAAACAGAATTTTACGAAACCGAACTTAGTGTCTGGCAGCAGTGCTGGTATTTCTGGAACAGACAGGGCTGACAAAGATAAACAGTGTTTGATAGGGGTAACGTTACCATGGAAACAACAAATCATTTTTATAGATTTAAGTAAAAAAAAAGCAATAATACAAAAAGTAATAAAAACAGAGGGACAATGTCGGTGTTTACAGTTTTATGATGACAAGATTTTTACAATTTGCAAAGAAGATATGTCTGACCCTCATAGTTCTGTTTATATAAAATCTACAGACGGGGACACGTTATTCAAGTTTAACGCTGGTATCTATGGTTACCCGTACCTCGCCATTAATTCTGGACGAGTCTATTTAACTGATTGGTACAGTCACAAAGTACAGTGTAGAAATGATGAGCATCAAGTTATCTCAGAATTTGCTATAAAAGGGTCGGAGCCTGATGGAATCGGTATAGACCCTGATAACAACATCTATGTATGTGCATATCAACACAACAAAGTTTATAAACTGAATTCTGATCTCACTCGATACAAGTCTTTGTTAGATCGGACTTCAGATTATATCGAGGGACCCCGCTTTCTGTGTTATTATAGAGACAAACTATATGTTAGTCATCACAGGTCGTCACCTTTACAGAATATCGTTACTGTGGTCCGACTGCTGTAAAGACACCTCCACCTGGACATTGTATATGATCGTTTAGGACTCCAGTCATTGAACATCTAAATCTGCACAACACTATATATTTCATCGTCACCATGGTTACCGTCTTATCTCATTTTTAACCCATATGTTTTTTTTTTCTGACGTGCAGTCTGATCTTTAGCCTATCTAAAATCTCCGCTTTTATTTAGTGTTTAAATAGTCTCCATTTTCTGCCGATAAACATCTCGAAATCTATTTTTGTGATAGTTTATAACGGACATTGGCAGGATGTGGAATAAATTAGTTAACTCTCAACATTCCGTTGTACTTTGTTTCGTGCACGCTGTCGTTGGAAATCTTGTCATCAATTAATTATTTGGGGATTTTATTTGTTTTTGATCAAGTAATTTATTTATCTACGTCAGTTTTAATCGAACTACAAGTAGCCCCACCCAGTCCCTCCCAATCATTTGCTATTTATCAATGAAATTTTACCTCCCCCCACCGTTTGAAAAATTTTACAGTTTTAGATGTTCTATAAAAATTGATTTACTTCCAAACGTGAATCTATCAAACGTTGTTTATCCAGCAAACAATATTGCAGACTGGCAGCAGTATTTATTTGTATGCACCATTATCGCCGTTCTGAATGTTTTCTTTCATCAAAAACTTATGTCAAATTGCAGACTACCCGTCTTGTTGTCTAGTCTCCATAATTCACTTGTAAATTGATACGTTATAGACTATTACAGGTTTGCATTTGTTCATTTTCCGGTCCAGTTCATGTTTTACGAGAGAGAGAGAGAGAGGGGGGGAGGAAGTGTTAATTGGAATGTTTGCTTTATTTTCATATTTAATTCATGTTTTCCTGAAGAAAGAGAAATTTTGTAAATTGTTTACATTTTGTTTCTGCCTATTTGTCTGTTTATATCAGTGATTTATTCAATATACATAGTCCAGTCATAAATCTGTTTTGATGATTTGTTTTGTCATAAGAAATATTTCTTTTATCTGAATCGCCTCCTTATATACTAAATATATTTTACACCAGCCATTCATCAAAATTCTATTGTTTTTCCTGCTAATATGCTTCATAATTTCAAATACATTTTATCACAAATAGATTTTCAATATTTGTAGTTATGTAACGTCGTTGTTTTGTTATTTTCCTACACAACAATATCATTGAAAGTTTTTCTTGTTTATAGAGTCGGGCTTTGATAACTGACTTAATAACACATCTATGATGATTTATGAATTAGAATCTCAACTTAGGATGTTTTCTAAGGACTGACTTGCTGTGTTTGTATAGTGTTTTACGCCGTTTTCAACAATACCACAGTTATGTCGTGGCAGCCAGTACACATTATCCAAGCTTTGCCGAAGTTTCTTAAATCAGTACTCCACTCATTTTATGCAAGCCATCGGCTGCTTTTCCTATTAGACATCATGAGAGACCGCTGAATTCTGTCCCAATGGCTATCATCAATCGTTGAGGAAAAATTTGATCTAGCTGCAAGCCCAACCCTTCGATTACAAACCATGTCCTTACCTACCGAGACACTGTTCTTGGTACGTAAGGTCCGTGATAGAGGAATTGTAAGTTCAGATCCCTGTACTACAGATAGCAGTCCTCTTATACATGGGTTGTGAGTTCAAACCCCTAGACTGGATACATTGATCAGCCCCGTAAAACAAAGCAAGTACTAATGTATATGAACAAATTATTGAATGGATAAATGAAGTTACCATGTTGTATTCACTAGTCTAAATTTAATCTCTGTTCCAGTATGCCCTTATCAAGCACGATTTATTGATTTATGGCGTTTAACGCCGTTTTCAACATCATTTCAGTTACATGTATATTGCAGCGGCCAGTGCCCTTGTCCATGCTTTTCTGGAGTTACTGTGTAAAACAAAAACCACCAACAAGAACAAGTTCTGTTTTTGTTTAAGTGTTTTATTTCACGAATAATTACTTTAGTAGCGACAGAAAACTTGGATATTATAGACTGAAATAATAATTTTAAAAAGTGAATAATTTACGGTAAAACTATCTAACAGATAGAAAATGTCGTGTTTTGATTCAATAAATTTAGATATGTTGTTTTAAGGTTTCACCGAACCTTTTCAAGAAGTGTACAAAGCTTTGTTCAAATGTCATGTCATACATTCCAAAACATTTTACACTGTAAAGTATTTTCTCGTGTTTATTAAAACAGCGCTGTTTACATTTTTTTTAAACTTTTTAAAAGTTACTATACCACTCGGAATAAGATATAATTATCGTTGGTAAAACTTCATTTTACAGATCATTCAAAGTGATTCCGCTCGTTTTAAATTCCGAGACGAGTATTCCTACTGGCTGAGGGAATCTGTATCATAGCCAATCATAAAACAGAATATATGGTAAAATCGACTAGATTAGGAAACGACTCTTCTAATTGGCACATACTTTTTATATCAGTCAATTTGAGTACTTGTCTCTAAATTTGGAGCCGATTCGACGCTTAACTGGTTATTATATGACCCACAATTATTTTTTATTCATGTTTAATCGCTCTGGACAGTCCTCCTGCGAAGTTATTTGGAATGCTTCCTTGTCTATTCCACTGATTGCAAGAATTTCGTCAACCCTGTTCATCGCCTCGTCCTCAAGCCCTTCAGGGTCTCTTGTCAGAATCCAGGCAGACTATATAAGTAAAAATAAAAAGTTCTATTTTAACGCTTTATAAGAATTTTGAATTTGGGTTTCATGGTCTTTTTTTTCCAGAATCCATTGTAGCTGTATAAGTAAAGATGAAAAGCTCTACTTTAACTAGGATTTCAGACTTGTACCTCTGGGTTTCTTGTTAGATTCAAGGACCATCAAATTAATATTATCTATGACCCAAAATATAAATTTAAATATATTTTATCCAAGAAATACATATAATATACATCATAAACAATACAATTAATTAACAAACATAATCCTGTACAAATGAATTGGAACGGAAGTAAAGCTTCTCCAATTAACTTGAATGATAGGATATGGATTTTAGAGACTAGAAAACATTGCGTAAAAGAAGAAAATGATAGTAACAAGCATTTTCTCCTCTTACCATAGTGTTTTATTTCTTCTTTTAAGTCCTTGCACCAAGAGGCATCAAACAGGATTTTTCTTTTTATTTTCGCCCGAATTGTTCAATTATGTATGGAATGTCTAGCAGGAGCACTGCATGCAGGTTCCAACGCTGCGATTTCCTTTATTCGTCGAACCTCGGGTTATCCTTTGGTTTAATCCCTCGGCTGTAACTATCACCTAGTGTCCGTGATGTACACCTTACATTTCTTTTCCGGAAATAGACCGTTCTACTACGCTAAAAACTGTAAGACTTCGCTTTTTACCACTATGTTTTCAAAAGCCATTTTTGGTTTGTTTTGGTTTGTACTGGAGTTTAACGCCACTTTAATAACAGCTAAGATCATATCATGGCGGTCAGTGACGCACCCATGTGTTTCCCGGCTTTCTCATACCGGTACTGACACAACTTTCTTTCCAAAGCAACTGACTACTTTTCTCACATGCATCAGAGGTGAGAGTCAAAATTTTGCTGGAAAGAAAGTTTGCCTCAACTGAGTATCGAACCCGCAATCTCCAGGTCACGAGTCAGATACGCCAACCACTGAGCTACGCGGCCGGGCAAAAGCAATTTCAGTATGGGTCGTTTAAACTCGGTATTGTGTGGTAAAGGGTTAAACTTTCCTCATTACTTGTGTGGGTACTGCTTAGATTTCAAGAAACAATCATCAAGAATGTTTATGATGAATTAAAAATTATTTCCTACGTTGTAGGAAAAAATGAAATATTTAAACTGCACCCTTTGCCATACAATCATGAGTTTTAAAGACCTTGCTGGAAAGATCATTTGAAAACATTGAGGAAAAAAGAGAAAATGTTCGCCTTTTTCCAAAAACGCTTTCTACTATTTCAATTACAAATCTCATCATTTGAGTCCCAGATTTTCTGTTACGCCTTTAACTAACTCTTTACCAAACGACAAAATTTTTTCATAGGCGCCTCCATGCTGACATTTTGTCACTGAAATTAGTTTAATGGAAACTTCGTCGATACGGACGAGGTTAGATGTAGTTACGGAATCGGCCGAGTTGTGCCAGGTGTTGGGTCGTTTTCAGTAAAAAATTAACTTCGAAAAAGGGACATAACTTATGATGGCTATTTCTGCCACGAGATACGAGATAACTTTCATGATAATTTTAGAATACTATCGTGATAAATCAAAGTTTACTGAAAATTTTATCATGAAAGTGAAATTTTTTCTGAAAAAAATATCGCGATAAGCTTTGTTTTCTAGTAAAAATTTTCATTGATCGTAAATAGTTTAACGCAAAATTTCTCATTCGTGTACGAAGCTGACAATCGAGATAAAATTATCGTGACGGTTCTACTGGTTTCTCGATATCTATAGACAGAAAATTCACCATTTAGATGAACTCGATATTTTTTGACTTAATAAGATTGCAATATGTTAAAAATCGAATTATTTACAATCTTAGCTTAAACGGCAAATTCTGACTTCACGTGAAATGAACAAAGACGGCTCAAAATGCCTCTTACGAACAACTTTAAAACCATTCAGGGAAAAAGAGAATTCATAAGGTTAGAGACGAAGATGTTCCGAATCTGTATCTTATAATAAATACCGTGAATGTCAGTTGTGGGCACAAACGTAAAAAAAATGCGATAACAGTGAGAATTATCGCGATACTTTTACCCTGAAACTTTTTTTATTATCTAAATAATTTTTCCAGGAAAGTTTGTTTTCCTAAACTTAGCAAACAGTTTTCTCGTATCTCTTGGCAGGAATATGCCACCATAGGGACATGACTGCACAGAAAATGTTTTAAGAGTAACCCACCCATCTGGTATAACTAACCCTTTTGATTTTAACACTTATACTGCCAAATAAGTGAAATGAAAGTTTGTAAAAAGTGTTAACACGATTGTAAAAACCGAAATTTTGCTTTTTCAAATGTAATTTTTTGGGGGGAAAATATGTCCTTATTCGGACAGTGTAGGTCAAAGATCAGACTGCATGTTCTGTGCAGTCTGATCTTGATCTAAACTGTCCGCAAAAGGTTAGTGAATCCCGCTTAGGAGCCTAAGGGTCAAAGAACAAGCACAAGTTTAAATAAAATGTATTCAACAATGACTGTGATTTTAGAAATGCTCGTAACTAGTATTTTGCTTCTTTTACCGCAGTTTTTTTTTTTTTTTTTTCTTTTTTTCTATTCTATTAAACACATATTCCATCAGTTGAGCCATATTTTATTTGTCATCTCGAAGTGCTTTAAATTTGAATTTGTTTACAGTATTTGTAGTTTTGTAAAAAGTTAAAAATCAAACAAACAAATGAGCCAAGCTCTGTGAAAAGGGTGTTTAATGCATTTGCATAAAGTATCGACTTAGGTCGGCTTGCGCAGTCCGTCCAAGCTGGCTTGAGTGGAAACTTTTGACAATTAGTAAATTTTCGACAAACCAAAGGATCATGCTACCTCATACCTTAGTTGACTGTTTGACATGATAGGTTTTATGGATTCATAATTATGCGATGACTTCCATGGTATAATGCATCGTTGAGATGCATTAAGCCTCCTTTTGCCAGAAAATGGCTGAAATAAAATGTACATCTCTGTCTACAAACTGATACTTTTAGATACTTCCGAAAGTTCACTGGCAGTAGTGGTACCTTGAAACATGACCATACAATGGAGTAAGACTCGTAGTCGGTAGAAATTACCCAGTAATCACCTGGTTTTGGAGCTGAGAAAATATACAAAACATTCTGTGATACAAGCTTACCACGTACTGGTATTTGCTTCGAAAAATTGATATCTAGCGAGACCAAAAGTCGAGCGAGATGTATAAATTTTCCTTCGAAATGACAGGCTAGTTAGTTAGCACTTAGAATACATTCAGAATATTATGCTGTAGTGACTTTCCTGGGTGCATTTGATTCTAGCCGCGTGAGAAAATTTGATATCGTGCGAAACCGACGATCGAGCTAGATGTCAAAATTTTCTTGCGTGGCGAGAAGAAAATACTAGCGCCAACAAAGTTACTACATCAAATATTTCTTTTATTAAATATATATCAAAACCTTTGAACGAAAAATGAATGCAATTGTTGACATTTCGTTCGAATACTGCAAGCAGAATAGAACAAATACTGGTGGAGTAGCCATTAATTTCGTTTTTATGAATGGCGGATGAGTATTACAGGGTAAAATCTTAACCAATCGAATTGTAAATGAATAAATACATATTCCACTCATGGGTTACGTCATCATACCCTATTTGAAACCGAATTTCATAGTGTGTAGATACGGATTTTTTTGTGTGTGTGATAGCTTATCCGCGTGCGACGAATGTATTTTCTCCGAAAAACTTTCAGGTATATAATAAGACAGAATATTCCGTGTGTAATATACTCTGAATTTAACAACAAAGTATTGCAATTATAAAATAGTGTATCAATATTATAACGTAACATTTTGACTAATCAAATTGAATACTAACCCGAAATTGGTCCGCGCATGGCTAAGTCATCATACCAATTTCGGGGCCGTATACGACGCTTGGTACATTAACAGATTTTTGCCGGTCATGTCTGGATTCATCCAGATACAATGTATGTATTTCCGCGGTAAGATCAAACGATTTTATTCCTGGAAGCCGACACACTGAACATTGTTTTCAAAGGGTGGGGAGATATTCCGATTCTTATTATCAAACAAAACATCAAAAACTTTTTATCATTGAAATTATTCAGGCAATAGATAACAAACCATCAACAAAACAAATAGTAGTGGTAGTAATAGTAATAATATTAATCTTAAATTTAGTTCTAACAAAACGCGATAATTGTGGTCTTTGTTTACAAACACTGGATCAGTTCAAAACATTCAAATAGGGAATTCCCCGTGGGGTCCCGGGTTTTTTTTAGATTTATAGAATAGGACCTCGGCCTTTCTCTATGGCATGTCGTAGAAGGCGACTAAAATTAGAGACAAACGGCTGCTTTCCTCGTAATTTGTAGGATTGCAGCAGGCTGGGTAGTTCTTATTCCAAATCCTGTATTTTTTTCTCGATGTAAATAGGGTTTGGAATGGGAATCAATTGGCCTGTGGGACCCTGTGTGGTTTAATCGGGGGTATAAGAATAAACCACTGCAGTCCCGCGATCGTCACATCTGCCATTTCATCTGGCGGAACAAAAGTGACAGCATGCATGTCGTAAAAGGCGACAAAAGGGGCATCATTTTGTGTTTCGTCCATTCCTCATTTATCATGTTTGTCTTATGTTGTTGCACATGTATGTTATTTTCACCTCGCATTATTGTTTACTAAGTAAGTGCGCCCAATATGACCTAAGTTGTCGACGGGCCTTAAAAACGCTATTCATCATATTATTCATCATCAAATAGGGAATACCAGGGACGAAGCAGGTACTCATTGGTATTTTTCAACTCGTACGTGCAAATAGCGCTGTGGTACAGTGGTCATAGTGACTCTGCCACCACCCTTGCGCATCGAGTTCGAGTCACAGGAATTTTTTTTCTTTTTTTTTTTAATCAAGCATTTGTTTTCTTTTATTATTATTATTTTTTTTTTTTTTTTAAGGTAAGTCAATGGTTACATTGTTTTTTATATCATAGTGAATATTTGTACTTGTAATTAGTAGTCTCATTCATATTTAATTGACATCACAGGAGATTGCACGATGATCCTTGTGAAATTCGGGAAAAATGAACCAAGACATTTCTTGCAAAGGAATTGATGCTAGAAATAGCTTAGTGTTTTAGACTTCTAAGATGACTATAGCCACTAATTTCTGGCTACTAGTTTTCTTCCTGTTTCAGGGCTTTGAAGGTAAAGAAATGTCTACTCACTTTTCCCTACAGTTGAGAACTTAACCATCTCGGAAGCTCGATTGGACCAGGATTTAATTTGGAGCATTAATGGAAAAAACGGGTTGAGAATTAAAGCAATCTGAGTGGAAAAGTTACTGCAAACTTGCGGTCCTAGTAGAATAAATATTAATAAAGCAGACAATGCAGTTCAAGAAGCCTTTGAGCAGTGAATAATTGCGGTCAGCGACGAGGAAGCAACAGATAGTGAATGTTAAGAAGTTTTGGGTACTGATACGGCCAGTGAAAATGAAGAGATACGGATACTGCTGGTGAACGGGATGAGAGTTGCGCACTTATCATTGTATTGTTGTATCAATCATATAGAAATGTGTTTTAAAACAAGAAATAAGATAAAATGAATTAGAATTAGATGTAATAATAACAAACGAATATCAATGACAAAGATATACACGTCTAAAAAAAGGGAAGAAGAAAGGGAAAAAAAAGGGGGGGGGGACACACAAAAAGACAATCAAACAAGGAAAAGAAAAGAAAGGAGAAAACCGAAAAAATATATAAATTTTTTCCTAAAAAGGTAGACCTAACGGCTCGAACCAGGATAGCCGTTTCGTGGGGCAGTGATCTTTCCATTACACCACAGCTCGCTTAGTAGAATCAATAGCTTGTAAAACTTTTAAGCATTTTCAATGTACATTTTAATTGAAATTATCGGATACTTTACCTGTTCTTCCCGTATACGAAGATAGAATGCTCTGAATTATTCTAAACAAGGGCCATGGTTATCGCGTTCCGTTAATAACAATATTAATAATAATAGTAATAATAATAATAATAGTAATAATAATGATAATAATAATAACAATACTATTGGTTCTTCTTCAATGGTCTCCTTAAGGAATTTGTTTACTTTGTTTACTCTGTGCCAGAAATTCTTATGATTATGCATTAGCGAATACAATCATTTGTGGAGAAACATACTGGACGAAGATCAGGCTGCTCGTGTTGTTCTACAACCATCGTAAAATACACCAAAAAATGTTCCTATATGATGGAATAAGGAAACATATGATGATAATTAATGCTATATTCTTTGAAGTAATCCCAACCTCGACTTATAGCATAGTTTAATGGTATAATTTACATTTGCAGTTCCCCTTCTGACACCGTGTGTTATGGCCCTCAGAGTTATCTCCCCAAAATGCAATAGGCTAGGCAATGTGTTTCACGGTTAACCTGCTGAATAGGTTAAATGAAACTTATCAGCAAATGGAAGTTTCTAGCAAACAGTAAGAGAAGAATAAATATCGAAATTCAAAAGTTGTTTTGGTGGGAAAATATCCGAATATCAGACAGTCTAGATCCAGTATCAGACTGCACATTCTATGCAGTCTAATCTCGATATACATAGTCATTAAAAGGTCCCTGAGTCGCGCTAAGCATCCTAAGGACTACGTGCTTGGGTGCTAAATATATCAACTTAGGTTTGTTTTTGACTTATCATTTCCAACACCTCCAAGACGCATGTCAGGGAATACCTTTACGGAAGACTGCTCAAAGAAGTAAAAGATTAACGTACTTTGTTGGAATTTGATTTTAAGCTTGGCAGGTTCGTCAGGGGTTTGGCTGGCCTCTCCTTCTATGCTGAAATATTCTCTCGTGCTGAAAATGATGAAAGTATTGATGAGCATGCGAAGGTGGAAAAGTGCGCTTTGAAAAGATAAAAAAAAAAATTTGTTAGTTCACATATGGATCCGTGGTGATAAGATAAACCGACTTTCTTGGTTACTGTTGCCAAGGGCTCCCAAACAACCACAGTAAATACATATACAGTACAGCACATAGGTTACTTAAATCGTGCTGTTATGACTGTTTCTCTTGATAAAATCCCGGAAAAATATTTCTATCATTTGTTTCTGCCGATGATGAATTATCGGTAAGAAATATAGAGATGCTTGAACTAATTTACACAAGGATATGTACAAAAAGTGGCAATTATGGGGGCTACGGACAGTGTAATAGATCTACTTATTTTAGCAAAGTTTTGAACTTATGAGAGAAAGAATGGAACATCTTCACAAACCTCTGTTTTGCCACAGAATATTAGAAATTAAGACAATTATTGTTTTGTACGGCTAGTAAAGTCGTCTTACCATGATATTCAATAATAAATAACATGATTTACAAGCGTTTCTAAATAATTATAGGTTGTCTGATTCAACAGAGAGGTGAAAGTTTAGTTAACAAATTCAATGTCAGATTAAGGGAAAAAGGCTTGTCTTATGATTTTAAAATGCGTTAAGTGTACTGTCAGTTAACAAACTTGTTAATATCATTGACAATAGTTTGTTTTATCCTATGATATACTGAAGACAACGGGTGGTCAAGTTGATTACAGCGGCAAATCGGTTTGCAATCAAACACACTTCCTATCAATTAACAGTTTACCGATACACCCTTTGAAATGGCAGATGTTCTAATCCACTTTCATACGACTAATCAAGAGTTTATTTAAACAACATAAGTCGAAGTTTGAGCTGAACTTTCACCAGAACAGAACAGAAGTTAGACTTTTTCATAACTGAAATCTACATTTAGTGAGGAATACAATGGGGAACACACGTCAATAATGCTTATTGTAAATAGCAGATAGTTTAAATCCAGGATTTACAACGTTATTTGCAATCTGATCTATATTTACACAGTCTGCATATTCTTCTCGCACCAAGGGTTGAGATCAACGTCAAACTGAAACATTGATGACAAGTGCCACTTTTTGGATGTGCAGAGGTTATTTAACAAGGTTAGATCTCCAAGTGAACGTATTATCTTTTTATTAGTATTTCATATAGATCTATTCTTACATTTGTTTTCCTTTTTGTGTCTCTAGCAGAATCTTTCATAGGAGAAAAAACTATAGCATTAATCAATCACTTGTGTAATGTAGCTTTGATCAGAACTCTTTGCATATGTCCCATTGTCACCTTGGAGTTGTCTGTAATTTTCAATGATTGCCTAGTGAAATTTCTACAATACAATACAAATTACTTTATTCTGCATCTCAAGTACAATAACATACAAAAAGAGGAAATGAGGACAAAAATAAGATGAGCAAATATAAAAACATTTCACATGGTCAATGTAAATTTTTAAGAAAATAGTAGAGGTAGAGAAAAAAGAAAACAAGAGAAGACAAAAAAAAAAATTTTTTTTTTGAGAAATGGCAGTAAACCCATTGTCCCCCTGGAAACAGATTTGCAAAAGAAAGTTTTCAACGCAAGTCAATAGATCTTAACTATATACATATTCTGTCTATTTGTGGGAGCCTGGTGGTAGAAGGAGAAGCTACCCGGAGTGGGTAGCCGCCCCCTCCACCACAAAGCCCTCAACAGTAGCCAGTTGCAAAGCATATGGCATATATGGGATGAACTCGTCTGTGGGGAGCAATGGGTTTAAAAAAAAGAAACTATAGTTGTGCAAATGAAAAATAATTTCAACTTCAGCAAAGTAGTTAAGGATCAGACAGCATATAAAGTGCTGTCTGATCATAGCCTTGTATTCTTGAACAGAGAGAAAACTACAATAGCATACAAGAAATAAGATGTGAGTAAATCTTACAGTAACTGATTTAAAAAGGCTGAAGATTCTGGCAGGGGAAGAGTGACCAGGGATCGTATATAAACTACGAGTAGGATCCCTGATGCATGCAAGAATACAACATCCCATCGGGAAAGCCTGCATGGCTTTATTTAATAACTAGATCGCAAAAAATAACAGACATTCTTACTTAAAGAGCAAACTAGCAAACGAACAAGGGACACCTTTATACACAGAGGGGTATGGACAATCTTAATAGCAACCAGCTGTATTAGGACAAATAAAAGAGAGACCTTGTTAACGCAATTTTTATACCACTAAGGCATGAAAAGTTGTATTCATACTGAATAAAGTTAAAATTACAGGTTACTGTTTTTAACACACCGGTAGATTTTGTGTTGGACAGAGAGTACACCCCGTCTGTATAAACACGGAAGCGTGCTTGCATAAATTTGGGTTGAATGGAAATTCCTTTCGTTTGTAAGTATGGTAAATAGTAAGTTTGTTTTGTTTACGTTTGTGATCTATTTTTGGTATTCATCATAATGCGTTCATGATTGGAATTGTTTCATAATCGACGACACGAATTTGCTCAAATTGATAAGTTTATTTTTATCAGTTTCATTCAGAAGCATATTGAAGTTAAACGTGTTATTGCTGTATTCCTCTGGTATAAATTTTTCACGCAGTGCATTGAAATATGGACAAGAGAACAGACAGTGCATTTCATCACACATTGCATTTGACAAAGATTTAGTACATTTCCTTTCAGTGTATGGGGTGCCATTCCATCTGCCGAATTCTACTGGTAATTTATGATTGGCTGTCCTAAAAAGAAACAAACTGATGGCTAGAGAGGAGGGGAGGGTTGACAGGTAAGATTCAAATCTTAAGTCGAGCTTAAATATACTATAATTTCTTGCTTTTTGAGATTGTGTCGGCTGTTGCGACCATTCTTGTCTGAACTGATCAATTAGATTGTGTCTGATCAGAGTATGGATATTTTTAACATGGTTGTGATTATGAGTAAACCAGATTATGCCATTGCCTGTGTTAAAAAGAATATTTTTTATGTATGTTAGCCATTTGTACTCATTACTAGTGTCATTTAAAACATAATCATATACTTGTCTGGAAATTTTATTTCCATGACTACAAATAATTTTGTTCCAAAAGTTAATCATTTTTGTTTTTATATTTATTGTAAGTGGGTAACGTCCCAGTTCTCCATATAACATGTACCTTGGGGTTGATTTTTTAGCATTTACAATTTTTCTCAAAAATTCTACATGCACTTTTTCCTGAACTTCATGAGATTCATGGTCCCATATCTCCGCCCCATACAGTAAAATTGGTACGACTGTGTGATCGAACACTTTTAGCTGTAGATCAATTGGCAAATTAAGTGCACGTGACTGGGCCACTACAGAATGCATTGCTCTTTTAGCTTGTTCTGCAAGTTGCTTGCGTGCACTGAAAAAAGACCCATTGCTTGTGAATAAGAGACCAAGATATTTGTAATTGTTTGTAATCTCTATCACTTTGTTATCAAATCGAAAAAACATGTGATTAGAATAATTTCGTGCACCCAAAACTATAACTTTGGTTTTTTCTAGATTTACGGTTAGTTTCCACTGTTTACAATATTCATTGAAATGGTTTAAAATATTTTGCAGCTCATGGGGTGTCTCTGCAAGAAGAATGGTATCGTCAGCATACAAAAGGACTAAGAGTCTTAACCAAAATTGTTCATCATGATGCGAAGACAAGGTAACACCCTCACCACCTTTGATTATAAGATGTGATTCCAGATCATTAAGGAATATTGAAAATAGGATTGGAGATAAATTTTCACCTTGACGGACTCCGGTCTCACATGAGAAAAAGGGGGACTGTTGACCATTTAGCGTAACACATGATTTAATGTTTTGATACATTTGATGAATTACTGTGAATATTTTACCATTAACACCTGAGGCAAGTAATTTTGACCACAAGCCTACTCTCCATACTTTGTCAAAAGCTTGTGAGAAATCCACAAAGCAACAAAAAAGTTCACGTTTTTTCTTTTTCAAAATATTAATAATGTTGTCTAGGGTAAACATGTGATCTGCACAGGAGTAATCTTTCCTAAATCCTGCTTGATTTTCGCTCAGAAGCTCGTTATCCTCTATAAATTTAGTAATTCTTAAGTTTAAAATGGCAGTAAAGAGTTTGCCAAGGCAAGATAAAATTGTAATGGGTCTGTAGTTTTTGGGCTCTGATGGTTGTCCTTTTCCTTTAAAGATAGGGTGAATGGTTCCCTTTAACCATGACTCTGGCATATAACCTGTGTCTAAAATGGAATTGAAGAGAAAAACATATACAGGTAACAGTTTCTCTTTAGTACTTTTGATATATTCATTCAAAATGTTATCGGTCAAACTTGATGCCTTTGAATTTTTTAAATTGGAAATACACTTTAATATTTCATCAGCACTAATGGGCTCATTTAAGCTGGTAACATGTAGGTCTCCTTGGCTGAAATCCAAGTTTTGGATGCTTTCATCAGCTCCATCACTGTCTGAGTTTACAGTTTGAAAATGCGTATAAAAGTCTTCAATGCTTGGTGTTACAGATGTATTTTCTTTAGATTTTTTATTTTTTCTCAATATTCTCCAATATTTTTTGGGGTTAATACTTTGCATTTTCCTTAATTTATTTGCTGTGATATACTTATGCTTGTTTATGTAGTAGTTCATTCTCTTTTTATAATCTTTGCTGGCAATGCCAAGTTTATCTTTATAGCCTTTAGTTTTAAATTTCCTGTAGTTTGCTTTAGCAACATGATAACGTTTTCGTAAAATTTGATATTGAAGTCCAAACCAAGGTTGACTACGTTTGACCATTTCATTATGCTTTTTGCAAAAAGTAATTTTGGCAGAATCATCTAGCAGATTTGTTATTTTTTGTGTGATATTATCAATATTGTCAGGTGTAGGGTTGAGGGATTGAATTTGGTCAGTTATTTCATGTAACTTTCTATCAGAGATATTCTCTACAAATTTTTCTGACAGAGTCTCATCCCATCTTATTTTAGGTTTTTTTTTCTATCTTTTTCAGGATAAGGTGCCTTGTCATGAAAAATGGGTGACCTGAGACTCCATTTCAGAAGAGCATGGCCGTCAGAGAACAGGTGGTCTGTATCCGTAATAGAAAAATTATGCAGCAGGTGGAAGCATTGAGCAGTTACCATTACATAATCAATTACAGATTTATCTCTAAAAGTAAATTGACCCACATTTTTATCTTCTCCATTCCTACCGTTTAGAATGAACAGATCATTGTTTCTGCAAATGTCTATTAGAGTAAAACCACGGGCATTTGTTTTCTTGTCTTTTGATTCTCTGTGTAGCTGAATATTGAGATTTTCTATAATCTTAAACTTCTCAATAATTGAAGTTTGGCTATCAGACATGTTTAGTTCTGAAAACATAAAATTGTCAGTGCAACTATAATCACGAATCTTCGCGATTCGAGCATTATAATCGCCCGCCAAAAATACATTTTCATGATTTGAGCAAAAATTTGCAATTTCGTTTTCAAGGGTACGGAGACGACTTTCATCGTAAAACTTTGATCTATCGGGGGGTATGTAGACTATACCAATGACGACATCTTCTTCAATTGAAAACATTGACTTTGATACTGCGACCCATTGCACATATTCCGCATTACTTTTAATATTTCTCACGTGCCTAGCTATTGTTTTTCTAACGAATAAACCAATCCCTCCGGATTTTCGGACGGAGCTATTTTCTCTATGTTTTGAAATGAACCTAAAATCAGGTATTTCAGTTCGGTCAAAACTGTCTAAATTTCTTTCTAAAACGCCTAAAATATCAAACTGTGATACTTGTTCCAAGAATTCTGCATATTCCAGTCTACGTTTCAAACCACAAACGTTTAAGACGCCACATTTCAGTTCTGTTAAATTTACTTTTTTCTTTGTTTCAGAGGTTTTCCCGGGCCTGGCCTATCCGTTGTTGTCCGCACTGTTCTTTCCTCCATGATGATCGGCGATGGTGTCTGGAGCCCATGGGCGAAAGTTTGTTTGACTGCTGACAGGTTGAGTGTCGTCTGCATGTGACTGGGAGGTCGTAGTTTGTTTACTTCGGCTACGCCCATTATGTTCACGAGTTTGTGTAACTGTATTGATAGTAGTACTACATGTAGGAGATGTGTTAACGCGAGGAGTGACTCGGCTTTGTTTGACAGGAAAGTTTGACGACCATTTGTTGCCAAATACCAAACAATATGGAGACACACTACGTTTTCCCCAGCGGTAATACAATGCAATTTTGTCAAAACAGGAAGACTGTGGACTGAGTATACAGAGTAAACAGAAAAGACATTTCGCTCAGTTTAAACCCCCTCTCTCTCTCTAAAGAGATAAAAAATTCAAATTATCAAAAGAATTTCACGGATTAAGTACGAACACTTAGGCCATATATTGTTTATTAATTTTTATGCTGATGAACAGTCTTCTTAAAAGTCTCTTATTTTCATGAGAATCGTGAATCATCATGAATTCACGCAATATAGAACCTGTCAAAGTACATAGAGAAACGTGATCACAAGGTACAAACAATCCAGTCGCAATACATCAATTATCCACAAATATTCCTATTTCCTTACGACCATCAATCTCACTGATGTAAAACATGTTATTTGACATGGAACAAAAATGCGAGGGAAATGTCCTCAAAATGTCGGGGAACTGTCTTAAAATCTGTTAGGGAACTGTCTTGTCGGGGAACTGGCTTGATACCCTTTGATCCGAAGGAAATAGAACGATAGCAAAACAAATTTCGATCTGGTTTGAGGTTTTTGTGCACTGCATTTGTCCTTAATGTGATCTGTCTGGAAATGAATTTACAAGTCAGTAGATTTTACATTTTTGAAGTTATGCTCCAGACAAAAGTCTTATTTGTAAAGAAAGCAAGGGCAATATCTAAAAAAACAGTGAAAACAGAGTTAATGTTTTGTTATCTGCACATGTCCTCAATATGATCTATTTGCAAATGAAGTTTAAATCCAAAATCTTTCATGCTAAGGAAGTTTTGCTCCACACAAAAAATCAAATTTGTTGAATAGCAAAGGGAAATTTATCTAAAAGTAAGGAGTACAGAGTTATGGATCTTGTACCCTGCACTTATCCTTAACATAATCTATTTTTATATATATGACGTTTGAAGTCAATAGCTTTCGTGCTTTTGAAGTTATTCCCCAGATTCAAATCTTATTAGTAAAACAACTAAAGGGTATAACTCCCCAAAAATAAAACAAATAAAGGGTATAACTCCAAAACAATTGGCGAAGTTATGGTTCTTGTGCGCTGCACATGTCCTCAATTTGATCTATCGGCAAATGTACTTTGAAGGCAACATCTTTTATATTTTTGAAGTTATACTCCAGTCAAAAATCCAATTTTTAAACAAAAAAAGAGATATAAGTCCAAAATATGACAGAGCAATGGATCTTGTGCACTGCCCTTCTCTTTACTGTGATCTATCTGTATATGCAGTTTTAAGTTGATAGGTTAAATGCTTCGCAAGTTACGCTCTGGATAAAAATCCAACGTGTGAAAAAATAAGGAGTAATAACTCAAAAAAGAATTATAACAGTTATGGTTTTTGTGCACTGCACATTTCCTTAATTTGATTTATCAGCATATGAAGTTTGATTTTGATAGCTGTTATAATTTTGAAGTTATGCTCCGGACAAAAATCCAACATATAAAATAACAAATAGCAATAACTCTAGGAATAATGATGACAGAGTTATCGATTTTGTGCACTGCACTTTTCCTCACTGCAACCTATCCGTATATGAGGTTTAAAGTTGATAGGTTTTATAATTTGGAAGTTATGCTCTGGACAAGATTTTGTTACGCACTGGCGGACGGACGTGTGGACAAGGTGACTCTAGAATAACGTCATAAAGATTTTCTGAAAATCAATTTATGACAGCAGCCCGTCTCTGAATATGTTCTAAAATACTGAATAGTGTCTCATGATAAATAAAAAAAAAAGAAATTAAACTTTAGTTTGAATATCCAATATTCCCTGTAACAAGAAATAGAAATCCCTCTTACTCACATACAGCATATTGTACATGATATAATGCTCGCATAGCTTTTATTTTAAAGATTCGAGCTCAATAGAGTACTTTCAATTGAAATGAGTCCCGAGTTTTAACGAACCTCAGAAATTAAGACTTTTGAAAATATCATGGGAAAAGGAGTAAATACTGTTACCAAACAATTTCTTCTTCTCCCACATTTTTTTCTAATCTCTCAGAAACAAATCTAATCATTTGATTTACATTAAATTTAGAATGATCCTTCAACATTAAAAAAACAGGCCAATGACAAAAAAATCGACCCAGGTGTACCTGCGCGGATTGCGCAGGCTGACATAATTCGACACTTTTTTCTGCTGATGAATAGAATCGAATTTTCACTAAGCATGTCTTACCGGTAACATTCGCATGAGAATTACATTCATTTGATTCCATCATGGATAATATAAGTTTTACACCTGTATAGTTTCAGAATCCTTGTGAATTAATAACATCCATACCAAAGAGCTATATTTAACCCCAACTATGACTTATACATACAAATGTATGTGCAGATAACTTACATGATAAATTTAAACTTTATTTCAATTGTTGGAGAGTTACCTTCCTTTCTAATTCGTCGAGTCACAATATAATTCTGTTTCGAAGAGTGGTAATCTGTGGTATTTTTCTTGTTTACAGTATCAGGAGAGGAAAAAAACGATAAATCTAGTTCAGCATTAGAAATTAGAACTTCACTGGAGTTTGAATGACCGACTGACCGACTGACTGACTGATTGACTGAGTTGGTGAGTGAGTGAGTGAGTGAGTGAGTGAGTGAGTAGTTGAGTAAGTGAGTGAGATTGTGATGCGTGAGTGAGTGAGTGAGTGATTATTTGAATATTGTTTTTTTTCATGCATAATTATTGTATTGCTGATGGGATTTTTGTTGCTGTAATAGATGGTGTTGTAGAAGTATTCATTCACCTCTATCTGCTGAAAAGAATTTTATGAGAAAATGTAGGCAATAGTATGAATACATTGTTGTACGATGTACTGCTAAGAAACTGAAGGCAGTCATAAAAAGGTGTACTAGCCACCATGACTGAAATAGATTTACAAAAAAAAAAAAACGTTGAAAACACTGTCTATAAAACAAACTTTCCCACCAATATTAGTTTATTGTATTATTATTCTGCATATACTTATCTCAAAGAGCATTTCCACGTGACTGACAACGTCTGTGAGGCCAAGACATGGTTTCTTTGGGCCGTATTCACCATCTCTGCGATAATATTCTCTGTAAAAAAGCCCTGACAAATGTTAGATTGACTTTCTAATCTTTGCTTGCAGTAGGATTTGATACACATAAAGGCACAAATAGGTTGTTGTTACGAATATGTCTCCCTGTACCCAAGAAAGTTGTCTGAAGTTGTCTCCTACGAGACGAAACAGACTTTTTGATAGCGGTATATTAAAAAGTATAATAATAACCCTAACCCTAAACCTAAACCAACATTCTGTTATGGTAAATGATGTTCAGCATTCTGCTGCGGCAAATAATGTTTTTAAACAGTCTGCTGTTAGCGTTTCAAGGTGTCGATAATAATAGAGAAAAACAAAGATTCCCGTAAGTTTGGCCTCGCTTTTCGCCGACATTGTTTTACTACCAATCATAAATACCTGTCTTACACGGCTTGTAACTAATATAGTTGCAACAACTGATTTTGGAGATTTAAATGTAAAGAAAGTGTTACTTCGTTTGATTTAGCTCCTTAAACGCCAAATAAATAAACTCGACCTCTTTCGACGGCTCTAAATGCAATCTATTGAAAATTACAAAGTTTTTGATTGTATTGGCTTGACTGAACAAGCGGACAGTATACATGTAGATAAAAGATCAGACTGCACGTTCTGTGCATTCTGATCTTGATCTATGCCGTCTGCAAAAGTCACTGTCTTCCCCTATGGCGACGAAAGGGTTAAAAACAAATGTTTGCCTTTCTAGTGTTTAGCAACACCGCTAATGAAATATTAGAAATGATATTTTTAACAGTATAACAAATATTCTTCCTACATATTGTTAGCGCATGTTCAAAGCCACTGTTGCTTACTACAAATATACAAAGTGGCAAGAGGCAGAGGGTTCATGTATTTGTGTTAAAGAAAATGTTTAACAATACTTTTGGAAAGCTACAGCATCCAGTATACCATGTGTTTAGTGTGCCAATTTGTTTGAAAAGGGACCTATATTTATTTAGTTCTTATGCCGTTCACCAAACTTTCTTGAAAATCCCCGAGGAACGCAAGAAGATACAAGTCATGCTCTGGCAAAAGGGGGCTTGATATATATCATCTCTGATGCATTATACCAAGCAAGGCATCACCTAATTACGGATCCATAAAATCAATTTTGACAAACAACGAACTGAATTATTTTTTGACATGCAAAATATTTGAAGATAGCGAAAAGTTTCGGCCCATGCCAGCCTGCACGGACTGTGCATGCTTCCATGGGTCGATACTTTATGTAAGCGCATTAAGCCTTCTTTTCACAGAGCATGGCCAATAAATGTATTTGGAAATGTTTAAACTGTACGGTTAAATTCAGTAAAATGATGCAATTTTGGTAGTTTGCTTGACGGGATGAGCTTTTTAAAATCGATATCCCCATCTGTTTTTAATATGAAAAAGGCAAAGCCTCAATACGAGCGACGTGAATGATTTGTGGAACAGATATACATGTAGATGTATTAATTCGAATGATGAGCTAGATTCTAGATCTTGAAATCAAAGGGTGTGAGTTCGAATTCCGGCTCTCCCAAAACTAATTTTGAGCGTTGTCAAAAGTAGAAAGCATTTCTCTTTCGTAGATTTGTACATGTGAAATAGGGTGAATGTCCCTGATTTCCTTAACAAAAGAAAGACAGTTCCTTGACACTTATGTTAATTTATGTCCAGAAAAATAACTTGGAATAATTATTGGTTCACAAACTTGTAAAGACCATTTTACGGGAATATTTCCTCACTGCTTGTAGATCCAGACCTATATAAGAGAGACTTTGACTTTTACGAGGAATCGGTCAGTAGGTTGAGAAGAATATTGAGCAGAGTACTGGTAAAAGGAACTTCAGTCCTGAACGCATGGTAGGTGCACTTGCCGCCGCAATGAATATACACACAAAAGGAAAAAACAAACAAACAAAAATCTTCAGCCATGTTGCTGTAAAAGATGGTTTAATGCATGTCCATGATGCATGATACCAAGAAAGTCATCACATAATTATACATCCATATTGTATGATAACTGACTGAATCGAAAGGCATACATACTGGTCCTTTGACATTCAAAACGTTGAAAAATAGATCTAGCAAAGAGTTTTGACACAGGTTAGCTTGCGCAGACTACACAGGCAGACCTGGGTCGAAAATTTTGCAAATGCAGTGAGACCCCTTTTCACAGATCATAAATCCGGCTTTCTCTCTAAATGGTATTTTGAAACTAGTTTAGTCATGATTTCTACGACACAATATTTTCCGCGAAAAAACGGCTCGTGCATGACGTAAGAATAGTATGATTTATGACGTCGTTATTTGCTAGCATAGATCATTGCGTATGTTCATACACAAATAGACGTTCAATACGCTGAAAGTAAGTAAGAAATTAGATAATCTTTACTCATTAAACTGATAATGATTTTTAAGTAATCAGTTGATCCATAGATATTTATTGTCATTTTTGACCAATCAGGTACTTGTGCGAAAGATTGTCATACGTGTGACGCTGTGCGACTAACCGGAAGACACTCAGATTTTTAGTCATCCCTATTTAGATTCTTACGAACAAAGTCCGTAACAAAGAAACAAATGAATAAATGCATGGCTGAAATACAAACCGCATCTGGCGGGATTCGAACCCATGGCGGACAAGATCCTCGTATTTCGAGGTTCAAAAGACCAATACCTTAACCACTGAACTAACGAGTTGTCACCCTAACGCAGTTGTTAGGTATTGTATTTAAATCGGGACGAAGCCATGCATGAAGGAGTGGTCTCCCGTAACACACCCCCTCTTAAAGTCATCATTTATTGATGACTTAAAGCCTTATTAGGCAGTAAGTCTATTATTTAGACAACAAATGTCCGTTTTTGGACAACAAATGGGGTTAATGGCTCAATGGTCAATCCCGGACGAGCCCCCATCTTACGAACAAAGTCCGTAACAAAGAAACAAATGAATAAATGCATGGCTGAAATACAAACCGCATCTGGCGGGATTCGAACCCATGGCGGACAAGATCCTTGTTTTTCGAGGTTCAAAAGACCAATACCTCAACCACTGAGCTAAAGAGATATCTCCCTAACGCAGTTGTTAGGTATTGTATTTAAATCGGGACGAAGCCATGCATGAAGGAGTGGTCTCCCGTAACAAGATTTAGACTAAAACCCAGAACGAAGTCGGAATTTCATTTTTAAAAATCTAGAACGGTGTTACAGCAAAACGAGCTTTGCTCGTTACGGGCTTGGCCCGTAACTCGCTGTCGCTCGTTATTATAATTATGAGGTATGACGTCATCACTCTGTGTACATGTATTGTAATCCATGAGTTTTACTGATCATGTGACACTATCATAAGTCTTTACAAATCCTCGCCCGAAATTGAAAAACATTTTAAGAGGCGATGATTATTTGGCAGTATTATGTTTCGTTAAAAAAAAAAAAAAAAAGCGGTTGCCATAAACTATACGTAATAGAAAAATATGTTTAGCAAAATAAACTTTTTTGTTTGAGACATAGTCGATGGGTATATTCTTAGATACTCTTATCATATCAATTATCTCCTCTAATGTAAAATGTCTTTGTCGAGATTCAAAACACAAAATACGCCATCCGGCTAAACCCAGATGATATTATAATACGTCAATACACATGATAGCGAGCAGCCAGCAAAACAAATAGCATCGTGTAAGCATGGTTTCTGTTATAAAAGTACAGAACTATTGTTTCGTATAGCTTAGGTTTATAATATACTGCTTTGGCACACAGCCTAAAATGGTGCACAAGGTAAGAAATATTTTTAATTAGAGCACCAGCACTATGAAAGAAGCTGAACTTGGCGAACATAGCATTTTTTTAACCCTTATACTGCTAAGCACGACTCACTGACCTTTTGTGAACAGTATAGATCAAAATCAGACTGCACAGAACGTGGGTCCACACTGTCCGATGAGGAGATACCTTTCCCCCAAATTATCTTTGAAATAGCAAATCTTGGTTTTTATTATCGGCTCAAAAGTTTAATTTCACTTATTTCGCAGGATAAGGGTTGAAGTATATCTTATATAAAAATTGAAAAAAAAAAAGGTACCTAAACCTCTTCATAAATTTTGAAGAATGAAAAGCTACCTCCTATAATCCAATACTGGAAATCACAAACCTTTACGTCCCTGCAGTTTTTGATACTAGAAAACATATGAGTAAAGGAGCAGCTGCTTAGACCAAGCAGTCACTGTTTTTCTTACAATGTTGTTCATACTCTTGAAGCCGAACCCCGATAGCTCTGTCGGTTGCGTACAGGACTTCGGAACACACATTGATTACTTCTGGTAATCAATGTGTGCATATCACCTGATCAACAGAGCACCATATACATCTGTATAACTCAATATTTCGATTGAGGCAGAAGCAGTTATAAGGAGATATGCTTTTTGACTTCATCCGTTACATAAGGTTTACCACTATGTCAAATAAAAAGTTTACTCTATTTTCATTGTAGCCTACAAAGTAGTGGTATAAAACACAATGTTCTGCTTCTGTCATGTAATAGCCACGACCATTGCGTTATCATGCAATGACTATGCTGGTGCACAAGTTAAAAACAGGATAAAAACATGGTAAAAAGGGCTTAGGCTTTAGACACTTGGGACTTAAAAGCCTCAAGTGTGCTCATTGACACTCTACCTGGTGGCAGCCAGTTCCACAGGCTGATATTTCTGGGGAAAATGACCCTTTTTGAAAGTCTTCTAAGCAGGATGGTGCAATAAATCTCTTGTCATGGGTTTTTGTAGAGCGTCTCACTGGTTGAAGGTGCACAACTATATATCAAAGAGATATGGTATGGACAGTTTCACGTTATTCCAAAGGAAACTGAATGAGGAGATAGGTAAACTGGAAATTTATAGCAGACAGATTGACAGACCACCAGTACTATAACAATACTAATCTTTAATAGATGACAAAAGTTTAGACTGGACAGAATTCAAATCATTTGCAAGGACTAATTAAATGTTGTTAAAATGGTGAACTCTGTGTTTGATATGGTAGAAAACATTGTGGGAAAAGGAGAAAATGCATTTTCTCCTTTACCTACAGTGTTTTCATAAGTCTTCTTCAAGGTCATTAAACGTTGAGATTGTGTTAAAAAGGAATAAACATACTACTTTCATGCCTCTATAGCCCATGGCTTTAGAAAAGATTGTTAGGAAAGGAGAAATCGCTTGCACTCAGAAACTTCTGGTTTAGCCACAACATTTTTAGCTGATATGAGCACAGAGAGCTTTGTAGAGTTATGATGTCTAAGGTGTTGGTCATGTGACATCAACAATGATTTCTTCTGACCAATTTCAAATATACCTGTACTTCCAACAGCATGGCCTAGGATATTGATATTTTGGAAGTAGCATCATCGGGGGGTATTTTATTAGACTTCTTCAAAACATTGCTAAACCCGTTTTATGGTCAAAAAAAAAAAAAAAAAAAAGGTGGAAGTGTTGTTGTTTTTTCTTTCTTTCTCTATGTGCTTAGGAGTCACATTAACATATTCATTTTTCCCTTTCAAGCCTAGATATCGGTATGTAACTAACTAACTCTCTCTCTCTCTCTCTCTCTCTCTCTCTCTCAACAAACAACACTCTTTGCCCTGGTTGCTCTCTCTCTCTCTCTCTCTCTATCGCAAATCAGGCATGCTCACATTTTGATTTTTAGAGCCAACCATAGTTCTAAGTTGCATATCAGACATATAGTAATGGAAAGAAAACTCGTATGTGAGGTATATGTATATTAAAGAAACCAACAATGTTACTTTAGCAAGTGCAGAAGGACCATCGCACAGACAAGGTAACCTAGGGTAAGTGTTGGCTAATTACTACAACTACTATTAATTAAGCATGTGAAACATTTACATTGTTACTGGTCATCACCTTAAATAGGTACACATATCTTTTACATAATTATGTTCAACAGAATTTTTGGGGAGAAGAAAAAATGTTGGGAGACAATTTTGATTAAAAAAATCCTAATTAGATCTAATTAGACATAAGTTTGAATGACCTGAAGGGCATAGAATGGTACAACAGTAGCTATATATCGATGCCGTGTCATGTTATCCAACAATGAAGACAGGGTGTTTATCCGTTTCTTTTTGACTGGCTTGTACTAGAGTCTAGATCTACATATATACAAATCTTCTGCAATTCACATTCATTTTATACCTATAATTTCTTTGAACCTGAATATTAAATCTGATTTAGTCTATAAATCTACAGAAATTGGGAAACTGGTGGAGATTGATTTGTTTTCTCCCAAACTAATTATCACGCCAAGATCTCTGTGGATTAATCACAAATCGATGAAAATAACTAACATCATGAACTCTGGCAACTTTAAAATACAAATTTTGATGAAAGACTCGAAACATGACTCAAAATACCAGGGATCGTATATAAGATCCCTGAAAATAGGTAAAAGAAGTCAGACAACATGCTATTTTTGCCTAGAATTGTTCCTTGTTTAAAGTCTCCATTTGGCGGGTTTGCAACATCACGTGACGGCCTTTGAGGGCTGTGATTGTGCTAACCACGTGCTTTTCAAAACAGCGTGAAACTAGTTGTTCTTTTATCAAAAGATATTTGGAGAAGAAAGTTGAAAATTTTGTTTAGAAAAATCGCCAGGACTTGACTGTTTACTTTGCGTAAATGTGTTGGGTGGTAAAACAAGAAAATACTTTTTTAATCTCCTTGGATTTGAACCTGCAACCTTCTTTGCCTGAAGAAATTTTCCGAACTAGATCTAACCCGGCATCTCTATCGACTAAGCTATTTGAGGTATTGATTTGCTTAACATGCATTTTACCTTGTCACGCAAATAACCCTTTACTGGTCAGTCAATTCCGTCTTTCAATGGCATTGTATTTCTGAGCAGTCTCTGCTTTTCCCGCATTATTTCTACCATATAAAAAATGCAACCCACATTTAGTTTGTCATCTGCAAAAAGTGGAAACTCCGAGTTGTTATTTATACAATACTTTGTTCGTATCACCCACTCTCCCTTAAATGACATTGCGGGATGATTTGGCAGGAATACAGTTTTCTTTTTTAGGCTTGCAAATGGTATGTAACCCAACTTAAATGGGTCAGTTTATTCTAAAGCCAAAGGTAAGAGAATATTTTGAATTCTCAACACGGACGTCCGTTTTTCATAGTTGAGATTTTTAGCCAGCGCCAATTTCATTACCCGAGAAATTGCGATTTTATTGTTAACTGGTACTTCTTTTTTTCATGTTTTTGCCTTTCAATTAGCAACTGCAGGGAACCAGTTGTAGTCGCGTGTTATCATTTTTTCACAAAATGGTGGCATGTTGCGGCTTACTTTGCGAGAAGAAGTAAGTATACAGTTTTAACAGTATTTGCGCAGCTATTGCATAAAACTGGAACGTGATATCACATTTACCGATTACTTTTTCGAAGCTTTAATGCTTTCAGTAGTCATGATGTGGTCATAATTTATGTCGGGAGTTGACCATTTTCGCTGAAGTAAATCAAGGGAGATAAGTATGCTCGACGTAGGACTCGAACCCGCGACCCCCGGAACACTAGTATCGCAGCTCTACCAGTTGAGCTAGCCGGGCATTTGGTAGTACTGCAGCTCTACCAATTGAGCTTTCCGGGCATCTGGTCGTGAATCTACCCAACGTCAACTACAACATAGCTAAGAATGAAATGGGGGTTGACAGCGTGCCAATGCCAAAGCGGATCAAATTTGGCTTAGCGCACTACATACAGGGCTTTCAATAAGACTTAAAGTAGAAGGGTAATTTCCAAAAGTAGAAGGGGGTCTGGGGGTCCTTCCCCAGCGGGGGCCAAGGGGGCAGCACCCCCTGTCTGGGGGAAAATTAGGTGTTTGCAGACATGGAGAACCATATATCCAGGGGGGGTATTAGGTGTCATTTCTTGTCCATATCCCCCCTTTTTCTTTAGAAACATGGAGAAGCAGGGCTCCCGCTGTCGATCGCCAGTGGCGCCAAATGCGAAAATTAAGTAAATTTGGCACCAAAAATGAAGCACTGGCGAATGTACTGGCGACAAGCAAATGTCTATAAACAATCATTAAAAGATCTTAACTCTTGACATAAACTGTATGTATCAAGTGTAAAGGAAGCCCGCGTTACTGTTTATCACACCTAATCAAGCTAGCATTCATTAACGGTTATGTCTAATTGCACACCATACTTGCATACACACCACGCAATGCTAATCAATCAAATATCGATTTCGCCACGTCCCATTGAGCCCACAGAATTTTCCACACACTATCTACTGCGAACCAATCAGACATCAGACACAAGATTTAGTAACCGCCCATGATTTCTAAAGCCACGCCTTGATTATGCCTTACCTGGTCAGCGTCCTCTCACTGGCTAGCATTTTATTGTGTGTATTTAACGATGTCATTAATGAAAAACGTGATAATGTTATCGATCTGCTTATCTAGTGTAAAAATGACAGATTTTGAAGTTAGTTGCAAGCCATAACAAAAATTTTATATCAAATAATGCGGAAAACCTTTTCTGTAAATTAATCGACATGAAAAATGGATCGTCGAAAAATCGAAAAAACCCATGACACAATATGTCAGTTTGACGTTGTCCGATCAGAAGCTCTTCAGACTGTCTTTATAGCTTTGATAATGACTTCAAACAAGAAATTTACACAAATGTATTTATAAAACTATAAGTGAGTGCTTAAATACCTGTCTAATAATGAGGAAGAAACTCGGGTGATTTTATGACATGAAAATGCTGAATGATGGCGGGAGGGGGGTTGCACTTTGTAGGCCACTTTGTCTTACAGTGATAGCACTGGAACAAGTGTCAGAGAAGGTATAGGACACTCATACAAAGAGAAAAGACCAGAATAAAAGGACCTTTTAACAAATGTAACCTGTAGTATTTTTTCAGATAAAAAGAAATGATATATTAACCTTTTACCATACAATTCCAAATTGCCTCTTTAATTTCATTAAAACTCAAGGAATTCTAACAGATTGGCAGTTATAGAATTACAGCGCTGTATTTCTGTTCAAATACAACTTCTATGTCCCTGCAGCTTACAACCTTGATAACCCTTGGGGAAAAAGGAACATAAGTAAGCATGTACAACTGAGCAATGGATTTAGTAGCTTTAACATGGGCCAATAAACTGAAGTGTCTAATGTACTATGTGGCTACCTCAGTTGGCTCCTACTGGCCCCAATTTTTATGAGTTGGCGAATTTGATGGCGCAAAAATTAAAACTTGCAGGGGAAGCCCTGAGAAGAATATAATGAAGAGGATCAAATAAAACAGAACTTTTTGTCAACGAAGCTTAACTTTACTATTTCATCCCCAAATTTTGTTAATATGAAAATGAATGGTAATCAACAATGGCTCTTGGAGATGAGTCTATAGTATTTTTTTAATTTGTTTTGTTGATTTATCTGTCAGTTTTGTGCATAAATCATGCATAAAATGAGAAAACAGTACAGAATTCCAAAAGCATTTTTGGGCATTTTCATCACACAGCTTGCAAAATGTACTGCTGATTACCAATCATTTTCACATTTACTCTCCAACCAGTTATCATAAGAGGGTGGTGGTGACTTGACAGAAAGTTGCACAGCTTTAGCATGTAGACGAACTTCATCTCTGACAAGCTCTGCAAATTCCTTAAAAGTAGTGTTGGGCAATCGGTTTAAAATCTCAATTGATTATCACTTCTTAATCGGAAGAGCAAATCTACTAGCTATCGGTTGTACAATCAGTTTCTCCATTTAACTGAGAATGCCTTTTTGCTCTAAATACTGTGACAATATTGTCTACATGATATTAAGTTTACAAAGATGTTGTGTTTTTCACTTTAGAAATCAATGGAAATACATTACCATTAAATTTTCTGCTTTATTCATTACCATTCATTTTGTTCCTTATATCTTAATTAGAAAACGAGTTAAAAAGAATCAGACATATTTCAAGCATTTGCAGAGGACCCCCCCGTCTGCTATAGATCTGTATTTTCATTTCATACAACATTTTTTTTTTTTTGAAACAGAATTTTAGCTTCCACTTATTGTTTTATTCAGAGATTTGTGTAAATTCACTGTTTAAATTCATTATTAAAGATGAGAAAATAGTTTGAAGTCCCTCTGATCGGATGATGCCACGCTGCTCATTGAAGTGTCATGGGTTTTCACGCTTTTTTGGCGATCTATTTTTTCGTGACAATTAATTTTTGGAGAAGTATTACTACATGATTTGACATCACTTAGTCAGTTTGAATAGCAGGTTACTTTAAAATCTGTCACTTTACACTAGATTAGAGGATTAACACCTTTGTTGCTTCATTATCATGCGCGTGTCCTTCGCGTTTTATACTGATCGTTTTTAGCCCATAATTCTGCCGGATGCGTGCAAGCTAGGTTATATGAAGCTCTAGGCGATAATTTCGTGCGTCAGATTGACATTTAGGCAGATATTTTTCAGTGTCAAACACAGGTCATTTCAAGTTTCCAAGTGTTGAAATCTGGGCTCAGGGATCAAATGAGAAGCTTGCCGAGTTGTCAAGTTTTGTCAAGGCATCTATGGATAAAAATTTCTTTCTCATTTTTCCGGCCAATTTTCGTGTTTGTTATCCACTATGTTGAATCCAAGTGTGATTAATATAAGTCACAAAACCAAGCGCTAAAAACCAGAATTCAAGTTTTGGGACCGAGCAAGTTCAGGAATCGACTACAATCGATTCCAGGATTTTCAATTGATTATCGGAATCGGAAGCCAAAACCAACTGACTTTCGACTATAGTCGATCATCAACCCACCACTATAAAAGACATGTCTTTTCGGCTCAATCTAACTCTTGCGAGTCTGCTGTGCATTTGTGTATAGAAGATTCGTAGACATGCTGGTTTGTTTACATCGCCCATTTCTGATTGTCGTAAACAACGAAGCACGATTCCGAGACACTTTGAGCCAAGAGCATGCCGATCCAATTCACATTGGTCCGAATGATTCGGACTTTATTACCTCGAACACCTCTGTCAGCTTTTCGGACCCCTCAAGTAAATAGAGATCCAAACATTACCCTGACGACGGTGACCCTCCCCAAAATTTGATTAAAGGCTGAAACTACGTAGCCCCAAAACGACCGGGCCGAAACGAGTGATAAAAAAGACCGATTTCCGGCATTATTTTGTAAACAGGGCAATGTTTTATAAGCAAAATAATCAGTAAAAACATTCAGATAACGCCGTTCTATTCCGAGTTTTATATTCTGGATTAAAAAAACACCATTGGCCATTTTTTGTAGGACAAAAGTAGCCCGGGGGGTTCGGTCAAAATAGACGGGTGAAATCCCCGGCTCCCGGCTCTTAATGAAAGCCCTGTACATAGTTTGACTTTATTAGAACTTAGGGCATAATCCTTTGGGATCAAAGGGGGGAGTTGGTGACTCCCAGAAAATCATGGGGAACAGGGAACTGTATATGATGTTTGGTGGACTCACTACCAGATGCCCGGCTAGCTCAGTTGGTAGAGCTGCAGTACTAGTGTTCCGGGGCTTGTGGGTTTCGAGTCCCATATCGGGAACACTTTTCTTCCTTGATGTACTTCACATTTTCCCCCAAAATTGAAATGCTGAACTTAGCACACTAGCTTAGGTCAATGGTAGTGTTGGGCAATTGGTTTAAAATCTCAATCGATTATCGCTTTGTAATCGGAAGAGCAAACCAACTAGCTATCGGTTGTACAATCGGTTTCTCCATTTAACTAAGAATGCCTTTTTGCTTTAAATACTGTGACAATTTGTCTACATGATATTAAGTTTATAAAGATGTTGTGTTTTGCACTTTAAAAAGCAATGGAAATACATTACCATAAAATTTTCTGCTTTATTTAATATAATTCATTTTGGTCCTTATATTTTAATTTCCAAACCAGTTAAAAAAATTCAGACAACATTTCAAGCATTTGCAGACGACCCCCCCCCCCAACCGTCTGCTATAGATCTATATTTTCATTTCATAAAACAATTTTTTTTTCACTCATGAACAGAGTTTTAGCTTCTACTTATTGTTTTATTCAGAGATTTGTGTAAATTCACTGTTTAAACTCATTATTAAAGATGAGAAGATAGTTTGAAGTCCCTCTGATCGAACGATGCCACGCTGATCATTGTAGTGTCATGGGTTTTCACGTTTTTTTTGGCGATCTATTTTTCGTGTCAATTAATTTTTGGAGAAGTATTACCACATGATTTGAAATCAGTTAGTCATTTTGAATAGCAGGTAACTTTAAATCTGTCACTTTACACTAGATAAGAGGATTAACACCTTTATTACGTTGTCATAAATGACTCGCCAGCTTCATTATCATGCGCGTGTCCCTCGCATTTAATACTGATCGTGTTTAGCCCATATTTCTGCCGGATGCACGCAATCTAGGTTATATGAAGCTGTAAACGATAATTTCATGCTCAGATTGACATTTAGGCAGATATTTTTCAGCGATATTTTTCAGCATCAAAGACAGGTCATTTCAAATTTCCAAGCGTCAACACCCGGGCTCCGGGATCAAAAGAGAAGCTTGCCGATTTGTCAAATTTTGTCAGGACATCCATGAACAGAAATTTCTTTCTCATTTTTTCGGCCAATTTTTGTTTTGTTATCCACTATGTTGAATCTAAGAGTGTGATTAATATTAGTCGCAAAACCAAGCGCAAAAAAACAGTATTTAAGTTTCGGGACCGAGCGAGTTCAGGAACCGACTACAATCGATTCCAGGATTTCTCAATCGATTATCGGAATCGGAAGCCAAAACCAACTGACTTTCGACTATAGTTGATCATCAGCCCACCACTAGTCAATGGCATTTAGAACTTGGAAATAGAAAGTGTTGGTCCACAATAAGCGCATGTTGTCTTCATGGTCCATATCATACAGTAACTTCAGACTCATCCAAAATATTGATACGATTTAAAGATGACAAACAAGTGTCTGATCCAAGATTTGAAAAAAGTGGGGGACTGTCCCCCATCACTCTGAAAAGTATGGAAGATAAATTCTAAAAAGTATGGGGATTTCTGAAAAATATGGGGGAATCAAAATCAACTTCAAAAAGCAAGAAACAGAACTAATTTCTTTTGGACCACTACTTTGTCTCAGCCTTTTTCATACCTAACAAGAAACCTTACTTTTGAAACTTGAAAGTCATAACTGTAAATAGAAGTTGAAACACTAGTCCCTACGCTTTTATCAGTTCTGCGTCGCACTGGCCGTGACGTGTATGTTGAACAACAGATTTTCCAAGACAAATTGTTCACCTTTATTGCCACCCGGTCCGTGCATAATTAAATCGGTAACTCAACGTTTTTGTCTGTCTTCGAAAACAGAATTGTCAATATCGTCTGCAATTTGTTGGGGGTTATTTGCAAAAAATGGTCAACTTCTGGGAATCGGTATTATTACGAAACTAATAAAGTAGTATGAAATTCATCTTGACAGCCTTGTGTTACGGGAGACCACTCCTTCATGCATGGCTTCATCCCGATTTAAATACAATACCTAACAACTGCGTTAGGGAGATGTCTCTTTAGCTCAATGGTTATGGTATTGGCCTTTCGTCCGGGCGTTCTAGGGTTCGAATCCTGCCTGGTCCCTTTATTTCAGCCATGCATTTGTTCATTTGTTCCTTCGTTGCGAACTTTGTTCATAAGATGGGGGCTCGTCCGGGATTGGCCATTGAGCCATTTATCCCATTTGTTGTCCAAAAACGGATATTTGTTGTCTAAATAATAGACTTACTGCCTAATAAGGCTTTGAGTCATCAATAAATGATGAGTTTAAGAGGGGGTGTGTTACGGGAGACCACTCCTTCATGCATGGCTTCGTCCCGATTTAAATACAATACCTAACAACTGCGTTAGGGAGATATCTCTTTAGCTCAGTGGTTATGGTATTGGCCTTTCGTCCGGGCGTTCTAGGGTTCGAATCCTGCCTGGTCCCTTTATTTCAGCCATGCATTTGTTCATTTGTTCCTTCGTTGCGAACTTTGTTCGTAAGACTTGTATTTGGATGGAAAGGCAGTACCTTGCTCGTATTTATTTTGATAAATAAGAGTTGGAGACCTGTTATCGATCTATATTTAAATCCAGAAAAAAAAAATGGCAGACATTTTTGGGTCAAATAAAAATCCCATTCAGCATCCTTGGGTGATGTAGGTATGGAATCGGCTGAGTTGTGACGAGTGATAAAAATCCAGGAGGTCAAAAAGGGAAGTTAGGGCTTTTTTTTATGGTTTGGGGAAGACACCTGACACCAGTCAAAAGGGAAAAAAACATGCGACAAAGGCCATATTTGGGGAAAATTTACTGTCTTGCTATATATGTTGGTCTACATCATTATACATGTATGTGATATACATTACACATAATGCACTATCAATAGAACACTTGAATTAATCTTTGCTATAACACTTAAACATATGAAACTGAATTAAACTGTTTGTGAATACTGAACTCTTGGGCCCAAATTTTCAAGAGTGAAATAAAGACAATATTTAATTCACGCTCTTTGTTTATGGAAACAAATTAGACAAGAAAATACCTCATCTTATGTACAAACTCCTTGGAATGAAGTGGAAAGAAGAATTTTAACTCGCAGCCCTAGAATGCAATTCATCTGTATGAACTTACAAAGACTACCTTTTAAATGTTTACCAAAGAACAAAATTGTAGACTTAATCATGTTGTAGACATTTGCAGATAACAATTCAAATGTGGCTGGAATGATTCGATTTGTATTTCATAGCCTAGAACTTTGTGGAAAAGGGAGAAAATAAAGATCAAATCCATCGAAGTGTTATTTCTTTAAATTTTAGTCTTCTGTTTTTGTCCTATTATGTCTTCTTTCACATTTGTTCCAGTGCTAATACTGTAAGATAAGAAGGCCTAATCTTCATACCCCCACCATCTAGATAATCTATAAAAGTTGTGTATTTTCATTGCAAAAACAACCTAAGTTTTTCCTAATTTAGACTCGATCTAGGTCTAGCTTGTTTCTTGAGAAGTACAATTTGTCAAAGATCTTCATCAGAAGTTAAACTAGATCCAGTAAGAAATCGGAGATTGCTGATCTTATCACTTCACGCGTAAATACAATCCGAAACTCAATTGAGAGGAAAAAGTGTCTGCTATTCATTTACATTCGTGATTGGTTCGCATATAAAGTCTGATACATTTCACCGAAATTATTAACTGAAATAAAATGATCGCGGATTTTTCAAGATTAGTTTGTGACAGGTGTCAAAAGAAAATGATTATACAACCTGAATATCCCAACTACGGTCAAGCAGGGCCTGCTCTGGCTTTTTTTATTCTTTCGCCATTATTTTCGCCAATTTAAAAAACTTTTCGCCATTTTTTTTTATTTATGAGTCATTTTTTTTGTCACACGTTTCCTAATTTATTAGCCATTTCTTTTGCCACTTTTCTTCATTTATACGCCATTTCTTTCTACTTTTTCGCTACTTTCCCTTTTACCACCGTTTATCCCCCTTTATTCCGTTCAGGTATTGGACACAGAGAACAAGGTTTTTTATATTTCTTTCAATTTTAATTCATTTGTACAAACATGGAAACATGAATGATGAAAATTACATAAAGTCTTCTATCATGATGGGGATTTAATCCTTTAGTGCATGACACAATTTTAGACACATCCAACCCACAACATATACAGACATCAATTTAAATGTTGCCGAAATAGTGGAAATTGTCTGTGATAGGGTAGAAAACATTGTTTGAAAAGGAGAAATGCTGGTTACCAGCATTTTTTTCTTTTCTCACAATATTTTCATAAGTCTCCTTTATTGAGGTCATTAAAAAGTTGGCATTGTGTGGGTTCCAAAAACAAAAGAAAAAACATAGTAAAATCACAATGTAGTTAAATTGTTTCAGTTTGAATCTAGAAGCAGACTTGTGCTGCAAGTAGACAATATTTCTTCCATGAACTTTACAGGAGAAATTATAGAATGTGATGAAAGAATTTCTGTATGCCTACCTTGACTGAAAAACAGTTGAATCTTACAATCACTTTTGGATATGATTTGCTTATCAAAGAAAAAAATGAGAAAGGATTTTTATCTACTTGTTATTTCAAAACATTATCTGACCATTGGGTTTTGATTGCCTTGTAATTTAAGACCCCATTGATTCAGAGTCACACAGTACTTCAAACCCTGACATTTCTCATCAGATTACAAATAATGTCCAGAGTGATGAGAAAAGAAAAAAAATCTTCTTCACGGCTTTAATGAGGACCAACCACAATCTTGATTCAAAAACATAACTAGGACTTGGTAAAATTTAAAAGAATTAAACTTAACAAGGTTTACAGAGACGTAATCTTTATAGTCGATAAAATAGCTGATAGGAAGGAAAAGGTGTAGAGAATTCTAAAAATAGAATGCTAAAAATAGAACACTGCACTGCAGATTTTGCTTGAGTTGCTGATGTGAGGAAGGTAAATGATTGTTTTCAAGATTTTTTAATCTTTTGGTTTACTATTCATCATTGTAATTTATTAAAAAAAATTTGTAAAGAGTATCTCCAGCAGCAAGAAGAGGTAATTCTGCTTTGTTTTAGATTGCCAATATTTCATGAATATAGCCAGGTCGGGAATTTTTTAAGGCAAAGTTTTTTTGCAGTGCAAGTTTGACGAGGCGAGCCACTGAAGGTGACTTATTCACCCACGTCACCCTGTAGCTTGTTCCCTGCTTCACCCTTTCTCCACTTATCTTGTGAGTTGAGACAAAAACTGAAGAATTGCCAATAAAAAAAAACTTTCGCCACTTATTTTTGCCAGTTAAAGAAAAAATTTGCCACTTGTTCAGAATTTTCGCATTTGGCTAAAATGGCGAATGGCAGCGTGGGCCCTGGTCAAGCCGCGTTAATCCTGGCTCCATTTTTCCAGAAATCTCAAGATCCAGAAGAAAACATTGGGGAACAAATATCTTCTGTACAAATTTTACTTTGTATTCCGTAAATCCACATTCCGAAACTGGAAATGAAAAAAAAACAGGAACGAAGGGTTGAAAAACAGTACAAACCTTATCAGATAAACCAGACGTGGCCTGACTGTGTATCACACAATTTAAACTTATTATTTTCCCCAGTACTATTGTGGACTGGTTTCATAAATATTGAAACGGGCTACTTTGAGCGATTTTGAACTGGTTCCAAGTACGGGTGAATAACACAAGTATCAGTCTAGTATCAATTTATTTCAGATGGTTTTCACACATTTGAAAACACACGTCTAAGTTAGAGGTGGTTTTCGAAAAGTGTTAAAAAGATATACATGTGCAATTGTTAAGTGTCAGTTTGACAGATTATCAATACCCATGGTATTGATGCGATGATGTGACAATTACACGCTTTTGTTGCTTAATTATTACTTGATTACAAAGATGATTGCTAAAAAGGAAGTCTAAATTCCCAGACAGTTTTTGTGCACAGGTTTAATCCGTCATATTCTCAATTGACAACAAGAATTTAAACATACCTGCTACTTGCATATTTCATAAACCTTCGTTTCAAATACAAATGTTCTCAGTTTAACCCTTTCCCAAACGACAAATTTTAGACTGGTCCAAATTGAAAGCACTTGCAGACGACAAAATAAATGTAACTCAAAAATGGAAATTTGCTTCAAGCAGGATAGAAAACATTGTGGGAAAAGGAGAAAATGCTGGTTACCAGCATTTTCTCCTTTTCCCACAATGTTTTCAAAAGGCTTCTATCTCAGGGTTGTAAAAACCAGGGATTGTTTGGTAAAGGGTTAACCGGTAAGCATACGAAAAAACAGTTTATCTCTTCCTCGAGCTGTTTATGCTACCCAAAATTGACGCAAAATGGCAGCCAAACACAATAAATTTCTTAAATATTTTTTTTAAAATTATTTTACTCCTAATAGATTATAAAGGTGAATAAAGATCGATATGCATATCTTTCATTTTGATTCGATGTCAATCATGACATCTCAATAACTTTGTCATTTTACCATTTCAATCATCTGAAGTCAACGACTTGAAGTTTCAACTTCTGTGAAAAAAAGACTTTTGCCAGTACAAAGAAAACAACCCAAATGCCACTATCTTGGAAATTTTACAATACGTCATGAAATTCATGTCTTGAGAAATTGGAAAATCAACAGTTGTACTACAATACAGAAATGCTGTACCTGTGTTTCGCCCCCCTTTTTTGGTGGTGTTTTTGAAAGTCATAATGTGCCGAGCTTTACAAGCCCACCCGTTTGTACAAAAGGTATACATGTGCATGTAATAAGGTACAAGGGGAAAAGCATGTATAAAAAACAAAAAAGGCAAAATGCAAATTTATGACAATTTATTCTATTATATATCTGAACAATCGCAGGAACAATACAGACAAGTGCTCAAGTAAATCATATGCTATTGTAATTCTTATGAAGCACGGTGTCCCTTATCAACATGGAAGTCTTGGTGATTCGGGGTGGTCCCAGTTTTCTGGTCCAGAAAAACGGCTTATCCGGAAACATTCATAGGAAACAGAAGTGTCCGGATTAACGTGGCTTGACTGTATATGTTTTCATAATGCTTGAATGTGGAGAGAAATACGATTTTTCCCGTTTGCAGAATTTGTCTACAAGTGATCTAAAAATAGAACAAGGAAAATCTGGTTTTCCGGAAGTGTCAATGGTTACCCCTTCCATGAAAATATCGTACATTTTCCTTCGAGTTTATAAATGTTATAGCGATATGTAATCTATTTTTGCATCTCCTTTCTTCTTTCAATTTCTTCTTTGTCGGCCATGATGTAGCAATATTGGAGGGACCTAGACAATTTAAGCGTGAATTGTGCATATCGCCCGTCCAAAATGAACACTGACTATTGGTGTCCACGTTTTTGTCAACGCTCGAAAGAAAGTGTTGAATAACAATGCTGGATTCCAGTGTTTTTTTCGTATTTTACCGCGAGCGTGTTCGGATTATTCCGTGCAGAGAATGAATAGAAAGTACAAAAACAGCCGATTAGTGACGGTTTTCCGCGAATCTCAAAGGGGGATGTCTCATTATACAACAGAAGTATCGGTCGTCTTTGCAGCCGATCTTTCGGTCTGGGATGGGGGTTTATTAACTAAATCTTAGTACAGTACTTTTTTATTATAGCGGGGAAAATTGATTGCTCGGGGGAAAACTGCATCTTTGGGGGAAAATTTGCTGAGGGGAAGACGCCGACTATCAGCGTCACTTTCTTAGTTAAAAAAAACCCTGGAAGTCACTCTTGATTCATAGGAATGATCTACTACAGTTCAGAGATTGTAAATTACATGTTATATACGATCCATATACAGTTGTGCTGCCTGTGAAAGCCATTTTCACATTGGCATTCAAGGGTTTATCAGTGATCAAAAACTAATTGCCTAATTATTTTTTGGACACGATTGTCGCGCACTGGTTTTGAAAATGTGTGTTAATGATGAGAGAGTCGTGCGATTCTCGCAATCCTGCACTCTGGATCAGACACTGGACAAATTCAATGTGGCTCTGAAGAAGATTGGTGCCTTTTTAATGCTTGGTATCAGCATTTTCAACTGTATCCTTAAAATTTTCAAGATTTATCATACGGGTCGTTTACACAGAATTTGACCAAATGACATAGTTGTCAATCAAAAACCAATAAGCCAATCAGCCATTCAGAGGGGAAGCCGTCTCGCCGTTATCAAACCTAGACATTCTGCATCATTAGGAGTTGGAAGTATATATAAATATATAGTAGATATGATTTAAAAAATCTAATTAATTACACTAAAATTGATATCCATCATTAATCCTTAGATCCATGATTTCAAGACACAGAGTTATACCAGGTAAAACTATTGACGCAGATGACATCTTAAATTGGAAAAAAAAAAAACAATTGAAGAACAATGTTTGTAAACATGCTTTTATATTGTCATAAATTTTCCCGAATGACAATCATAGCTATAAATACCCATTTCTTTACTAAAAGAAACAGATCTATACTCAGAGATCATATTTTAGACTACTGATTGGATTTTATCCAGTTCATTTATATTTTCCTTTATCTTATTTTTTGAGTAGACTCCATATATTTTGTAATTCAATTTCTTCCCAAATCAAGTCAATTTGCTATGTAGAATGCCCTTTATATCTGTTTTGTGGATTTTCACCCAGATAATCCTTCAAAGAAATGTTAATTGAAAAAAAAAAAAAAAATCGTGTTAATATAATTAGTTTTCTCGAAAATAATGTTCCAATTCCTATGGTCGTTTTGGAAAGAAAAAAATAAACAGCCCCCCCCCCCCTTGCTTTTAAAATAAAATGCTATGTAGGCACATTTTAGACGTTTGTTTTAATTAAAGACAAATGTCATCTTCCTGCTTTAGTAAAACATTAAAAACGTTCTCATTGGTCTCTATATTTTAACCTTTCTATCAATGTAAACTTAAAGCCTGTGCAAGACGATATGCCACCCTGTGTAATACCATCTCTTCCCTTCTGTTTACAGTCTTTTATTTAATCTCCTTTAAACTATTATCTATTTATCGAAAATGAAAGGGAAACCAATCAAGCTGTCTTCCTTTTAGGACAAGATCTGTTGCACATGTTGCCAACTTTCACACAAAAAGTGGAGCAAGGGTTAATGCGGTATTTCTTTGATATCGCCACACCAGAGGCGTCAGGTGCTGTCCTACTTGTAAAGTTACAAGAACTTGTCATATAATTAGTCTGACTCTCGTGACCATCTTTGATTATTAGTTATTGGAATTTGGGTTATACATGTTCAATGTGTAAGTCAACTTAATATCTTTTTCTATTACTCTTACAGAGTAGTATACAGAGGCGAATGCATAGAACTATGCTCATGTTTTTATTTGTTTTATTCTTCTCCTCGGGTTTTTCTCTCAAACTGAAAAAAAAAAAGTTTGGTTATACCTATTATTTGTTTTTGTATAGATCTTTCAATGTCAAGTCAAACATCTGGAAATCATTTTACACTGCTAAATACACGTATGTATAGCTTGGTAATTTTAAAGCTTTCGGTAATTTTTATCCCCCACCGAAGGCAGAAGGGTATAGTTTTAGCGTTGTCCGTCCGTCCGTCTGGGAGAATATCTCCAATACCATTGGACAGAATTTCGTGAAACTTTATATGTGTGTACAATAACCCATTCGGTCGAGACGCTTCTTTTTTTTTTATTTGATTCGATGCAAAATGGCCGACTGGGAGTGATTTTAAGTTAACGGTTGAGTGAATTTTTTATGTTTTCAGTCTTATCTTGAAAACTATACATACAGTAGTTTTTACATCGAACTTGTCACATCTATCAACCACCATTTGGAAATGCAGGACAAAAATATTCACCCAGATTGACCGTGCAACACCACGTTTATATACGCTTTTTTAATGCCGTGTCACGGAAAAAGGGGGCTTGATGTATATTTTCATCATGAACCAGGATCTCTTTAACTACAGGATAAAATGTTACGAAATCTCACTTTTATATTGTTTATTACAAGCCACAGACAACAGATATTTGTTTCTATTTCATGAAATGCCACATCATGAAAAAAGGGGGCTAAATGTATAATTTCATCATGGACCAATGACCATCTCTTTGTCCGTTTTTTCGGACAGATATCTTATAAATCCTAGACAAAAACTAATGGAAATTCATGTAGGTGTTCCTTATGATGTCCTCCGATATTGATTTTTTTTTGCTTTTTTGATATTCAATATGGTGTCACAGAAAGAGGGGGCTTCATGTATATTTCCATTATGGATCAATATCTCTTTAACTCAAAATCCTTGACGAAAATTTATGAAACTTCATACGTGTGTTCCTTATGATAGTCTGCCAATATCCTTATTTTAACTTTTTTCATTGAATGTCATGTCATGGAAAAAGGGGGCTTGACGTATATTTTCATTATGGACCAATATCTCTTTCACTACAGGACAAAATGTAATTAAACTTCATCTTTATTTAGCCACAGACAATAGTTATTTGATTTTATCTCATGAAATGCCATGTCATAAAAAAAGGGGGCTAAATGTATAATTTCAATATGGACCAATAACAGTCAGTTCGCCCATCCATCAGCCTGGACAGATATCTTCTAAAGTCCTTCACGAACATTTATGAAACTTTATGCATGTCTTCCTTAGGATAGTCCGTTGATACAATTTTCTTTTATATATAATGACGTGTCATGGAAAAAGGGGGCTTGATGTATATTTTCATTATTTGTTTTCATTTAATGAAATGCCATGTTATGGTAAAAGGGGACTTAATGTATAATCTCATGATGGATCGCTTATATATTTTTTATTTAATGAAATGCTGTACCATGGAAAAAGGGGACTTAACGTGTAATTTTATCATGGACCATTAACAAAAAGGCCAAATGTAAATGCAACACACAATACCTCTAATATGTTTGTATCAAAAAAGGTCCTTTTCGGCCAGGGATCTCATTTCAACAAATTGCTTGTAAAGCTTTTGATTCTGGTTAAATTAATGAGGAACATATTGCAGACTAAATAATGAAAAATCTGTGTAAGGGAGGTTTGAACTTTGAAAATAAAAACTTATTTTTGTCCAGGTAACAGATGAATTGTATGAGCAGATCAATGATTTTAGGACATGTTTTGGGAGTATGAGTTTAATGTATTGCATTATCAAATGTAAGAGTTGTAAGACTGCGTTTTTCAACTGACTTCTAGATAAAACAGCCTCTATTTCAATTTTCACACTCCGTAACTTCAAAAACCTAATGCAAAAGATGCAAGTGCCTTTTCTTAAATTGGTCTCATGCTTATGTTATCTAGAATAATTGTTTTATGTTAGAAAAATCTCCCAGTAAGTTTCATTATCTCCTAGCTAAGCCCTAGTGTCTAGGTTGTTTGTCTTGAAATCTTGATTCGCGGACCACGTGACATCAGTGGGAGGAGCTATCTATTGTCTGTCGTTTGGTTAATTGGTAAAGAGTTAAACTAGGTCTTATTTATAAGCCCTGATGTACATTTATTATGTATCTGGTGCATGGAAATACTGGAATGCACCACAATGGACCAAATAGGACTGGAACAGACATAGCTTTGATTATATTTTCATAGTTTTGGGTTTGCAGCTGAGTTGCAAGGATATGCCAGTGCCGCGATTCCGTGATATTTTATCACGGAAAAATCTGAGAAATCTCATTAAAAATCTCCAAACACGAGAAAAAAAGGCATCTAAGAATCAAAATTCGATGATCGCAAAAGATATTATCACTTTCGTTTTCAATGGTCAACAAGGTACATAAAATCATTCTGACTGGTGTACGCATGATTGTAAACTAATTTCATGTAGACGCTTGAATCTAGACTGCATAACGCAGTTTTAATAATCCTTTCAAACAACTGCTCTAGACACTTGAATTTTGCATAACACGCTTTTAATTATCCTTTCGGACAACTGCTTGTTTTTATTCCGTAAAGTGCTTTTCTTGTCGCAAGTTTGCAGATGGAAATTTCGATTGAAAAATGGCACCAAAAATGAAGTTGAGGCTCAAAGAGGGCACTAAAACTTTTTTTTTTTTTAATTTGACATGACCAGTTTTTGCCACTCAAAAAGATCTACCTAAGCTTCAATCTGATGCAAGAAATATGGGCTTAAGCCTATTTAGTACGCAATCTGCACTGTATATAACGGTTTATCAAGCTGGAATGTTGTTTATGAAAACTTGGTAACGGTGTTAATCCACTAATCTGGTTTAAAATGACAGGTTTGAAGTTACCTTCTTCCCTACTGGACAAATGAATATCAAATAATGCTGTTATGCTTGGCCAAAAATTAATTGACATGAAAAAAGACCGTTGGAAAAAAAAAATGCAGAAACCCATGACACAACAAAGGTCAGTTTGACTTCGTCTGATCAGAGACACTTCAAACTGTCTTTTCATCTTAACTTATGGATTTAAATAGTAAATTTACATAAATACCTGTATAAAAACAATAAGTGGAAGCTAAAATCACCGTTCAATAATGAGGAAACAACAGTTACTATGGCTGTTATATGAAATGAAAATTTTTTTAACCGACAAGTTAAACGGTGAAGGTAGAGCCTTTCTGTCGTACAGTGTTAGCACTGGATCAAGTGTTAAAGAAGAAGGTATTGGATATTCATTGGGTATTCATACAAAGAAAGAAGACTAGAATGAAAAAGACCTTTAATGGATGTGACCTCTATTTTCTCCCTTTTCATCAATGTTTTAAGCTATGAAAGATAAATCCAGTCATTCTAGCCACATCTGAGTTGTTAACAGCAAATGCTTGAAATATGAATGAGTCTGAAATTGTGTTGTTTGGTAAACAGTGAAAAGATTGTTTGTTTGCATTTATTCATAATGATGAATTGCATTCTAGAGCTTCAAGTTCATATTCATCTATCCACTTCATTCCAACAAGTCTGTAGATCTACATAAAATGAGGTATTTTCCTGTTTGATTTGTCCATAAATAAAGAACATCATTTGAAAATTTGGCTTTATTACATCCTGATCTCTCCATAATAACCAAGTAATATTTACTCCTGGACATTTCTCTTTGACTCTTGGAAATTGCATTTTGGCTTTTGAAAATTTGAGCTGAAGAATCAATAACTCTTGGGATCTAGGACCTAGTGAGAACCCTGAGTTAGTGCTCAGTTAAGTTTTTTTTTTTTTTTAATCTTTTGGGCATTGAAAACAACTATCTCATATTGTTTTAAAAAATCTTATTAAAAAAATACAAATGGGACTTTTCGCTCATAGCTTTAGTCTTACAGGCATATCCCTGGAGTTGTATTGAATTTTGTACTTGTTTGCAGTTGAAGTTTACTTGTCCAAATAGATATTGCTCCGAGAAGGGAGAAACATTGATGAGCAACCACTCTTTCACTGCCAAATTGCCAATACTGAAACAGCTTTTGTGGACAGGGTAGAACAAGATCATCTTGCACAGAACATGTAGTTTAATCTTAACTCTAAACTGTTTGCTACCTTATCCAAAATTTTTTGTGTATAAGTTTTGATTAAACTGGACTTTCCTACCTTGAAAATACGCATCCAGATTTGTTGTCAGTAAAAGGTGTAAACTCTTTACTGTTTTCTGTCCCATATCAGGTTCCAAGATGTTTATCAGATAACACACAGTGAGGGAGAATATGATAGAAGATAATGGACCAGTATTTTAAGAGCTAAATAGACTTGCAAAGAGTGAGATATATACAGACTTAAGAAGTTTGAGAAGATAGAAGACTTTACCTTGAGGAGATAACAGACTGAAGATGGTTCCCGTATAAATTTACTTTCGATGGTTTAAATGTCAACAGGCTTTAGCTGGTTTGGAAGATTACAAACTTCAAGTTCAGATACTTTGGAAAACATCAGACACCTGTGAGATAGACGAGGTGACAAACTTCAGATTGTTTAGGAAATGGCAACAGACTTAAGATAGTTGAGAAGATGTAGAATGTTGCAGAGATTCACGTCATTCATAGGTAAGTTAACTTTTTACCAAACGACAAATTCTAGACTCTTCCAAAATGAAAGCTTCTGCAGACGACATTTTTGATAGTAATAATGAACTGAAGTTCTTTGACAGGGTAGAAAACATTGTTGGAAAAGGAGAAAATGCTGGTTACCTGCATTTTCGTCTTTTCCTACAGTGTTTCCAAAAGTCTGTTTCAACAAGGTCGTTAAAAGTTGGGATTGTGTGGAAATGGTTAAACATTTGACTTGATAGGTATATTTATTATTTGAATGGCCTGAACTTTGATACTGAAGGCACAAAGAGTGGGGTCTGACAAATCACTGAAATACTAAAATACCACCAAGGTCAGTAAACATAGTGGAAAAAGCAGAAAATGTTGGTCAAAGGCGACACACATGTTACAATGGATACATCACGCAAAGCTTAATTTAGGTACTTCGTTTGCAAATGGAATGCACTTGCATTCTCTGTGGAGTGCATTTGTGTTTATAATTTAAAGAAATAATGTATAGGTGACAATATCATACTGATAACTCCTAAGTCTTTATTTTGTGTAATACAGACTGGGTATTTTGGTGTGTCAGGACTAGACACGGAGTATTTCGGTGATTGTTCTCCATGTGAATCAATTATCAATGTATATCAACAACAGTTTTCTTCAACATTAATCTTCTCAATAGTGATCATTACTTGAATTAATTGTGTTTTCTGTGAAAAAGCGACAAATCCCTAAATTAACAAACATTCATAACATCAAGCAGGTATTTCGGTGGACTTAAATACGGCTATCCCTGTGCACATTGTTTGCAGTGGACCTCAATGATGTGTTGTTATTTTGTCATTATGATTTAAACTAACAGCCTTTGTCTCTACAAACATTATTTGGGTCAGATACCACAAATAAAGACAAATCTGTTGTACTTCAATAGTAATCAGAACACAGTAATAAAAAATTAGGGGTATTTTGGTGTTTCGCTGATATTTTGGTGATTTGTCGGACCACAAAGAGTGTATTAGTTGAGTGAAAACATTAAGTCTGTAACTGGCAATGAGCACGAGCTCCATTTGTCACCATCTTTTTACCTGTACTCAAATGTATGGCTATAAATCGAGTTGTTTTGCATTATTTATATAGATGCCCTAGGGAGACCTTGTAAATTTGTTTGAGGGGATCATGTAAATCATTACTTACAGAATCATCTTGTCTAGGACAGCCTGCTCATTGATTTCTGATGTTTGATAATCCCTTACCACCCAATCCAATGTTTAATAACCTTACAGAAGGCTTTTAAAAACATTGTGGGAAATGGAGAAAATGCTGGTTACCAGCATTTTCTCCATTTCCCACAATGTTTCTACCCTACCAGAGACAGAAATCATTTTTGATCCACATTTATTTTGTCATCTGCATTGCTTTCAAATTTAGACCATTTTAAACATTGGTTGTTTGATAAAGTATGAAAGATCTTGTAGAGCTAAACCTAGATTAACTTGCTTATATATGTAAAATATAGATCAAGATCAGTCTGCATATGGCTTACAGCAGGTGAAAAGGGATATTCAGACATTTGGGTAAAGTGTCGTCTGGGATCAGCCTGTGCAGCCCGCGCAGGCTAATCCGAGACAGCACTTTACCACTACATTAGACTTTGCGCTACAGTAGACTTGTGCAAAACGGAGAATTACATTAAAACGGAAATTGTCGTCTTGGATTAGGCTGATCCAAGACAACACTTTACACAGACGTCCAAATGCTACTTTTCATGTGTTGCTGGCCAAATATAGAATGTAGATCAAGATCAGTCTGCACAGGGCATGCAGTCTGAACGTGAAGCTACACCGTCAGGGATATGTACCCTGTAACATTATTCTGGCCCAAGTAACCTTGAAAAATAGGAATATTTCCTCTGTTTTTAGCTCACCTCAGCACAAAGTGCTCAAGGTGAGCTTTTGTGATCGTGCTGTGTCCGTCGTCCGTCGTCAACTTTTACCTTGTGTATGCTCTAGAGGCCATGTTTTCAGTCCGTTACTCATGAAACATGGTCAGAATGTTTGTCTTGATAATATCTCGGACGAGTTCGAAAATGGGTCATTTTGGGTCAAAAACTAGGTCACTAAGTCAAATCTTTGAAAAACCTTGTGTATGCTCTAGAGGCCACATTTTAAGTCCAATACTCTTGAATATTGGTCAGAATGTTTGTCTTGATGATATCTCAAATGAGTTCCAAAATGGGTCATGTCAAGTCAAAAACTAGGTCACTAGGCCAAATCTTAGAAAAACCTTGTGTACGCTCTAGAGGACATATTTTTTGTCCAATACTTTTGAAAATTATTCTGGCCCAAGTAACCTTGGAAAATAAGAAAATTTCCTCTGTTTTTAGCTCACCTGAGCACAAAGTGCTCAAGGTGAGCTTTTGTGATCGTGCTGTGTCCGTCGTGCATCGTCAACTTTTACCTTGTGTATGCTCTAGAGGCCATATTTTCAGTCCGATACTAATGAAACATGGTCAGAATGTTTGTCTTGGGGTGATCTCAGACAAGATCCAAAATGGGTCATGTCAGGTCAAAAACTAGGTCACTAGGCCAAATCTTAGAAAAACCTTGTGTATGCTCTAGAGGCCACATTTTTAGTCTAGTACTCTTGGTCAGAATGTTTGTCTTGATAATTTCTTGGACAACTTTGAAAATGGGTTATGTCAGGTCAAAAACTAGGTCACGAGGTCAAATCATAGAAAAACCTTGTGTACGGTCTAGAGGTCACATTTTTGGTCCAGTACTCATGGTCAGAATGTTTGTCTTGATAATATCTTGGATGAGTTTGAAAATGAGTCATTTCAGGTCAAAAAGTAGGTCACTAGGTCAAATCTTAAAAAAACCTTGTGTACACTTTTGAAGGAGATTTAAGATGGGTCATGTTTGGTCAAATGCTCAGGTGAGCAACTTCAGGGCCGTCATGGCCCTCTTGTTTCTTATTAAATAGGTCTGTTTGATTAATTCTGCACTTTCAGGGTTCAAGCATGAACAATTCATCAATTATCAAAGATTGTAGCAGAGCTCCAGATAAAGGGAGTGATTTTGATTTTAAAGTTAAAAATATTAATTTTTCTCCACAAAACCCTGTTATGGGTACTCATTAGAATTGTCTCATCAAGACGATTCTAATGAATACCCACAACATAGGGTTTAAGAGAGAAATACTGGATTTAGAATACCATTAATCCCCCTTATCTGGAGCTCTGGTGTAGATTCAGACCAGCCTACACAGACCTTCAGGGTTAGACACTAGCAGTATCTGGCAACTCCAAGGGCATCAAAATTAACTCTACTAGATTACAAAATTCATTTTGGTACAATCAAATGTGGCTCAGATGGTGGGATTTTTTGTTAAAAAGGTAGAAAACATTGTGTGAAAAGAGAAAGTGATGATACTCAACATTTTCTCCTTCTCCCACAATGTTTTTTATGCCTTCCTCTTAGGTTTGTTTTGTAAAGGGTTAACTCTTTACCAGATGATAGAATTCAAGACTTGTCCAAACTGCAAGTATTTGCAGACAACTTTATAATTATGGCTCTAATGATGATATTGGTCTTTGAATTAGGTGAAAACATGGTGGGAAAAGGAGAAAATGCTGGTTTCCAGCATCTCCCCTTTTCCTGTATAGTTCACAAAAGATTGTTTTCTCAGGGTTGTTCAGACTTCATATTGTGTGGTAAAGGGTTAAAGAAGGGACATCTGGGGTTTAATGAAAGCATGAAAATATTTCCCGTTAATCACAGATTGAATAATCCTTTTTTAAAACATTTCAGAACTGTGAGAGGAATTGACCAGGAGAGATAACAACATACAGTACTCAGCATGCTGGCTTAGGTATGTACATTTATACTAAGATATTAAAACCACCTGTCAGGGGCATGCTAGTAGGGCAAAATGAAGAATAGGGCGAGGTTTTCATGGACTATGGGGAAATTTTGTTTCTTAAGAGCTGGAGAGGCTTTGAGTCACTACAGAGTTACTTTTGGCATAAAATATCATATTGTGCTCAAGTTTTGGGACATCCGAAGTATTTGAACTCCATCAAAAAACATAAACATGACTGTTTTTCATAACCAAAAGATTTGGGCGGTAGTAACAATTGCAAAGCAAGATCAGTATATTTTTGTTCCATAGAACTGGAACAGTGAATATCTACTCAAAGAAAAAAGAATTTTTTTCAACCAGTTTGATACCTGTTGTGTACAAGCATTTGCTTCGGGTAGTTTCATTTCTGCACAAAAGCATCCTTTCCAGCATTTTCTCCTTTTCCAACAATGTTTTCAGTAGCCTTCGTCTTCAGGGGTGTTAAAAGTGCAGATTGTGCAGTATAGGGTTAACTATTTACCACATGACAAAATTTCAGACCTACCTAAATTGAAAGCCTTTGCAGATGACAAAATAATTCAGTGTTCCCACTAGCATTTTATTTCAAGGGTACACTTACCCCATGAGCTGTAAATCTAGGGGTAAGATTTCATATTAGAGGGTATGACAATAATGGTTCTCAACTAGAGGTAAAGCAATCAATATTGATGCAGTACAAAAGTCTGTTATATTAAGATATCTGTGGAAATTTAGTGCTTAAAGTTGTTAAAAAGCCTAAAAGACAGTCTGAAGTGACTCTGATCGGACAATGTCAAAAGGAACATTTTGTTCTGTCATGGGTTTCCGTATTTTTTGCAACAAGCATTTTTTTCGTGTGTGTTAATTCATGAATTGGTATTTCTGCATCATTTGACAATAATTTATCAATAACGGTAGCAAGTAACTTCAAATCCTGTCATTTTACACAAGTTTAGGGGATAATGGCTTTTTTTAACGTTTTTTTCTTACGTTAGGTCTCGCATGTAACCAAAATTTGTTACGTGAATTTCAATTCTATAATTGATTCACACAATAATTTGCGAGAGTGGGAACACTGTAATTGTCACTCGAAAATAGAAATTGGCTTTTGGATGGGTAGAAAACATTGTGGGAAAAGGAGAAAATGCTGGTTAGCAGCATTTTCTCCTTTTCCAACAATGTTTTCAAAAAGCTTCTTCCCCAGGGTCATTAAAACTCCTGATTGTGCAGTAAAGGGTTAAGCTCGGTACTGGAAGTCAAAATATCTATACTGAATGCTTTAATTTCATGAATGACAAGATCAATAAACCGTTACCAAAACCATTTTGTCCTTGACATTGTAGAAAACTGTGAGAAAAGGCGAAAATGGTGGTTACAAGCACTTTTCTTTTCCTTCACAAAATGTCTTCCTAATGACGCTCTCCCACTATTGCGTATCGGCTTGCGTATGTACGACGTATCACAATAAGAAAGGAATGCCGTGACAATGCTGATGTAACGTCAACTTTGGTACATACTTAGAGGTTATTACACGGCTGATGAGGGCCGGAGAGTGATATCGGCCGGCCACCTTGATATCTGCCCCGAGGGCTTTAGCCCGAGGGCAGATTTCAAGGTGGAGGGCCGATATCACTCTCCGGCCCTCATCAACCATGTAATAACCTGTTTATTACATTCACTGATCATTTGCTCGATTGCTTTGTTTTCTTACAAGTTTAAACACTTAAAACAGAGAAATTCTTGTTTTTATTCGACACAACTTTTTTTCCGCGGGTAAACGTCACGTTCATGACATAATCATGCATCATTCATCATCACTATCGAAGCTGCATATACAGTATAAGGACGTTTTAAATAAATGGTTTTTCATACTTATTAATAGTTAAAAAGATGCCAGTATGTGTCTTTTATTCGGCCAAATATTCAATTTAGTATGTAACGTGTTATAAATGACAAACAGGAATAAATAGGATAGATGGTTGGTGCTTTGGATTGTGAAACTTAATCAGTCTCGGTTTCCCCGGCTCAACGGATAAAATTGGTAGAAATACTAGCCTAGAGACACCACGCCTTGCCCGATAAACTTTCCCAATCTAAGACAACAACAATCTATTCTTTATTATGGTGTCTTTGCTGGTTTTGCGATTCAATCATTGTCAGTAGTTCTGAAGAAATGTCCGCTATCGACTGACGGACTGATTCAGCCATTTTTTTTCCAAAATGGATGTTTTAAGAACGTAAGTTTACGAGCGAGTGTTCTGTTGCTATAGATTTAGAACAAATATCTTGTCAACGGGCAGGATATCAGATATCAGCCCGTTGCCCTGTCATATCTGCCCTCGCGTGACACTGATATTACACCATTTTCGGTAGAAAATGTTACTATTATTAGTAACAGAATGTAATAATATGATCTCTTTATAAACGGAGGTGCGACTTTTTTCAAGTCCACCTTTAAAAATACGTAGCACATACATAACAGCTCCGATATGTCATGCTTACATCACACATACACTGTAAAAGCGAAAACAACACAGCGGTGACGCCCCGGGAACATAGCTCGAACACTTATTACATCACGCAAACATATTGATTAACATGATATGTAACTGTGGCATAAGTGTGCGTAACTGAGGGGTATGTGAGTACCCTCGATCTTCTTTTTGCATCCTTTGCGTATAAGTTGCATACAAATGACTTATTCAGCATATTTACTGAGTACGTTCCACATATATTTCACTGCTGAGTTGTAGCTGCTGCCTAGGTGTTGTGCTGTCAAAGTATTTGTGGCATTCCGAGAGTACATACGATGTTCTGTCTTTGAATAATACATTTTCACATGTAATATTCTTTGCTTTTTCTCATTAATTCCAAAGTCATGGACCAAGAAGAATCTGACAGTCAAGTAGCTGTTGTCGGTCTAACTTGGACAATTATATGCATTGAAGATGCAAATAAATCTCAAACAGCTGGGCTAAGAAACACCAGACTTGATGTACAAGGACTGATTGTAAGGAGGAAAAGACCCAAGAGATAGTGGGTGGGACCATGGCTTGACGCTGACAGACAGTTGCAGTATAGACATTACCACCGCCCCATGGCAACAAAGTGAGCACAGCCGTTTTCTATTGGTGACTGCCGTATTTACGGAACGGCAAGGCCGCACCTAAGAAAGGAAGGTCATGCTAACGAAGTGGTTACACCACTGCAACCCGTCATAAGCCTCGGAACACCTCAGTACACCATACTTTAGGTCCCTTGAACTCCATACGAACACAGATACGTCACAGGAATGCCACAGAAACATCGTACATACGCCATGTCTTTTATTTTAAACAAAATAAGCCTCAGTTCTTGGGGATTGACCCGCGTAAAGAAATTTTGCTGCGTACGGCACTGCCACGCACTAGTGAGAGGGTAGCTTAAGGATTGTAAAAATCCCTTCAACGAAGTGTTAAAAAAGTTTACACTTTACCTGATGACACATTTGACATCAATTGTCAACTCAAAATGATTTTTCCCCTCGGCTCTTTCATCGGTCAAAGCAGGTTTCCATGCTGATTTCTTGCGCTGTTTTTTGTCGACTTATGGCCAAAGCAATACGGTACTTTAATGGCTAAATTTCTTAACTAGTATAGAACAGAACTTAAGCTCCTGCATTCAGTTAAGAATACAGTTAAATATAAAGATTTTAACAATTTTTTATCATAACCCCCCACCTACTAAGAAGAGGGGGATATACTGGTTTCACCATGTCTGTTTGTCCATCCATCCTAGGATCCTGAAACTTTGTACAAGTGTTCCTCATAAGCCAAAGAGATGCATTATTGTTTTTACGGGTCACATGGGTCAAAGGTCAAGGTCACAGGTGAAAATCACTTCTGTGCTCTAAATTAATAGCTGTTTGACCTAGGACCCTGAAATTTGATACAAGTGTTACTGATGGCCCAAGGAGGTGCCCTGTTGTTTTTTTTTTTTGTCAAAGATCAAGGTCACATGTGAACTTTGTTCAGATCTGACTTTGTTTTGACAATTGTTTCTGTTCTATGATTGTGCTGCTTCAGTGACAAGTTGCTGGTGGTGCGTATTTGGTGCTGGTGGTGCGTATTTGTCCACTTTGCGACAGTTCTAGTTAAACAATGTACAGTATTTGTCATAGTTGTAATTTAAGTAGCAGGTTCAAGGTATTCTCCACGCATCAAGAGTTGGATTTAATGTCATCCATAATTTGTTGTTTTAATGACCATAGCATAAAAAGCCTTTTGAAAACATTGTTGGAAAAGGAGTAAATGCTTATAAGCAGTATTTTCTCCCTGTTACAAAATGTTTTTCACTCTTTCACAGACAAATCTAATCGTTTTTTATACATTTAAATTGTCTGCAAATGGTTTTAGTTTGGACAAGTCGGATATTTTGTTGTCTGGTAAAGAGTTTCTGTTTATCATGTTTATGCTTTATTTGTATGTCTGTAAATAGCAGAGCTCCAGATAAGGGGGAGTGATGGAATTCTAAATCCATTATTTCTCTTTCAAACCCTATGTTGTGGGTACTGAGGAGTACCCATTACATAGGGTTTGGTGGATAAAAGAGACGATTCTGATGAGTACCCATTACAAAGGGTTTGGTGGAGAGTTTGAAAAAAAATAATTTTAAAATCAAAATCACTCTCTTTATCTGGAGCTCTGAAATAGTATTGTATAGTAAAGAGTTAACCCTTTACCAAACAATCCCAGGTTTTAACGACACTGCTGAAAAAACCTTTTGAAAGCAATGTTTTGTAACCTTTCAGAAACAAATTCAATCATTTTTTACATTACCTTACTGTTGTCTGCAAATGCTTAAAATTTTACTGGTTAAATATTTTGTTGTGTATTAATGAGTTAAATATTTTATCATTTCAGGCAGATGTCACAAGAGACAGACAAATGGAATGTGCACAGACTTTCCTACCGGTGTAGAGTGTGGATAAAAAACATTTAGGATATTAGTGGAGTCCAGATGAAAACTTAGGACATTTTAAACACTAGATATAGAAAAAAAGTTTTGCATGTTTGAACACTTTCATGGCCATGTGACCTGCTGTTGCATTTCAAGGCTGATTTTTTCAGTGTATGTGTGTATCAGATAGTGTAGATCAAAGATCAGACTGCATGGTTTATTCAGTTTGGTCTGGATCTATAATGTCTGTTAAAGCATTTAACCCTTTACCAAACAGTCCCCTGTCATAACCCTTTACCACACAACCCTGACTTTTAAATACCCTGAAAGAGAAAGTTTTTAAAACATTGTGGGTAAAGGAGAAAATGCTGGTAACCAGCATTTTCTCCTTTTCCCACAATGTTTTCTTTCATATCGGTGGCAGAAATCATCAATTTAGCAACAGTAAATTTGTCGTCTGCAAATCTTTTCAAACTGGGTCAGTCCAAAATTTCACTGTTTGGTAGAGAATTAAGGACAATGAAGAATAAGGCTTTGGAAATACTGGAAAAGGAGAAAATCCTGGTTACAATCAAAATCATTTTCTACCATTACTAAACCAATATCTGTTATTTGGGTGATATGAAATTTGTCGTCTGCAAACACTTTAAATATAGAGGAGTCCAAATTTCTGTTGTTTGGTGAACAGTTAAAGATTTCCCAGGTTTAATATTATGTGTTGAACCTATTACTACATAATACCTAGTTTTAACCACCCTGAAAAGAGGACTCATAAAATATTGTGAGAAAGGAGAAAATTATTAATAAAAACATTATGCGAAAAGGAGAAAATGCTGGTAACCAGCATTTTCTCCTTTACCCTCAATGTTTTTCACCCTATCAAAGACAAGAATCATCATTTGAGAAGCATTTAAGTTGTCTGCAAATGCTTTGATTTTAGGCAAGTCCAAAGTTTTCTCATTCGGTAAAAAGTTAATAATTATGCTTTTCAATACATTGGTTTGGAGGGAATTGCAGCTAGAGTAAAACATTCAAGAAACATTATCATAAAAGTTCTAGGTTTTTTTTCCTGCATTATAAAAGTTCTCTTTTTTTTTCAAAGCGACATAAAACTGAAGGAAAGGAATTTTTTGTTTGGGTTTAATTGCAGATTTTGAATTGTATTGTAATTTCTGCCATAAACTGATCTTAAGTTACATAAAGTATAATTACCTTTTTTTTCATTACTTTCTTTATTGGTGGGAAAAAAGCAAAATAGTACGTGAATTCTAGCCATTTAACCCTTTACCACACAATCCTGAGTTCTAACAACCATGAGGAAATAGTTCTTTGAAAAACTGGGGGAAAGGAGAAAATGCTGGTGCTGGTAACCAGCAATCTCTCCTTTTCCCACAAGATTTTCAACAACTTCACAGACAATCACCATTAATTCAGCTGCATTTGATTTGTCATCTGCAAATGATTTCAGTTCAGACAGCTCTAAAATGTATCAGTTATTAAAGAGCTTAAATGTCATTCATTATAAAATCAAGAAATCAAAGTGTTAAAATCAACTGATAAATGCATTTTTAGGACCATGTTTTCTGTTGTTGTCATTTAGCTGCAAGTCCCTCAACTCATTACCTCCTGTACAAATTTGTAGGGATGTCTTTTGAAACAGCCTTGATGAATAATAATCAGAATAAAGAATGATTTAGATTATGTGAAAATGCTGTAGCAAAAGGAGAGGTTGCTCATTTCAGTCAATTTATCCCTTTGTCACAATGTTTTCAAGTAGTTTGTTGTAAGACAAAAAGGTGTCTGCAGGGGGGTAGTGTGTTTGATATTATGTAAATAAAGGAATAGAAAACTGCTATTGCAGAAGTATTTTATATGGAAGAAGTTAACAAAAGGTAAAATGTCATAATAAGGAAAAAAACATGTGAAGAATTTACAAAATGTCTGAAAGTCTAAGAACTGACTTATAGTACTACTTTAAGTAGTTGGGGAAAAAAGTAGGATTCCTCATTCTTCTCAACAAACATGTTTAAAGTAAAAATGTAAAATACCTACCAGTCAAAATTAATATTATAGAAAATGCAGAAAAAAGTTGAAAGATAAGGTTTGTTAAATGATAGCTTAGCACAAATTTATTCCTGATTGGTTTTATCTTTGATTATGCTGTTTCATATTCTGCTGTTGTTTAGACTCCTTCACTGGTTTCTATTCCCTTATCAGAGCTATTTGTGTATATATAGCTAAATGTTTGTGTATGATTTAGATATAAGTAACCCACTATGAAGCATTTATAAATAAGCCGAGCTCTGGCAAAAGGAGGGTTAATACATCTCCATGATGCAGTATATAAAAAGCAAGTCTTCATTTAATTATGGATCCATAAATATCCATCTTTAACTCTCTACCAAACGACAAAATTTTAGACTTAACCAAATTCAAAGCAGACGACAAAATAAATGTGACTCAAAAATTGAAACTTTACTTTAGAAGAGTAGAAAACATTGTTGGAAAAGGAGAAAATGCTGGTTACCAGCATTTTCTCCTTTTCCCATAATGTTTTCAGAAGGCTTCTTCCTCTGGGTCGTAAAAACCAGGGATTGTTTGGTAAAGGGTTAAAAAAAATCATTAATCCAGAGGTTAAATGTTCCTCGGACATGCAAAAAATAAGCAAGTAGCAAAAAGGTTTGACTCATGATGCAGACTGTGCAGGCTGACTTGGGTCGATACTTTTTGCAGTTGCTAGAAGCCCCTGTTCACAGAGCATGACACAGATCTTTTTGACCTGGTATTTTTTAATAGAATGTTATCATAGAAGATGGTACTTAAAATTAAGTCAAGATCAAATGTTTCCTTTAACGCTGTCCTGCTTTATGCATGATAATTGCAAATTCTGTTCATGTCAGTTTTTGTTCTTCTCAGTATATCAGAATTGAAAAGTCCAATGGGTTACTTTTATCTCAATGGTCTGTTTGTATCTTTTGTATTTATTGGTAATTTAACACTTTACCAGACAATTCTGTAATTTTAGGACCCTCTAGATAAACAGCATTTTTTTAATAATTGTGATAAAAGGAGGAAATTATGGATACCATGCTAATTATCATTATTTTCTCCTTTGCTCACGATGTTTCAGTCATTTTTATAAAAACACTTCCCTCATTTGTGCCTTAAAAACTTGATCTATTTAACCCATATTAAAGTTTTTGTTCACAAATGCTTTCAATGTGGACAGGACTAAAGTGTTGTTGTCTGGTAAAAAATGTGTTGTTACTTCATTAGCATTTGTTAATCTTCAAACTCAGTACAAAGCAGCAAATGACAGTGAATTCCTGAAATAAGCACCAAAATACCATGACAAATGGAGAAATCTAGCAACATTTCAAACTTACGTCTTCCTGGAAATACTCGGATATAAATGGCTCAATAAATTTTACATTTACAGACAGCCATACAAACATTGTGACTGGTGGAGAAATTTATCACCTTGATGAGGAAGTTGTCCGTTTGATACAATGTTTTACGTTTCAGAATTACATCGCAGTGGGTGTAACACTGTGCTAATGATGTAAGTGGTGATTGATGAACATGTTGTTAGAAAAGGTCAAATATTCTGTATAAACTGTGTTCATAGATAGCTGAGAAAAAATGTGGCAAATTGAGAAATTGCTAATTAAGAACAATATCTCCATTTGTCCCACTGTTTTCAAAATCAGTCGACCAGAATTGGGTTGATACATCATCAGTCCATTTGCCTGAATAGGTCAAAAAGTTTGTCCTGGTATTGAACTAGGTCTAAGTCACAAAACAACTTTTTCCATCCCCTCATTTGACAGGTTTGATAAATACTGAGGGAAAAGAAGCAATTGTTTCTCACAAGCAAATTTTCCTTTTCTCACATTGATAAGACTAACCGTTGAATGGCAAAATCTTTTAATTTCTTTGAAACTCAAAAGTGTTTAACAGTTTTGTAGGTCTGAAAACAGTCTATGATGGGTGTAAGCTTTATACCAGTGTATTTGACCTTTATTTGAGTTTTGTAGATTTATATTGCGATGATGTCAAACCATATATGTACAGCTGTCAAAATATGATAATAGTCATGTATTTCAGTCAGACCTCAAGATATGAGGGAGTAATTGTATTCTAAATCCATTTTTTCTCTTTGAAACCCTATGTTGTAGGTATCCATTAGAATCCTCTTGATGAGACAATTCTAATGAGTACCCACAATATAGGGTTTAATGGAGAGTAATTAATATTTTCAAGTTTGAAATCAAAATCACTCCCTCTGTCTGGAGCTCTGCAAATCAATTAAGGAAAATGTCTTGGAAAAAAAGTAACTAATGCAACAAAGCAATGTCAACATTTTTCAGGTTATTTAGCTAATGGAAGGCAGGGAATGATACAGTGATGCATTGATTGAATGAGAATAGCCTGCTATATTGCAGTATCAAAGTTGGTCTGGCCTCAATATCTCTTTTTTATCAGACAGTTCAGATCTAAGATCAGACAGTATGTTATGTTCAACTGATCTAGATCTTGTCTGTGCACCGAAAATGGTATTACACAATCCCAGCTTTTAATAACCTGAGAAAGAAGACTTTTGACAACATTGTGAGAAAAAGAGAAAATGCCGTTAACCAGTATTTTCTCCTTTTTTCACACTTTTTTCTACCTAGTCAAGAATAAGTACTGTCCTAAGAAAATCAATTAAGTTGTCCTATGTAGATTCCCTCAGTGTAGACAAGGGTAAAGTTTTTCTGTGTGGTATAGGGTTAAATTCTGTATAGAAGTGAGGTTGATCACAACTACAGCTGTACATAAATGGTTATTCAAGATTTGTTATGAACTTGTTATCTTCTAAAATAAATTTGCAATTGATAATTTCAAAACCATCCTTACAACATAAGGAATATGATCGTAAAAATATGGTTTGAGTGAAAACATTATGACAGGGGTAATTGTCTATTACAGTCAATTTCTCCTTTTGTCATAATGTCTTCATCAGTTGTCTTTTGCACAAGGCAATAAATTGTCCATAGAAGGTAACAAGTTAAACTTGGTTTTAAATATGTTCATTATGTAACAGAGATAGTAATGTTTTAACCAGCACTTCAGAGATATATCAAACAGAGCTTCAAATTATCTCTATGACTATTTCATGGAGAAAAGTATTTTTATTTTAGATCAATGAGGAGAGATTCTTTTTAGATTTATTCTTTACGAAACAACTCCATGTTTTAATGACTCTGAGATAGAAAGGTTTGGAAAACTGTGTGCAAAAAGGAGGAAATACTGAATACCAGCATTTTGTCAACAAAGTTTTCTACTCTTTCAAAAACTGTTTCCGTCATTTGAGCCACATTGGTCATCTGCAGGTCCTCCAACTTTGGAAGGATCCAAAATTTTGTTGTATGGTAAAGACTTAATAAGTCAAGTATTTAACTGAATATTATCTCAAATCTGTTTGGCCTTGTTTTTGATTGAAATCCTCAAGTGAAATGTATTCTGTGAATCAAATTTATAGTTTGGACACTTTTTAGAAAACTTTCCTGGAAAAAAATTCTGGAAATTTATGTGCTGGTTACCTGTTGCCATCTCTTAATAACTATGTGTAGTATTTGGGTATTGTTAGTGTCAAAATTCCAGGAACCAAAAGGGCCCCATGACCACTTGCAAGTGCCAAGGGAGGTAACCCAGTCCAGAGGAGACTTTCGGTGAGTTATTCCCCTTGAATGGCTCTTTAACCAAGTTTGTGTATGGGTAGCTGATTCCCACTGGGATTGTAATGATGTGTTCTTACTGCACAATAACAATGTGTATTTTATAGTGAGCTCTTGTAAGGAAGTAGAGTCCTTTGGTGATATTGACGTATGACCCAATGTGGACCATCAGTATAAAACGGAAGTTCATGAGGAAAACCTCTGTACTTGTTGTAGTACTGTGGAGTTTATGTATCTCTGTGGTGTTGACTGGAAATGACTTTGATTCAATCTGGCCTTGAGACATCTGCATCCAGTGTTCTGAATTTGGGTTCAAGGTGTAATTATTAGCTTTAGGAATCAATGTTTGCTTGTGCTATTTCCCTGTTTGAATGTAGATCAATGTACATGTATTTGCAAACAGTGCTTATGACCACATTTTAATGCTATTTATATATGTATCATTTAAAATAATTACTTCTGTTAATTCAAACACACACTGGCCTATGCATCAAGTTTAAAATCTGATGCAAACCTTAATTAAGGTTAGGGAGACTTTTTGTGTAATATGATAAATACTAAATATGGAGCATACTCTACATTTTTCTTTTAAGTAAATGTTAAAGAACTTTAAATTGGATAAATGAATAAGATAAAACTTACATTGATCGAGTGATCAGAATTTTGCAGTACAGAATATGTTAAATGAAAAAAAAAATAGTACCAATGTAATATTGCATCAATGAATAACTGAAAAATTAAAAAGTGTCAACTCTAAGCTTGAAAAAAGAAAACAAGGCAATGTGAAGGAATGCAATGCTGCAGAACTGTTGCTGTAGTGCTTTTTGTGACAATTTTTGACTAAACTCATCTTTGTGGAGGTTTAAAAAATTATAGGGTAGCATCATATGTGTCTACCTTGGCTTTTGTCACACTGTTTCTTATGATTGTGTTTGAATACCATTGATAGGCTGGAGTGGTAATAATCTCAGTTTCAGAAAGTCATGTGCTATGAAAACAGGGTAGATTGTGCAAAAATAGTGGTTATGTGCCTGTCTTGGCTTTTGTCACACTGTTTCTTGTGTACCATTAAAAGATTTGGGCATTTATTCCTGAATGGACTTGCACTGAATTGTCACACCAGTATAGATTGTCTGTTGTGCAATTGTAGAGGTTATATGTCCACCTTTACTTTTGCTACAATGTTTTTGTATTGTAATTTATATAGGCTGGAGCATTTTATAGCAGAATTGACATGCATTTGATTTTCTAAAGAACAGTATGGATATGTGTATATTGGGCAATAATGGTGGTTATGTGCCCATCTTTGCTTTTGTCACACTGTTTCTGATCTTCTGTACAATTTTCCTTTTCCATTGAAACTGTGTCTCTCCCATTTAAACTTTTCAGTGTACATAGTTCTTTCTGGCTTTCTCCATTTGAACCAAGGCATAAAGTGTTGAGCACAAAATCCATTTTATTTTCAGAGTAGATCAAGATCAGACTGCACAGAATGCAGTATGATCGTAAATCCTATGCCTGCTTCTGTATATTTTCTGGCAAAAAACAACTTAGGAATTGCAACATTTTGTTATTTTAAATATCTTTATTCATTTTAGTCTGTAAAGGTTAGATTTTGTCTGCTTCAGTCTACATAAGGTCAAAGGTCAAATAGAAGGTCTTCGGTTTGAAGCTTGTAATGTATATACATGTAATATGATCATACATGTTTGTTTTGACTGAAGTGTTGGATTTGTATTTGAGTTCAAGGTTTAACTCTTATATCTTGCTTCTTGCTCTAGACTACTTTGAAAACATTGCAGGGAAAGGAAAAATTGTAATGAGCTATTTCTTCTACAGCAACTATTCTCAGAGTGTAATCTGTATTTATTTATTTAACCTGCATTCAAGACATTTTCACAAATCCTCTGAGGAAAAGTTAGTTTTACAAGGTTGGAATTGAATTAAAAGTTTGAAGTATTTTTTGGATAACTTAATATCAAAATTGTTTGGTTCAAAACTTATGTGAGCAAGTTAGGAAGAAAAACTTTTTTATTGTTAAATGTAATTTACATTGTGTCTGCATTGCATTCCTTCTATAGCCTTATACCAAGCAAGTAGGAGTTTTCATGACCCTGAGGAAGAGGCTTTCAAAAATACTGTGGGAAAAGAAGAAAATGCTGGTACCCATGCATCATTTCAGTCACATATAATTTGTTGTCAGCAGATGCTTTTAATTTGGACTTGTCCGAAAATTTGTTGTGTGGTAAAGAGTTAAATAATGTACATCCTCCCTGAAAACAACAAAGTCAGGTTGTCTCTTGATTGTGAAAGTATTTGTAGATGACAAATTATTTTAGTTCAAATGATGGGGTTGTTTTTTTGTCCAGTTTTTTTTTTGTGATGGTGAGAAATATTTTGACAAATGCTTTTTTCAAGGTCATAAAAGACAATTGTATGATTTTTTAAACCCGTTTTCTGTAAGACAGTTATTCCTTTAAATCCAATATGTTAGGACCGAAGTGTCTATCTTTGAATCGTTGGACAAATAAGTTTTAAGATATCTATGGAAAATACTTAAGGGCAGTTTCAGCATTTTTTCTCATCAGATAGAAACTGGACAAATCATTGCAGCAAAAAGATAAATGATAGTTTTGCTTCCAGCAGGGTAGAAAACATTGTGGGAAAAGGAGAAAGTGCTGGTTACCAGCATTTTCTCCTTTTCCCACAATGTTTTCAAAAGGCTACTATCTCAGGGTCATAAAAACCAGGGATTGTTCGGTAAAGGGTTAAGATACGAAAATATACTGAGGGGCAATTTCAACATTTTTTTCACATCAGATAGAAACTGGACTTTAAAAAGAAAAAAAAGACCATTGAGGTAAAAGGATATATTTTGTTCCTTTTAAAGATAGGACTGATGTTTAGCAAACATACATATTAAGTACAGTTTCAACAATTTCTGCTATATCAAATAACAACTTGGGGAATCAAGTACATCAAGGTAAAAGGTAAAATTGCCAGTTCACTTAGTACCTTTTATAGATTTGACTGTTGTTTGGACTACTGGTATATGAAACATCCGGAATTATACTTAAGTGCAGTTTCAACAATTATTGCAAAATTGAATAAAAACCTAACTTCACAAATAAAATGCATGTAGATAAAAGGTAAAATTGTCTGTATGATTTATAGATTGTTGTTTGGACTCTTGGTTTATGAATCACAAGGAAACATACTTAAATACAGTTTCAGCAATAATTGTAATATCAAATAAATTTCTACAATGATTGTAATGTCAAATAGAACTAACTTAGTGAATAACATACATGTTGGCAAACATTGAAAATGCCAGTTTAGTTTGTGCCTTTGAAAGAAAAAACTTGCTTAGACTACTGGTTTATTTAGCTTCATTAGGAGTCATACTTAAGTATAGTTTCAACAATTATTGCAGTATCAAATGAAAACCTAACTCTATAGATAAAATACATTTAGGTAAAATGTTTAATTGCATATACAACTTGACGCCTCTATAGATTGGACTTTGATTAGACTACAGGTTCATGAAACCCTAGAAATTATGCTTGACCCTTTACCACACAATCCCAACTTTTACCAACCCTGAGAAAGTAGACTTTTGAAAACATTGTGGGAAAAGGAGCAAATGCTGTAACCCACCATTTTCTCCTTTCCCTCAGTGTTTTCTACCACATTCAAATACATTAAAATACAAATTCTGTCATTTGAGCCAGGTATAATTTGCCATCAGCAAAAGCTTACAACTTGGACATGTCTACCTGTTTGTTGTATGGTAGAGAGTTAAAATGATTTCAACAATTTCTGCATTTTTCAAAAAACCTGATATTTACAGATAAAATATGTGTAGGCAAAAGGTTGAATTGCCCATTTATTTTTGTGCCTTTTATAAACGGGAATGTAATTATGACTACTTGTTTATGAAATGCGAGGAATAATATTTTAGTGTATTTTCAACAATTATTGCAATATCAAATAAAAACTTCACCTTAAAAATAATATACCTGTAGGCTAAAGGTTTAATTGTACATTATAAATTGATGCCTTTTGTAAATTGGACTGTAGACTACTGGTGTATGAAATGCCAGGAATCATACTTAAGTGTAATTTCAACAATTATTGCAATATTACATAAAAATAATAAAACACATCTAGGCAAAAGGCTTAATTGCTCATATAATTTGATGCCTGTTATAGCTCTAAACAGTCAAAGTCCTGGTTTATGAAACAATAAGAATTATATTTAAGTTCAGTTTCAACAATAACTTCAATTTTTTTCTCAAAATTAAAATTCTCAAAAACTTACTTCTCTCAATAAAATACATGTAGGTATAAGGTTTGCTACAGGTTATATAAACATGTATATAGGACAGTGTGTTGACAAGTTTTCATGGCGATTTTTTTCTTTACTTTCATTATTGTATTGATGTTCATCCTTCCCTGAACACAAATCCCTTTAGTCTTCACTGTGAAAGATGGCTGTAGAAAACATTGTGACAGATGAGGACTTGATTTCAGTGAGTGATGGTTTGGGGAAACATTGTGACAAATGGAGAAATTGTTAAAACTATTGTCTCCATTTGTTGTTGTGTTTTGGCAGATTTTTTTTTTCTTATGTCTTTAGACTTGTAAAAAAAAGTTGTATCGGGGCTAAAGTTAACAGAAGTAATTGTTGTAAAACTTATGATATGCATGGCATTGAAATGAAAGGTCGTAAAGTACTGTTCAAGATGTCCTTGACTGCGAATGAACTTCTATTTGCATGGTAGCACAAGTAAACATTGGTATTTAGGAAAAATAATTGCATTTTGAATCCAAATTCAGAACTCTGTGTGTGGTTGTTTCTTGGTTCGACGGTTTCATAACTTTCAAACCCATAGACATACATTCTCTCTAGAAACATTGGTGTTCCATCATTATCACTAAAGGACTTGAAACTTTACAAGAGTTCACTTGAAATACATGTTGTATTGTGCAGTAAGAATACATCATTACAATCCCAGTGGGAATCAGCTGCTCATACACAAACTTGGTTGAAGAGTCATTCAAGGGGAATAATTCACCAAAAGTCTTGTCTGGACTGAGTTACCTCCCTTGGTACTGGCAAGTGGTCATGGGGCTCTTTTGGTTCTCTTTGTATTAAAAATAATAAGGTTGTTTGAATAAAATCAAGAACTCAGAGTAATCTCTTGTAGCGTTTTATTTTTAGATTCCCACTTACCTGTCCCTCCCCTCCCCCCTCAAGGTTGACCAAGTTTGCTGATAGATATCCACATTCAGAAATAACCAAGTTAACTAGTTACCTCCCGAGACAAACTTGCAGCAGACAAACATATTCATCAAAACTTAAATGAATACAAGTAAAAACATTGCAGCAAAAGGAGAAATGCTTCTAACCCTTCACCAGACAATCCGAAGTTTAAAATCTTGAGAAGGAAGACTTTTGAAAGCATAGTGGAAAACAGAGAAAATGCTGACAAAAAGCATTTTCTCCATTTTCCACAATGTGTTCTACACTATGATAGCCAACTATTTTACTCTGAGTCACATTTAATTTGTAGTCTGCAAATGCTTTCAATTTGGAAAAGTCTCGATTTAGTTGTTTGGTCAAGAGTTAAGAACAATTTCTCCTTTCACTACAATGTTTTCAACTGTTGTCTGCTGCAAGAAACAATTAGTCTACAGAAGGTAACACAGTTCTTTCTTACTTTACATCCAAGTTGACAAGACCGCAAAATACTGTGTATAAAGAAGATATTTCTCATGCTAAGACATGAGCAATAGAATCTCTTCACATAGTAATTTAGAGTCAATCAAACACTGTGGAAAAAGTATAAGTTGCTAATACTTCAATGCTCAACCACATGACAAAATTGTAGACTTGTTAAAATTGAAAGCATTTGCAGATGACAAATATGTTTCCCACATGATGGGATTTTTCTAAGAAAAATTACAAAACATTGTAGGAAAAAGAGAAAATGTTTATCAGCATTTTCTTCATTTCCCATAATGTTTTCAGGAGCATTATCTGTCAGGGTCTTTAAAACCTACGAATGTGTGGTACAAGGTTAAGCTTGAACCACAACTTTTTCATACAGTGAATTGTAACAATCTTGTCAACTTTGACATAAAGATCAGAAAAAAGTTAACTTGGCTATTTTTCCAATCATTGAACTTCTTAAAACATTGTAACACACTGACTCCAGTAAACAAATGGCACAAATTGCTGCAGACCAATTTTGAAATACAATGTGGTAAAAAGAGAAATTGCCGATAATAAACAGTTTCTTCTTTTGCCACTATATTTTCAGACATATTCCTGTATGAAAACCTTTACACATGTAAGCTATCCATATTTCACCAGAATGTTTTCATAGTCACCGCCATATTGTTACAGGGTCATGTGTTGACATTTTGACTGCTGTATAAATGAAACCAACAACTTAAAGCTCATAGGAAGGAGCCCAAATCATAGCAATGTCAAGGTCGCTTTGGCCTAAATATAGCGCAAAATATTGGGAAATGTAGATCAGTGATCAGAATGCACATTTTTTGCAGTCTAATCTTAATCTGCACAGCACATAAAAGCACTTGGTTTCCCTCAGTTTGCAAACAGTTTAGTCTTTGCATGTTATGGGTTTTAAGATGCACTTTATTGGACAGTATAGATCAGATCAGATTGTTCATAACATGCAGTCTGATCTTGGTCTACACAGTAAACTTTTAGTTTTCTTCTAGTCAAAGAACTTCTGAAACACAATAAATGAGCCATTTCCTATGACTTAAGTTGCAATTTCATCTAACTAACCCTTAACCAAACAAGTCGGTAGTTTTACCCTACAGAGGAAGAAAGCTGCAGTAAAACAATGAGAGAAATGGAGAAAATACTGGTTATCATTATTTTCTTCTTTTCCCACATCTTCTACCAGTTTATAAACATATGCTGTCATATCAACCAAACTGATCATCAGCAAATGCTTTAACCCTTAGAGCTCTAACTATTGTACCCATGTAGTGTATGTCAACATCAGACTGCACAAAGAATGCAGTCTGATCTTAGACCTACCAAGTCCCCTTCTTCGAATTACACTCTAGCCAAAACAATCCAAAAAAAGAATTATTTTGACCTTTTTCACAAAATGAGCAAGTCCATGCAATTATTTCACTGCTCTAAGGGTTACAAAATTGTCATCAGATAAAGGGCTAGCAGTCAAAACCTTTAAGAAGTTCACAATTAGGACTGAATGTGGAATATCAATACATCTAGAAGTTGGAGCAATAGAACATGTCTGACTAACTATCTTACTTGCTATCAAATGAGCAAAATCTGACTTCCCTAAACTCAAGATATTTTGAAACTTTTCCAAACAATGTTGTACTTTAACAAACTTGAGGAAGAAACCTTTAGAAAATATCGTAGATAATAGAAATGCTAGTGACTTGCATTTTGTCATTTTCCTAAAGATTATTCTGTCAACACTATTACTGTACACCATAAGTTTAGACTAACCAAATAGTACAAGTAACATAAAGAGTAGTATGACAAGAAGATGTCTTTCTTTGATAATGAGGACAACATTGTGGGTAAAGTAGCAATTGTTTACTTCATGTAGGAGCATGAAACATCATTCTTGTACAGTAATAGGTTGTTTCAAAATTTTGATTATACAATTCTCATACAGAGCAATTTTGCCATTTGTTATTATGTTTTCAGTTTTGTAATATTTAACCCTTTACCACACGACAAAATTTTAGACCTGTCCAAATTGAAAGCATTTGTACATGACAGTTTTAACGTGGCTCATATGAAATGATTTTTCTTTGATAGGGTAGAAAACATTGTGGGAAAAGGAGAAAATGCTGGTAACCAGCATTTTCTCCTTTTCCCACAATGTTTTCAAAAGCCTTCTCTTTCAGCGGCGACAAAAGTCGTCATTGTGTGGTAAAGGGTAAAAGAATCATTTCCAAGTGCATATGACATGTTCCATTATCTCCCACTTCTAAAATCAGGGCCACTTTTCACCTCTCATTTATTGTCATTCTTGACTAATTTTGTATTTAAACTAGTCTTGTACTTAATGTTGAACAGTATTACAGTAACCAGCCAGCTATTTCCCGTCTTTCCCGGGTTTAACCAGTACTAGGCTGGGGACTACACAGTGACCTGCCCAGAGTAACCAGCACCAACATAGTCAAACCAATATTTTCTGTTTACAGAAATCAGACCTTAAGCCAATATTTCTGTAAACAGTGCAGATCCAAAATCATCCAACAAAGAACTTGAGGCATGATCTTTGATCTCCAATATAAAGAAATACTGACAAAAACAGACTTGTACATAAATTTGGTATTTTCTTGTGAAGTAGAAAATGCATATTTCTATCATTTGGCAGTAAAAATGTCACAGAGGTCAAGTCTTACTTTTACACTGTTCTGGGTTTTCCAAACCATAATGGAAGCTTTGAGTTAGAACTTTGAGAATCAAGAAAGCTTTAATTAGATGTACATAGAAACCAGAATGTCTTAAAGGGAAGTATCTATTTAAGGTGAGAAAAAAATACTGGTATGAATGGAGGCTAGTCACTGAAGTCGTCTAACCTTTAGCTAGTACTCTACTGTAGTCTTTTGTTTCTTGGCCAAACTGTTACCCTTTTGTGTGTTTATTTTTAAACCCAACGGAAGATAAACAATAGTATGATTGATGAAAAGCTACCCTAAAGATCAGCAATCTTGGTCAACCACATAAAAATACATACATGTACATATCTCAATACATGGCAATAAATCTAGAAACATTAATCAATAAACAAATATACATAAATACACAGATATAGAGTCAAAGCAACATGTACACTCATGTGAACCATGCTCTGTGGAAAGGGGGCTTAATGCATTCCCGTGATGCATCATACCAATTAAGCCATCATTTCCTCATAGATCCATAATAGCCACTTTTGTTTTAACAACCAGCTTAATCATGAGGTAGACTGATCCTTGTACATACAGAAAATTGACAAATAGCAAAGTTTCATCCCAGGTCAGCCTTCACAGAATGCACAGGCTCACCTGGGTTGATACTTTTTGCAGATGTATTAAGCCCCCTTTTCAGAGCCTGACTTATATATAATTGAGTCGTGCTCTGTGAAAAGGGGGCTAAATGCATCCAATTATGCATTATACCAAATAAATCATGTAATTACAGATACATTAACCCTTTCCCAAATGACAAAATTTTGGGCTAGACCAAATTGAAAGCATTTGCAGATGACAAATCAAATGTAATGCAAATGGTGATTTTTGTCTATGAAAGGGTAGAAAACATTGTGGGAAAAGGAGAAAATGCTGGTTACCAGCATTTTCTCCTTTTCCTGCAGTGTTTTCAAAAGCCTTCTTTCCCAGCATCGTAAAAACTAGGGATTTTTTGGGAAAGGGTTAAGTTTATTTTATCCAGAAGTTGACTGAAGCTGGAGGTAGAATAGTCTTTTGACATGCTGAAAATTGACCAAAAGCAAAAACTTTCGACCCATGTCATCCTGTGTGGACGGCACACCCTGACATTTGTGGACACTTTGTGCAGATGCATTAAGCCCCCTTTTAACAATGCAGGGCTCATTAAGTTAAAGCCCCGTCTAACATACATTTTCTTTCCAATGACCAACATCTTCTCTTGCCTTTAACATTTATCACTACCTGCTACAATTTAATAAGTAGTTTCTGTGAGAAAAGTAAAAATTACTTGCTAAAATGTAGCTGGTATTTCTTTCTATGCATAAACTCTGCCAAATCAGAATTTAATATAGCAATTTTCTGTAGGGACTTTCTCTGAGTAATTCATGTTACATACAGAACTGATGGCATAAAATAAGCTGTCTCCATGAATAACTGACATAATGTTGAAAATAGCATACAACCAAATCCAATGATATATATGGCCTGCTACACGTGAAAAGGAGCAGTTTGACATTTGCAGAAAGAAACAACACTTTCTTTTTTCATGTAATTTTCTGTTTTGCACAAATCTACTGTAGCACAAAAACTAATGTAGTCGTGCTGTCTCGGATTGGCCTGCGCAAGACTGCTTAGGCTGATCCAAGACGACACTTTGCGCAAATGTCCGAATTTCCCTTTTCATGTTTTGCAAGCCATACACAGTACAGATGTAACACTAAACCCCTCTACCTCAAATACATGTCTCTACAAGTAGACTATAGCAACAAAAGGGAAAAAATAAACTATGAACTAGAACTTGTTTTTCTACAAAAAAACAGATGTCTCCCCCCTTTTTGGTGTCAGAAAGATTAACATGTGACCCAGGAAATTTCTAATTAAAAACAATGGTCATGTTTCTCTAACGATTTTCGAGATATAGAGCGGACACAAAATTGTGCATAAATAAGGAAAATAATCAAAGGGAAATAACTGGAAAAATAGACAAGCCAGATTTACGGTTCTTGTGCAAGACACTTCATCTCGTGGTGCTTTACAAATGTGTGAAATTTTATCAAAATATCTGAAAAGGTTTTTGAGTTGTAGAGTGGACACGATTTGTGACGGAAAATAATCAAAGGGGAATAACTCGAAAATAGACAAACCAGAGTTACATTTCTTGTGCATGATATTTCCTCTCATGGTGCTCTGCAAATGTATGAAGTTTTATCAAAATATCTGAAAAGGTTTTCAAGTTATATAGCAGACATGATTTGCGACAGAAAATAGTCAAAGGTGAATAACTCGAAAAATAGACAAGCCAGAGTTGCGGTTCTTGTGCATCAACCTTCATGTTATAGAGCTCTACAAATGTGTTAAGTTTTATCTAAATATCTGAAAAGGTTTACCGAGTTATAGAGCAGACAAAATTTGTGACGGAAAATAATTAAAGGGGAATAACTTGAAAAATAGACAAGCCAGAATAACAGTTCTGGAGCATCACATTTCCTCTCATGGTGCTCTACGAATGTGTGAAGTTTTATCAAATACCTGAAAAGGTTTTCGAGTTATAGAGCAGACTTGTTTGTGACGGAAAATAATCAAAGGGGAATAACTTGAAAAATAGACAAGCCAGAGTTGTGGTTCTTGTGCATCACACTTCGCCTCATTGTGCTCTACAAATGTGTGAAGCTTTTTTATAATATCTTAAAAGGTTTACAAGTTATAGAGCAGACAGGATTTGTGAAGGACAGACGGACAGACAGACGCAAAGGGAAACCTGACCCTGATGGGGGGAGACATAATTGTACACCCGACATTTCTGGCCCAATTATCAGCTGTCAATCCTGCTTAGCTAGTTTTAATTTTACTGCTGTTTACTATTTTAAATCTTTTAAATTCTCTAGCTTCAGCAGATGGTGCAGATCTAGATAAGAAGGCAGCGAACATTCAGTCTGATCTTAGGTCTACATTGTCTGCTGCCTAATACTGACTATCATCAGGATCATTTTCAAGCCCGCGGAAAACTCAAATTTTGACCCTAAAAAAGCCATTTTTAATGGAAGCACACACAAAATGATCTACTGACAGGAAAGGCCCTTTTCCATAACGCTGAATAGTTCAGTTTTCCATGAGGTAAAGGGTTTTTGTTTTACATTCAAGAAATATAGTCTTATCTCTTTACAACACAACAAAATCTAAGACTTCTTAGTTGAAGGAATTAGCCGACAACAAAATTGCGATGCAATTAGATTTGTTTTTAAAAAAACATTCTTAGAAAAGGACAGAATGCTGGTTACAAGCATTTTCTCCTTTTCCCACAGTGGTATCATTTTCTGCTTTTCTAAACAATATTTATAAACCCTTCAGCCTTAACTCTTTACCACACAATCCCGACTTTTAACAATCCTGAAAAAGAAAGCTTTTAAAAACACTGTGGGAAAAGGAGAAAATTCTGGTAATCAGCATTTTCTCCTTTTCCTACAATGTTTTCTACCCTATCAGAGACAAAAATCATCATTTGAGCTTCATTTTTGTCATCTGCAAATGCTTTCAATTTGAAGGAGTCCAAAATTTTGTTGTTTGGTATAGAAGTAAAGGGTTAAATAAAATCATCAAGGCAAACTATAAAATATGTCAACATAGAAGTGCCTGAACTTTTCACTAGAAATCAAAAGTTTGTTTTCATGGCTTACCTCTAGAAGCAGATTTACAGTAGACAACTAAAAATGTGAATACAATATTGGACCTTTCATCACACAATCCCAAGGTTTAACCGTTTACTAAACAATCCCGAGTTTTAACGACCCTGAAGAAGAAGACTTTTGAAAACATTGTGGGAAAAGGAGAAAATGCTGGTTACCAGCATTTTCTCCTTTTTCCACAATGTTTTCTATCCTATTAGAGAAAGAAATTGTCTTTTGAGTTGCATTAAATTTATTGTCTGCAAATCCGTTCAATTTGAGTCGAAAATTTTGTCGTTTGGTACAGAGTTAATAACCCCGAGGAAATATCTTTTTGAAAACCTTGTGGGAAAAGGTGAAAATGCTTGAAATCATCATTTTTCTCCTTTTCCCACAATGTTATCTACACTTTCACTGATATAATATCTTCATTTAAACTAAATTTAACACATTGTCTGTAAATGCTTTCAAGCTGGACCAATCTAGAGGTCTGTTATTTGGCAAAGAGTTGACACACATGTTTAAAGTTGCAGAATCTCTTCACAATTCTGCTTTTACCACAATATTATCAACAATTCTGTTATAAGAAGCAAAAGCCTGCCATAAGGTAAAGAGTTAACCCTTAACAACATAACAAAATCTTAGATATGTCTAATCTGACAGCCTTACGGACAACAAATTCAATCTGGCTCAAATAACGAGATTTGTTTTAGAAGGGTTAGAAAGGATTCTGGAAAAAGAAGAAAATGCTTGCTACCAGGATTTACTTTTTTTCTCATCATGTTTTCTAAAGCCTTCTTCCTCAGGATTGTTAAAAATGGGGATCATGTATAAAACATCTTGTATCAGAGACAATTCTAAATACAAGCACTTTCTTGTCAGACTAAGCTGTATAACATATAAATCATATAATACAACATAGGACAGTAAAATCTTTAAAAAAAATCCAAGTTAACATTCAGGCACTTCATACATATGCATTATCTAACACTCGAATCAAAGGGAAGCATAAGCATAATTACAAGGTTTTTCTAAGATTTGACCCAGTGACCTAGCTTTTGACCTGACATGACCCATTTTCAAACTCATCAAAGGTATCACCAAGACAAAGATTCTGCCCAACTTTCAGGAGTTTTAGACTGAAAATGTGACTTCTAGAGCGTACACAAGGTTTTTCTAAGATTTGACCCAGTGACCTAGTTTTTGAACCGACATAACCCAGTATCAGACTGAAAATGTGGCCTCTAGAGCGTACATAAGGTAAAAGTTGACGACGGACGACGGACACAGCACGATCGATTTGGGCAGTTGTATGGTATAGTTTCAAATACAAAACTATTGCAACTGCTCACATTATGAATGAATGAATGTATGGTGTTTTATGGCCCATCGACATCATTTAGTTCGCAAAAAAAAAAAAGTAATGAAAGGAAAGAACAGCGTGTAAGAATGTGAATCATGAGTATATGATGAGCCCGTAAAGAGCTTTGCGGTAACACTGTTCTAGATTTGTAAAAAATGAAATATACGATTTCATTCTGGGTTTTAGTCTAAATCTAGCTAGGGATGACTAAAAATTCAGTGTCTTCATAAGAAATGATCTATGCTAGCAAATGATGACATCATTAATCATACTTTTTTATGTCATGCACCAGCCGTTTGTTCACAGAAAATATTGTGTTGAAGAAATCATGACTAAACTAGTTTCTTGACTGTTTCAAAATTACTATTTATAGAGAAATTCGAATTTATGATCTGTGAAAAAGGGGGCTTAATGCATCTGCAAAAACCATCCATCCGGGTCTGTCTGCGCAGTCCACGCATGCTGACCTGGATTAAAACTATGCTAGATCTGTCGATAAATTTTTTGCACGTAAGGATCATGCCTTGTGATTCAGGCAGTACTTAACTTACAAAATGGATCTAGATCTACATGAATTTTGATCTATACAATTATGTGATGACTTGCTTGGTATCATGTATCACAAAGATGCATTAAACCCTCTTTTACAGCAACATGGCTCAAATGTATTTATTAGATTTATTCAAATGTTATAGAAGCTTGTTGATAGATCTAAAAGTATCGGTTTATTTACCGCAAGTTAAATATCTACCCAATAACTCGGCAAATTTCTTTTCAGGAACTGATGATAGGTTTAGTCATTGAGACAGAATTTGTTTCTCTCTCTACACTGACCACTGTTTCAATGATATACATGTAGGAAAGCATATAATGAAAAAGGAAAGCGCTCTGATTTTGGTGATCTACGCACTCTCATTTTACAGAAACTCCAGATAAAATATTGGTAGGTACTCTTGCCGCCACTGACAGATCTACAAGTGAAATAATGCTGAAGTGTAAAAGTGTTCAAAATCATAGTCGGGGGGAAAAAAATCATAGGCTAATTCTCCAAAGATGAATGAATCAAGATGTGAATCAGGTCTGAGAATGATCAGATGTCGCTGCAGCGTAGCGCCCAGGTGGCGGTGGAAACAATTCAGTCGACCTTAAACTCCGACTAAAACCTTCAAAATGTAGTGGTCAGATATGATTCCGTGGCAATCAAAGCCACTAGTGGTATTGCAAAGAGACAGCAGCATTCCATGAAATTAGATCTACATCTATATAGGTCTGTAAAAAGCGATTTTTTTATCCTCTTAGCACTTTAACATGCAATGTGAAAATGTGAATTTCTTCCTGTCTTTTTTTCTCCCTCTCTCTTATAGATCCTAGACCTACATGCAGTGGAAGAAATGTCCCCATAACTTGTTCTTTGAAAGTATGTGAAACAATAATCACTCCCAAGTTATTCCTTTTTATATATTAATAAACAAAATTGCCGAGGAACTGGCTTAATTTTGTTAAGAGAATCTGGGACTGTTTGCTCTATTTCACATGTATACAATCTACAAAATGAAGCATGCTTTCTACTTTTGACAATGCTCAAAATTAGTTTTAGCAAAGCCGGAATTCGCACACAAAAATCCTTTGCTTTCAAGATCTAGAATCTGGGTCTTCATTCAAATTATTTGATAGATCTATTTGTTCCACAAATTATTCATGTTGCTCATATTGAGGCTTTGCCTTTTTCATATTATAAATAGATATACAGTGATAAGAATAAAATTGTCCAAATATGAACAAAAGGTTTAAAAACAGTATCACAATTTTGTATAAGGTCCGATCTCCTTCAGAAAAGCCATGTCCCTGAATAGATCGACAACCTTTCTGGTATGCCTTGATCTGTCATTGGCAACAGTTTTGCTGGAATTTATCTGTATTTTTAAAACTGATCCATTTAAGTGTTTGATACTATATTTGTCTTGGAAAACAATTTTCACTTTGTTACTTATTTGTATTTAGTTGGCTTATAAGTAACGGTACATATTTTATGCCAAAAAACTTTATGTTATGCTATGTTTGATACTGTATACAGTATCCAGATGAAATTTTCACAGATGGATCTCCTATTCTTAAATACCAGCAACTTAACTAAAGTGACCTTTTGTAGAATTATTAATTCAATTATATCCAAGATCATAATCATGCAAGGTAAAATCTGAAAGTGAAGAACTGATATGAAAAAGGCAAAGCCTCAATACGAGCGACGTGAATCGTTTGTGGAACAAATATCTATTAATTCGAATGATGATTTGGATTCTAGATCTTAAAATCAAAGGGTTTTGAGTTCGAATAGATGAATAGATGAATAGCGTTTTAAGGCCCGTCGACAACTTAGGTCATATTGGGCGCACTTACTTAGTAAACAATAATGCGAGGTGAAAATAACATACATGTGCAACAACATAAGACAAACATGATAAATGAGGAATGGACAAAACACAAAATGATGCCCCTTTTGTCGCCTTTTACGACATGCATGCTGTCACTTTTGAGTTCGAATTGCCCAAACTAATTTTGAGCATTGTAAAAAGTAGAAAGCATTTTTCTTTCGCAGATTTATACATGTGAAATAGAGCGAACCGTCCCTGATTTCCTGAACAAAATAAAAACAGTTCCTGACAATTTCGTTGATTTATGTCCAGAAAAATATCTTGGAATGATTATTGGTTCACATACTTGTAAAGACCATTTAACGGGAACATTTTCTCACTGCATGTAGATCTGGATCTATATAAGAGAGACTATGATTTTGACAAGGAATTGGTCAGTAGGTTGGGCAGAATACTAGTATTGAGCAGAGTACTGGTAAAAGGAACTTCAGGAACGCATGGTAGGTGCACTTGCCGCCACGAGGAATAGTCTATAGAGCTGGACTGGGTATTTCCGAACAGTTTAGCAATAATTGTTGTTGTTCTGTAATACACACAGGGAGACATATGTTTGACAGACCATTTTGTACATCTAAATGTCCTCTTTCTTTTCCGAACATTATCGATCTATAAACTGCAGTGATTACCTAGTAACACTGTGTAAAAGTTCGTAACATAGAGAGGCCTTTACCGAACGAGTCGACACTGCCGAACGCAGACATCGGGTATTTCCAAACGTTTCGGATTTTCTTTTTAAAAAGGTTTTTAGAAAAGTTGAAAACTGCAAGATACCAACGCTCTGGTTGCTGAAATGTATGTTGGCTAGAACTAGGTGTATATAGGTCTACAAAAACAGTTGATAATGTCTAGTTTACAGGAAAATTTTAACTCCTAATTTTCAGAACACGACACATGATGCAAACCGACAATCAGTAAGCTCAATATAAGCAAACTGAAATTGGTCAAGTTTGATCTAAGTTGTCTCCAATGTAATAAACATTTGAAAAATTAAACTTAGATATATCAAGCTCTAAATTACATGCATTTTATTCTTGTGATTGCTTACTACGCTAAAAACAAGACCAATTCTTATTCAATCAGCTTCAGTTCGTAAATACCCTCGCATATAAGTATAGGTGAGGGCTCTTCCAAACACGCTTCTCAAGCGCTTTTAACATGTGATAAGAATATTTTACACACTGTAATGTGTTTATATGCATGTTGCAAATATATGTTATCTCAAATATCGAGCCAAGGGAGACATAGGAGCAGTTTACACTCTTAGCAATATATCTGGAAAAATTAAGAAAGTGGTAATTCCCTGACCTTTGAGCTGTCAAATGTAGGTAACTACCGATTTCTCTTCGGATGATTATCATATCATTCAAAACTATAAAAGATGGTAAGGAAGAGAAATATGGCGAACAGCTTATAACGTCAGATGATATTATTATTGTCTCCAGAAGGGATGGGATTATTTTTAAAATCACGTTCAGTAATTGCCGATAGTTTGGAAATACCCAATCCCACTCTACACACAAAAGGAAAAAAAAATCAAAATCTTTCTTTCATTTCTTCGTTAGTCGCAGGTCTACCCATGTATTACCTGGAGTTTCTTTAAAATCAGAGTGCTTTGATCCTTAAAATCAGATTATACACTATGTGGCTTTCCTCTTTCATCCCATCTGCTTTCCTACACATCCATCGTTGAAACAGTGATCAGTGCAGAGACAGGAATTCTGTCGCAATGACTAGACCTAGATCTATCATCAATCCTAGGAAAGAAATTTGCCAAGTTTTCGGATAGATATCCAACTTACGGCAAAAAAAAAAAAAAAAAAAGGGCAAACTTTTTTATCTATTAACAAGCTTTCGTAACATTAAATAAATATATATTTGAGCCATGTTGCAGTAAAAGAGGATTTAATGCATCTCCATGATGTATGATACCAAGTAAGTCATCACATAATTATACATCCATATTGTATGATGACTGACTGAATCAAAAGGCATGCAAACTGGTCCTTTGATATGTAGAACATTGAAAAATAGTTCTAACAAAGAGTTTTGACCCAGGTTAGCTTGCACGGACTCACAGGCCGACCTGGGTCCATAGTGGGTCGATAGTTTTTGCAAATGCATTAAGCCCCCTTTTTACAGTTCATAAATCCGACTTTCTCTGTAAATGTTATTTTGAAACAGCCAAAAAACTAGTTATGTCATGATTTCTTCGACACAATGTTTTCCACGAAGATTGGCTCATGCATGACGTAAGAATAGTATGATTAATGACGTCATTATTTGCAAGCATAGATCATTGTGTATGTTTATACACAAATAGACGCTTAATACGCTGAAAGTAAGTAAGAAATTAGATAATCTGTAATCATTAAACTAATAATGAAAGAGACACTCAATTCTTAGTCATCCCTATTTAGATTTAGACTAAAATCCAGAACGAAGTTAGAATTTCATTTTTGCTTGTTTTCGCTTGTTGCAGACTTTGCCCGTAATTGCTGTCGCTCGTTATCAATACCAGGGACCAAAAAATCCACTTGTCTGCGCATATTTATGAGTAAGAAATGGATAAGGATGAGTGAAATATCAGTCATAGTCGTCTGACAGGACGAGTGGTGAATAGGAGATAGTAAATGAAGGTTTTCAAATGAATATTTAACTTACAGGAGACAAAACGGCCATTCCATTATTGAATAAGTGAATAAAGGGCAGATCTATTGAGGAAATCAAATTTTGAAACAGAATATAAAACATGCTGGTCCCCACTCCAAATAAAGACCTGTTTTAAGTAAACCTAATGATATAACCCGGGACTTTTCATTGCAAAGAAAAAACTTATATTATGCTTTATGTAGACTCAATTCAATTCGAGCGACTTTGCTAATAATAAAAATGAACAATATTAACATTAACGCAGATACTTTTCTGAAACCAGTTCCAAAGACTGGGTTGTTTTGGCCTTATTAATTTCTGTAACTTGACAGGTTAACTGGTACCGGTTTTTAAAACCCTGTATTTAAGGTTTGTTGTAAGGTTTCCTTGTTGTCTGGAAAAAAAAAAAAAAGAAAATGTCAATGTCCAAGGGTTTTTCCGTAGGACAAGTGAGGATCAAAGCACGGCAAGTGTTTTTTCAAAGTCACTTAACTACTAGGACAAGTGGCTTTTCTGTAAATTTTTGGACCCTGAATAGAATGTAAAAGTAGGTATAATTAATACATGATGAAAGAGAGCTCTCATGCTGTCAATACTGAAATGTTTGGAACGAATTGGATGAAATCCTACAGTCAAGAAATATTTGTTCAACAGAAAAGGGCAAATGGCAGGGAATGCCTCCTGGTGCCTCATCATGGGTTAACAGCCAAGAATGCATTAAATGTGTGTGTCCGATCCTGCAGCAGACAACTGTTACCTCCTCTCTGCGAATGGACCTGTAAGCGAAGTACCATTCACTTGAGACTGGTTTAAATGAACGTAACATGTTCAAAATGTCAGCATCCCATTGTAATTGCCTAGAAGACTGGAAAAAGGTTAAAACAGAAGGTTTAAAATCTGTTTATGAAACTTAATAATTGGAATGGGGAAGAGATGCTCATATTATGAGCCATCATATCACTTTCCAAAACTGATTTTGAAGAGCTGTCAACTCTACTGGTAATTGTTTACAAACTGTTATGATTCAATGAAAAGCAAAAAGGAAAAAGCAGCCTTCTTTGATTCCAGTTCTTAACTACAACATAAAACATAGCAAAAATACATATGTTGGATACTTTCTTTGAAAATTTAAAAATCTTAAACCGATGTTTGCTCATACATACAAAATGCTATACACAGCCAGTGCCCCTATTTCCAAACTTTAAATTCAAGTTTTTCCAAACATTCCCACATTTTAACAATCCCAAGGAAAAAAGCCTTTGAAAACATTATCTGAAAAGGAGAAAATGCTGGTAACCAGCATTTTCTTCTTATCCTACAATGTTTTCTACCCTTTCAAAGACAGTTGATTGACTGATTTAATGGTGTTTGACACTGTTTTCAACTTTTCAACATTATTTCAGTTATATCGCGATGGCCATTGCACCTATCCATGCATTCCTGGAGTTTCTTTTACCAGTACTTCACACAATTTTCTTTTCAAGCCACTGGCTGCTTTTCCACATGATCATCGTCAAAACAATGGTCAGCGGTGGGAGAGGAATGAATACTGGGAAAGAAATTGGCCGAGCCAGGGGTCGTAGCCAGGGATCGAACCCTGGACCCCATGTTCTCAAGTCCTAGCTGCTACCGACTGAACTAACGGGGCTTGGCCTTCAGAGACAAATATCATCTGCAAAGGCTTTCTATTTAGACATGTCTGAAATATCATTGTTTGGTGTAGGGCTGAAGCCAAATTGTAGAAAACACTGAATACTATCAAACAACCAAATTTATGCTTTAAATGTTTTTTATGTCACTTTCAACAATACATTAGTAACATCACAGGAACAGCTCAATTGTAAATGTATGTCCCAAGTTTTGACAGTCTAAGGTTGGGTCTCTGTGTTGCCTTGCCCAAGGACAGTCCATCTATACAATCAATACAGATCAATCTCAGATTTCTTTGATAAAAGTTCAAGCCCTTAACCACAGACGACTTGTTAAGAGTCAACAATTTTACTAGTTGCCTTCATTGAGAGTACTGTATAACTTTCTCTGTCTACACTTAGCTAAACTTGCATGGAAAAGTGCAAAAACATCTTAATGTTGACAAAAATATCCTGAAAGTTTGTTTCATTGAAAAAAAAGTGGCAAAAAAATAAGCATCCAACATTTACAAAAACAGTGTTAAATCTAAAAGTTAACTATTTTCTAGACTGGAAAAAATGCTTAACTGTTTACCACACCACAATATTTTAGACTGATCTAATTTGAAGGCTTTTGCAGTTGACAAATGTTGCTTAAATTTGCAATTGTTTCTGAACGGTAGGAAAAAATATTGTGAGAAATGGAGAAAATGCTGATGATTCTTTTCCCCAACAATGACCATTTGTGATCTTTCCCTGAAAAGGTGTTTGAAAGTTTGTGAGAAAAGTAGAAAATGCTGATAACCAGCAGTTCACTCTTTTCATTCAATGTCTTCTACTATGTTTTCTAGCATTTTACCCTGTACCACACAATCCTGAGTTTCAACAACTCTGAGAAAGAAGGGTAATGAAAACACTGTGGGAGAAGGAAAATGCTGGTAACCAGCATTTTCTCCTTTTCCCATGTTTTCTTCCCTTCAAAAGACACATTTCAGTTTTTGAATAGACAGAAAAAAAAAATTATCAGGTAAATTTTGAATTACTAGAAAATCAAACAGTCTTCCATATTTGATAGCTATAAATTATGTTGGATAACAGCTAATACCTATATGCTAAACTAAAGACAACATACACCAACTATTCTGTAATGCAGTCCTGGTCTTATTCAAGCTTTACAAAATAACACAATATCTGAATGGCTAAACAGTTTGGTATAACCAATCACAAATTGTGTTGCTTTAAAATTTGGGAGATTCTTTAGAATTGGACTATGAAGGTTAGGATTAAACCCTAACCTTACCACAGGACAGTATTTTAGGACTGTCCAAATTAAAGAGATTTGCAGATGATAAATACGACTCAAAAATTGAAATTTCTTCCTCAGAGTAGAAAACATTGTGTAGAAAAAGAGAAGAAAACATTGTGGGAAAAGGAGTAAATGCTGGTTACCAGCATTTGCTCCTTTTCCCATTATCTTTTCAAAGCCTTCTTCCCAAAGGTTGTTAAAACTCATGATTGTGTGGTAAGGAGTTGAGAATGGTTGGTGGATATAGTCCCAGTGCTATACACAAACATGTTCACCTCAACCAGTACTGTATACAGTGAGACAAGGCTGTATACAGATATTTTTATTTAACCAATACTGTATGGTCTTTCAGAGACTGATGGCTGCTTTTACATGAAAGCTATTTCACTGTAAATCAGCCAACACTAAGGAAAAAGGAGCGTTACTGTACACCTTAGTTAACTCTTTACCCAATGACAAAATTTTGGACTAGTCCAAATTCAAATAATTTGCAGAAGACAAAATAAATGTGAATCAAAAATTGAAATTTGATTAGGAAAGGGTAGAAACATTGTGGGAAAAGGAGAAAATGCTGGTAACCAGCATTTTCTCCTTTTCTCACAATGTTTTCAAAGGCTTTCTTTCTCCGGATTGTGAGGTAAAGAGTTAAGAACTGATATTTTGCTGTTTTCAAAAGTCTGTAGGCTAGTTCTAAAATTGTTTATTGTAATCAAGATCTACCAAATCAGTTGTAACTCAATCATTAACTGAGATCTATCAAACAGTAATAACTCAAAAAGTACCAAATGGCCTAGAGATGTGAGCCAAGCTCTGTGAAAAGGAGATTTAATATATATGCCAAAGGTATCAACCCAGGTCAGCCTGTGCAGTCTGCACCATGTGACCTAGGTCAAACCTTTTTGCCATTGGTCAATATACTGTATGTCAAAGGAACAGTATACCTAATGGTTCAGTCAGTAATAAGACAAAATAGATTAAATGGATCCATAATAATGTAATGACTTGCTTGGTATAATGTACCAAGGAGATGCATCTAACCTCCTTTTGTCAGAGCACAGCTCATCCTCTGTATGTACAACAGGACAAATGGAAGTTATGGCCGAGTTGGGGAAGGGGGTGGGGGGGTGGGGTCTTTCCTCAGCAGCACATGTTCTTTCTCTGTATGTAGTCCATAATTTCCTCAGCAGCATATGTTCTTTCTCTGTATGTAGTCCATAATTATGTCTATCTAGTATGGCTTGTTAATAAAATAGAAAAACATGGGTATTTGGGAGCGGGTAGTGAGGGGGATGGGGTTGTAGGGCTAGGGAGGAGGTCATGAGGCATCTCATCTTCTCTTTCACAGTTCTGTTCTCTGTATGATAGCCAACCATCTACCTTGTTTTATGTTTGTCTTGGCTGTAAATATAAAATATAACTTTAAATTATAAGGAATCAAATTGTAATTAATATTAACAGTACACCAGAACAATTGGCTATTTCTGTAAGCAAAAATCTGTTCATCAACAACTTTATAGAAGAGCCATGTTTGCTATGGTAACAAAGGCCTTGGGCCTACAAGAACAAGTACAATCTTCTACAAATTATTTTAAATATTGTCTCACTTGAAAAATGCACACATTAATGTAGTAGGGTCACTTTTTATATGACATGCCTATTTGGTCAGTCTGCATTTTACCTGTGTTCTGCTTGATCGATCATTTCCCTCCAATCAATCACATGACCTTTTGAATTTTTCATTCCCGCTTCAGTCTTTCAGTTGTGCACTTTGAAAACCATTGTTGTCTTACTGGATTACAAATTATTGTGGAAAAAAGGAAAGGGTTTGATCACTAGCAGTCACATTGACAGAGAGAGATAAGACTCACGTGAAACAGTGTGGAGTGTGAACTCACCCAGTTTCCCAAATTGGTAAGGACATATGTATTTGTTGTTATTTAGTAATTAGAAGTCCTTAGATTTAACATTTGTCATTTTCCTTAGATTAAACTTACCTTGTGATAAGATTAGTTAGCAGAAGAGTTTTGTTTATTATTTGTATAGTTTATATTCAAAACCATGTTTTGTATTGTTTGATTTGTTTGCTTGTTTGTTTAGCTAAGGGTAAAGGATTTGTATGTCAGCAACTGACATAATAATCCTTTACAACCTTAAACTACACTGCATAAAGCTGACTGAAATAACTCATTCATTATTATTTTGTGATATTTTACTTTTGCTGCAATGTTTTATTTAGTGTTGTTTTTACATACCTTTTCAGGGTAGAGATGTTCAGACTCTGAAGTAAGGTGATTAAAGGATAGAAAGAAACTTTAAAGTAGTTGTCACTTTCCTGGAGTTCCCAAAAAAATAAGAACCCACCATTATTCACCATAAAGGGAAGGAAACGACCCTGCAACATTTGGCGCCCAACGTGATTTTTTGAACTGGACCAGGAGTGAATTTGTTTATATATAATGGTGAAGTGTGGAACAACCCTTTTACCCCTTTGGACTTAAGTGCTACTCACAGTGTTTGGTATGCTTGATTAAACATTACTGTTTACAAAGCTGGAGGACCCTTAACTTACCATTTATTTCTGAGGACAGACGTTTTTCTTCAACAGGAGGGAGAGAGAGGCTCTGAAGGATATTATTTGGAACAGATACATGGCCATGGATTATTAACTTTAGGAGTTGTGCTAGTTTTGTCTTAGTTTAAGTTAATTTTAGTGATAAGTGTTAAAATAGTGAGACTATAGGAATTAGGATAAGTCACAGTAAGTACATGTATTTTTTTTTGTAAAGGTAACAAAGTTGAAATTTTGCAGACATAGTTTCATTCTTTACTCAGTCTGATCAGTTGCTCTACAGTTTTTATTTGAATATTTGCTTCTGTGTGAATGCACTGTGTCTTTGTGACTCGGAGCATCCATACAAAGTAGTTCCATTAACACTTCTAGTAGTTTATAGACTTTGTTATCTCTTAGTAATTACTGAAATCTGATCTTAGTCTGTACATTATCTTTTTGTGAGAGAAGGACATTTTTTTGAGTGACAGATTTTTTTGAGAGAAAGATTCACGCTTATGAGCACTATTTCTTGGTAACAAATCTTTCTTTCTGACTCTCTCAGGTTGCCTTACTGTTTTCTTTTCACATTTTTCTACGCGCCCATATCTGCTTTAATTTCTTATTTAGGAGGGTTAAAAGACTGTCATTGCTCATTACTTGGCCAGTGCTAAAGCCCATACACCACAGTGTTCTTTTGACCTTTGACCTTTACTTTGATTGGTTGGTTGATACTACTTGTTTACAACACCCCTTTCTCACCTGATCTTCCCATCATTCATTTTTTGCTGGTACCCTATTATAATATTTGTACTAGCCCTCATTTCAATTTTTTTAGCTGGTTCCCGGCTTCACTTAATTTACATATTGTATTTTCATTGGCTGTTTGATTTGCAAGCTGTATTTTGATTGATTATTGCTGTTTGCATCTTAGATTTTGATTGGACTTGACAGAAGGACAAATAAAAATACTGGACCTGACTGAATTAACCTATTAACATTGGCTACTACCAAGAATTTATAACTACTTGTCTTTTCTACAGGTTTACTGAATTTGATTTATTATGTATTATTGTTTATTTTTCTGATTTACTGCCATTTTACAGGTGCATTTACGCATATACAAACTTGATTTTTGTCTTGAGGTGAATATTTGCTTTCCAGGTATTTTTCCTTTATTATGCAGTAGAAGTTCTCTTCTGCATAATACATTCTACAATTACTTTGAACAAAATATTGTGCTATGGAATTAGAAATCTAATTGCATATCACCGAAAAGAAAACAGATCTGATAATTTTGTAGCGCTACTTTATTCACTTAATTACATTCCCCCCTTCTTAAAAAAAAAACAAAAACATGGATTAAGTTGCAAATACATGGTATACTGAGTGGAGTTGTGGAAATGATGTTATTTGTAACCAAATGCTCTTACAGTGCTTAATACTTGTGAATATTGTGGAGTGTGTAAACTTCCAAGAAACAGTGTGGAGAGCAACCACAAAAGGGAGATAATCTTCAGTTATTTTGTGAATATTCCTACTTTGAAGGATTTGTACTTACTGAACGTGACAGTGATAGACTAAACAACAAAAGCCTTAACATTCCGTGTGATAAATATATAGAGTGTAAGTCTGACAATAAATCATTGTGAAAAGTGAACATTTTAGTGTTTTACAGACATATCTAACTACCGTGCCAGGATCATTTAATTGTGTGATAGACTATCTGGCAATATAACATTGTGACACAAGCAGTTAGCATTGTTATATTTGTGACATTAGTGTATTTAACCCATTTGGTACAGCACAAATATGGCCAACAAAGATATAGAGGATACAGAGGAGAGTAAACTTAGCATAGCTGCTGGAGGATTAACAGAAGAGGATGAAAAGCTGATTAAAGCATTCCACGAACTACATCTGTCTCCTCATATAGAAACATCCGGAGATTTACTTGAATTTTTGACAAGATTTGGAAAGATTGTCTCGGATCGTGACTCTTCAAGACCAACCGCTTCTCATAATTACCCCAAATTATCTATATTCTATGGGGAAGAGAATAAAGGCGAAATAACATGGAAAACTTTAAGATATGAGATAGATGCGCTGTTGGCTGACAAGGCATACACAAAAGATCAGATTCTTCTAGGAATTAGGAGATCAGTGAAAGGCACTGCAGCTGATATTCTCAGAAGATTAGGACCTGGGATTAAATTGGAATCTGTTCTTCAGAAATTTGAGAGCATCTATGGAACAATAGAGACCAAAGAGAGTATATTGAGAAAATTTTATTCTTGTCAACAGTTGCCAAAGGAAACTGTTACTGCTTACTCTACCAGACTTGAAGAAATTTACTGCCAGGCAGTTACACTTGGTGCTTTACCCCAAGATGAAAAAATTCTACAGAGGGTACTCTATCATGGATTGACTTCTGACATCAAACATATGGCATCTTACAAGAATGACATAATTCACGATTATGACAAGTTTAAGATCGAGCTGCGGAAAATAGAAGCCGATTCAACAAACATAGGTCATCAACAATGCCATGCCCAAGTAAATATGGAAAAGAAATCTTCTGAACTAGGAGAGGTGAAAGAACTACTACAGAAGTTAAATGACAGGATAGATAAAATAGAAAAGCAGCAAGAAGATATGAAGCAAAACCAAGGGCATTATCATCACAGAAATTTTCGAGGGAGACAGAAACAACAGTTTTCAAAGGGAAATAGAAGACAGACTAGCCATACTCAAGAGACACAGCATAGGCCATTAGGATCAACTACCTTTGCACCTACATGTTTTGGGTGCAATGGAAAAGGTCATCTGATCAAAGACTGTCCGAGTGCATTAAGAAGGCAATGCTATAATTGTCAGCAGTTTGGCCACATTGCAAAGGATTGCCCAAACTAGTATGTGCCTCTGTTAGAGGGTCGAACTTAGGCACACGATCAAAAGACCCAGAATTAGTCGGAACATCAAATGAAGTAGAAATTGCAATAGAAAACTACAAGACCAAGGCTTTAGTAGACACTGGCAGCTGCATTAGCACAGTTTCGGAATCATTTTACAAAGAGAACCTTTTAGATATCAAGCTTCAACCATTTGATAACATTATGAAAGTTGAATGTGCTGATGGTCAGGAACTGCCATACTCTGGATTTATTCAGGCAAACCTTTCAGTATTAGATGGCATCCCTAGGTCTACAACAACTCCATGTTTATTTCTGGTGACTCCCGACACAAAGTACTCTAGAGATACTCCTGTAATACTTGGAACAAACATCTTAGATACCCTTTTACAGGAATGTGAAGAAAACTTCGGAAAACAATTTTTACGGTGTGCTGCTCTGCAAACGCCATGGTACCTGGCATTCAGATGTTTGGTTCTCAGAGATAGAGAACTAAAGAAAAATGGCAATCAGATAGCCATAATAAGATCTGCTGAGCCCCAAAAAATAATCCTGGGACCAAATGAGACAAGAACAATAAGAGGAGAAACAGACAAGGAAATAAACTATCCTAAAACAACAGGACTTATCCATGAATCGAAAGCATCCTCTTTGCCAGACTTTGTTGATGTAACTCCTGAGGTCATCAATTATGAATATGGAAAGACAAAAGGAGTGAATGTGACTGTCTCCAACATCACGACAAACAGTATTGTCATATCTCCAAGGGCTGTCTTATGTGAGCTTCAACCAGTTAAAATCGAGGATATAGGAGAACATATGGAAAATGAGGAAAAATGTGGCATCTTGAAGCAAGTTCACATAGATACAAACAGCAAGTTGAGTAAAGATCAGCTTAGTGACATAAACCAACTATTGGAGAAACATATAGACATCTTTTCCACTGGAGAGTCAGATATCGGCTTTTGTGACAAAATCAAACATCGGATTGACCTAATTGATGATACACCCTTTAAGCAGAAAACCAGAAGAATACCTCCAGCAATGATTAACGAAGTCAGACAACATATAGAGCAATTACTCTCCACCGGTATAATAAGAAAATCGAAGTCTCCATGGTCGTCCAATGTAGTCCTAGTTAGGAAGAGGAATGGAAAACTTAGAATGTGTGTGGACTACAGAATGCTCAACAACAAAAGTGTGAAGGATGCATACGCCCTACCAAAAATAGAAGAGATCTTTGACATACTTCAGGGAAGCAAGTATTTCTCCACCATAGATATGAAGAGTGGTTATCATCAGGTAGAGGTGGAAGAGATTCATAAGGAGAGAACAGCATTCAGCGTTTCTAATTTAGGATTCTATGAATATGTCAAGATGCCTTTTGGTCTTTCCAACTCGCCAGCCACATACCAAAGACTAATGGAGGAATGTCTAGGAGACTATAATATGTCCATTTGTGTTATCTACCTAGATGACCTTATTATCTTCTCCGACACCTTTGAAGAGCATCTAAGAAGGTTAGATCTTGTTTTCACAAGACTGAAAGAATGTAACCTGAAGCTATCGCCTGAAAAGTGTTACTTCATTCAAGACCAAGTCCAATTCTTAGGCCATATTGTGAGCGATAAAGGAATTGAAACAGATCCAGCTAAGATAGACAAAATCAAGAACTGGCCAACACCATCTAACCAGGATGAGCTGCGATCATTTTTGGCATTTTGCGGCTACTATCGAAGGTTCATCAAAGATTTTTCCAAAATTACGAGACCACTTGCAGACCTTTTATCACCAACAGTGTCAAAAAAGAAACCCATCAAGAAACCCTGGTCTTGGACAGAAAATGAACAACATATCTTCGAAAGTCTGAAAGAAGTTTTGACAAAACCACCGATTTTGGCTTACCCTGATTTTTCAAAACCCTTTGAACTGCACACTGATGCATCAAAGCAAGGACTTGGAGCTGTTCTTTACCAGTCAGAGGGAAAACTAAAGAAAGTAATAGCCTATGCCAGTAGAGCTTTATCGAAGTCAGAAAAGAATTACAGCACCTACAAATTAGAGTTTTTGGCATTGAAATGGGCTGTAACAGAGAAGTTTGCAGATTATTTGGCTTTACACCACTTCACTGTCCTGACAGATAACAACCCACTGACATATGTGCTAACCAGCGCAAAACTGGATGCAACAGGACAGAGATGGGCCTCTGCACTAGGAGAATTTAACTTCGATATATATTACAGATCTGGACTCAACAACACAGATGCTGATGCAATGTCCAGATACCCACATAAGAAATTACAAGGGCATGAGGAGGAAAGAGTAAAAGTAAAGGATGATGTGGTGAAGGCTATATGTAGCTGCACAGATGTGGACCCTTTAATTGAGACCATCTGTTCTAACATCAATATTCTTGAAGCTACAGAAAACCAAGGACTCCCAATGGCACAGATAGAGTTAAGGGAGATTAGAAAACAGCAACGACTTGACACAGTCATAGAAAGATGGAGGATTGCTGTTATTGATAAGAAAATGCCTTCCCGAATTGTGACAAAGGAAGATCTCATCATGAAGAGACATTTTAAGCACTTCATCATGAAACGAGGTGTCCTATATAGAAACATAAAAGTAGAAGGAGAGACAATTGAACAATTAGTTTTACCTCCATGCTATAGAAAAGAAGTCCTGAAAGGCCTCCATAATGAAGTCGGACATCCTGGACGTGATCGAACAATTGGACTCTTGCGAGAAAGATTTTTCTGGCCTGGAATGACTAAGGATGCTGAGAATTGGGTTGAAAATTGTGAAAGATGCATCCGTCGAAAGAGCGGTTCAGATATCAGAGCTCCTTTGGTCAATGTAGATACGAACTATCCATTAGAATTAGTCTGTATGGATTTCCTGACCTTAGAAACATCAAAAGGAGGATTTTCAAACATTCTAGTTATAACAGACCACTTTACAAAATTTGCCATGGCTATTCCAACCAAGAACCAGACAGCAAAGACTACAGCTGAAACCTTCTACAATAACTTCATTCTTCATTACGGAATTCCCAATAGAATACATTCGGATCAAGGACCAAATTTTGAATCAAATATCATAAAAGAACTTTGCCAATTGACCAACATGAAAAAAACAAGAACATCCATCTATCATCCACAAGGGAACTCAGGGCCAGAAAGATTCAATAGAACTTTGTTAGGAATGTTAGGCACTTTGGAAAATGAACAGAAAGGAGATTGGAAAAGATACGTCAACTCTCTGGTCTATGCCTATAATTGTACACCGCAGAGCTCGACGAAACATTCTCCATTTGAAATTATGTTTGGGAGAAAGCCAAAATTACCAATAGACTCCCTATTTGAACAAGTCACAGAAAACAAAACTAGAGCAACAAAACAATACATCAATGACTTGAAGCAAAGAATGGAAACAACTAGGAAAATAGTTCAAAAACACCTAGAAACGTCAAAGGTAAGACAAAAGAACTATTACGACCTAAAAGCCAAAGCTGCCAAGCTAGAAAAGGGAGACAGAGTCCTAGTAAAAATTCTTGCTTTTGAGGGAAAGCATAAAATCCAGGACAGGTTTGAAGACGATGTTTATATTGTGACAGATCAGCCAAATGATCAGATTCCTGTGTATAAGGTTAGGTCTGAAACATCACCCTCGACAAAGACTTTACATAGAAATCATCTTTTCCCTATAGGAGAAGGAAAACCACTTCCCAAAAGGAGGTTGTCTCTTGAAAAGAACAAGAAAACGGTGGCCACCGAAAAAAGAAGGAGAGTAAAGAGTGAAGTAAAAGATCAGAGTAATGGTTACGTAACCAGAGATCAGACAGATTCCAGTGAAGGATCAGATACTGATGAGAGCAGAAGAGAAACTGGAATAAGATTTGTGAATAACATAAACTTACATGGGGACGCCCATGCTCCAGAGGAGAAAGAAGAAGATGAAGAAAGAAGAGATGAAGAGATGAGGGAAAATAACTCTAGAAATGAGCAAAGTTCTGATAGCTCAGACAGAAATCAGAAAATGCAACAGGAAGACAAAGAAAGGGAAAGATTAGAAGAAGACCAAGCTGCTGCCACAAGAACAAGATCAAAAGAAGATTCAATAGTACAAGAAAGAGGCCAAAATCAAACACAGGATCCAATAGAGGACTCTCAGAGTGAAGTACACAGATATGAGTCTGAAAATGAAGAACAGAGAGAAACACTAGAAAGTGAACAAAGAGTACTCGAAATAGAAAGATTGGCACCAATTCCAAAGCCCAGAAGATCTTCTAGGGAGAGAAAACAGCCTGCATGGTTTGATTCATATCATATGAACCAAGTGGTATTGAGACCCCATGACTCAAAACTGGAAGCTTTAAATATTCTTATGTCTTCAGGTGTTTTAGAAAAAATGGATAGAAGTGTCGCTTACAGTTTATTAGACACAATAATCAAATAATTTTTTATTTACAGGCTTTGTCATCGTTTATTGCATTACTTTTAATGAGAAGCAGGAATTTGAGAGGGAGACATATGGAACATACAGATAGATGTACTGGCTGCTGTAAATATGACATTAGCGTGGACGCATGTTTACCAGGGAGGAGGAGGGACAGTTTGTGATGTATTTTTTCACATGAATAATGTATAAAGTTTATCATTTTGCAGCTTCTGGAGTTGCTGATGCCATTATTTGTCTGGAGTGTCGATTTTTGCAGTTTGTACTAACGTAGTAACATATTAACAATATGATTTTTTTGACATGACAATGACGGGACGTCATTTTACAGGCCAGGGAAGCATGTAGTAGGGTCACTTTTTATATGACATGCCTATTTGGTCAGTCTGCATTTTACCTGTGTTCTGCTTGATCGATCATTTCCCTCCAATCAATCACATGACCTTTTGAATTTTTCATTCCCGCTTCAGTCTTTCAGTTGTGCACTTTGAAAACCATTGTTGTCTTACTGGATTACAAATTATTGTGGAAAAAAGGAAAGGGTTTGATCACTAGCAGTCACATTGACAGAGAGAGATAAGACTCACGTGAAACAGTGTGGAGTGTGAACTCACCCAGTTCCCCAAATTGGTAAGGACATATGTATTTGTTGTTATTTAGTAATTAGAAGTCCTTAGATTTAACATTTGTCATTTTCCTTAGATTAAACTTACCTTGTGATAAGATTAGTTAGCAGAAGAGTTTTGTTTATTATTTGTATAGTTTATATTCAAAACCATGTTTTGTATTGTTTGATTTGTTTGCTTGTTTGTTTAGCTAAGGGTAAAGGATTTGTATGTCAGCAACTGACATAATAATCCTTTACAACCTTAAACTACACTGCATAAAGCTGACTGAAATAACTCATTCATTATTATTTTGTGATATTTTACTTTTGCTGCAATGTTTTATTTAGTGTTGTTTTTACATACCTTTTCAGGGTAGAGATGTTCAGACTCTGAAGTAAGGTGATTAAAGGATAGAAAGAAACTTTAAAGTAGTTGTCACTTTCCTGGAGTTCCCAAAAAAATAAGAACCCACCATTATTCACCATAAAGGGAAGGAAACGACCCTGCAACATTAACCCTTTCCCAAACAATCCCTGGTTTTTACTACCCTGAGATAAAAGCCTTTTGAAAACATTGTGGGAAAAGGAGAAAATGCTGATAACTAGCATTTTCTCCTTTTCCCACAATGTTTTCTACCCTGTTCAAAACAAATTTCAATTTTTGAGTTACGTTTATTTTGTCATCTGCAAGTGCTTTCAATTGGGAACAGTCTAAAATTTTGTTGTTTGGTAAAAAGTTAAATGGCCTGAAGTCCATAATATCTATACCACAAAACTCACCAAATATCTGCTTTGAATCTATATCAAGCTTGGTATAGCATCTAATATAGAAACCAGTTTCAGAATTTTTGTCTGTTATATCATGTCACTCACTGATCAACTCTTTACCACACAATCCCAAACTCTTTAGACCTTGATGGAAATAAGCTTTTTAAAAAGACTGAGAGAAAAGGAGCAAACACTGGTAACCAGCATTTTCTGCTTTTCCCACAATGTTTTATAAGGTATAAGAGACAAAGACCACGTTTGATATGTCGTCTGCAAGTACTTTCCATTTTAATTAGCCTACAATTTTGTTGTTGTTAAAGAATTAATGTAGAGTGTTTTTGTCTATCCTACCATTTGACAAGTTAACTGGTCCAGGGTCCGTATTTATCAGATTTGAAAGTAATACATCTTCTGATTGGCTAAACCATTAAATTTGTGTATCAAACTTACAAAAAGCCTCTCCATGATTTTTCCCAGTGACCTTCTTTTTGACGTCACCCAACCTAATTTCTAACTTGTACGAGGTACCATCAAGACAAACATTTTGACCAAGTTTCATGAGTATCAAACTGAAAATATAGCATCCAGAGTGCACACAATTTGTTTTTTTATAAGATTTTTTTAAGAATTGACCCATATTTTGACCTGGCATGACCAAATTTTTAAACTTGTCTGAAATATAATCATGACAAACATTCTTTATTTTAAAAGTATCAAACTGAAAATGTGGCCTAAAGAATGCATATAAGGTTTTTCAAAGATTTGTCCTGAAAACCTACTTTTTGATCTGACATGACCGAATTTCAAACTTGTCTATGATACAATGAAGACAAACATTCTGACCAAGTGTCATGAGCACTGGACAGAAAATGTGGCCTCTAGTGCACACAAGGTAATTGTTGACATCTGGACAATGTACAACAGATACAGCACAATCACAAAAACAGCTAAGCTTGATGGTTTACCCCTTAACAACACAATCCAGAGTTTAAACAACTTAAAAGAGAGAGCAATTGAAAACATTGAAGTAGTAGACCCCTAACACTTCTAGTGCAACATGGAATAAAATTTCTCATTAATTTGTTGATTTATACTGATATTATACTTTTGCACATTTTTTACCGATCAGAAATTCCATTGATGTCTATCTTGAAATTATTTGTTGATACTTTTGATAGTTTCCCCAAAAGGGAGGTAATTATTATCTCCCTTTGAAACAAAAAATATAGTGGTTTTATATTTGAGCCATGCTCTGGCAAAAGGGGGCTTAATGCATCTCCGTGATACATTACACCAATCAATCCATCACATAAATATGGATCCATTACAACCACTTATTTTAAGAACCAACTTAATCATTTGGTAAACTGGTCCTTGGACATGGAGAAAACTGACAAACAGCAAAAAGTTTCGGTCCAGGTCAGCCTGTGCCAACTGCTCAGACTTACCTGGGTCAATATTTTTTGGAGGTGCATTAACCCTTTACCAAACAATCTCTGGTCTTAATGACCCTGAGGAAGAAGCCTTCTGAAAACATTGTGGGAAAAGGAGAAAATGCTGGTAACCAGCATTTTCTCCTTTTCCCACAATGTTTTCTACTCTTCAAAAGTCAAGTTTCAATTTTTGAGTCACATTAATTTTGTCATATGCAAATGCTTTCAATTCTGACCAGTCTAAGATTTTGTCGTTTTGTAAAGAGAACTAAACCCTTTTCGCCAAAGCATGGCTCATTTATAAATGATAATTCTAAGAAGGTAAAAAAAAAAAGGAAAAAGTTGCTCACTTAAAGTAATACAATAATACTCATTTTTAATCACAGCAAATTTTGTAGGATAATATTATAGTGGAAATACCTGTTTTCCATTAGGGGTCTACTACCTTAGGGGAAAAGGAGAAAATGCTAGTTACCAGCATTTTTTTTTCTTTTTCACACAATCTTTTCTACCCTACAAAATTCAGGAATTGACATCTAAATTTCGCTTCATTTGTCATCTGCAAATACCTTCAATTTTGACAGGTCTAGAAGTTTGTCGTTCGATAAAGTGTTAACCATTGTAAGTATGAATTTATCATAAAATTTCTTGACCCAGATAAAAAAAGCTTTTGAAAAAATTGTGGGAAAAAGGTGAAAATGTTGCTAACAAGCACTTTCTCCTTTTCCCACAATGTTTTCTACCTTTTCACAGACAAAAACCATAATTTCAGCCACATCTTGCAAATGCTTTCAAATTTGGATGACTGAAAACTTTTGGCATTTGATACAGAATTGAACTCTTTACCAAAGTACAAAATCTTGGACTGAACTAAATTGAGAGAGTCCGCAGACAATAAATTTAATGTTGCATAATCAAATAATTTCTGTCTTTGAGAGGGTACTAAGCATTGTTACCATTTTCTCCTTTTCTCACAATCTTTTCAAAAGCCTACTCCATCAAGGTTGTTAAAACTTAGGATTGTTTGGTACAAAATGTAACCATGATTTTAACCCTTTACCTAACAATCCCGACTTTTAACACCCCTATGAAAGAAGCCTTTTGAAAACATTGTGGGAAAAGGAGAAAATGCTGGTTACCAGCATTTTCTCCTTTTCCCACAATGTTTTCTTCCCTTCCTAAAACAAATTTCAATTCTTTAGTCACATTCATTTTGTCGTCTGCAAATGCTTTTAATTTGGACCAGTCTAAAATTTTGTCGTTTGGTAAAGAGTTAATTAAAACGACAGTTGCTATCTTACTTCATATCAAAAGTTGTTTTCTGAAGTCATCACAGTGGTACCATTCATCATGGCTCATTCAGCTAAACATGGCCTCTGTGTACCATATCAGGCAGGCAGTTACAAAAAGTACTGGAATATAGAAATTAGATTTAACTAATTTACTTAAAGGCCCAGTAGAAGCCAAAAAATCTAAATAGGTGTCGTAATACAGTTAAATTCACATCATACTATTTAAATGTATGGCAAATATTGTGGAGATGAGAGTCTTGTATTGTGTGGTCAGGCCATGTTTTAGTCCATGACAGAAAAAAATAATTTCAAAATCAGAAAAAAGTAAACAAAAGACACAGCTACCTGGGAGGTTTTAATATAGTTTTGAAATCAATTTCTCTGTCAGCCAATAACACTCAGACCGACCGTACAACGACAGATTGTCATCTTCACAACAGTTTCCATACTTTTAAATGGTATGACATAAATTTAAATGCATTTTAACTTGTGGTAGGCCGATGATCAGCTGTAGTCAAGTGTCATTTGGTTTGGCTTCCGATTGCGATAATCGATCGAGAAATCTCGGAATCGATTGTAAGCAGTTCCGAAACTCGCTCGGTCCTGAAACGTGAATACTGGTTTTTAGAGCTTCGTTTTGTGACTCATATGACTCACACTCTTGGATTCAGCACAGTGGATAACAAGCATGAAAATTGGCCGGAAAAATGAGAAAGAAATCTTTGTGCATGGATGTCTTGACAAAACTTGACAACTCAGCAAGCTTCTAATTTGATCCCTGAGCACCGGTTTTGATGCTTGGAAATTTGAAATGACCTATCTTTGATGCTGAAAAATATCTGCCTAAATGTCAATCTGATGCATGAAAATATTGTCTTGAGCTTCATATAGCCTAGCTTGTGCGCATCCGGCAGAAAAAAGGGCTAAACACAACCAGTATAAAATTTGAAGGACACGCGCATAATAATGAAGCTGGCAAGTCATTTATGACAACTTATTAAAGGTATTAATCCTCTTATCTAGTGTAAAGTGACATATGTAAAAGTAACTTGCTATTCAAAATGACTAACTGATGTCAAATCATGTGGTAATACTTCTCCAAAGATTAAATGACACGAAAAATAGATTGCCAAAAAAAACGCAAAAACCCATGACACTACAATGATCAGCATGGCATCGTCTGATCAGAGGGACTTCAAACTATCTTTTCATCTTCTTTTCACCTAAAAAATTCTGTTCATGAGTGACAAAAAAAACATTAATGTTTAATGAAATGCAAATATAGATCTCTAAGGCGGGTGGGGGGGGGGGGTGTTGTTTTGTCGTCTGCAAATGCTTGAAGAATGTCTGAATTTTTATAACTGGTTCAGAAATTTAAATTTAAGGACCAAAATAAATGATACTGAATAAAACAAAAAACTTTAATGGCAATGTATTTCCTTTGATTTTTAAAGTACAACACTCAAAATCTTTATAAACTTAATATCATGTAGACTAAATGTCACAATATTAAAGCAAAAAGGCATTCTCAATTAACTCTTTACCACACAATCCTGACTTTTAATGACCCTGTGAAAGAAAGCTTTTGAAAACATTGCAGGAAAAGGAGAAAATGCTGGTAACCAGCATTTTCTCCTTTTCCCACAATGTTTTCTATACTTCACAAAACAATTTTCAATTTTTTAGTTAGTATAAATTTGTCGTCTGCTAATGGTTTCAATTTGGAACAGTCTAAAATTTTGTTGTTTGGTAAAGAGTTAAATGGAGAAACAGACTCTACAGTACAACCGATAGCTAGTTGGTTTGCTCTTCCGATAACAAAGCAATAATCGATTGTGATTTTAAACCAATTGCCCAACACTTATTTAAACATCTGCTTTGTTTACTTTTGGTACTTTTGTTACTTTAAATAAAGGTTCATTGCATAAAAATTCCCTCTTAACCAAAAAACACATAACAAGTTGAAAGAAATTGAAGACAACACAATAAAAGCAGGATTGCATCTAAAAATTTTCAAGGGGGGGGGGGGGCTGTCCCCCGTCATCTTTATATCCATTAAAGAATTATAGTATTTTTGTCCTCTTTGTATGAATGTCCTGTAAATCCTATCCTATCCTATCCTATCTTACGTTGTTCAATATTTTTATTTCGTAGATTCACCGAAATTTTTACCTTGAGCAGTATCAGACACAGATTTTAGCTTCCATCTATTGTTTCATACAGGTAATGATGTAAACTTACTGATTAACTCTTTACCAAACAACAACTTTTTGGACTGGACCAAATTCAAAGCATCTGTAGACTACAAATTAAATCTTGTTGATGTGATGATTTCTGACTTTGATAGGTAGAAAATATTGTGGGAAAAGGAGAAAATGCTGGTCACCAGATTTTCTCCTTTTCCCACAATGTTTTCTATTGGCTTCTTTCTCAGGGTCGTTAAAAGTCGGGATTGTGTGGTAAAGAGTTAAATTCACTACCAAAGCTGAAAAGACAGTCTGAAGTACCTCTGATCGGACAATGTCAAACTGACAATGTTACATTGGCTTTCGTGGTGTTTTGCATCGATGTTTTCGTGTCAAGTAATTTTTTTTAAGAATTTCCACATGGTATGGCAAGAATTTGTCAATAAGAGTTGTAGGTTACTTCAAAACATGTCATTTTACCCTGGATAAGTGGATGGACATTATTATCTCTCTTTTTATTACACACCAGCTTGTTAAGTTCTGATAAATGATGATGTGTGGTCCGTCATACTTAATGCTCACTATTTATGACAACGAGTTATTAATTTCAAGAATTTTGAACCTTATCTAAGGCATCACTTGCCACCAACAGATTCGCTAGTACGTCATTTTTGGACATTTTTTTTTTTCCTAAATTGTTGCATTTGGTGCCACTGCTGATCAACAGCGTAGCCCCTGCAGTGTGAGGTTTTTCGTCTGCATAACACGGATGACAAACGTCTATCGTTATGATCAAAATACCCAACAGTCTACGATTTAAGTATCAAATGATTTTTGAGTGACCCTGCATATTTTGTCACATTTTATTCTCCCAAGGTTTTTTTTTCTTTTCCACCATTATGGTGCGCACGATCATGCAATTTTTGTGCACTAGTTTGTTTTAGTCCAGGATTTGGTGAAACAAATATGTTTTTGCATGAATTTTTATTTTGATGCAGGATTTTGGCAATCCTACTTTTTAGATGCAACCCTATAAATGTGACTTAAAAACTGAATAAATGAAGGGTTGAAAACATTATGGGAAATGGAGAGACAGCATTTTCTCTATTTCCCACAGTGTTTTCAACCTTTTTCCCACACTGATTTTTTAAAGGGCTTTATACAAGAGGTGTAACGATACGTCGATGTACTGTGATTGTGACCGTCCCGATAGTGATGCATCAATTGCTATGTCCGACATCGATAACAATCGCCGATATTTTGTTCAACAATCGATAGTTTCGATAGTCAATACATGAAATTATTGTTAGCTTGCTAACTTGATCTAATCTACTGTTTGATTGGAGTTCTTTTTTAAAGAATGAAAGAGTGAATAAAGATTGATTCAACTCTACTTTCGTGCTTACTATCAGGCATGCTCGATTTCAGTTTTTGGCATGCCTTTTGGAAATTAAAAATCGATTCCATATGTTCAAGAAGACATTAATAATTTCTCTTATCTTTTTCATGTGTGTTAACTATTGTCTTAAATTTGAGTTAATTTTCATATTTACGTACTCAATAGTGGGAATAATCGTCCAATGATAGGAAATGTAATTTATTGTCATGGCTTTTTTGTACTTACTAATCGTTCATGTCTATATACATGTTTATGTCGTCCGTATTGGCTGCTAATTTTGAGATCTTGAAGTTGGAAAGGCCAGTGTTTGAGCCAATTTCGGATTTCTTAAAGAGGGAGAGAATTTTGATTAAAAGCGAGCAACATGTAGACTATGTTATATGATACTGAAACACGATGGGAACACCACAAATTGCAGGGCAAACATCCGACATTTGCTATCGTGCCCCACAAACAACTGCCGGAGACCGGGTATTAAGGAAGATCTTATACAACCTGATAGTATCGTGATGCATCACGATATGGTTCTCTCGATAGTGATAGTATCATGATATTAGTGCTGCGATAGTAAAAGTATCGTGAAAGTCACTTTTCAGGCTGAAAGTCAGCCCTACTTTATACCTGTGACTTTGCAACTCAGAATTATGTAGTAAGGGTTAAAAATACAGTAAAACCTCCATAATTAACTCTTTACCAAACAAGTCCTGGTTTTCATGACCCTGGGACAAGCATTTTCTCCTTTGCCCACAAGGTTTTCTACCCTTTCAGAGACAAATTTCATAAATAGAGACAATTTTAAGATGTCCTCTGCAAATGCTTTCAATATGGACCAGTCTAACATTTTGTCCTTTGGTAGAGTTAAAGTCCCAAGGGGACAAACAATATGTTCCAATTTTCGCTGTGTTCGAATTATTCAAAATGTCCATTAAAATAAATGCAATCCTTTCAAGATTGGCGATCTAAGTAAACTTCCCAAGCGATAGAACCTTGTGAACATTCCTATTTGATTCATTCATTTACTACCTTTATAACAATATCATATGGAAAGGGTTATTTTCTGTAACTGTTCTTATGAGTTCTTGGGTTTTAAATTAGATATTTAAATAATCTAACCTTTCTTTCTACACCTTTTGGAAAAGGTGTGTACTGTAATTTTTATTTGCCAGGTAGAGCACACAGGCAAAACATGTGCGTGTTGTTCATCTATATTGCCCTGTAGGATTTGAGAGAGTTTGAGCTGCCTGATCATAATTCATATGGTCTGCAAAACAACTTATGTCGGTTTTAGCACATTAGGAGTTAAACAGTTTTTAACATGAATTGGATTTAAGTCAGGTGCTATCTTACTTCATGTCAAAAAATGCTGTCTGAGGTCATCTCTGTGGTAGTTTATTTCTTATCTAACCATTGATCTTGGCTCTTTCAGCTTAACTTGGTGTCTGTGTACCATTTCACTGAGGCAGTTACAAAAAGTGCTGAAAAATAGAAATAAGTTCTAACTAATAAAAACTAATAACTAAACAAGAGCTTCGCAGAGGGCACATATACGCCAGAAGGGGCTTGTTTGTGAAATGGGATAAAATCGACCGCAATTAAAGAGATCCAAATTTTAAGAGTCACATGCACAACTACACATCACAGAGATTCATTGTGGTAAGTTTGAACGTATTCCAATGGAAACTGTAGGAGGAGTTGCGCACACAAGAAATTGCCAACAGACGGGCAACCGGGACCATTACATAATATGACCCTTCCAGCATATAATAAATGATCATTGCATAAAAATTCTCTCTTAACTCTTTACCAGAGGATAAAATTTAAGACTTGTCTAACTTGAAAGAAACTGCAGACATCAAAATTGAATTTTGTGTCAGGAAGGATTGAAAATATTATGGGAAATACAGTACAAGTGGATATATCAGCAAGTCAAAAAATTTGCGAATTACCAATTATGGATATTTTGCGCGCAGAAACTTTTGTGAATTAAAGACACTCATTATTTGTTGGTATACTTACGGTAAAATAAAGAACAGAAATGTTTGTGAATTTTTCAAATTCGCAAAATCGCTAAAGTTTCCACGTCACAAAAATTTCCACATATACAGTAGAGAAAAAGCTGGTTGCCAATATTTTCTCTTTTAACCACAATGTTTTTAACTCTTTTCCCCATTTCCATAAGGCCTCATAAATCTCTTTACCAAATAACAAAATTTTTGACAGGTTCAAATTGAAAGCACTTGCAGACGACAAAATGTACCTCAAAAATTGAAATTTGTTTCCTGCAGAGTACAAAACATTGTGGGAAAGGAGAAAATGCTGGTTACCAGCATTTTCTCCTTTTCTGACAATGGTTTCAGAAGGCTTCTATCTCAGGGTCATAAAAACCAGGGATTGTTGGGTAAAGGGTTACTGGGGTGTCATTAAAACTCGAGAGCTTTTGGTGAAGGGTTAAACTGAAATGAAATTAATTCGTCATCTGATCTTGGATCTACACAGTGAGCTTTTCCAAGACATTCTGGCTACTTCAACCTTGAAATCATTTTGGTTGTTATTTGCCATGAAAGGGAACACAGGGATAACTAGAGCTATCACTAAACGTGATTATACCCCCCACCAGCTCCTTGTCACAAAAACAGGTCTTTGTCACAGAATGCAGAATGGTTTAGTACAAAAGTAAGAGTTGAAAAAAGTTCAAGGGGAGATAATTCCACAACAAATTGCAGCAGGGTCATGAAAATTGCACATGCACAATTTCATATATATAGGAACCCTGTGTGTAAATTAGAGTTCAGTACGTGAAAAACTGTTGGAGTATTGCTCCGGACAAATATGTGTCTACGGACAAACGGACAGACGAACTGACGGACAGCCATGGTGATTCCAGTATACCCCCCTCCATTTCGTTGTGGGGGGGTATAAAAATTGAGTATTTTTTGTCTATATGGCCCTGCAGGAATTGAGACAAGGTTCAGTTTGTTTGTTATCTAAATCCTGGATACAGTTTGACTGTTTTAACACTTTACCACACAATCCCGACTTTTAACGACCCTGAGAGAGAAAGCTTTTGTAACCAGCATTTTCTCCTTTTCCCTTAATGTTTTCTACCTTTCCCAAAACTAATTTAAATTCTTGATTCAGGTTTGATTTGTCGTCTGCAAATGCTTTCAAATTGGACCAGTCTAAAATTTTGTCATTTGGTAAAGAGATAACAAATATTCACAATCAGTTCAAAAGATGCAAATATTACAATTTCATGGCTGTGTCTGTCAGAACTCTGAACCCCTGAGTAGCAGACAGTGTAGACCAAAGGTTAGGTCAAACAGTCCAAGCAGCCTGATCATGATCTACATTGTCTGCAAAAACAATGTAACTTAGGTTAGGCGCATTACGAATTTAACCATTTTAACTCTTTACCAAACAACAAAATTTCAGACTGGTTCAAATTGAAAACACTTGCAGACGACAAAATAAGTGTAACTCAAAGATTGAAATTTGCTTCCAGCAGGGTAGAAAACATTGTGGGAAAAGGAGAAAATGTTGGTTACCAGCATTTTCTCCTTTTCCCACGATGTTTTCAAAAGGCTTCTATCTCAGACTCGTAAAACCAGGGATTGTTTAGTAAAGGGTTAAACATGACCTTGATTAAAAAGTCTGGTGGTATCTTACTTCATGTCCAAAGTTGCTTCCTGATGCCATCACTGTGCTACTTAATTTTTTATTTTACCATTCATCATGGTTCATTCAGCTACACTTTGTGTCTGTGTACCATTATCAGGCAGGCAGTTACAAAAGCTACCGAAATATAGAAAACTGATTTTGATTAACCCTTTACCAAACAACAATATTTTAGGCTTGTCCAAATTGAAAGCACTTGCAGACGACAAAATAAAAAAGACTGAAAATTTGAAATTTGTTTTGTGAAGGGTAGAAAATATTGTGGGGAAAAAGAGAAAATGCTGGTTACCAGCATTTTCTCCTTTTCCCACAATGTTTTCTAAAGGCTTCTTTCTCAGGGTCGTCAAAAGTAGGCATTGTGTGGTAATGGGTTAACCCCTTATCACACAGTTCTGTGTTTTAACAAAACCTAAGAAATAAAAGCTCTTCAAAACATCATGTGGAAAGAAGACAAGAGGGCCATGGCCATGAACTTGTGCACCCGAGTCTTTTGACAAAACATGGCCCATTTTCAAGCTCTTTTGAGATATTTCTTATCAAAGTAGTGGACAGTATAATCAAGACCAGACTGTATGTTCTGCAGTCTTATCTTGATCTAAACTGTCTGATAAAGTAAATGAAATCAGGTTCAGTCCATCAGTTTGAGTGTAAAACTATTGTAAAAATGAATTAAGTCTACAAAACAATGAAATTTTGGACCTGACCAAATTGTAGGCACTGGAAGAGCAAAATTGAAATGTAGCCCAAATGATGTCTTTTGTCTTAACTCTTTACCAAACGCCAAAATTTTGGAACAGTCCAAATTGAAAGCATTTGCAGACGATAAAATAAATGTGAATCAAAAATTGAAATTTGATTTGGAAAGGGTAGAAAACATTGTGGGAAAAGGAGAAAATGCTGGTTACCTAAATCTCTGAAAATTCTTAATCTTTCCTAGATCTATCTCCCTCTATCCATGCATGTAAACAGTTTGTTGCTCATAACTTTGAGAAATACAAATACTGTGTTGTCAAACAATGACTACATGGATATGAATTCAGTTTAAATGCCAATGTCAGATAATGAGCAGGCCCATGATATTTAACCAGCCTCTTTTGGCCTTATCCTTTTTGAAACGAGGACTTTTTTTAATTGATCAATTGCTGTTGTACTCCCATTTCAAAGTAATTTCAGTCGTATCAAGCTGACAGCTCACGTCATATATTTTCCTTGGTTTTACAAGCAGTCCATGTTTGGGATGTGGTTGCCTTACCCATATAAACCGCCATACAAGTAAAACTTTATCTTGGCTGAGGGTCAAACCCAGATTACTGATTCAACACCTTAAGCACTAAGCCACCCAAGACAACTTAAAACTCTTTGGAGGCTGATCCTACATTTCCTGGAATATTTATTTAGATAGTGAAAAGTTTTCTAAAAAAAAAATCATGATAAACTTTGGTATCAAGAAAATTTCACATTGATCAGATAATATTTTAACGCAAAATTTCTCATTCGTGCAAATGGTGACATTCTAGATAAAATTACTGTGATAGTTCTACCTATTTCTTGACATCTATAAAAACTTAATTCACCATTTGGATGAACTCTGCAGTTTTTGACTTCACAAGATGGAAGCAAGTTATAATTTGAATTATTTACAATTGTAGCTTAATTTTTAAATTTCGACTACACATGAAATGAACTGAAGTCTGATAAACACAAAGACAACTCGAAATGCCTCTTACGAACAACTTAAAAACCATTCAGGGAAAACGAGAATTCATAGGGTTGGAGACCAAGATATTCTGAAACTGTATCTACTTATAAATACCATGAATGTCAGTTGTAGGCATGAACGTAAAAAAAAATTGTGATAACAGTGAGAATTATCAGCTATTTTTACTGTGAAAGTTTTTATTATCTAGATAATATTTCCAGAAAAGTTTGTTTTATCGCAGTAGTTCTCTCAAACTATCGCAATAGTTATCTTGTATCTTGCGGCAGAAATATGCCACCATATGGTTAAATACAAGAAAAAGGTGAAATTTTGTGTTCAAATAATAGATGTGATTAGCAATATGTAACTCTGTTTACTGTTATGCTATCAAATACGACATCATCATACTAATGTGAAGACAATCCCATATGTATGGATGCACATTATTGATCAATTCACATTTCTTAATACCTTTGCCTAATTCTGAAATGAAACCTGCCTGGCCAGGTAGCTTGGTGGTTCATCATGTGCCTGACTCATGACCTGGTGGTTGTGGGTTCGATACGCAGTTCAGGCAAATTTTCTTTCCAGCAACTTTTAGCCTCTCACATCTGATGCATTTGAGAAAAGTAGTCAATAGCTTGTTGTGTCAGTACTAGATAGATTTATTTCTGTATAAAATATATGACATCATAAAAGCACTATACATGAGATTAAATGGACATGATAATGAAATTATGACAAACTATATTTAGATACAAAGGATGACACAAAAAAGGGATTATAAGTATAAGTACTGGTGTGAGAAAGACAGGAAACATCCCAGGGCTTGTACTTTTTGTATGTGTGTGTGTGTGTGTGTGGGGGGGGGGGGGGGGGGGAAGGAGAGGGGATTCTTAATATTCTGTTCATTTGTCTTTCTTTTTTTTTTTCCTGGTGATTTACCTGCAGTTGCTTTGCTTAATTATGAGATGAATTATTTTTTAACTTTAGTGAGATTGTAAAAAATCTGAGATAGATCTAGATTCACCCCCTATATAATTTGTAGGCATTTGATATTTTTGTGTCACAAAAAAATCAAAGATGGCGGTATTTTGCATCTGTGATTCCCCGCCTCGAATCCGGAAGTTCCCTGATTCAATACAATTTACCAGACTGGTCCCCCGCTGTGTCATTGTCATCAATGTCAGAATATTCGGACCCTAGAAGATTCGGCAAAAGGCCAACCTGCGATTTTCAAGAAGATTCGGCCCAAAGTTGAGAAGATTCGGCCCCGATGTTGAGAAAATTCGGCCAACGTTGATTAATGGCATTTTTTGTGAATTATCTTTATGAATAGAACCATTTTTTAACGTCATGGTAGTCTTTTTTCTTTTATAAATGTTTTGCTGAACATAATGATCATAAACACGTTTTATTATCACCATTCATTATCGGCTATAGCTGTGTTACTTTTATCCCACTTTAAAACATAGTCCACCCGAATGTCAAATGGATTGGAGATTTCTTTAAAACAAAATGTTATATAAACATAGAAACATTATATACTTTAACTCTTTACCAAACAACAAAATTGTAGACTTGTCCAAATTGAAAGAATTTGCAGATGACAAGATAGATATGGCTCAAAAAAATGAAAATTGCTTTGGGAAGGGTAGAAAACATTGTGGGAAAAGGAGAAAATGCTGGTTACCAGCATTTTCTCCTTTTCCTGCAATGTTTTCAAAAAGCTTTTTTCTCAGGGTCGTTAAAGTCGGGATTGTGTGGTACAGAGTAAAATACTTTCTTATCATCATTTACTATTCTAACTTAAACGTCCTGATTTTTTTTTCAACTTTTAGAAAATATTGAGAAAGATAAGCTTGTCACTGATTAAATTTTTCTCGGATAGAAGAGACTGGTGTTGGTTACGAGAGCCAGACAAAGGTGTGATAAACACCATTCTGCAGTATTTCAATCCATTATCTTTTACACTTAACCTCAAATCAATTTACCACTTTAACCCTCTACCAGAAGAGAAAATTTTAGATTTGTCCAGTTTGCAGACAACAAATTAACTGTGGTTCAAATGATGCAATCTGTCGCTAAAAATATAGATAGATAGTAGGAAGAGAAGAATGCTTGTTCCTTGCATTTTCTCCTCTTCCTTAGATGTATTCACAAGCTCTTTTGCTCAGGGTCGTTCTCCGAAAAATCTTCTTGGGTCCTAATCTTCTTCCACTCCTGATCAAGTAACCTTTTAATGAACGGTCCCCGTATTTTTAGCGATCCTTTTGGCATACCCTTTTGAAAACAGTGTGGAAAGGATGAGAATATCCTGGTTACAATAATTTTTATGGTCTTTTTCTTTTTTCGTGTTATGCTTGATTCTCTCCTACCATAAATCCTGTTATAAAATATGTCGCATGAAAAAGCTTGGCACCAACAGGTAAATAATAGCCTGACAATGACACTGAAATGATGACAGTGAGCCTGAGAGAAAGGCTGTGATTGAAGTGATAGAGTATGAAAATAAGGCTAAGTTAAAATAAGAAAATATGGCTGTATGAAAAATTGACATTGAGACTAAAAATGAAGTAAAAGAATAACTGACTGATAAATTGAGAAAATGATTGAAAGTAAGTCTGAGTGAAAAGCTGAAAGTAAGTCCAAACAAAGAGGGCTATGATGGTCCTGTATTGCTCCACTGGCTTTTAATGCTGTATCACAGAAATCCAGGTTTCAATGACCCTGAAAGAGTTTCTAAGGCTTTTGGAAACGTTGTGGGAAAAGAAGAACATGTTGTCAACCAATATTTATTATTTTCCTACAATGTTTCCTACCATATTAAAGATAAAAATAATCATTTAACTCTTTATCAAACGACAAAATTTTAGACTGGTCCAAATTCAAAGCATTTGCAGATGTCAAAATAAAAGTGACTGAAAATTTTAAATTTGTATCGAAGAGGAGAGAAAACATTGTGGGAAAAGGAGAAAATGCTAGTGAGCAGCATTTTTTCCACTTTTCCCACAACGTTTTCAAAAGGCTTCTTCCTTAGGGTTGTCAAAAGTCGGCATTGTGTGGTAAAGAGTTAATACAAACCACTTACAATGATGTTTTCTGTCATGCAAAAAGCCAAGTCAAGCCAGTAATCTGTGATGAGGAGCACAAGTATCTGTTATCAAATTGTAGAGAGAATTTTCTGGTCTAGCAGTACATAACTCTTATCCTGCAATATAGATAAACCCTTTACCACTCCACAAACATTTAGACTCGTCCAAATTAGAATCATTTGAAGACGATAAAATAGATGTGACTCAAACATTGCAATTTGTTTTTGGTAGGGATGGGAACGAATATTCGATTTTTCCGCGAATATTCGAATTCGAAATCGGCATTCGAATATTCTTTTTTTTTTACGAGGGAAAATCATTAATCTTAAATTTTAGAAAAAAAAAAAAAAAACTTTTAAAGAATGTGAGGAAAGGTTGCATACTTTCGTATACCGACAGGCACATATTAACTTTCAATGTGTAATCCTTATGCTAATTGATAACACCTGTCAAGGCAGTGCAGGACAACAACTGTTTATGACAGTTTTCAATTCAGCGTTTTATAATAATTGCTGCCGATTTGTCTCACAGTTTGCAAATTAACCAATATTAATCTGTTAATTGTAGCACCTGTAAGATTAAACAAGGTTTTCATACCACACATGTTAAAATGACGCTCCAAACTGTCATTAACGATTACTCTTTTACTGACCAATCATTAATTAAAATTTTATGTTATGTTAGCCAATCACATTTTGTGACATTTGAAAAAAAAAATTTTTTTTTTTTTTAGTAAATAGTTACATGTTGTTCTTATTTTATTTGTTTTCATTTTCTTTGATTCTTTCACGCTTGTCCCTAACCCACCGATTTGCACAGTTGACCGACAATGTGAAATCAGAACACAATCCCAAGATGATAAATTTTCCGAATAGCAATTTCTTATCTTGACATTGTGGTTTGGTGAAATGATAAAAGAAAAACTTGGAATGCCATACAGGTCGAAATACAAAAATTAGGATTGGTTTGTTTTGGTGAAGGCCATTTATTAGATAATAAGTTTTTCATACTTGATGTACTTTGATTCTCTCACGATAAACATATGAAGTCAATCATCATCAAACAAGGTAATCTTCATCACAAATGAAAAGTGAACAGTAATGTTTATTTTTTCTTTCTTTCTCTGCAGATAGAAATAAATTGAGATTACGAAAACAGTCTAACAAAACATGAAATTTTGGACGAAGCTCGTAAAATCAAATAAGTGAATAAGGTACCGGTACCCGGACATTCCCTACATTCGGATACATGATTACCAACTTTATAAACTTGATAAAAACGAATATTCGAATATCAAAAACGAATATTCGAATATCTATTTTAGTATTCGTTCCCATCCCTAGTTTTTGGAGAGTTAGAAAATATTGTAGAAAAAGTAAAAAATGCTGGTAACCAGCATTTACTCATTTTCCCATAATGTTTACGAAAGGCTTCTTTCTCAGGGTTGTTAAAATTCAGGATTGTGTGAAAAAGGACTAACACTTATTGTGCTTAATAATAACAGCCAGACGTTATTTCAAACTTAATTTTCTGAGAAAAAAATCTCCCTATCCGACAGTACAGATCCAAGATCAGACTGCAAGTTCTCTGCAGCCTGATCTTAATCTACTCCATTCTCAAAAGGCCAGTGCTAAGCAGCTTAACCCTTTACCAAACAATCCCTGGTTTTTACGACCCTGAGAAAGAAGCCTTTTGAAAACATTGTGGGAATAGGAGAAAATGCTGGTAACCAGCATTTTCTCCTTTTCCCACGTTTTCTACCCTGTTGGAAACAAATTTCAATTTTTGAGTTACGTTTATTTTGTCGTCTGCAAGTGCTTTCAATTTGGACAAGTCTAAAAATTTGTCGTTTGGTAAAGGGTTAAAGGTTAATACGGACCAGCTCAAAATTACAAGGTCTAGCAAGCCTTAGGTGCTGATCAGTGACAATATCAATCAGCAAATAAGTGAGAAAATACTAAAGAAGAATGAACCAGTAGCAATGGCTATCATCAGTTTTTCAAAGGAGATAGGCTGAGTTGGGAATCTAACTTATGACCGCTAGATTACAAGCCCTGAATGATGCCAACCGGGCTAAGCAAGTTCATATTTTACAATATACAGTGACCTTGACACACAACTCCCGTATGCCTTATTCCAGCTCAGGATAGACAGTATCTGTATACATTTAATACAATCCCTATTACATTACTCACTTTGCCGAGCCCCCGTAGCTCAGGCAGTAGCATGCAGGACTTGAGAACAGGGGGTCACTTGTTCAACTCCTGGTTTGGCCAGTCTCTTTCCAAGTATTGATGATAGTCCTTGCGACAGAATTCATTCCTCTTCCACCGCTAACCATTGTTCAACGATGGTTGTGGAAAAGCAGCCAGTGGTTTGCAAAGAAAATTTTGCAGAGTACAGGTAAAAAATTCCAGAAAAGCATGGATAGGTGCACTTGCTGTCACAATGTAACTGAAATAATCTTGAAAGCAGCTTAAACACCATACAATCAATCAATAAAGCATTACTCATTGCACTTTGAAGTATGGGAAAATATCTTACCTCTACAAACTGTGTGTCCCCAGACAGAACTTGTAAAAGTATAACAAGTCTCATGTACTACAAAACTTTGACAGTCATGGCCATACTGTAAACATACGGATATATTTAGATAACTAAGCCGTCCTCTCTAAAACTCGGGCTTAATGTATCTGTTGAAAGTATTGACCGAGGTCAACCTGTGCAGTGCGCACAGTCTGACCTGGGCCGAATCTTCTTTCTTTTACTCTACTAGCCAGTTTTCTGCATGTCGATGGATCAGTCTACTCCCAGATTTACTCAACTGGTTTAACTCTTAACCAAACAACAAAATTTTAGACTGGTCCAAATTGAAAGCACTGGCAGATAACAAAAAAAAACGTAACTCAAAAACTGAAATTTGTTTCCAGCTGGGTAGAAAACATTATGGAAAAAGGAGAAAATGCTGGTTACCAGCATTTTCTCCTTTTCCCTCTATGTTTTCAAACGGCTTCTTTTTCAGGATCATGAAAACCAGGAATTGTTTGGGAAAGGGAAAGAACTAACATGATGGATTTTATTGATCCATAATTATATGATGACTTGGTTGGTATAATCCATTACAGTGATGCATTAAGCCCCCTTTTGCCAGAGCATGGCTCAGTTGTATTAGAGTCTTCAGAGTGCTGTTCAACCCATTTCAATGCAAATAATGTTAACTTGTTTTAAATCATTTCCCCTTAAAATGAATTTGCAAGAGCCGACTTTCAGAACAATACATAATGGATAGCTGGGTGTGGAAATCTTAGAAATTTCTACTGGTCCACAGACAAGTAAATTAAAAAAGTCCAATTGTCTGCCGGTACGGCTTACTTGTCAAAAACAAAACAGTTTTAAATTGCATTCAATGATCCTTTGGTAAAAAGACGCTGTCTTGTTTGTCATACTGTAATCCTTGTCGCGGTATGTTTTATATTTATGTTTGGAGCTGTCAGATGTGTCCAAGCTCTCAGACTTCTCCCATTCTGTTTTCTTTGGAAATTTAATGAAGTTAAAAAAAAAAAAAAAAAAAGATTCATTATCTCCGATTTTACGCATCAATTGATCACTGAATTGCAAATTGTTTCGGTTGGAGACAGTTTCCAGCAGACGAGATCATGCCTAAACCACAGCCTGTTTGCACCGAAGATGTACCATCAGATTAAAAGCTAGAATATTCACATATGCAACATTGTCGTAAAAGATTTTTGAATGAATGTTAAAATTTTAAAAAACGAAATTATTTCAATCCACAATGGCAATCTTAAAGTATTCAGACATTTTCTGAAGCAAAAAAGTCAACGTGCAAAAACAGCCGCATACTATACCGACCCTGGCTTGACGGTGAAAGTACACCAAATGTGTATTTTAGGTTTCCAGGATTCAGGGATCATCTCAAGCTGTTGTTTATCAATTGAAATGTCATTTTATACAAAGTGTGAACATTTGTATTTAACTGCGTTAGGTTTACAAGATATTTGTCTCAACATTTTCCTCAATTTTCTGCTTGTCCACGGACAAGACTGAAAAAAGTCACTTATCTGACGCCACTTTTTTCTTGAGTCGGACTTAAGATTTCTGCAGCTCTAGATAATCAACATAAAGTACTGCTAAAATACATAAACACATGTAAAAACAATGTTGGAAAGAAAAATTTGCCCCTTATCAACAATTTCACCCCTATGCACAAATGTATTCAAAATCTGATACAAGAATTAACCACTGACGCTGTTGAGCATTCTCTCAATATGCTTTTTGAAACAGTTTCAAGGTATGACTGCATAGAACATGCAATCTGATCTTAGACCTACACTGTCGAGTTTGGTAAGATTGTTACATTGAAAACAGCCTTGAAAATCAAAAGAAATTTTCAATTAATTCACTACTGGCATCCAGCCCTTGAAAATGGGAAAACGGGTGCATAAATCTATCATATCAGGAAATTTGTGCAATGCTATTTGAAACTGAAAGTTGTCTACTTCAAAAACAGTCTGAATCTTTTTTTGTTTGGCTCAAATGATGAAATTAGCTGTAAATGTGTGGAAAATCATTATGGGAAAAGCAGAAGATGCTGGGATCCCCCCCCCTTGTTTTTTTTTAAACTACCTGTGTTCCTTGGGTAACCAACCATGGGAGAGATATTTTTAGGTTACTAAGGCTGAAATTCTATTTTACCCCTTCTCACATAACAAAATTTTAAATTCATCCACATTGAAGGCATTCACCAAGGTCTTTTCAAATGTTGGTTCAGGATTGTGTGGAAAAGGGTTAATCCTTAACCCATTACCACACAATCCCTACTTTTGACGACCCTGAGAAAGAAGCCTTTAGAAAACATTGTGGGAAAAGGAGAAAATGCTGGTTACCAGCATTTTCTCCTTTTCCCACAATGTTTTCTACCCTTCACAAAACAAATTTCAAATTTTCAGTCAATTTTATTTTGTCGTCTGCTAATGCTTTCGATTTGGACAAACCTAAAATTTTGTCGTTTGGTAATGAGTTAAACTTTAAGGTTTTTATACAACGTAGTTTGTAATCAAATATTCATACATGCTAAATATACCTAAGAATTAGGTTACCTTTAGAAAAACTGCCGTCCTAAAATTGCTAAAAAGTACACAACGTCCAGGTTTTGCAATGTTGGTTTCATTTTACCAATCAGAATAAATATACAGTAAGTATCACAGTATTTAACACAAGTATCACACATCACAAAGTAGTCTGGTTTGCATTTTTCCTTGGCACTGAAATAACACATAAAAAACACAAAAACATGAGTCATCTGGAGGAGTTTGTGTATTCTGTACAAACAGGTATTTAATTTCTATTAAAACTTTTGACGATTTGATACTGAAAGATCTTAGAGTATGGATATATGAAAAGCTGTCATTTTCTAGATTAACTTTTTATTTAAGTATAAGAGAACCAAAAGAAAGAGATTAAAATCTGCAAAATTTAACCTAAAGTTAATCTGATGAGACAATAGCTTTGTTTATCATTCATAGATACAAAAGATAAAAACTTTGCAAGAGTTTGGTCATAGAAAGTGAATAAAGGAACAAGCAACTCTCAGGAGAACCCCCCCCCCTCCAACAGACCGAATACCGATTAATGGGAGATAACCTTAATAAACAAGACTTTTTTCCCATCTAAGAGATAAAAGAACAGACAATCCTGTGACCTAGAGTGCAGAGTACAAAGATAGAAATCTAAATGTTTGTAAATATTATGAATACAAAACAGATACATGGAAAAAATCTAAATGAGAAATACCTATAAAGATCCTTTAGATCAGAAAGTCGATTCATATCAAAATCAGTCTCAAAGATTAAAAGGTAAAGATTGAACCTCCAGGAAATAATCATTGAAAAGACAAAACATTATTGCTGTACAACACACTCTGATTTCCATAGCAAGTTGGCAAGTTTAGTAATCTGACATAAAAAGTAACCTATTACTACACAATCCCAAGTTTTTTTGACAATTAGAGAATTAAAACTTTCTGAAAACATTGTTGGAAAAGGAGAAATTGCTGGTCACCAGCATTTTCTTCTTTTCTCACAATGTTTTCAATCTGTTTAAAGACAAACCTCATTATTTGATTCATATTTGATGTATCAGCTGGAAATGCTTCCAATATGGACTGGTTTAAAAAAAAATTGTATGGTATAGGGTTGTCTTAACACTTTACCACACAATCCCGACTTTTAACATCCCTGTGAAAGAAGCCTTTTGAAAACATTGTGAGAAAAGGAGAAAATGCTAGTAACCAGCATTTTCTCCTTTTCCCACAATGTTTTCTTCCCTTCCTAAAACAAAATTCAATTCTTTAGTCACATTCATTTTGTCGTCTGCAAATGCTTTCAATTTGGACCAGTCTAAAATTTTGTCGTTTGGTAAAGAGTTAAACTGCAACCCATGTCATTTTGTCATTTCAAAATTTCATATAAACTTCATCAGATTTTATAAAGTTTCCCTTTTGTGCTGTCGGTTTCTTCTTTTTCACGTTAACATTGTTACAGCTACAGTATCTATCCGTTTTTAACACAATACCAAACAACAACAAAGAGACTTGTCCAAATTTAAAGCATTTGTGAAAAACAAATTCAATGTGACTCAAATGATTTGATATGTATTTGTAAGGTTCGAAAACATTTTGGGAAAAAGAAAAAATGCTGGTAACCAGCATTTTTTCTTTTTCCCAAAATGTTTTCAAAAGCCTTCTTTCCAGGGTCATTAAAACCCAGAATTGTTTGGTTAGGGGTTAACTGTGTTTACAATACTTCCTCTTGGCACAGAATGTTAAGTCTGATCTTGGATCTGTGAAGTTCACCAGCTAATGCTAAACTATGACCAGAATCATCTTTAACTGGAAACCTATGAGCAAAGGCAGTTTATTTTAAAGGCCTTTTAGCGCTGAGAAAATACCAGCATTTTTTCCTTTTCCCACACTTTTTTGCACCCTATCATTAACAAATTTCCAAAGGCTGACAAGTATTATTATGGAATTTGCTGTCTATAAATCCTTTACCCATAGATGAAGCAATACAAAGCGATTCAACTCAAAACATGCCGTTGAATTTAACAATGCAGATTGTACAAAATTAAGTCCTAAGCAAAACAATCTCATCTAAAGCCAGACTTAACCTAACCAAAATGATAATAATTAAATCTTAGGACTTCAAATTTCTGTTTTACAATAAAAAAAATATGTTCTTACCAATTTGGGAACTAGGTTAGTTCACACTCAACCATGTTTTAAAAAGGTTCTCTCTCCCTTTCTCTGTGACTGCTATATAGAACTGAAAATATCAATAAAAGACGTGCAGGCTAGAGAAAGGTAAGAAGCTGGCTGACTCTTTACCATATTACATTGAAGACGGGTCAAAATTGAAAATATTTGCAGAGGACAATTTCAATGTGGCTCTATTGATGCATTTTTCTTTGATAACGTGTAAAACATTCTTGGAAAAGGAGAAAATGCTGGTTACTAGCATTTTCTTCTTTTACCAGAATGTTTTCAAAGGGCTTCTTCCTTGAGGTCAATAAAAGGCAGCATTGTGTGTTAAAGGGTTAAAAGGAGAATTGCCTTATATAAAGGAAATACTCTGGGTCAAAGAAGGATGAAAACAACTGATAAGGGAAAACTGGTAAAAAAAAAAATTAAAAGGCTTCCAAACTCCTCATGAAAAACACAGGACTTGAGAATCATAAAAAAATCATCCATAAGTACAACTTACATCAAATTCCTTCCTTTTTCCACATTAATTTGAATTCTAGAAACACAACATTGGTTTTCCAAGTGTACAACTGAGAGACTAAAGTGGGAATGTGAAAATTTCAAAAGTCATGTGACTGATTGGAGGGAAATGGGCAATCAAGTGGAACACAGGTAAATACCAAGTGATCAAGTAGACATTGCACATAAAAAGTGACCCTTCTACAGAAAGATCTGCTCATGACGGCTCTATTTGTGAAATACATGTTTGTGTGAATCTAATTTTTAGTTTATTCTGATATACCTTTTTCTATATACTTTGGACAACTGACTGCTGGAATTGCCCTTCTTTGTTCTTGTAAACTATGTCAAAAAAGGAGAAATTACTAGTTAACAGCGCTTTTATCTATTACCATGATTTATCGAGTTATTTTTCCTTACATTATTAAAAGAAGGGATCGTTTTGAACAGGGTTGATAGGCAGTCATTAGATCTCAGATTTCTTTTATTTCCCATCTTAGATCTGAGATTTCTTATTTTTCCCGCCTTAAGAATTTTTCCACAGTGTTTCAACACATTCAATTATTAAATTATAAAAGGTGTTGAAAATCTGTCCATCTAGTAACCAAGGATAAATCAGAAGTAATCTGGAAATAAATATGTTTAAGCAACACATGGTTGGAAAAAGATAAAACCATCTTTTTGTTGATTTACTCTATGGTGTTTAACGCCATTTTCAACATTATTTCATTATTTCAGGATTACACCTATCCTTGCTTTCATGGAGTCTATTTTACCAGTACTTCGCACATTTTTCTTTCCAAGCCACCGGCTGCTTTCTAACATAACCTTAGTAGAAACAATGGTCAGCAGCAGGAGAGGAATGAATTCTGTCGCATTGACCATCATCATTCCTTGGCTGAGGCAGGGATTGAACCCACGACACCCTGTTCTCAAGTCCTGCATGCTACTGACTGAGCAACTGGGGCTTGGCCCTTCTTTTTGTCCTGACAAATCCACAAAAAACACATTCCAATAATCTAGATCTCTTTGGAAAATGTCAAATAGAAACTTCTCTTGTCTGAAAATTTGATTTCCATCTTTGGAATCATCAGTCTTTTTTTGATTTCCTATCAGAGAGTATGGATCTAAGATCATGTGCATGTCTGGTGACATGGATTTTTCCCTGGCCCCAAGTTTCTTTGAATTTGACCTGAACTTTTCTTAAGGTTCCCCTCAGTTGGACAATTGCACTTAAGAAGACATATAATTATGAAACTAGAGGCCCTTGAGGGCCTGATATCGCTCTAATGACAGTGATTTTGCTTTTTTTGCTAGCATACATTATTTAATTCATGATGCAAAATGAAAAAAGACAAAAAAACACACAAAAAAAAGGGGGAGGTTTCTTACAACTGGGCTTGAACCTTGTAAGAACTGTAACAAAACAATCCACGTAAATTCAAAGAAATGTGACAAATAATGTGCACTTTGTTGACTAAACAATACTGAGTTATCAAATGGCTGTTTTTCTTAAACAGATTAGTAGATTTTCTTCAGTTCTGATAGAGTTCAATCCTTTGATGACCTAAACAATCTTTAAAAGTTTAAAAAGAATTGGATCAAAACTGTGGAATTCATTGCATTAACAAGAAATGGAAATTTTCAACTTTAAATGGCTACTTTTCCCATAGTGTTTGTTGGATCTTTTTCAAAATCAATATAATTCAAGCTATTGATGAGATAAACAAACTACACAAGTTTCACAAAAATCTGATAAGAAATGGAGACTTTATCATGTAAACATGCAATGAAATTTTTAACTTGAAATAGCTATTTTTTCCCTTAGTGTTTGTTGGATTTTTTTTCAAATTCAATACCGTTCAAGCTATTGATAAGATAAACAAACAGTGCAAATTTCATTAAAAATTGACCAGAAATGCAGACTTAATTGATAAACAAGAAATGGAAATTCTAAACTTCAAATGGCTAGTTTTCTCACACTGTTTTTTAGATTATTTTCAAGATCTATATGGTTAAAGTTATTGATAAGATGAACAACCTGTGCAAGTTTCACGAAAATCTGACCACAAATGCAGACTTTATTGCATAAACAAGAAATGGCAATTTTCAACTTCGAATGGCTACCTTTCCCATATTGTTTCTTGGATTTTTTCAGAATCAATAGGGTTGAAGCTATTGATGATATAAACAAACTCTGCAAGTTTCATGAAAACCTGACGGCAAATGCAGACTTTATCACGTAAACAAGAAAAAGACTAACAAACTGACAGAGAGACTGACAGATGGACAACTGGAACCATACCATGACATAAGCTCTGCTGGTTTTCAGCCAGTAGAGCTTAAAATACATGATTGTACTAATATAGCATATGTGTGTATTCTATCTCTAGATGGGGGTTCCGCCCAACACCCCCTGTCCAGAGTTGGTAACAAATAATGTCTGCCAACCGATCGCACATTGACACCAAAAGGTAAATGAAAGAACTGTGTCTGCTTCAGTGCATTCTAACTGGATCTAAATCACAAAGGATCCTTTAGTCTGGCCTAGCAGCCAAAGGGTTAACATATCACCAAACAATTATCATGTGATGACTTGGACTCGACATCATTGTGCACCAAGAGTGTCCGCTAAAAATTCAATGCTAACAGCATTACTTCTAAATCTTTCTTGGTGAAATGGCAAAGGTTATAAATGAATTACCTTTAAAAAGAAAATGTACCCCAAAATGTTGGAAAAAACATGGCAGAAACTGGTCATTTAATGCTTTTTTGGTGGGTCGCCGGTAATTTCCATTTTCCACTAAACAGTCGCCTGCTGAATATAAACGACAATGAACTTTAATCATGGAAAGGATACAAAACAGATCAACGTACAAGGACTGCACAATCCTTTCGGCGCCTTTGATAAAAACATGAGCTTTTCCAGACAGCACAGATTAAGATTAGACAACATAACACACGCAGACAGGTGTCTAATCTATACCATTTGGGATTTTTTGTTAGTGTTTAGACAAAATTTTGGCATTTGCAGTGTCTCAGATTCTAATCTAGTTAAACCAGGCTGAAAATAGCGCCAAAGGAGTTGAGACAAGATGAGTTTCACTTTACTTACAATAACTATTTCTCACATATCTGCTTCAACCCTTTACATTCAGTCTCATCTTTGAACACCCCGTGACCAAAAAGGCTCTGTAAAACATTGTTGGCTGTGGAGAAAATGCTGGTCAGCACCATTTTCTCCATTTCCTACAATGTATTCTAGATCTAACTTTTCTAGGTCTGCCTTTTGTGCATTTAGAAAGTTTATAGATCTACCTTTTCATCCATAAAGATCAATGTAATTTATCGTCTCCATTTATATTAATTTGCTCAAGTCTTAAATTATTCCATGTTGTAAAGTTAAAAAATGATTTAATTGATTCATTGCATGGTTTTTAATGCTGTTTTCAACATTATTTTAGTTATATCGTGGCAGCCAATGCACGTATCCATGCTTTCTTAGAGTTTCTGTTATCAAAACTGCACAAACTATTCTTCCTAAGCCACTGGCTTCATTCCCATGTAACCATCATCGAAACAATGATCAGCCTGATGAAAGCAAAATTAATGCTTTCAATCAAGAAATATTTCTGTGGAACTATTTCAAAATCTTTCCATGAACAGCGCATCTGGCAGATGCATTTTAAAGCTCCCCTTTTGCCAGATTATGGTTCATATATTGATATAAATGCAGCAAAACTGATTATATATATATAAAAACATTCAAATGGCTTTTTCTTTCAGAAATGTACAACTTCTATTGCAGTGGTAATTTCTTGAACTCTCTCTTCCTCCCCCACCCCCAAAACAAGGGGAGTAACTCATAGAAACAGAATTATCTTGACTAAAACAGTAGATCTACTCTCCTTTGCATAAAGAGAAGGGTAATTGTGGGAAGAAAAACAAATGAACATAAAAGTTACATTGTCATCACCAAATATTCGTCTAGCTCCTGTGTTTAATATGGAAGAAGACGATTATAAGTGCATTGACGACGTGGAAGGGTCTCTTTCTCTCTCTTTAATGCAAGGAGTGTAACTCATAGAAATAGTGTTATATTGACTATAGCAGTACTCTCATTAGAGAGAGAGAGAGAGAGAGAGAGAGAGAGAGAGAGAGAGAGAGAGAGAGAGAGAAGAGAGAGAGAGAGAGGGGTAGGTCTTGAGGGAATAAAACGTCATCACCAAATATTGGTCTAGCTCCTGTGTTTAATATGGAAGAAGACAATTATAAGTGCATTGACGACGTGGAAGGGTCTCTTTCTCTCTCTTTAATGCAAGGAGTGCAACTCATAAAAATAGTGTTATATTGACTATAGCAGTACTCTCATTTGAGAGAGAGAGAGGGGTAGGTCTTGAGGGAATAAAACTAGCACGGTAACTGAAAAACGTTTTAATACCTGTTTGGATCACTGATCTGATCAAATTAATCTGACACCAGGAATTATGTTAACTCTGTAGACATTCAGGCTGATTCTCGTGCAACAATGGCCTTAAGTCTAAATTACGATCATCGAATGAATTTGCATCCAAACATGATTGAGAATCCAAATTACTGAAGCTGATTAACTCATGATTTGGCCCGAATGACACTTTCAACGTCCATAACATTAGATCACTGTCATTCAGGAAAAAAATGTAACCGATAATTAAGGATATGTCCCTTGTAAATGTATGCACTTGTGTGTCTGTTTCTTTCCTAATGCTGAAACAAAAGGTAAAATTTAGATTTTATGTTTCACATTAACTTTTTCCCAAATATAGACTCTTATTACCAATGTTATCTTTACTTATTCTACATAACAGGAAATGTTTAAAGATACCTTTACTCTTATATGACCATAAGAAAAACAAATCCCTTTAATAATAACATGGATCAAGATCAGGCAAAACAGAATGTACAGTCTGATCTTTGATCTGCATCTTTCTCAATTTTCATCTGTGGCAACAATTGTTCAGGTACAGAGGAGTTGTATTGGTGAAATAGTTCATTTTATTGTTAAAATGGCAGTGAAAGAGCAAAACTTACTTAACTACTTGGTACTATGTTAGAAATAAGACTCTTATTTGGGCACAAGGTTTTAAGAATCAATTCAGTAAATCGTCTGTAAAAATGCATACAGTACAAATTTCGAAACTCAGGCTTCTTTGGTAAAGAGTCAGTGTTAAAATTTGTGTCAGGTTTGATAGGTGTGAATTACAGAAAAATTACAGAAAAATGTCTTTGTTGGTAAGAGGAAGGGTTTGTATTTAAGATGTTACACTTTTTATTATAGGACGGGTTTTTATTTAAGACAATACAATGTTTATTATAGGAAGGGTTTTTATTTAAGACGATATACTATCGTATAATCCAGTTTTCGATTACGGTGCAGGCTATTTTCAGAACCATCAAAAACTTCCAAATTAGCTGTCAAAAGCTAGTGGTTGCGAGATGAAACCTGAAGACACTATTTTGAGCCAATATCAAAGGTAAGCAAACGACAAACGACAAAAGAAAATAAAAAGAAAAATTTACCTTAGAAAATAAAATTTCAAATATTATATGGTATCAGGTTTTTATGAAATCTGGCAGCCCTGGTATCTCTTTGCAACTGTCTTAAGTTTTCCTCCAAAGTCTGTAACATGGTGTTTACAAGTGAAATTAAATCTGTAGAAGAGAACAAGTAATTAAAGGGCAAATCAACAAGTTTCAGATATGGTTAATTTTCAAATCTACACTTATCAAATGGTAACCTGGTAATGTTGTAATTAGAAAAAAAAATTAGTAAAAGTACTTTTTTTCAATTCATATTTCTGCTTATTAATTTTTATTGCATCGCTTATCTCCCTTACTTATTGTTGCATCCCTTGATTTGTGACGTCATAGGAGAGCTTGTTTCAATATGGACGTTGTTTACGATAGTGAACTGAGCGATATTGAAGACGAAGAAATAAGACGATTCTGGGCTGATAAGGCCGTGCATGTACGAGCAAGTTTTTAAAGAAACTTATTAAGATTCTGATGATGAGGATAAAAGTAACTTTTTGCCCACTGATGACAAAAATGACGATGTTGTGCCGGACTTTTCAATGTGTTGAGTATCGCGCGCTATTGAAATACGTCTGTTACAGCGAACTTCGCTTACAGAAATATTATTCTATACATGATAGAATTAAGTGTATGGCATAAACTTTGTTTCATGTGAAGCATTTTCAGTAGATTAACAGGCGGAATTAAACACACACACAAAAAAAAGGACGGTTTCAAGACAGTTCGACGACAAGACAGTTCCCCGACACTTTTTAAGACATTTCCCCGGCACTTTAGTTCCATGTCAAATAACCTTTTTCTTGACTTTTACGATTGATAATCGTGAGATGTTAGTTCTAACTATTTGTTGATGGGTCCTTGTTGATATTTATACCTTGTAAAGAATACTGTAAACATTGACGGGTACAAATTTATTCTCTCATGGATGAAGGGTTCCACAATAAATCACGATTTTCATGAGAGTAAGAATATTTTGAAATGCTGTTAACCAGCATGAAATTTGATAAAAGAATATGTTCCGAGATTATTAAGAGTTAATTCTCAAAATTATTTTGAAAATTATTTTAGTTGTATTTCTTACCATACAGAAATACATGAAAATCAGAGGGAGGGAGAGGGGATCTACCTGTGTGAAATACTTTTTTGCTGTTTACCTTGTCCACATGATCCATTCGATGCAAAAATTTATCATACATATATAGCTATTGTATGTTCCATATAGAGCTTCTCTGTGAAAGTCTTAAACTCTGAATTGTAAGCCGTGGGAAAGGATAGTGTAAATTTGTTCAGTTCTTGTTTGTCTTATGCAAATTGTTTCAATTTGGGTAAGTCTCAAATTGGTCTACTAGGGACTGAGCGGTTAACACTGACATTCCGGTCATATTGCAGTACAGGCGACTTCAGCTTCATTGTAAAAACACAGAAAGAGCTGGCAACTATTAATTGGTCCGTTATCCACAATATTTTCTATTTTTAACTCTTTACCAAACGACAAAATATTAAACAGGTCCAAATTGAAATCACTTGCAGACGACAAAATAAAGTTAAATATTTCAAAAACTGAAATTTGTTTCCAGCAGAGTAGAAAACATTGTGGTAAAAGGAGAAAATGCTGGCTACAAGCATTGTCTCCTTTTCCTACAATGTTTTTAAAAAGCCTCTGTCTCAGGGTCGTAAAAACTAGGGATTGATTGGTAAAGGGTTAAATATAAATCCCACACATTGGGCACGAGTTCTGGTTTAGTTCCCAGGAAGCAGTATCCGAAGAGATTAGTACGAGTTGTATGAACTTGTTTCTCAAGAGATGTAAAATACATGTTTAAATTGTTACCAAACGTCAAATTTATTGACTCAACCGAATTGAAAGCATTTAGAGTCAACAAATTAAATTTTACTCACATGTTTGGACTTGTCTTTGATGGGGTAGAAAACATTGTAGAAAAAAAGGAGAAAATACTGGCTACCTGCATTTTCTCCTTTACCTACAATGTTTTCAAAAGGTTTTTCTTTCTTCACCAGGGTCGTTAAAACAAAGGATTACTTGGTAAAGGGTTAAACTAAGTTAAACTAAATTCCAATAAACAATCATATTTTATCGGTCATATTTAAATGCTGTGGATTTGAAATATTCTAATTTTTTTTATCTTTTGGGTTAGGGTTAGGCTAAACCCTTACACAGATGGCAAAACCTTAGACTTGTCCACTCCACACCGAAAGTATTTGCAGACCACAGATCAAATGTGGCCTTGACAATAGGTTTGAGGGTAGAAAATATTGTAGGAAAGAAGATAACTCTGGGTATCAGGACTTATTCCTTTTTTCACCCTGTCCTCAAAATCCTTCTCCATTAGGGTGGTTGAAGGTCAGAATTTTGAGGTAAAAGGTAAAAGAATTGGTGTGTGAGCCTGGTCAAAAACATTCTGTTTCCTAATTTAAAAAAAATGTGTTATTTTTATTTTTCTCACTTTTGTCTGATTATCAGAGAAAATGACCTGTGTCAAATGTACAATTTCAAAATTTTCATACTGACATGTTCAAAACATTTTTCTCAGTAGCCTGTCTAGAAGACATAATATGGATAGGAAAAAGGAAATATCCACAAATCAAAATTGTATAGATAGAATTCAAAATTTGTTCAAAATGCATGTAAGTTGTCAAATCATTTTTCAAAGAGAAGTAGTGTATGGGATAAAAGCTGTAACATGGGTTTACTGTCACAAACAAACATTACAGTGTAAAAGGGTGAGATATGCAAATGTTATGTAACCATTTCCTGTATTGTTTCAACTGGTGGGTGATGGATTAACATTTATGACCATGACTAGGGGTAGCCAGATACTGACTTCACCCTTTACCATACAAACCCTAGATCTAGTTTCCAATACCCAAAGAAAGAGTGTTTGAAAAACAGTGTGGGAAGAAAATGATGTTTGCTCCTCAAAGAATGATTATTATCCCTTGAAAGTTTACATCATTTGAACAATGTCGACTTTGTTATCTGCAAAATTTATGTTATGAATTTGGATGAATCTGTTAAATGTTGAAATCATATGGAAAAGGGAGAAAACGGCAGCAATTTCTCCTTTGTTCAGAATGAAGCGATAATGTAGAAAAGGGTAAAATAGTACCAATAACATTTCATGTATTACAATTTCAAAAAAAAAAAAAAAATTACCTACTTCATGTTGGATTTTCTGTTTGGAAATTGCCGTTGCGGACTGTCTGTCTTTCGGAGTTTCGGTTTAAGGCCTATCTCCTTTCGACTCGGAGTTTCGAATAAAGTTGGCACAGCGTCAGGTTTTAACTGCAGCCTAAAATTCCTATAACCAACTTCTTTTGCGAGTTTTGGACTTATTAAGAACTGACTGTCATCGAAGTATTTCAGACACAATTTCGAATGAACCGACGGCAAAAAATCCGTCGCTACAGTCCAGCCCCGGTTTAAATGTTGAATCCATAGTTTCCTCCTTTTTAATTCCTTCGGAAATTTGAACATACTAATTCTCTGAGTTCCAAAATCGACATTGCAGCCATAGGCTGCACAATTTACCATTTTTTTGGCTCAATTCTCAGATAATACTCAGATATCTGCATACAATCATCTGCGTTTCTATTTTATGTCACACATGCACGGGAGATAAGCGAATCAGGGGAAATAAGCCATGTACCATTTTTAGGGCCGTATATCAGCGTGACAATTTGGCCGTGGTTTATGGCATGTTACAGGGTAGTATTTATGAAAAATGGCGGACACATGTTTAACTGACATCATTTGCAGCTGATTAAAGGAAAAAAACAGTCTGGTCAAAATATTTTAGGATTTGCCCTCTAAGGGGCAAAAATCTACATATGAAGTCAAGCCATATGATTGGCTGACATGTTCTGTCTCAGTAAATCAGGTACCTGTCACCAACCATTCTTAGTTTCATTCTTAGTCAAATTCTAGATTTAGAAAGTAACACAATTTGGCTAATAAGTAGTTATGATACTTCACAATTTAGAAAATTCTAGAGAAAAAGACTAACAGTGTTCTTAAGAATGGTTGGTGAATGCAAACCCACATGACTTGTACAGATATTTACAAAAAGAACAAAATTTTAAATGGTTACATAACACAACTCCTGGTTGAAAGTACCATTATGGAAATTGAGACAAGCAATTTATGTAAAATTTGACCAGAGAAAAAAGCAGCCAGGGTCTTTCACCTTATGTTGATGTAAGATCTAGTAGTAAAACATTAAATAAACCAATGATTGTGTTTTTTATGGTGCATCAACACTCAAGAGCACACGACAAGGAATACAGTGGTAAAATGATAAGTATGAAGGACCCTGGTAGGCCCTGAAAATGCAAATAATTAGAAGATCTTGATGGACAGAATGTTTCTCCAAGAAACTGACCAATTTTATTTGTGCAGAAATCACTATTAGCTAATAGCTCTATCTCTTAAGATACTTGACGAAAGACATTAAGGTAAAGAAAGTTCAACATACTGTCAGCCTTGAAATGCATTGCTAAAACTGCTTGAATATCAAAACAATTTAACTCTTTACCACACAATCAAGACTTTAAATACCCCTGTATAAGAAGCCTTTTCCCACAATGTTTTCTTCCCCATCCAAAACAAAAATCATTATTTCAGTTACATTTGTCGCCTGCAAATCCTTTCAATTTGAACCAGTCCAATTTTTTGTTGTTTGGTAAATAGTCAAAAGAACACGTGTGTGCAGTGTAAGGTTGATTGCATTGAATGTACTCAATGTTGAATGTACTCCATGCATCTTCTCCAGGGGTGTAAAATTTTTTCTTTATCTACTTGTCCTGTAGGACTAATGGGTAGAAAAAGTTACTCGTCCTTATGACACTATCACTTGTCCCAACTTGCAAACTTGAATGACCATTTCTACTGCATATACTACGGCGTCGATATAAACTAAGTAGACAGTGTTTAATACTTATTTTTTCCAGTGGCTTGACTTGTAAACCTGTCCCGATCTAACAATATAGGAATTGTGGCATAGATCGTACAGGTATACTAGTCTAACCGGCGCCGTGAACAGAAAACCTGTCAAGCACTTTACAGATGCGCATACGTAATAAACATAAACATCCTGTATTGTGATCGAAGAGACGCTCTGGAATTTCAGTTTTACTTTCATTTTGTGTTCGCTGTGAAATAACCTGTAATTTGAACTTTACTTGACAAATTTAGAATTCATTACTTTTAAAATGGACTCGTCCGACAGGACAAGCTTGGCATTTTTTGTACTTGCCCGAAGCCAAATGTTACTTGTCAATACGAGCGGACGAGTGGAATTTTACACCCCTGTTCTCTTTTTAACTTTTTACAGATCAACAAATTATAAGACTTGTCTGAATTAAAAGCATCTGCAGACAGCAAATTTAGATAAGGCTCAAAAGATGGACTTCTCTCTGAAAGGGTAGGAAACATTGTTTGACAAGGAGAAAATGTTAGTGACCAGCATTTGTTGGAGACCAGCATTTTCTTCTTTTCAAAACCATTTTTCTCAGGATTATTAAAATATGGGACTGTGCAGTAAAGGATTTACGGTGTGAGAAAAAGAGAAAATGTTAGTTTACAGCATTGTCTCCTTTTCCTATAATGTTTTCAAAAACCTTTCTGATCGTTGTCATTAAATCACGGAATGGTTTGTTGTGGACATATCCTAGAGTGTGTCGACCATGAATGTCAAACTCACATGTGAGCCATTACATTTTCTAGCTGTACAGATCTGTAAGTAGGCTACAGCTCTGAAAAGCACTTAAATGGAAGGCCAAGCATAAATCAGCAGAGAATGCTAACTGTAAGTATCAAATACCTGAAAAGAATAATCTTCCTGAACTCTGCAGAAAAACATTTGACTTCAAATGATTTAAATCAACAGAGGTGTCAGAATGTGTTTTACTTTTGTGAGGCAACTTTGGTGAGCATCAAAGATACAAGTGGCTGTGGTCGTGGCGCAAGCCCATTCCCCTGAAAAGTGAAATTTTTTACCTTCATCGGAACAAATATTAAACTTACCTCCTTTTATGTTAACTTGTGTGTATTTGGTCAAGGCTTTTGGTATGTAAATAAGAAATCCTGGTTTGTTCCCTGGTGGCAGAGCTGGTTAGATTGACATGTCCCTAGCAAGGCACTAGCACTACAGAGCCTAGCCTAGCATAGAAGAAACCTAGAAAAAACAAGAATAAGTGAGCTGTTGTTTTGATATAATAAAGATATTGTTATGCCCCATAAACGTGAGTGCCATTATTAGTTATTACTCATAATGGAAGCATTTTGGGATCTTTAAAATCAACCTAATTGGTTATTTTTAAGTTTCCATCTTATTTTCATAGCGATCATGTCATCTGAGACTGTTTTGTCTTTGATGCAAATGCACTAGACTGAAAATCTAACCTTGACAATACAGTTACTACTTTAGGAACCTGTTTCCTCTGTATGTGAAACATATTTCTTGTCTGTTGATGTTATCATGGTAATGCTAGCACTTATATATGTAGCTGACGTAGTGAATAATACATGCTAACCCTATACACATAAATGCGATTAAGCTCGCAAATCTTAGTCGCCTCAGTACGAAATTCTCTTGATGCGGATAGTACTTTGATCTGCATTTCGTGAATTTTCCCTCGTTTAGCTGCAAATTCGTTTCGGAATGTAAATTCACTTCGCCAATGTATCACACTTGTTGTTAACTTCGTATTTAAGCCGCTGTCAACATTGTTTGTGGTTATTATTAGTCGAAATCGTCTTTATTTCTTCGACAACGTGAACTGTTTACCGGAGGCGGCCATATTGATTGTTGTTGTTGCAGAGCATGACGGGATTGTGTTGCTAAGGGCAACGGGCTTTTTCGTCCCTGGGGTTGTTCGCCAGTGCTTGTTCGTCCGGGCTTGTTCGTCCCAACTGATTTCTGGTTGATCCGGGCTTGCTCGTCCCAGCTTATGTATCTGCCAACCAAAGATGTTCAAAGTAGATTCCTCATTGATCTTGATTTTGAAAAGGTGTTGACTGCGCATTATCGCCTTTGGTTTTGGTTTTCCATTTTACTCAACCGAAGATTATATAACAGTTCAAAAAAGATCCTCATCACGTTTATAGAAGTAACCAAAGTAAAACAAAAACTATCAATGGCGTCATTTCCATCGTTATGTTTAGAGAAGAAACTAAAGTAAATGAAAAATGTCAATGAAGTCATCCTCATCATGGCATTTAGGCAAGAAATTAAATTAAAAAACATATATAGATATATTTACATATGGATTTTCAATTTATATTGTGTTGTAAGGCTGCTAGCCTAGGCAAGAGGCCGTGCAGAGACATTGTGTGTTCAAGTCTTGAATCATTAATAAAGTTTCTGTTCTGTTTAAAATACGACTTTGAGAGAGGCAAAAAAAAGCATAAATAAGTTTTATTCAAAGTACTTTTATAAATGCGTAAAATAACAACTCATTTTAGAGGGCACATTGCGATTATGTTCCGATAAGATCGAAAAGGTGGTGTGGGATGAACAAGCCCGGGCAAATAAGCCCAGGGATGAACAAGCCCAGGGACGAACTGGTTTTGGGACCAACAAGTCCGGAACTGTTGCTAAGATATGGTTTCGCGTGAGTGCAGAACTTTTAGAATTTTAAAATGCATTCTGACTTAGAATTTTCTTAACTTTGATTTGACAACTGTTTTGTTGATTCAAGAATTCAACTTTATTTTTGTACTGACTTACCACTGTCAATCATTCATTCCCCCTCCCCCCCACTCTACCAAACCTTATGAAAACTTGTAGAAGGCTATATCTAGACTTTCAAATTCTGCATTTTAGTAAAAGAAATTATGCTCAAGTATTTACTTTGGATAGATTGTGTTCAGTAAATAAATTAATTTAACTTTACTCCTGTCTTATTGCCTTTATTCATACCTTCCTGTAATTTTCCTTTATCCAAGTTTTATTTTTTTTTATTTTGGAGTCGGCTTTAGTTTAATTTTTATTTTGGAGTCCTACTTTGGTCTGTATTGGTATCTGTTGCGAAAGATCTACATGCTCGAGCTCGCGACAATATTGTCAAAAAAAATTTTAAGCCACATTTACATATACCACACCAAAAAAGTTTCCAATACTGTATAAGTGAAAATATTTGTGACATATAACAAGTGTCTTGAATTCACAAACATTTCAGTACGCAAACTGTCTGCAATGGGTAATTTGCAAATTTTTCAACCAACAAATATATTCATGTATACAGTATAATCTGTCAGTCTAAGGCTGCAGATTTTTACATATAAAATATCTGACTAATAAAACCTCATCCTCAAGCAGCCACAGTCTATAGGTTAACCCTTTACCACACATTCCCAAAATTTTACAACCCTGAAAGAGAAGGCTTTTAAAAGACATTGTGGGAAAAGGAGAAAATGTTTGTGACCAACATTTTTTCCTTTTCCCACAGAGTTTTCTATCCGTCCCAAAAAAGTTTTCAAGTGACTTATCTACTGACCACCATATCTAACATTTGTCAAAGGGAAAAATGAGCAACAAGTAAAACAACAGTTTCTAATCCGGTTTTTGTTGATACACATGAGATGTACCAGCCTTCTTGTCATGTAGCCTTTACAGGAAATTGAACATGTAAGTCATACTAATGTACAAATGGAGGTGAACATCCAGCATTTGACACCTTATGGGTCCATTACAGGATTCCTACAAATACCAAGCTATATGAGGGCTGTTCGGGAATTCCGTATGGCGATGTTTAGTGAAAGCCAGTTGCTGACCCCTCAGCCCTGTATGTCCAAATCAACCTGCCCTGGCGTACAGTAAGCGGAAAGATATTTTGCCCTTTAATATCAAAAATAACAGCATGTATACGTGTATAATTTTTTTTACTAAGTGAGTCCAAAATTTCATGACATTGAAATATAGGACGCGAGCTGCTTTTTTATACTGAATTCCTGAACAGCCCTCATATTCCTGTTATCAGACATACTTTGACATCTGTGCAGTAAATACTGGAAAATATATAAAATAGAAAGCTGCTCTGATAAATAATATCTCCATTTCTTTCCATTTCTTTCTTTCTCTCCGATTCTGAATTTCTAATATTTTTCATACATAGCAGATTTGGTAAGTGATTAATACACAAACTTATTTCTTAATCATTTTTTAATGCTGCTAGCTCATAATGATTTTATTTTATGACTAAAATTTCATCTTGCTGAAATACAATCTAAAACAATACCTTTCAGAACATCTTTACAGAGTTGCTTCAGCATGGCTCTTTCTGCAAGAACTGTTTTTACACCTAAGAATCGCAAATTCATCTGTGCCACTGTGGCCAATATATCTACCTCTTTGGGTCCAACCTAAAACAATAATGGGCCAAAAGGTCCAATACACTTTAAATAAAACGCACAAAGAGAACACCTATTTACCAAAGGACAAAATTTTAGGCTGGTCCAAAATGGAAGTATATGCAGACAACAAAATTAATGTGACTCAAATTTTGACATTTGTTCTGGGGAGGTGGAAAACATTTTGGGATGTTTTCTACCCTTCACAAAACAAATTTCAAATTTTCAGTCACTTTTATTTTGTCATCTGCAAATGCTTTCGATTTGGACAAGCCAAAATTTTGTTGTTTGGTAATGAGTTAAATGCCAAGCATTGAGCTCTTTGGCTTTGGACATATTTTTTTGCAGTTTTCCTTCATGAGTGTATGTAACATGTATCTTTACCTCCCTAATAATTTGTTAAAGTAAAACATTTATTGTAATGGTATTTAACACCCCTTTCAGCATTATTTCAGTTTCATAGTGACAGCTCACATATGTGTCATAAGTTTTTATCAGTATTATGCACCGTAGTGTCTTGCCTAAGGACACTCACAAAGAAATTCCAGCGCTTTGAACCAGAATGGAACCTCTTGGTTATGAATCATTCATCCTTGCCACTGAGCCATACAGGACCCAAAGAAAACTTGACAACTATGCTAAGGCCACATCATTCTATCATACACATTTTCTTCTATTTGCATATTCTTTTGGGCTTTGATCAAATACTGATTGAATTAGATCTGCATAAATATATCATTGTTTCAAAAAAAAATACAGTCAAGTTATATAAACGACGTTCGCGACAGTTTCCATAATCACGCTTCATGTAACTATCACGCTCACCTTTTTACTCGAAATGGTGAGCCCCTAACACAGTTGATCTAGCCACACTTGTCAACGTCTGCAGAATAGATAAACCAAGAACAAAAACGGGTCTTTTCATGTCAGCAAAACCAAAAAAAAAAGTATTTGAATCAAGCAAAATAATTATATGCGAGGCAAGAATCCGAAATTACCCTTTCAAAAGATCGGACTGAAAGTCAAAGTGAATCACCCAACTACATCATCTAACAACGGAAATATGGACACATGCTACTAGCGCTCTATCTTGCAGACATATCGTCGAGCTAAAACATCTTTTCAGATACAGATGCTTTCAGTTTGGTATAGTCCAAAATTATGTCACTTGGTAAAGACTTGCAGAAAACAAGGAGCTGTAACTCTTTCTCCTTTACCGGGTTATCCCTTAGCTTGATGAGTCTGCAGCCAACAACATTAGAAAACATTGATGTCAAAAGGAGAAATTGCTCCTACTGACTGATTTCTCCTTTTCGAACAATGATTTCTGACCCATCAAAGGACTGTGATACATGAATACCAGGTTATGGTTTAGCGTCTGCAAAAGCGTCAAATTTAGAAAAGTCCAGAATATGGCAGAATTAGTCGTTTAGTAATGGGTTAAATGCTAACATCAGTATTACATTTATATGCTATGGATTGGTTTATTATGACAAACAAACTTGACTATTATAAACAATTTGTTGAATTGTTGAAAAAGTTGAGATAATTTACTTCATATGTCTTTGTCTTTGTTAAACCCTACATTTACTCATTAGTTATTGCCCCATCTACAAACTTAAAATATATTTTCTTAAAAAATATGGCTGGTGACCTATTTGTTTTAAGCCTGATTCTTTTAGTTTAGTACCTTAATATTATTTATATAAAAAATAAGAAAAATCTGAATGTTAGAACATTAAAAAAAAATAACTTTAAAGGATAATCTTTGTTCTTTTGGGTTTTTTCCAAAATAAAGGTGTTTTAGCCATAAGTTAAGGGTATTTTTTTTTTAAAGATTGATACTCAGTATACTCTAAATTATTTTTTTTTCATTAACTTGGATGTTTCACCAATACAATGACATAAAATTTGCTTATAATTGTTGTCATTTAAAAATATATACATAGACTTAGTTTTGGTAGGTGAAATTTCATCCTGAACTGCCGCAATTCAGGGTGTACTAAAAGAAATATTCATAGAATTTTCCCAAAGCTGGTGACCCCCTTTTTTTATCTCCTACTTTTGAAGATCAGATAATATACTATCATCACACAAAGTTTCATGGAATTCTGAATGTTTTCAAAAAATGGTGAAACTGTAGCGATCATCTTTAATGCCACCTCTGTATCACAGCCAACCCATGTTTGATAATTTGTTTTTCAAAAAGGGTAGAAAACATTGCGGAAAAGGGAGGAAGATGATACCAGCATTTCTCACTTTCCGAGTGTTTTCAAAGGCCAGTTCAGTGTTCCAGTTTGCGCAATCATTGTGTAAATCACGTTATAGAATTGAAATTTATGTAACAAATTTTGGTTACGCACAAGACCTCACCTAAGAAAATACATGGACAAAAAAGGCCATTAACCACTCATCTTGTATGAAATGATAGATTTTGAAGTTATTTGTGGGTCCGACGAATCACCGAAATACCACCGAAACACCGAAATACCCCCCCTTTTTTTTAAATTAAGATAACTGAAGTTATGGTTTTTGTCACAAATTGTAATTTTATTAATGAAGGAGAGTTAGTAATAAACCTAATGTCAAATAGCAAAATGCTATTGAAGCCCACCGTGAAGAATGTTCACCGGAATAGCCTACCATATCATACATGTCCACCGAAATACCCGCTCCACGAACAAAAATTAGTCAATTCAGGGATTATACCTATGCAATCTTACTTAAGTAGCTCTTGTATAAGGTTGATTTGTCTGATCTTCATTCATAAATATGCTAGAAAAAAATAGTTTTCCTTTTTTATATTGGGAATATGAAATTAAAGCATCACCAAATTAGAAAACCGGCAGCCATTTTGAATCTGTAGTTAACACGGCACCAGACCTATATTGATCAGACAATTTTAATTCAGCCGATAAGATTGTGATAAATAACCATATTACTTCAAAAAAAAAAAAAAACGACAGATCTACACACCAAACAAATTGAATTATATCAACCGAACATCTTAAATTATGATCACTTTAAAGGTGGCCCTTTAGATTTTGGGACAAAAATTTTACAAAAATACAAAAAAATCATCCTTATACTCCCAAAGCCTTTTAATTTTCATTCATAGAACCTCAGTAGTCGAAAACCATCCGACAACAAGAGAAATTAGAGATTTACTACGGCCCAGGTCGACACCGACGGGAAACACGGTCTATTTTTACAGGAGCTACTCGCTCATTTACATACAGGAAATACACAGACGAAGCTTCAAACATAGCATCCGAAGAAGACATTATGGAAAATAATTACATGTTTGTTATGTTATGGAATTTAAGCGTCATTAGTCGTGTGCCAGTCACTTTCACCAAATTGGGAAATTCTTTCGCCATGTTTGGGAAAAAAGATGCTTTTTGCAATTGAGAAGTCACCGAATATCGGCCTCAATTATAGAAGGGAAAAAAGCCCTGGAAATACATGGTTTTCTCTTATGTTCAGCTTTTAAATTGAAAATATTTGTATTTCAAACGAATGATTATTAAATACACAAGCAACAGGTCAGGGCTTTTTTTCCCTTCTATAATTGAGGCCGATATTCGGTGACTTCCCAACTGCAAAACGCATCATTTTATCCCAATTGTGGCGACAGAATTTCCCAATTTTGCTCAAAGGATTTCCCACTTTTTCTGGAAGAATTTCTCATAATACGATGCTGAAATTCCTAATAAGTTAAAATACCAATTTCTCAAAAGCTATTTCAAATGACCAGACACAAAACTTTCGTTATTTAGCAGTGATTGAAACTGAAAGCAGGCTTTTTATTGATTTGTACTGAAATAACTCAGCTGATCGTGCTGCAGTACGGCCGAAATGTTGCGTTTTCTTGGCACCATTTGGCTTGTTTAATGGAGGCATTTTTAACCAAACCGAGGTATTTTTTGCGCATTATAACACCGCACATAGACTGAACGCCGTTGTCATTTCCTTATCATTCAATATTAAATCCTTTGACATGTTATATAATTGTTTGTCTTTCGTAAAAACTTACAGCTGACAAAAGAAGTTTTCTTAACACTGTGGAACACAATCTTACTTGGTCGCAGTCAACGTACTTAAAAAAAAAACAAACGCGCTGTATCCAAGCAAAACATGTCAAGAACCGGGAAACATTACAAAAAGTTTGTTAAAAGGGCTGCAGACGATAAAGGCGAGAGTAGCCTTTTTACTTTCAGCGTGAGACGTTCGAATTCTTTGCTGATCGATCTACAGGTAATCAAATCTCCGCATATTGAGTCTCAATCTGAAGTGCCCATACTGTCTGGCATTGCCGATCTCCCTTTGTCTGAAGACTAGACAATTATTATCACTGCACATGATGCAAACTCTACATCTCCAGACATAATATCCAAGTCTAGCCTTGTAACTTCCACAGATAATGATTCCCTTGTATCATATGATGGCCGAAAAGCAGTTCTTCTAAAGTATTAACTCCGGCACCCATGGGTGTACCTCAGTAGTGTTAGAAACGGCTCTAAGCCTATATGTGCAAATGCTGTGAGATATTTGGCCATAGTTTAAGCAGTGAAAGTTTGACTGTTAAATTTGTTTCACTTGTTAATTAAATTGCTGCACCTTCTATTTACTACACACTGCCATTAATTTGTTTTATTGATGTATCTTGAAAGTCAGTCCAATTTTTCCCAATTTGGCCAAAATCACACTTGAATTTCCCAAAATGAAAGGCTAAGGCCCCTTCCCAATTTTTGCGAAAAAAGCCCAGCAGGTATGTTTAAATCCTAGTTCTGTGCCCAATTTGCGAAATTATGAGAGTTCAAACTTGCGCACAAAATCTGTGCGGAACTTTCAACTGGTTTTGTCTTGATCGGCTCTGTACCCAGAGGCGACCAGTCAAAAAGTAACATCGCCTTTGGGGACAGTTATCTGTACTAGTTTTGACTGCATCCCAAATCATCTTTTGATATGGGTCCACTTTAGTACCTGGCTCACATCTGTCTGAAAGATGACCAGTACGATTATGAAATTTCCAGAAGCTTTTGATGAATACATGATGTTTAGGCGGGCGTAGACAATCACAAAAATAACATCAGAACAACAACGAACGGTAACCCAACGAACAAGCCCTCACTTCAGACTAAAGGTGTTGGTTAGCCGTAATATCAGTAATGCCATATCTTGAAAACATGATTCGCGGGTCAAACACTTAAAATGAAATTACTAGAATGAACGAAAAAATTAGAAGTTGCGCTACAAGCACAGTATTTAAACATTTACCTTCCAAGAAATTCCTCATGCATACAATATTGCCGCCATGTTGAACGGTGATGGCGTAAAAATTCTATATCCGTAAAAATCACACTAACAACTCAATCAAGTTAGGCACTTGTAAACAGTTTGTTTCGAATTGGCCATGGTCAAATTTAGAAATAATTGAGAAAGGTAGGTTTCAGTGCAATTTGGATAAGAAGAAGAGTTATTACACACATGAATTGTGTTAAATTAAGGAAAAGAAACATTTAGTTTGACTATGAAACAGGAGGTCATGACCTTTCCTTCTTTGTTCTAAAGTTTTGACCCCAAATGCGAACCTGAGGAGTCATGGAGCTAACAGCTATTTTTAGTAGCAAAAGTATGGGTAGGGTAGGGGGATGAAAGATTGCGAAAAAACGGCAAAGAAATACAGATTATGTGTTGTTTTGAGTTTCAAATTAATTTGGCATTTTCAGGCAATAGTTTAAGTAGTAGGTGACAACTTCTGGACGCTCTGGAGGCCGCCTTTTGGGCCGCATCCGCGCCAAACTTGGCCACGAGTTACCTTCCGTCCCCCGCTGCCCGCCGGCAGAGTGTGACCCCCGTGACCCCAAGGTCAAGGTCACGGCGGCCTCCCAAAGGTCACAACTTCTGGACACTCTGGAGGCCGCCTTTTGGGCCGCATCCGCGCCAAACTTGGGCACGATTTACCTCCCGTCCCCCGCTGCCCGCCGGCCGAGTGTGACCCCCGTGACCCCAAGGTCAAGGTCACGACGGCCTCCCAAAGGTCACAACTTCTGGACGCTCTGGAGGCGGCATTTTGGGCCGTACCCAAGCCAAACTTAGCCACGACTTACCTCCCATCCCCTGCTGCCCGCCGGCCGAGTGTGACCCCCGTGACCCCAAGGACAAGGTCACGGTGGACTCCCAAAGGTCACAATTTCTGGACGCTATGGAGGCCGCCTTTTGAGCCGGACCCGCGCCAAACTTGGCCACGAGTTACCTACCGTCCCCCGCTGCCCACAGGCCGAGTGTGACCCCCGTGACCCCAATGTCAAGGTCACGGCGGCCTCCCAAAGGTCACAACTTCTGGACGCTCTGGAGGCCGCCTTTTGGGCCGTACCCTCGCCAAAGTTGGGCACGAGTTACCTCCCATGCCCCGCTGCCCGCCGGCCGAATGTGACCCTCGTGACCCCAAGGTAAAGGTCACGGCAGCCTCCCAAAGGTCACAACTTCTGGACGCTCTGGAGGCCGCCTTTTGGGCCGTACCCACGCCAAAGTTGGGCACGAGTTACCTCCCATGCCCCGCTGCCCGCCGGCTGAATGTGACCCTCGTGACCCCAAGGTCAAGGTCACGGCGGCCTCCCAAAGGTCACAACTTCTGGACGCTCTGGAGGCCGCCTTTTGGGCCGTACCCGTGCCAAACTTGGCCACGAGTTACCTCCCATCAACCGCTGCCCGCAGGCAGAGTGTGACCCCCGTGACCCCAAGGACAAGGTCACGGCGGACTCCCAAATGTCACAATTTCTGCACGCTCTGGAGGCCGCCTTTTGGACCGTACCCGTGCCAAACTTGGCCACGAGTTACCTCCCGTCCCCCGCTGCCCACAGGCCGAGTGTGACCCCTATGACCCCAAGGTCAAGGTCACGGCAGCCTCCAAAAGGTCACAACTTCTGGATGCTCTGGAGGCCGCCTTTTGGGCCGTACCCGCGCCAAAGTTGGGCACCAGTTACCTCCCGTCCCCTGCTGCCCGCCAGCCGAGTGTGATCCCTGTGACCCCAAGGTCAATGTCACGGCGGCCTCCCAAAGGTCACAACTTCTGGACGCTCTGGAGGCGGCATTTTGGGCCGTACCCGCGCCAAACTTGGCCACGAGTTACCTCCCATCCCCCGCTGCCTCCCGGCCGAGTGTGATCCCCGTGACACCAAGGTCAAGGTCACGGCGGATTCCCAAATGTCACAACTTCTGGACGCTCTGGAGGTGGCCTTTTGGGCCGTACCTGCGCCAAACTTGGCCACGAGTTACCTCCCGTCCCCCGCTGCCCACAGGCCGAGTGTGACCCACGTGACCCCAAGATCAAGGTCACGGCGGCCTCCCAAATGTCACAATTTCTGCCCGCTCTGGAAACCGCATTTCGAGTCGTACCCGCGGCAAACTTGGCCACGGGTTGTCCCCCGTCCCAACGTGCGTCGTGGCAAAATCTGGGTCACGTGACCCCCAAGGTCAAGGTCACGGCGCCCCTGCAAAGAACACAACTTCTGCCCGCTCTGGAAGCCGCATTTCGGGTCGTACCCGCGGCAAACTTGGCCACGGGTTGTCCCCCATCCCAACGTGCGTCGCGGCAAAATCTGTGTCACGTGACCCCCAAGGTCAAGGTCACGACGCCCCTGCAAAGAACACAATTTCTGCCCGCTCTGGAAGCCGCATTTCGGGTCGTAGCCGCGGCAAACTTGGCCACGGGTTGTCCCCCGTCCCAACGTGCGTCGTGGCAAAATCTGGGTCACGTGACCCCAAGGTCAAGGTCACGGCGCCCCTGCAAAGAACACAAAGTCTGCCCGCTCTGGAAGCCGCATTTCGGGTCGTACCCGCGGCAAACTTGGCCACGGGTTGTCCCCCGTCCCAACGTGCGTCGTGGCAAAATCTGGGTCACTTGACCCCAAGGTCAAGGTCACGGCGCCCCTGCAAAGAACACAACTTCTGCCCGCTCTGGAAGCCGCATTTCGGGTCGTACCCGCGGCAAACTTGGCCACGGGTTGTCCCCCGTCCCAACGTGCGTCGTGGCAAAATCCGGGTCACGTGACCCCAAGGTCAAGGTCACGGCGCCCCTGCAAAGAACACAACTTCTGCCCGCTCTGGAAGCCGCATTTCGGGTCGTACCCGCGGCAAACTTGGCCACGGGTTGTCCCCCGTCCCAACGTGCGTCGTGGCAAAATCTGGGTCACTTGACCCCAAGGTCAAGGTCAAGGCGCCCCTGCAAAGAACACAATTTCTGCCCGCTCTGGAAGCCGCATTTCGGGTCGTACCCGCGGCAAACTTGGCCACGGGTTGTCCCCCGTCCCAACGTGCGTCGTGGCAAAATCTGGGTCACTTGGCCCCAAGGTCAAGGTCACGGCGCCCCTGCAAAGAACACAACTTCTGCCCGCTCTGGAAGCCGCATTTCGGGTCGTACCCGCGGCAAACTTGGCCACGGGTTGTCCCCCGTCCCAACGTGCGTCGTGGCAAAATCTGGGTCACTTGACCCCAAGGTCAAGGTCACGGCGCCCCTGCAAAGAACACAACTTCTGCCCGCTCTGGAAGCCGCATTTCGGGTCGTACCCGCGGCAAACTTGGCCACGGGTTGTCCCCCGTCCCAACGTGCGTCGTGGCAAAATCTGGGTCACTTGACCCCAAGGTCAAGGTCACGGCGCCCCTGCAAAGAACACAATTTCTGCCCGCTCTGGAAGCCGCATTTCGGGTCGTACCCGCGGCAAACTTGGCCACGGGTTGTCCCCCGTCCCAACGTGCGTCGTGGCAAAATCTGGGTCACTTGACCCCAAGGTCAAGGTCACGGCGCCCCTGCAAAGAACACAACTTCTGCCCGCTCTGGAAGCCGCATTTCGGGTCGTACCCGCGGCAAACTTGGCCACGGGTTGTCCCCCGTCCCAACGTGCGTCGTGGCAAAATCCGGGTCACGTGACCCCAAGGTCAAGGTCACGGCGCCCCTGCAAAGAACACAACTTCTGCCCGCTCTGGAAGCCGCATTTCGGGTCGTACCCGCGGCAAACTTGGCCACGGGTTGTCCCCCGTCCCAACGTGCGTCGTGGCAAAATCTGGGTCACTTGACCCCAAGGTCAAGGTCACGGCGCCCCTGCAAAGAACACAACTTCTGCCCGCTCTGGAAGCCGCATTTCGGGTCGTACCCGCGGCAAACTTGGCCACGGGTTGTCCCCCGTCCCAACGTGCGTCGTGGCAAAATCCGGGTCACGTGACTCCAAGGTCAAGGTCACGGCGCCCCTGCAAAGAACACAACTTCTGCCCGCTCTGGAAGCCGCATTTCGGGTCCTACCCGCGGCAAACTTGGCCACGAGTTGTCCCCCGTCCCAACGTGCGTCGTGGCAAAATCCGGGTCACGTGACCCCAAGGTCAAGGTCACGGCGCCCCTGCAAAGAACACAATTTCTGCCCGCTCTGGAAGCCGCATTTCGGGTCGTAGCCGCGGCAAACTTGGCCACGGGTTGTCCCCCGTCCCAACGTGCGTCGTGGCAAAATCTGGGTCACGTGACCCCAAGGTCAAGGTCACGGCGCCCCTGCAAAGAACACAAAGTCTGCCCGCTCTGGAAGCCGCATTTCGGGTCGTACCCGCGGCAAACTTGGCCACGGGTTGTCCCCCGTCCCAACGTGCGTCGTGGCAAAATCTGGGTCACTTGACCCCAAGGTCAAGGTCACGGCGCCCCTGCAAAGAACACAACTTCTGCCCGCTCTGGAAGCCGCATTTCGGGTCGTACCCGCGGCAAACTTGGCCACGGGTTGTCCCCCGTCCCAACGTGCGTCGTGGCAAAATCCGGGTCACGTGACCCCAAGGTCAAGGTCACGGCGCCCCTGCAAAGAACACAACTTCTGCCCGCTCTGGAAGCCGCATTTCGGGTCGTACCCGCGGCAAACTTGGCCACGGGTTGTCCCCCGTCCCAACGTGCGTCGTGGCAAAATCCGGGTCACGTGACTCCAAGGTCAAGGTCACGGCGCCCCTGCAAAGAACACAACTTCTGCCCGCTCTGGAAGCCGCATTTCGGGTCGTACCCGCGGCAAACTTGGCCACGAGTTGTCCCCCGTCCCAACGTGCGTCGTGGCAAAATCCGGGTCACGTGACCCCAAGGTCAAGGTCACGGCGCCCCTGCAAAGAACACAACTTCTGCCCGCTCTGGAAGCCGCATTTCGGGTCGTACCCGCGGCAAACTTGGCCACGGGTTGTCCCCCGTCCCAACGTGCGTCGTGGCAAAATCCGTGTCACGTGACCCCAAGGTCAAGGTCACGGCGCCCCTGCAAAGAACACAACTTCTGCCCGCTCTGGATGCCGCATTTCGGGTCGTACCCGCGGCAAACTTGGCCACGGGTTGTCCCCCGTCCCAACGTGCGTCGTGGCAAAATTTGTGTCACGTTACCCCAAGGTCAAGGTCACGACGCCCCTGCAAAGAACACAATTTCTGCCCGCTCTGGAAGCTGCATTTCGGGTCGTACCCGCGGCAAACTTGGCCACGGGTTGTCCCCCGTCCCAACGTGCGTCGTGGCAAAATCTGGGTCACGTGACCCCAAGGTCAAGGTCACGGCGCCCCTGCAAAGAACACAATTTCTGCCCGCTCTGGAAGCCGCATTTCGGGTCGTACACGCGGCAAACTTGGCCACGGGTTGTCCCCCGTCCCAACGTGCGTCGTGGCAAAATCTGGGTCACTTGACCCCAAGGTCAAGGTCACGGCGCCCCTGCAAAGAACACAACTTCTGCCCGCTCTGGAAGCCGCATTTCGGGTCGTACCCGCGGCAAACTTGGCCACGGGTTGTCCCCCGTCCCAACGTGCGTCGTGGCAAAATCCGGGTCACGTGACCCTAAGGTCAAGGTCACGGCGCCCCTGCAAAAAATACAACTTCTCCCCGCTCTGGAAGCCGCATTTCGGGTCGTACCCGCGGCAAACTTGGCCACGGGTTGTCCCCCGTCCCAACGTGCGTCGTGGCAAAATCTGGGTCACTTGACCCCAAGGTCAAGGTCACGGCGCCCCTGCAAAGAACACAATTTCTGCCCGCTCTGGAAGCCGCATTTCGGGTCGTACCCGCGGCAAACTTGGCCACGGGTTGTCCCCCGTCCCAACGTGCGTCGTGGCAAAATCTGGGTCACTTGACCCCAAGGTCAAGGTCACGGCGCCCCTGCAAAGAACACAACTTCTGCCCGCTCTGGAAGCCGCATTTCGGGTCGTACCCGCGGCAAACTTGGCCACGGGTTGTCCCCCGTCCCAACGTGCGTCGTGGCAAAATCTGGGTCACTTGACCCCAAGGTCAAGGTCACGGCGCCCCTGCAAAGAACACAACTTCTGCCCGCTCTGGAAGCCGCATTTCGGGTCGTACCCGCGGCAAACTTGGCCACGGGTTGTCCCCCGTCCCAACGTGCGTCGTGGCAAAATCTGGGTCACTTGACCCCAAGGTCAAGGTCACGGCGCCCCTGCAAAGAACACAACTTCTGCCCGCTCTGGAAGCCGCATTTCGGGTCGTACCCGCGGCAAACTTGGCCACGGGTTGTCCCCCGTCCCAACGTGCGTCGTGGCAAAATCTGGGTCACTTGACCCCAAGGTCAAGGTCACGGCGCCCCTGCAAAGAACACAACTTCTGCCCGCTCTGGAAGCCGCATTTCGGGTCGTACCCGCGGCAAACTTGGCCACGGGTTGTCCCCCGTCCCAACGTGCGTCGTGGTTAAATCCGGGTCACGTGACTCCAAGGTCAAGGTCACGGCGCCCCTGCAAAGAACACAACTTCTGCCCGCTCTGGAAGCCGCATTTCGGGTCCTACCCGCGGCAAACTTGGCCACGAGTTGTCCCCCGTCCCAACGTGCGTCGTGGCAAAATCCGGGTCACGTGACCCCAAGGTCAAGGTCACGGCGCCCCTGCAAAGAACACAACTTCTGCCCGCTCTGGAAGCCGCATTTCGGGTCGTACCCGCGGCAAACTTGGCCACGGGTTGTCCCCCGTCCCAACGTGCGTCGTGGCAAAATCTGTGTCACGTGACCCCAAGGTCAAGGTCACCACGCCCCTGCAAAGAACACAATTTCTGCCCGCTCTGGAAGCCGCATTTCGGGTCGTACCCGCGGCAAACTTGGCCAGGGGTTGTCCCCCGTCCCAACGTGCGTCGTGGCAAAATCTGGGTCACGTGACCCCAAGGTCAAGGTCACGGCGCCCCTGTAAAGAACATAACGTCTGCCCGCTCTGGAAGCCGCATTTCGGGTCGTACCCGCGGCAAACTTGGCCACGGGTTGTCCCCCGTCCCAACGTGCGTCGTGGCAAAATCTGGGTCACTTGACCCCAAGGTCAAGGTCACGGCGCCCCTGCAAAGAACACAACTTCTGCCCGCTCTGGAAGCCGCATTTCGGGTCGTACCCGCGGCAAACTTGGCCACGGGTTGTCCCCCGTCCCAACGTGCGTCGTGGCAAAATCTGGGTCACTTGACCCCAAGGTCAAGGTCACGGCGCCCCTGCAAAGAACACAACTTCTGCCCGCTCTGGAAGCCGCATTTCGGGTCGTACCCGCGGCAAACTTGGCCACGGGTTGTCCCCCGTCCCAACGTGCGTCGTGGCAAAATCCGGGTCACCTGACCCCAAGGTCAAGGTCACGGCGCCCCTGCAAAAAATACTACTTCTGCCCGCTCTGGAAGCCGCATTTCGGGTCGTACCCGCGGCAAACTTGGCCACGGGTTGTCCCCCGTCCCAACGTGCGTCGTGGCAAAATCTGGGTCACTTGACCCCAAGGTCAAGGTCACGGCGCCCCTGCAAAGAACACAATTTCTGCCCGCTCTGGAAGCCGCATTTCGGGTCGTACCCGCGGCAAACTTGGCCACGGGTTGTCCCCCGTCCCAACGTGCGTCGTGGCAAAATCCGGGTCACGTGACCCCAAGGTCAAGGTCACGGCGCCCCTGCAAAAAATACAACTTCTGCCCGCTCTGGAAGCCGCATTTCGGGTCGTACCCGCGGTAAACTTGGCCACGGGTTGTCCCCCGTCCCAACGTGCGTCGTGGCAAAATCTGGGTCACTTGACCCCAAGGTCAAGGTCACGGCGCCCCTGCAAAGAACACAATTTCTGCCCGCTCTGGAAGCCGCATTTCGGGTCGTACCCGCGGCAAACTTGGCCACGGGTTGTCCCCCGTCCCAACATGCGTCGTGGCAAAATCTGGGTCACTTGACCCCAAGGTCAAGGTCACGGCGCCCCTGCAAAGAACACAACTTCTGCCCGCTCTGGAAGCCGCATTTCGGGTCGTACCCGCGGCAAACTTGGCCACGGGTTGTCCCCCGTCCCAACGTGCGTCGTGGCAAAATCTGGGTCACTTGACCCCAAGGTCAAGGTCACGGCGCCCCTGCAAAGAACACAACTTCTGCCCGCTCTGGAAGCCGCATTTCGAATCGTACCCGCGGCAAACTTGGCCACGGGTTGTCCCCCGTCCCAACGTGCGTCGTGGTTAAATCCGGGTCACGTGACTCCAAGGTCAAGGTCACGGCGCCCCTGCAAAGAACACAACTTCTGCCCGCTCTGGAAGCCGCATTTCGGGTCGTACCCGCGGCAAACTTCGCCACGAGTTGTCCCCCGTCCCAACGTGTGTCGTGGCAAAATCCGGGTCACGTGACCCCAAGGTCAAGGTCACGGCGCCCCTGCAAAGAACACAACTTCTGCCCGCTCTGGAAGCCGCATTTCGGGTCGTACCCGCGGCAAACTTGGCCACGGGTTGTCCCCCGTCCCAACGTGCGTCGTGGCAAAATCTGTTTCACGTGACCCCAAGGTCAAGGTCACGGCGCCCCTGCAAAGAACACAACTTCTGCCCGCTCTGGAAGCCGCATTTCGGGTCGTACCCGCGGCAAACTTGGCCACGGGTTGTCCCCCGTCCCAACGTGCGTCGTGGCAAAATCTGGGTCACTTGACCCCAAGGTCAAGGTCACGGCGCCCCTGCAAAGAACACAATTTCTGCCCGCTCTGGAAGCCGCATTTCGGGTCGTACCCGCGGCAAACTTGGCCACGGGTTGTCCCCCGTCCCAACGTGCGTCGTGGCAAAATCCGGGTCACCTGACCCCAAGGTCAAGGTCACGGCGCCCCTGCAAAAAATACTACTTCTGCCCGCTCTGGAAGCCGCATTTCGGGTCGTACCCGCGGCAAACTTGGCCACGGGTTGTCCCCCGTCCCAACGTGCGTCGTGGCAAAATCTGGGTCACTTGACCCCAAGGTCAAGGTCACGGCGCCCCTGCAAAGAACACAATTTCTGCCCGCTCTGGAAGCCGCATTTCGGGTCGTACCCGCGGCAAACTTGGCCACGGGTTGTCCCCCGTCCCAACGTGCGTCGTGGCAAAATCCGGGTCACGTGACCCCAAGGTCAAGGTCACGGCGCCCCTGCAAAAAATACAACTTCTGCCCGCTCTGGAAGCCGCATTTCGGGTCGTACCCGCGGTAAACTTGGCCACGGGTTGTCCCCCGTCCCAACGTGCGTCGTGGCAAAATCTGGGTCACTTGACCCCAAGGTCAAGGTCACGGCGCCCCTGCAAAGAACACAATTTCTGCCCGCTCTGGAAGCCGCATTTCGGGTCGTACCCGCGGCAAACTTGGCCACGGGTTGTCCCCCGTCCCAACATGCGTCGTGGCAAAATCTGGGTCACTTGACCCCAAGGTCAAGGTCACGGCGCCCCTGCAAAGAACACAATTTCTGCCCGCTCTGGAAGCCGCATTTCGGGTCGTACCCGCGGCAAACTTGGCCACGGGTTGTCCCCCGTCCCAACGTGCGTCGTGGCAAAATCTGGGTCACTTGACCCCAAGGTCAAGGTCACGGCGCCCCTGCAAAGAACACAACTTCTGCCCGCTCTGGAAGCCGCATTTCGAATCGTACCCGCGGCAAACTTGGCCACGGGTTGTCCCCCGTCCCAACGTGCGTCGTGGTTAAATCCGGGTCACGTGACTCCAAGGTCAAGGTCACGGCGCCCCTGCAAAGAACACAACTTCTGCCCGCTCTGGAAGCCGCATTTCGGGTCGTACCCGCGGCAAACTTGGCCACGGGTTGTCCCCCGTCCCAACGTGCGTCGTGGCAAAATCTGGGTCACTTGACCCCAAGGTCAAGGTCACGGCGCCCCTGCAAAGAACACAATTTCTACCCGCTCTGGAAGCCGCATTTCGGGTCGTACCCGCGGCAAACTTGGCCACGGGTTGTCCCCCGTCCCAACGTGCGTCGTGGCAAAATCTGGGTCACTTGACCCCAAGGTCAAGGTCACGGCGCCCCTGCAAAGAACACAACTTCTGCCCGCTCTGGAAGCCGCATTTCGGGTCCTACCCGCGGCAAACTTGGCCACGAGTTGTCCCCCGTCCCAACGTGCGTCGTGGCAAAATCCGGGTCACGTGACCCCAAGGTCAAGGTCACGGCGCCCCTGCAAAGAACACAACTTCTGCCCGCTCTGGAAGCCGCATTTCGGGTCGTACCCGCGGCAAACTTGGCCACGGGTTGTCCCCCGTCCCAACGTGCGTCGTGGCAAAATCTGGGTCACGTGACCCCAAGGTCAAGGTCACGACGCCCCTGCAAAGAACACAATTTCTGCCCGCTCTGGAAGCCGCATTTCGGGTCGTACCCGCGGCAAACTTGGCCACGGGTTGTCCCCCGTCCCAACGTGCGTCGTGGCAAAATCTGGGTCACTTGACCCCAAGGTCAAGGTCACGGCGCCCCTGCAAAGAACACAACTTCTGCCCGCTCTGGAAGCCGCATTTCGGGTCGTACCCGCGGCAAACTTGGCCACGGGTTGTCCCCCGTCCCAACGTGCGTCGTGGCAAAATCTGGGTCACTTGACCCCAAGGTCAAGGTCACGGCGCCCCTGCAAAGAACACAACTTCTGCCCGCTCTGGAAGCCGCATTTCGGGTCGTACCCGCGGCAAACTTGGCCACGGGTTGTCCCCCGTCCCAACGTGCGTCGTGGCAAAATCTGGGTCACTTGACCCCAAGGTCAAGGTCACGGCGCCCCTGCAAAGAACACAACTTCTGCCCGCTCTGGAAGCCGCATTTCGGGTCGTACCCGCGGCAAACTTGGCCACGGGTTGTCCCCCGTCCCAACGTGCGTCGTGCCAAAATCTGGGTCACTTGACCCCAAGGTCAGGGTCACGGCGCCCCTGCAAAGAACACAACTTCTGCCCGCTCTGGAAGCCGCATTTCGGGTCGTACCCGCGGCAAACTTGGCCACGGGTTGTCCCCCGTCCCAACGTGCGTCGTGGCAAAATCTGGGTCACTTGACCCCAAGGTCAAGGTCACGGCGCCCCTGCAAAGAACACAACTTCTGCCCGCTCTGGAAGCCGCATTTCGGGTCGTACCCGCGGCAAACTTGGCCACGGGTTGTCCCCCGTCCCAACGTGCGTCGTGGTTAAATCCGGGTCACGTGACTCCAAGGTCAAGGTCACGGCGCCCCTGCAAAGAACACAACTTCTGCCCGCTCTGGAAGCCGCATTTCGGGTCCTACCCGCGGCAAACTTGGCCACGAGTTCTCCCCCGTCCCAACGTGCGTCGTGGCAAAATCCAGGTCACGTGACCCCAAGGTCAAGGTCACGGCGCCCCTGCAAAGAACACAACTTCTGCCCGCTCTGGAAGCCGCATTTCGGGTCGTACCCGCGGCAAACTTGGCCACGGGTTGTCCCCCGTCCCAACGTGCGTCGTGGCAAAATCTGTGTCACGTGACCCCAAGGTCAAGGTCACGACGCCCCTGCAAAGAACACAATTTCTACCCGCTCTGGAAGCCGCATTTCGGGTCGTACCCGCGGCAAACTTGGCCACGGGTTGTCCCCCGTCCCAACGTGCGTCGTGGCAAAATCTGGGTCACGTGACCCCAAGGTCAAGGTCACGGCGCCCCTGCAAAGAACACAAAGTCTGCCCGCTCTGGAAGCCGCATTTCGGGTCGTACCCGCGGCAAACTTGGCCACGGGTTGTCCCCCGTCCCAACGTGCGTCGTGGCAAAATCTGGGTCACGTGACCCCAAGGTCAAGGTCACGGCGCCCCTGCAAAGAACACAACTTCTGCCCGCTCTGGAAGCCGCATTTCGGGTCGTACCCGCGGCAAACTTGGCCACGGGTTGTCCCCCGTCCCAACGTGCGTCGTGGCAAAATCCGGGTCACGTGACCCCAAGGTCAAGGTCACGGCGCCCCTGCAAAGAATACAACTTCTGCCCGCTCTGGAAGCCGCATTTCGGGTCGTACCCGCGGCAAACTTGGCCACGGGTTGTCCCCCGTCCCAACGTGCGTCGTGGCAAAATCTGGGTCACTTGACCCCAAGGTCAAGGTCACGGCGCCCCTGCAAAGAACACAATTTCTGCCCGCTCTGGAAGCCGCATTTCGGGTCGTACCCGCGGCAAACTTGGCCACGGGTTGTCCCCCGTCCCAACGTGCGTCGTGGCAAAATCTGGGTCACTTGACCCCAAGGTCAAGGTCACGGCGCCCCTGCAAAGAACACAACTTCTGCCCGCTCTGGAAGCCGCATTTCGGGTCGTACCCGCGGCAAACTTGGCCACGGGTTGTCCCCCGTCCCAACGTGCGTCGTGGTTAAATCCGGGTCACGTGACTCCAAGGTCAAGGTCACGGCGCCCCTGCAAAGAACACAACTTCTGCCCGCTCTGGAAGCCGCATTTCGGGTCGTACCCGCGGCAAACTTGGCCACGGGTTGTCCCCCGTCCCAACGTGCGTCGTGGTTAAATCCGGGTCACGTGACCCCAAGGTCAAGGTCACGGCGCCCCTGCAAAAAATACAACTTCTGCCCGCTCTGGAAGCCGCATTTCGGGTCGTACCCGCGGCAAACTTGGCCACGGGTTGTCCCCCGTCCCAACGTGCGTCGTGGCAAAATCTGGGTCACTTGACCCCAAGGTCAAGGTCACGGCGCCCCTGCAAAGAACACAATTTCTGCCCGCTCTGGAAGCCGCATTTCGGGTCGTACCCGCGGCAAACTTGGCCACGGGTTGTCCCCCGTCCCAACATGCGTCGTGGCAAAATCTGGGTCACTTGACCCCAGGGTCAAGGTCACGGCGCCCCTGCAAAGAACACAACTTCTGCCCGCTCTGGAAGCCGCATTTCGGGTCGTACCCGCGGCAAACTTGGCCACGGGTTGTCCCCCGTCCCAACGTGCGTCGTGGCAAAATCTGGGTCACTTGACCCCAAGGTCAAGGTCACGGCGCCCCTGCAAAGAACACAACTTCTGCCCGCTCTGGAAGCCGCATTTCGGGTCGTACCCGCGGCAAACTTGGCCACGGGTTGTCCCCCGTCCCAACGTGCGTCGTGGTTAAATCAGGGTCACGTGACTCCAAGGTCAAGGTCACGGCGCCCCTGCAAAGAACACAACTTCTGCCCGCTCTGGAAGCCGCATTTCGGGTCCTACCCGCGGCAAACTTGGCCACGAGTTGTCCCCCGTCCCAACGTGCGTCGTGGCAAAATCCGGGTCACGTGACCCCAAGGTCAAGGTCACGGCGCCCCTGCAAAGAACACAACTTCTGCCCGCTCTGGAAGCCGCATTTCGGGTCGTACCCGCGGCAAACTTGGCCACGGGTTGTCCCCCGTCCCAACGTGCGTCGTGGCAAAATCTGTGTCACGTGACCCCAAGGTCAAGGTCACGACGCCCCTGCAAAGAACACAATTTCTGCCCGCTCTGGAAGCCGCATTTCGGGTCGTACCCGCGGCAAACTTGGCCACGGGTTGTCCCCCGTCCCAACGTGCGTCGTGGCAAAATCTGGGTCACTTGACCCCAAGGTCAAGGTCACGGCGCCCCTGCAAAGAACACAACTTCTGCCCGCTCTGGAAGCCGCATTTCGGGTCGTACCCGCGGCAAACTTGGCCACGGGTTGTCCCCCGTCCCAACGTGCGTCGTGGCAAAATCTGGGTCACTTGACCCCAAGGTCAAGGTCACGGCGCCCCTGCAAAGAACACAACTTCTGCCCGCTCTGGAAGCCGCATTTCGGGTCGTACCCGCGGCAAACTTGGCCACGGGTTGTCCCCCGTCCCAACGTGCGTCGTGGCAAAATCTGGGTCACTTGACCCCAAGGTCAAGGTCACGGCGCCCCTGCAAAGAACACAACTTCTGCCCGCTCTGGAAGCCGCATTTCGGGTCGTACCCGCGGCAAACTTGGCCACGGGTTGTCCCCCGTCCCAACGTGCGTCGTGGCAAAATCTGGGTCACTTGACCCCAAGGTCAAGGTCACGGCGCCCCTGCAAAGAACACAACTTCTGCCCGCTCTGGAAGCCGCATTTCGGGTCGTACCCGCGGCAAACTTGGCCACGGGTTGTCCCCTGTCCCAACGTGCGTCGTGGCAAAATCTGGGTCACTTGACCCCAAGGTCAAGGTCACGGCGCCCCTGCAAAGAACACAACTTCTGCCCGCTCTGGAAGCCGCATTTCGGGTCGTACCCGCGGCAAACTTGGCCACGGGTTGTCCCCCGTCCCAACGTGCGTCGTGGCAAAATCTGGGTCACTTGACCCCAAGGTCAAGGTCACGGCGCCCCTGCAAAGAACACAATTTCTACCCGCTCTGGAAGCCGCATTTCGGGTCGTACCCGCGGCAAACTTGGCCACGGGTTGTCCCCCGTCCCAACGTGCGTCGTGGCAAAATCTGGGTCACTTGACCCCAAGGTCAAGGTCACGGCGACTATGCAAAGAACACAACTTCTGCCCGCTCTGGAAGCCGCATTTCGGGTCGTACCCGCGGCAAACTTGGCCACGGGTTGTCCCCCGTCCCAACGTGCGTCGTGGTTAAATCCGGGTCACGTGACTCCAAGGTCAAGGTCACGGCGCCCCTGCAAAGAACACAACTTCTGCCCGCTCTGGAAGCCGCATTTCGGGTCCTACCCGCGGCAAACTTGGCCACGAGTTGTCCCCCGTCCCAACGTGCGTCGTGGCAAAATCCGGGTCACGTGACCCCAAGGTCAAGGTCACGGCGCCCCTGCAAAGAACACAACTTCTGCCCGCTCTGGAAGCCGCATTTCGGGTCGTACCCGCGGCAAACTTGGCCACGGGTTGTCCCCCGTCCCAACGTGCGTCGTGGCAAAATCTGTGTCACGTGACCCCAAGGTCAAGGTCACGACGCCCCTGCAAAGAACACAATTTCTACCCGCTCTGGAAGCCGCATTTCGGGTCGTACCCGCGGCAAACTTGGCCACGGGTTGTCCCCCGTCCCAACGTGCGTCGTGGCAAAATCTGGGTCACGTGACCCCAAGGTCAAGGTCACGGCGCCCCTGCAAAGAACACAAAGTCTGCCCGCTCTGGAAGCCGCATTTCGGGTCGTACCCGCGGCAAACTTGGCCACGGGTTGTCCCCCGTCCCAACGTGCGTCGTGGCAAAATCTGGGTCACTTGACCCCAAGGTCAAGGTCACGGCGCCCCTGCAAAGAACACAATTTCTGCCCGCTCTGGAAGCCGCATTTCGGGTCGTACCCGCGGCAAACTTGGCCACGGGTTGTCCCCCGTCCCAACGTGCGTCGTGGCAAAATCTGGGTGACTTGACCCCAAGGTCAAGGTCACGGCGCCCCTGCAAAGAACACAACTTCTGCCCGCTCTGGAAGCCGCATTTCGGGTCGTACCCGCGGCAAACTTGGCCACGGGTTGTCCCCCGTCCCAACGTGCGTCGTGGTTAAATCCGGGTCACGTGACCCCAAGGTCAAGGTCACGGCGCCCCTGCAAAAAATACAACTTCTGCCCGCTCTGGAAGCCGCATTTCGGGTCGTACCCGCGGCAAACTTGGCCACGGGTTGTCCCCCGTCCCAACGTGCGTCGTGGCAAAATCTGGGTCACTTGACCCCAAGGTCAAGGTCACGGCGCCCCTGCAAAGAACACAATTTCTGCCCGCTCTGGAAGCCGCATTTCGGGTCGTACCCGCGGCAAACTTGGCCACGGGTTGTCCCCCGTCCCAACATGCGTCGTGGCAAAATCTGGGTCACTTGACCCCAGGGTCAAGGTCACGGCGCCCCTGCAAAGAACACAACTTCTGCCCGCTCTGGAAGCCGCATTTCGGGTCGTACCCGCGGCAAACTTGGCCACGGGTTGTCCCCCGTCCCAACGTGCGTCGTGGCAAAATCTGGGTCACTTGACCCCAAGGTCAAGGTCACGGCGCCCCTGCAAAGAACACAACTTCTGCCCGCTCTGGAAGCCGCATTTCGGGTCGTACCCGCGGCAAACTTGGCCACGGGTTGTCCCCCGTCCCAACGTGCGTCGTGGTTAAATCAGGGTCACGTGACTCCAAGGTCAAGGTCACGGCGCCCCTGCAAAGAACACAACTTCTGCCCGCTCTGGAAGCCGCATTTCGGGTCCTACCCGCGGCAAACTTGGCCACGAGTTGTCCCCCGTCCCAACGTGCGTCGTGGCAAAATCCGGGTCACGTGACCCCAAGGTCAAGGTCACGGCGCCCCTGCAAAGAACACAACTTCTGCCCGCTCTGGAAGCCGCATTTCGGGTCGTACCCGCGGCAAACTTGGCCACGGGTTGTCCCCCGTCCCAACGTGCGTCGTGGCAAAATCTGTGTCACGTGACCCCAAGGTCAAGGTCACGACGCCCCTGCAAAGAACACAATTTCTGCCCGCTCTGGAAGCCGCATTTCGGGTCGTACCCGCGGCAAACTTGGCCACGGGTTGTCCCCCGTCCCAACGTGCGTCGTGGCAAAATCTGGGTCACTTGACCCCAAGGTCAAGGTCACGGCGCCCCTGCAAAGAACACAACTTCTGCCCGCTCTGGAAGCCGCATTTCGGGTCGTACCCGCGGCAAACTTGGCCACGGGTTGTCCCCCGTCCCAACGTGCGTCGTGGCAAAATCTGGGTCACTTGACCCCAAGGTCAAGGTCACGGCGCCCCTGCAAAGAACACAACTTCTGCCCGCTCTGGAAGCCGCATTTCGGGTCGTACCCGCGGCAAACTTGGCCACGGGTTGTCCCCCGTCCCAACGTGCGTCGTGGCAAAATCTGGGTCACTTGACCCCAAGGTCAAGGTCACGGCGCCCCTGCAAAGAACACAACTTCTGCCCGCTCTGGAAGCCGCATTTCGGGTCGTACCCGCGGCAAACTTGGCCACGGGTTGTCCCCCGTCCCAACGTGCGTCGTGGCAAAATCTGGGTCACTTGACCCCAAGGTCAAGGTCACGGCGCCCCTGCAAAGAACACAACTTCTGCCCGCTCTGGAAGCCGCATTTCGGGTCGTACCCGCGGCAAACTTGGCCACGGGTTGTCCCCCGTCCCAACGTGCGTCGTGGCAAAATCTGGGTCACTTGACCCCAAGGTCAAGGTCACGGCGCCCCTGCAAAGAACACAATTTCTACCCGCTCTGGAAGCCGCATTTCGGGTCGTACCCGCGGCAAACTTGGCCACGGGTTGTCCCCCGTCCCAACGTGCGTCGTGGCAAAATCTGGGTCACTTGACCCCAAGGTCAAGGTCACGGCGACCCTGCAAAGAACACAACTTCTGCCCGCTCTGGAAGCCGCATTTCGGGTCGTACCCGCGGCAAACTTGGCCACGGGTTGTCCCCCGTCCCAACGTGCGTCGTGGTTAAATCCGGGTCACGTGACTCCAAGGTCAAGGTCACGGCGCCCCTGCAAAGAACACAACTTCTGCCCGCTCTGGAAGCCGCATTTCGGGTCCTACCCGCGGCAAACTTGGCCACGAGTTGTCCCCCGTCCCAACGTGCGTCGTGGCAAAATCCGGGTCACGTGACCCCAAGGTCAAGGTCACGGCGCCCCTGCAAAGAACACAACTTCTGCCCGCTCTGGAAGCCGCATTTCGGGTCGTACCCGCGGCAAACTTGGCCACGGGTTGTCCCCCGTCCCAACGTGCGTCGTGGCAAAATCTGTGTCACGTGACCCCAAGGTCAAGGTCACGACGCCCCTGCAAAGAACACAATTTCTACCCGCTCTGGAAGCCGCATTTCGGGTCGTACCCGCGGCAAACTTGGCCACGGGTTGTCCCCCGTCCCAACGTGCGTCGTGGCAAAATCTGGGTCACGTGACCCCAAGGTCAAGGTCACGGCGCCCCTGCAAAGAACACAAAGTCTGCCCGCTCTGGAAGCCGCATTTCGGGTCGTACCCGCGGCAAACTTGGCCACGGGTTGTCCCCCGTCCCAACGTGCGTCGTGGCAAAATCTGGGTCACGTGACCCCAAGGTCAGGGTCACGGCGCCCCTGCAAAGAACACAACTTCTGCCCGCTCTGGAAGCCGCATTTCGGGTCGTACCCGCGGCAAACTTGGCCACGGGTTGTCCCCCGTCCCAACGTGCGTCGTGGCAAAATCTGGGTCACTTGACCCCAAGGTCAAGGTTACGGCGCCCCTGCAAAGAACACAACTTCTGCCCGCTCTGGAAGCCGCATTTCGGGTCGTACCCGCGGCAAACTTGGCCACGGGTTGTCCCCCGTCCCAACGTGCGTCGTGGTTAAATCCGGGTCACGTGACTCCAAGGTCAAGGTCACGGCGCCCCTGCAAAGAACACAACTTCTGCCCGCTCTGGAAGCCGCATTTCGGGTCCTACCCGCGGCAAACTTGGCCACGAGTTCTCCCCCGTCCCAACGTGCGTCGTGGCAAAATCCGGGTCACGTGACCCCAAGGTCAAGGTCACGGCGCCCCTGCAAAGAACACAACTTCTGCCCGCTCTGGAAGCCGCATTTCGGGTCGTACCCGCGGCAAACTTGGCCACGGGTTGTCCCCCGTCCCAACGTGCGTCGTGGCAAAATCTGTGTCACGTGACCCCAAGGTCAAGGTCACGACGCCCCTGCAAAGAACACAATTTCTACCCGCTCTGGAAGCCGCATTTCGGGTCGTACCCGCGGCAAACTTGGCCACGGGTTGTCCCCCGTCCCAACGTGCGTCGTGGCAAAATCTGGGTCACGTGACCCCAAGGTCAAGGTCACGGCGCCCCTGCAAAGAACACAACTTCTGCCCGCTCTGGAAGCCGCATTTCGGGTCGTACCCGCGGCAAACTTGGCCACGGGTTGTCCCCCGTCCCAACGTGCGTCGTGGCAAAATCTGGGTCACGTGACCCCAAGGTCAAGGTCACGGCGCCCCTGCAAAGAACACAACTTCTGCCCGCTCTGGAAGCCGCATTTCGGGTCGTACCCGCGGCAAACTTGGCCACGGGTTGTCCCCCGTCCCAACGTGCGTCGTGGCAAAATCCGGGTCACGTGACCCCAAGGTCAAGGTCACGGCGCCCCTGCAAAGAATACAACTTCTGCCCGCTCTGGAAGCCGCATTTCGGGTCGTACCCGCGGCAAACTTGGCCACGGGTTGTCCCCCGTCCCAACGTGCGTCGTGGCAAAATCTGGGTCACTTGACCCCAAGGTCAAGGTCACGGCGCCCCTGCAAAGAACACAATTTCTGCCCGCTCTGGAAGCCGCATTTCGGGTCGTACCCGCGGCAAACTTGGCCACGGGTTGTCCCCCGTCCCAACGTGCGTCGTGGCAAAATCTGGGTCACTTGACCCCAAGGTCAAGGTCACGGCGCCCCTGCAAAGAACACAACTTCTGCCCGCTCTGGAAGCCGCATTTCGGGTCGTACCCGCGGCAAACTTGGCCACGGGTTGTCCCCCGTCCCAACGTGCGTCGTGGCAAAATCTGGGTCACTTGACCCCAAGGTCAAGGTCACGGCGCCCCTGCAAAGAACACAACTTCTGCCCGCTCTGGAAGCCGCATTTCGGGTCGTACCCGCGGCAAACTTGGCCACGGGTTGTCCCCCGTCCCAACGTGCGTCGTGGCAAAATCTGGGTCACTTGACCCCAAGGTCAAGGTCACGGCGCCCCTGCAAAGAACACAACTTCTGCCCGCTCTGGAAGCCGCATTTCGGGTCGTACCCGCGGCAAACTTGGCCACGGGTTGTCCCCCGTCCCAACGTGCGTCGTGGCAAAATCTGGGTCACTTGACCCCAAGGTCAAGGTCACGGCGCCCCTGCAAAGAACACAACTTCTGCCCGCTCTGGAAGCCGCATTTCGGGTCGTACCCGCGGCAAACTTGGCCACGGGTTGTCCCCCGTCCCAACGTGCGTCGTGGCAAAATCTGGGTCACTTGACCCCAAGGTCAAGGTCACGGCGCCCCTGCAAAGAACACAATTTCTACCCGCTCTGGAAGCCGCATTTCGGGTCGTACCCGCGGCAAACTTGGCCACGGGTTGTCCCCCGTCCCAACGTGCGTCGTGGCAAAATCTGGGTCACTTGACCCCAAGGTCAAGGTCACGGCGACCCTGCAAAGAACACAACTTCTGCCCGCTCTGGAAGCCGCATTTCGGGTCGTACCCGCGGCAAACTTGGCCACGGGTTGTCCCCCGTCCCAACGTGCGTCGTGGTTAAATCCTGGTCACGTGACTCCAAGGTCAAGGTCACGGCGCCCCTGCAAAGAACACAACTTCTGCCCGCTCTGGAAGCCGCATTTCGGGTCCTACCCGCGGCAAACTTGGCCACGAGTTGTCCCCCGTCCCAACGTGCGTCGTGGCAAAATCCGGGTCACGTGACCCCAAGGTCAAGGTCACGGCGCCCCTGCAAAGAACACAACTTCTGCCCGCTCTGGAAGCCGCATTTCGGGTCCTACCCGCGGCAAACTTGGCCACGGGTTGTCCCCCGTCCCAACGTGCGTCGTGGCAAAATCCGGGTCACGTGACCCCAAGGTCAAGGTCACGGCGCCCCTGCAAATAACACAACTTCTGCCCGCTCTGGAAGCCGCATTTCGGGTCGTACCCGCGGCAAACTTGGCCACGGGTTGTCCCCCGTCCCAACGTGCGTCGTGGCAAAATCTGGGTCACTTGACCCCAAGGTCAAGGTCACGGCGCCCCTGCAAAGAACACAATTTCTGCCCGCTCTGGAAGCCGCATTTCGGGTCGTACCCGCGGCAAACTTGGCCACGGGTTGTCCCCCGTCCCAACGTGCGTCGTGGCAAAATCCGGGTCACGTGACTCCAAGGTCAAGGTCACGGCGCCCCTGCAAAGAACACAACTTCTGCCCGCTCTGGAAGCCGCATTTCGGGTCCTACCCGCGGCAAACTTGGCCACGGGTTGTCCCCCGTCCCAACGTGCGTCGTGGCAAAATATGTGTCACGTGACCCCATGAGTCAAGGTCACGACGCCCCTGCAAAGAACACAATTTCTGCCCGCTCTGGAAGCCGCATTTCGGGTCGTACCCGCGGCAAACTTGGCCACGGGTTGTCCCCCGTCCCAACGTGCGTCGTGGCAAAATCTGGGTCACGTGACCCCAAGGTCAAGGTCACGGCGCTCCTGTAAAGAACATAACGTCTGCCCGCTCTGGAAGCCGCATTTCGGGTCGTACCCGCGGCAAACTTGGCCACGGGTTGTCCCCCGTCCCAACGTGCGTCGTGGCAAAATCTGGGTCACTTGACCCCAAGGTCAAGGTCACAGCGCCCCTGCAAAGAACACAACTTCTGCCCGCTCTGGAAGCCGCATTTCGGGTCGTACCCGCGGCAAACTTGGCCACGGGTTGTCCCCCGTCCCAACGTGCGTCGTGGCAAAATCTGGGTCACTTGACCCCAAGGTCAAGGTCACGGCGCCCCTGCAAAGAACACAACTTCTGCCCGCTCTGGAAGCCGCATTTCGGGTCGTACCCGCGGCAAACTTGGCCACGGGTTGTCCCCCGTCCCAACGTGCGTCGTGGCAAAATCTGGGTCACTTGACCCCAAGGTCAAGGTCACGGCGCCCCTGCAAAGAACACAACTTCTGCCCGCTCTGGAAGCCGCATTTCGGGTCGTACCCGCGGCAAACTTGGCCACGGGTTGTCCCCCGTCCCAACGTGCGTCGTGGCAAAATCTGGGTCACTTGACCCATAGGTCAAGGTCACGGCGCCCCTGCAAAGAACACAATTTCTGCCCGCTCTGGAAGCCGCATTTCGGGTCGTACCCGCGGCAAACTTGGCCACGGGTTGTCCCCCGTCCCAACGTGCGTCGTGGCAAAATCTGGGTCACTTGACCCCAAGGTCAAGGTCACGGCGCCCCTGCAAAGAACACAACTTCTGCCCGCTCTGGAAGCCGCATTTCGGGTCGTACAAGCGGCAAACTTGGCCACGGGTTGTCCCCCGTCCCAACGTGCGTCGTGGCAAAATCTGGGTCACTTGACCCCAAGGTCAAGGTCACGGCGCCCCTGCAAAGAACACAATTTCTGCCCGCTCTGGAAGCCGCATTTCGGGTCGTACCCGCGGCAAACTTGGCCACGGGTTGTCCCCCGTCCCAACGTGCGTCGTGGCAAAATCTGGGTCACGTAACCCCAAGGTCAAGGTCACGGCGCCCCTGTAAAGAACATAACGTCTACCCGCTCTGGAAGCCGCATTTCGGGTCGTACCCGCGGCAAACTTGGCCACGGGTTGTCCCCCGTCCCAACGTGCGTCGTGGCAAAATCTGGGTCACTTGACCCCAAGGTCAAGGTCACGGCGCCCGTGCAAAGAACAAAACTTCTGCCCGCTCTGGAAGCCGCATTTCGGGTCCTACCCGCGGCAAACTTGGCCACGGGTTGTCCCCCGTCCCAACGTGCGTCGTGGCAAAATCTGGGTCACTTGACCCCAAGGTCAAGGTCACGGCGCCCCTGCAAAGAACACAACTTCTGCCCGCTCTGGAAGCCGCATTTCGGGTCGTACCCGCGGCAAACTTGGCCACGGGTTGTCCCCCGTCCCAACGTGCGTCGTGGCAAAATCTGGGTCACTTGACCCCAAGGTCAAGGTCACGGCGCCCCTGCAAAGAACACAACTTCTGCCCGCTCTGGAAGCCGCATTTCGGGTCGTACCCGCGGCAAACTTGGCCACGGATTGTCCCCCGTCCCAACGTGCGTCGTGGCAAAATCCGGGTCACGTGACTCCAAGGTCAAGGTCACGGCGCCCCTGCAAAGAACACAACTTCTGCCCGCTCTGGAAGCCGCATTTCGGGTCGTACCCGCGGCAAACTTGGCCACGGGTTGTCCCCCGTCCCAACGTGCGTCGTGGCAAAATCTGGGTCACTTAACCCCAAGGTCAAGGTCACGGCGCCCCTGCAAAGAACACAATTTCTGCCCGCTCTGGAAGCCGCATTTCGGGTCGTACCCGCGGCAAACTTGGCCACGGGTTGTCCCCCGTCCCAACGTGCGTCGTGGCAAAATCTGGGTCACTTGACCCCAAGGTCAAGGTCACGGCGCCCCTGCAAAGAACACAACTTCTGCCCGCTCTGGAAGCCGCATTTCGGGTCGTACCCGCGGCAAACTTGGCCACGGGTTGTCCCCCGTCTTAACGTGCGTCGTGGTAAAATCCGGGTCACGTGACTCCAAGGTCAAGGTCACGGCGCCCCTGCAAAAAACACAACTTCTTGCCCGCTCTGGAAGCCGCATTTCGGGTCCTACCCGCGGCAAACTTGGCCACGAGTTGTCCCCCGTCCCAACGTGCGTCGTGGCAAAATCCGGGTCACGTGACCCCAAGGTCAAGGTCACGGCGCCCCTGCAAAGAACACAACTTCTGCCCGCTCTGGAAGCCGCATTTCGGGTCGTACCCGCGGCAAACTTGGCCACGGGTTGACCCCGTCCCAACGAGCGTTGTGGCAAAATCTGTGTCACGTGACCCCAAGGTCAAGGTCACGACGCCCCTGCAAAGAACACAATTTCTGCCCGCTCTGGAAGCCGCATTTCGGGTCGTACCCGCGGCAAACTTGGCCACGGGTTGTCCCCCGTCCCAACGTGCGTCGTGGCAAAATCTGGGTCATGTGACCCCAAGGTCAAGGTCACGGCGCCCCTGCAAAGAACACAAAGTCTGCCCGCTCTGGAAGCCGCATTTCGGGTCGTACCCGCGGCAAACTTGGCCACGGGTTGTCCCCCGTCCCAACGTGCGTCGTGGCAAAATCTGGGTCACTTGACCCCAAGGTCAAGGTCACGGCGCCCCTGCAAAGAACACAACTTCTGCCCGCTCTGGAAGCCGCATTTCGGGTCGTACCCGCGGCAAACTAGGCCACGGGTTGTCCCCCGTCCCAACGTGCGTCGTGGCAAAATCCGGGTCACTTGGCCTCCTAGGTCAAGGTCACGGCGCCCCTGCAAAGAATACAACTTCTGCCCGCTCTGGAAGCCGCATTTCGGGTCGTACCCGCGGCAAACTTGGCTACGAGTTGTCCCCCGTCCCAACGTGCGTCGTGGCTAAATCTGGGTCACGTGACCCCAAGGTCAAGGTCACGGCGCCCCTGCAAAGAACACAACTTCTGCCCGCTCTGGAAGCCGCATTTCGGGTCGTACCCGCGGCAAACTTGGCCACGGGTTGTCCCCCGTCCCAACGTGCGTCGTGGCAAAATCCGGGTCACGTGACCCCAAGGTCAAGGTCACGGCGCCCCTGCAAAGAATGCTATTTCTGCCCGCTCTGGAAGCCGCATTTCGGGTCGTACCCGCGGCAAACTTGGCCAAGGGTTGTCCCCCGTCCCAACGTGCGTCGTGGCAAAATCTGGGTCACTTGACCCCAAGGTCAAGGTCACGGCGCCCCTGCAAAGAACACAACTTCTGCCCGCTCTGGAAGCCGCATTTCGGGTCGTACCCGCGGCAAACTTGGCCACGGGTTGTCCCACGTCCCAACGTGCGTCGTGGCAAAATCCGGGTTACGTGACTCCAAGGTCAAGGTCACGGCGCCCCTGCAAAGAACACAACTTCTGCCCGCTCTGGAAGCCGCATTTCGGGTCGTACTCGCGGCAAACTTGGCCACGAGTTGTCCCCCGTCCCAACGTGCGTCGTGGCAAAATCCGGGTCACGTGACCCCAAGGTCAAGGTCACGGCGTCCCTGCAAAGAACACAACTTCTGCCCGCTCTGGAAGCCGCATTTCGGGTCGTACCCGCGGCAAACTTGGCTACGAGTTGTCCCCCGTCCCAACGTGCGTCGTGGCTAAATCTGGGTCACGTGACCCCAAGGGAAAGGTCACGGCGCCCCTGCAAAGAACACAACTTCTGCCCGCTCTGGAAGCCGCATTTCGGGTCGTACCCGCGGCAAACTTGGCCACGGGTTGTCCCCCGTCCCAACGTGCGTCGTGGCAAAATCCGGGTCACGTGACCCCAAGGTCAAGGTCACGGCGCCCCTGCAAAGAATGCTATTTCTGCCCGCTCTGGAAGCCGCATTTCGGGTCGTACCCGCGGCAAACTTGGCCACGGGTTGTCCCCCGTCCCAACGTGCGTCGTGGCAAAATCCGGGTCACGTGACTCCAAGGTCAAGGTCACGGCGCCCCTGCAAAGAACACAATTTCTGCCGGCTCTGGAAGCCGCATTTCGGGTCGTACCCGCGGCAAACTTGGCCACGAGTTGTAACCCGTCCCAACGTGCGTCGTGGCAAAATACGGGTCACGTGACCCCAAGGTCAAGGTCACGGCGCCCCTGCAAAGAACACAACTTCTGCCCGCTCTGGAAGCCGCATTTCGGGTCGTACCCGCGGCAAACTTGGCCACGGGTTGTCCCCCGTCCCAACGTGCGTCGTGGCAAAATCTGGGTCACGTGACCCCAAGGTCAAGGTCACGGCGCCCCTGCAAAGAACACAACTTCTGCCCGCTCTGGAAGCCACATTTCGGGTCGTACCCGCGGCAAACTTGGCCACGGGTTGTCCCCCGTCCCAACGTGCGTCGTGGCAAAATCTGGGTCACGTGACCCCAAGGTCAAGGTCACGGCGCCCCTGCAAAGAACACAACTTCTGCCCGCTCTGGAAGCCGCATTTCGGGTCGTACCCGCGGCAAACTTGGCCACGGGTTGTCCCCCGTCCCAACGTGCGTCGTGGCAAAATCTGGGTCACTTGACCCCAAGGTCAAGGTCACGGCGCCCCTGCAAAGAACATAACTTCTGCCCGCTCTGGAAGCCGCATTTCGGGTCGTACCCGTGGCAAACTTGGCCACGGGTTGTCCCCCGTCCCAACGTGCGTCGTGGCAAAATCTGGGTCACGTGACCCCAAGGTCAAGGTCACGGCGCCCCTGCAAAGAACACAACTTCTGCCCGCTCTGGAAGCCGCATTTCGGGTCGTACCCGCGGCAAACTTGGCCACGGGTTGTCCCCCGTCCCAACGTGCGTCGTGGTTTAATCCGGGTCACGTGACTCCAAGGTCAAGGTCACGGCGCCCCTGCAAAGAACACAACTTCTGCCCGCTCTGGAAGCCGCATTTCGGGTCCTACCCGCGGCAAACTTGGCCACGAGTTGTCCCCCGTCCCAACGTGCGTCGTGGCAAAATCCGGGTAACCTGACCCCAAGGTCAAGGTCACGGCGCCCCTGCAAAGAATACAACTTCTGCCCGCTGTGGAAGCCGCATTTCGGGTCGTACCCGCGGCAAACTTGGCCACGGGTTGTCCCCCGTCCCAACGTGCGTCGTGGCAAAATCTGGGTCACTTGACCCCAAGGTCAAGGTCACGGCGCCCCTGCAAAAAAACACAATTTCTGCTCGCTCTGGAAGCCGCATTTCGGGTCGTACCCGCGGCAAACTTGGCCACGGGTTGTCCCCCGTCCCAACGTGCGTCGTGGCAAAATCTGGGTCACTTGACCCCAAGGTCAAGGTCACGGCGCCCCTGCAAAGAACACAACTTCTGCCCGCTCTGGAAGCCGCATTTCGGGTCGTACCCGCGGCAAACTTGGCCACGGGTTGTCCCACGTTCCAACGTGCGTCGTGGCAAAATCCGGGTCACGTGACTCCAAGGTCAAGGTCACGGCGCCCCTGCAAAGAACACAACTTCTGCCCGCTCTGGAAGCCGCATTTCGGGTCGTACCCGCGGCAAACTTGGCCACGAGTTGTCCCCCGTCCCAACGTGCGTCGTGGCAAAATCCGGGTCACGTGACCCCAAGGTCAAGGTCACGGCGCCCCTGCAAAGAACACAACTTCTGCCCGCTCTGGAAGCCGCATTTCGGGTCGTACCCGCGGCAAACTTGCCTACGAGTTGTCCCCCGTCCCAACGTGCGTCGTGGCTAAATCTGGGTCACGTGACCCCAAGGTCAAGGTCACGGCGCCCCTGCAAAGAACACAACTTCTGCCCGCTCTGGAAGCCGCATTTCGGGTCGTACCCGCGGCAAACTTGGCCACGGATTGTCCCCCGTCCCAACGTGCGTCGTGGCTAAATCTGGGTCACTTGACCCCAAGGTCAAGGTCACGGCGCCCCTGCAAAGAACACAACTTCTGCCCGCTCTAGAAGCCGCATTTCGGGTCGTACCCGCGGCAAACTTGGCCACGGGTTGTTCCCCGTCCCAACGTGCGTCGTGGCAAAATCCGGGTCACGTGATCCCAAGGTCAAGGTCACGGCGCCCCTGCAAAGAATACTATTTCTGCCCGCTCTGGAAGCCGCATTTCGGGTCGTACCCGCGGCAAACTTGGCCACGGGTTGTCCCCCGTCCCAACGTGCGTCGTGGCAAAATCCGGGTCACGTGACTCCAAGGTCAAGGTCACGGCGCCCCTGCAAAGAACACAACTTCTGCCCGCTCTGGAAGCCGCATTTCGGGTCGTACCCGCGGCAAACTTGGCTACGGGTTGTCCCCCGTCCCAACGTGCGTCGTGGCAAAATCTGGGTCACGTGACCCCAAGGTCAAGGTCACGGCGCCCCTGCAAAGAACACAACTTCTGCCCGCTCTGGAAGCCGCATTTCGGGTCGTACCCGCGGCAAACTTGGCCACGGGTTGTCCCCCGTCCCAACGTGCGTCGTGGCAAAATCCGGGTCACTTGACCCCAAGGTCAAGGTCACGGCGCCCCTGCAAAGAACACAACTTCTGCCCGCTCTGGAAGCCGCATTTCGGGTCCTACCCGCGGCAAACTTGGCCACGAGTTGTCCCCCGTCCCAACGTGCGTCGTGGCAAAATCCGGGTCACGTGACCCCAAGGTCAAGGTCACGGCGCCCCTGCAAAGAACACAACTTCTGCCCGCTCTGGAAGCCGCATTTCGGGTCGTACCCGCGGCAAACTTGGCCACGGGTTGTCCCCCGTCCCAACGAGCGTTGTGGCAAAATCTGTGTCACGTGACCCCAAGGTCAAGGTCACGACGCCCCTGCAAAGAACACAATTTCTGCCCGCTCTGGAAGCCGCATTTCGGGTCGTACCCGCGGCAAACTTGGCCACGGGTTGTCCCCCGTCCCAACGTGCGTCGTGGCAAAATCTGGGTCATGTGACCCCAAGGTCAAGGTCACGGCGCCCCTGCAAAGAACACAAAGTCTGCCCGCTCTGGAAGCCGCATTTCGGGTCGTACCCGCGGCAAACTTGGCCACGGGTTGTCCCCCGTCCCAACGTGCGTCGTGGCAAAATCTGGGTCACTTGACCCCAAGGTCAAGGTCACGGCGCCCCTGCAAAGAACACAACTTCTGCCCGCTCTGGAAGCCGCATTTCGGGTCGTACCCGCGGCAAACTAGGCCACGGGTTGTCCCCCGTCCCAACGTGCGTCGTGGCAAAATCCGGGTCACTTGGCCTCCTAGGTCAAGGTTACGGCGCCCCTGCAAAGAATACAACTTCTGCCCGCTCTGGAAGCCGCATTTCGGGTCGTACCCGCGGCAAACTTGGCCACGAGTTGTCCCCCGTCCCAACGTGCGTCGTGGCAAAATCCGGGTCACGTGACCCCAAGGTCAAGGTCACGGCGTCCCTGCAAAGAACACAACTTCTGCCCGCTCTGGAAGCCGCATTTCGGGTCGTACCCGCGGCAAACTTGGCTACGAGTTGTCCCCCGTCCCAACGTGCGTCGTGGCTAAATCTGGGTCACGTGACCCCAAGGTCAAGGTCACGGCGCCCCTGCAAAGAACACAACTTCTGCCCGCTCTGGAAGCCGCATTTCGGGTCGTACCCGCGGCAAACTTGGCCACGGGTTGTCCCCCGTCCCAACGTGCGTCGTGGCAAAATCCGGGTCAGGTGACCCCAAGGTCAAGGTCACGGCGCCCCTGCAAAGAATGCTATTTTTGCCCGCTCTGGAAGCCGCATTTCGGGTCGTACCCGCGGCAAACTTGGCCACGGGTTGTCCCCCGTCCCAACGTGCGTCGTGGCAAAATCTGGGTCACTTGACCCCAAGGTCAAGGTCACGGCGCCCCTGCAAAGAACACAACTTCTGCCCGCTCTGGAAGCCGCATTTCGGGTCGTACCCGCGGCAAACTTGGCCACGGGTTGTCCCACGTCCCAACGTGCGTCGTGGCAAAATCCGGGTCACGTGACTCCAAGGTCAAGGTCACGGCGCCCCTGCAAAGAACACAATTTCTGCCGGCTCTGGAAGCCGCATTTCGGGTCGTACCCGCGGCAAACTTGGCCACGAGTTGTCACCCGTCCCAACGTGCGTCGTGGCAAAATACGGGTCACGTGACCCCAAGGTCAAGGTCACGGTGCCCCTGCAAAGAACACAACTTCTGCCCGCTCTGGAAGCCGCATTTCGGGTCGTACCCGCGGCAAACTTGGCCACGGGTTGTCCCCCGTCCCAACGTGCGTCGTGGCAAAATCTGGGTCACTTGACCCCAAGGGAAAGGTCACGGCGCCCCTGCAAAGAACACAACTTCTGCCCGCTCTGGAAGCCGCATTTCGGGTCGTACCCGCGGCAAACTTGGCCACGGGTTGTCCCCCGTCCCAACGTGCGTCGTGGAAAAATCCGGGTCACGTGACCCCAAGGTCAAGGTCACGGCGCCCCTGCAAAGAACACAACTTCTGCCCGCTCTGGAAGCCGCATTTCGGGTCGTACCCGCGGCAAACTTGGCCACGGGTTGTCCCCCGTCCCAACGTGCGTCGTGGCAAAATCCAGGTCACGTGACTCCAAGGTCAAGGTCACGGCGCCCCTGCAAAGAACACAATTTCTGCCCGCTCTGGAAGCCGCATTTCGGGTCGTACCCGCGGCAAACTTGGCCACGGGTTGTCCCCCGTCCCAACGTGCGTCGTGGCAAAATCTGGGTCACTTGACCCCAAGGTCAAGGTCACGGCGCCCCTGCAAAGAACACAACTTCTGCCCGCTCTGGAAGCCGCATTTCGGGTCGTACCCGCGGCAAACTTGACCACGGGTTGTCCCCCGTCCCAACGTGCGTCGTGGCAAAATCTGGGTCACTTGACCCCAAGGTCAAGGTCACGGCGCCCCTGCAAAGAACACAATTTCTGCCCGCTCTGGAAGCCGCATTTCGGGTCGTACCCGCGGCAAACTTGGCCACGGGTTGTCCCCCGTCCCAACGTGCGTCGTGGCAAAATCTGGGTCACTTGACCCCAAGGGAAAGGTCACGGCGCCCCTGCAAAGAACACAACTTCTGCCCGCTCTGGAAGCCGCATTTCGGGTCGTACCCGCGGCAAACTTGGCCACGGGTTGTCCCCCGTCCCAACGTGCGTCGTGGAAAAATCCGGGTCACGTGACCCCAAGGTCAAGGTCACGGCGCCCCTGCAAAGAACACAACTTCTGCCCGCTCTGGAAGCCGCATTTCGGGTCGTACCCGCGGCAAACTTGGCCACGGGTTGTCCCCCGTCCCAACGTGCGTCGTGGCAAAATCCAGGTCACGTGACTCCAAGGTCAAGGTCACGGCGCCCCTGCAAAGAACACAATTTCTGCCCGCTCTGGAAGCCGCATTTCGGGTCGTACCCGCGGCAAACTTGGCCACGGGTTGTCCCCCGTCCCAACGTGCGTCGTGGCAAAATCTGGGTCACTTGACCCCAAGGTCAAGGTCACGGCGCCCCTGCAAAGAACACAACTTCTGCCCGCTCTGGAAGCCGCATTTCGGGTCGTACCCGCGGCAAACTTGACCACGGGTTGTCCCCCGTCCCAACGTGCGTCGTGGCAAAATCCGGGTCACGTGACCCCAAGGTCAAGGTCACGGCGCCCCTGCAAAGAACACAATTTCTGCCCGCTCTGGAAGCCGCATTTCGGGTCGTACCCGCGGCAAACTTGGCCACGGGTTGTCCCCCGTCCCAACGTGCGTCGTGGCAAAATCTGGGTCACTTGACCCCAAGGTCAAGGTCACGGCGCCCCTGCAAAGAACACAATTTCTGCCCGCTCTGGAAGCCGCATTTCGGGTCGTACCCCTGGCAAACTTGGCCACGGGTTGTCCCCCGTCCCAACGTGCGTCGTGGCAAAATCTGGGTCACTTGAACCCAAGGTCAAGGTCACGGCGCCCCTGCAAAGAACACAATTTCTGCCCGCTCTGGAAGCCGCATTTCGGGTCGTACCCGCGGCAAACTTGGCCACGGGTTGTCCCCCGTCCCAACGTGCGTCGTGGCAAAATCCGGGTCACGTGACTCCAAGGTCAAGGTTACGGCGCCCCTGCAAAGAACACAACTTCTGCCCGCTCTGGAAGCCGCATTTCGGGTCGTACCCGCGGCAAACTTGGCCACGAGTTGTCCCCCGTCCCAACGTGCGTCGTGGCAAAATCCGGGTCACGTGACCCCAAGGTCAAGGTCACGGCGCCCCTGCAAAGAATGCTATTTTTGCCCGCTCTGGAAGCCGCATTTCGGGTCGTACCCGCGGCAAACTTGGCCACGAGTTGTCCCCCGTCCCAACGTGCGTCGTGGCAAAATCCGGGTCACGTGACCCCAAGGTCAAGGTCACGGCGCCCCTGCAAAGAACACAACTTCTGCCCGCTCTGGAAGCCGCATTTCGGGTCGTACCCGCGGCAAACTTGGCTACGAGTTGTCCCCCGTCCAAACGTACGTCGTTGCTAAATCTGGGTCACGTGACCCCAAGGTCAAGGTCACGGCGCCCCTGCAAAGAACACAACTTCTGCCCGCTCTGGATGCCGCATTTCGGGTCGTACCCGCGGCAAACTTGGCCACGAGTTGTCGCCCGTCCCAACGTGCGTCGTGGCAAAATACGGGTCACGTGACCCCAAGGTCAAGGTCACGGCGCCCCTGCAAAGAACACAACTTCTGCCCGCTCTGGAAGCCGCATTTCGGGTCGTACCCGCGGCAAACTTGGCCACGGGTTGTCCCCCGTCCCAACGTGCGTCGTGGCAAAATCTGGGTCACTTGAACCCAAGGTCAAGGTCACGGCGCCCCTGCAAAGAACACAACTTCTGCCCGCTCTGGAAGCCGCATTTCGGGTCGTACCCGCGGCAAACTTGGCCACGGGTTGTCCCCCGTCCCAACGTGCGTCGTGGCAAAATCCGGGTCACGTGACTCCAAGGTCAAGGTCACGGCGCCCCTGCAAAGAACACAACTTCTGCCCGCTCTGGAAGCCGCATTTCGGGTCGTACCCGCGGCAAACTTGGCCACGGGTTGTCCCCCGTCCCAACGTGCGTCGTGGAAAAATCCGGGTCACGTGACCCCAAGGTCAAGGTCACGGCGCCCCTGCAAAGAACACAACTTCTGCCCGCTCTGGAAGCCGCATTTCGGGTCGTACCCGCGGCAAACTTGGCTACGAGTTGTCCCGCGTCCCAACGTGCGTCGTGGCTAAATCTGGGTCACGTGACCCCAAGGTCAAGGTCACGGCGCCCCTGCAAAGAACACAACTTCTGCCCGCTCTGGAAGCCGCATTTCGGGTCGTACCCGCGACAAACTTGGCCACGGGTTGTCCCCCGTCCCAACGTGCGTCGTGGCAAAATCTGGGTCACTTGAACCCAAGGTCAAGGTCACGGCGCCCCTGCAAAGAACACAACTTCTGCCCGCTCTGGAAGCCGCATTTCGGGTCGTACCCGCGGCAAACTTGGCCACGAGTTGTCCCCCGTCCCAACGTGCGTCGTGGCAAAATCCGGGTCACGTGACTCCAAGGTCAAGGTCACGGCGCCCCTGCAAAGAACACAACTTCTGCCCGCTCTGGAAGCCGCATTTCGGGTCGTACCCGCGGCAAACTTGGCCACGAGTTGTCGCCCGTCCCAACGTGGGTCGTGGCAAAATCCGGGTCACGTGACTCCAAGGTCAAGGTCACGGCGCCCCTGCAAAGAACACAACTTCTGCCCGCTCTGGAAGCCGCATTTCGGGTCGTACCCGCGGCAAACTTGGCCACGAGTTGTCCCCCGTCCCAACGTGCGTCGTGGCAAAATCCGGGTCACGTGACCCCAAGGTCAAGGTCACGGCGCCCCTGCAAAGAACACAACTTCTGCCCGCTCTGGAAGCCGCATTTCGGGTCGTACCCGCGGCAAACTTGGCCACGAGTTGTCCCCCGTCCCAACGTGCGTCGTGGCAAAATCCAGGTCACGTGACCCCAAGGTCAAGGTCACGGCGCCCCTGCAAAGAACACAACTTCTGCCCGCTCTGGAAGCCGCATTTCGGGTCGTACCCGCGGCAAACTTGGCCACGAGTTGTCCCCCGTCCCATCGTGCGTCGTGGCAAAATCCGGGTCACGTGACCCCAAGGTCAAGGTCACGGCGCCCCTGCAAAGAACACAACTTCTGCCCGCTCTGGAAGCCGCATTTCGGGTCGTACCCGCGGCAAACTTGGCTACGAGTTGTCCCCCGTCCAAACGTACGTCGTTGCTAAATCTGGGTCACGTGACCCCAAGGTCAAGGTCACGGCGCCCCTGCAAAGAACACAACTTCTGCCCGCTCTGGATGCCGCATTTCGGGTCGTACCCGCGGCAAACTTGGCCACGAGTTGTCCCCCGTCCCAACGTGCGTCGTGGCAAAATCCGGGTCACGTGACCCCAAGGTCAAGGTCACGGCGCCCCTGCAAAGAACACAACTTCTGCCCGCTCTGGAAGCCGCATTTCGGGTCGTACCCGCGGCAAACTTGGCCACGAGTTGTCCCCCGTCCCAACGTGCGTCGTGGCAAAATCCAGGTCACGTGACCCCAAGGTCAAGGTCACGGCGCCCCTGCAAAGAACACAACTTCTGCCCGCTCTGGAAGCCGCATTTCGGGTCGTACCCGCGGCAAACTTGGCCACGAGTTGTCCCCCGTCCCATCGTGCGTCGTGGCAAAATCCGGGTCACGTGACCCCAAGGTCAAGGTCACGGCGCCCCTGCAAAGAACACAACTTCTGCCCGCTCTGGAAGCCGCATTTCGGGTCGTACCCGCGGCAAACTTGACCACGGGTTGTCCCCCGTCCCAACGTGCGTCGTGGCAAAATCCGGGTCACGTGACTCCAAGGTCAAGGTCACGGCGCCCCTGCAAAGAACACAACTTCTGCCCGCTCTGGAAGCCGCATTTCGGGTCGTACCCGCGGCAAACTTGGCCACGGGTTGTCCCCCGTCCCAACGTGCGTCGTGGAAAAATCCGGGTCACGTGACCCCAAGGTCAAGGTCACGGCGCCCCTGCAAAGAACACAACTTCTGCCCGCTCTGGAAGCCGCATTTCGGGTCGTACCCGCGGCAAACTTGGCTACGAGTTGTCCCGCGTCCCAACGTGCGTCGTGGCTAAATCTGGGTCACGTGACCCCAAGGTCAAGGTCACGGCGCCCCTGCAAAGAACACAACTTCTGCCCGCTCTGGAAGCCGCATTTCGGGTCGTACCCGCGACAAACTTGGCCACGGGTTGTCCCCCGTCCCAACGTGCGTCGTGGCAAAATCTGGGTCACTTGAACCCAAGGTCAAGGTCACGGCGCCCCTGCAAAGAACACAACTTCTGCCCGCTCTGGAAGCCGCATTTCGGGTCGTACCCGCGGCAAACTTGGCCACGAGTTGTCCCCCGTCCCAACGTGCGTCGTGGCAAAATCCGGGTCACGTGACTCCAAGGTCAAGGTCACGGCGCCCCTGCAAAGAACACAACTTCTGCCCGCTCTGGAAGCCGCATTTCGGGTCGTACCCGCGGCAAACTTGGCCACGAGTTGTCGCCCGTCCCAACGTGGGTCGTGGCAAAATCCGGGTCACGTGACTCCAAGGTCAAGGTCACGGCGCCCCTGCAAAGAACACAACTTCTGCCCGCTCTGGAAGCCGCATTTCGGGTCGTACCCGCGGCAAACTTGGCCACGAGTTGTCCCCCGTCCCAACGTGCGTCGTGGCAAAATCCGGGTCACGTGACCCCAAGGTCAAGGTCACGGCGCCCCTGCAAAGAACACAACTTCTGCCCGCTCTGGAAGCCGCATTTCGGGTCGTACCCGCGGCAAACTTGGCCACGAGTTGTCCCCCGTCCCAACGTGCGTCGTGGCAAAATCCAGGTCACGTGACCCCAAGGTCAAGGTCACGGCGCCCCTGCAAAGAACACAACTTCTGCCCGCTCTGGAAGCCGCATTTCGGGTCGTACCCGCGGCAAACTTGGCCACGAGTTGTCCCCCGTCCCATCGTGCGTCGTGGCAAAATCCGGGTCACGTGACCCCAAGGTCAAGGTCACGGCGCCCCTGCAAAGAACACAACTTCTGCCCGCTCTGGAAGCCGCATTTCGGGTCGTACCCGCGGCAAACTTGGCTACGAGTTGTCCCCCGTCCAAACGTACGTCGTTGCTAAATCTGGGTCACGTGACCCCAAGGTCAAGGTCACGGCGCCCCTGCAAAGAACACAACTTCTGCCCGCTCTGGATGCCGCATTTCGGGTCGTACCCGCGGCAAACTTGGCCACGAGTTGTCCCCCGTCCCAACGTGCGTCGTGGCAAAATCCGGGTCACGTGACCCCAAGGTCAAGGTCACGGCGCCCCTGCAAAGAACACAACTTCTGCCCGCTCTGGAAGCCGCATTTCGGGTCGTACCCGCGGCAAACTTGGCCACGAGTTGTCCCCCGTCCCAACGTGCGTCGTGGCAAAATCCAGGTCACGTGACCCCAAGGTCAAGGTCACGGCGCCCCTGCAAAGAACACAACTTCTGCCCGCTCTGGAAGCCGCATTTCGGGTCGTACCCGCGGCAAACTTGGCCACGAGTTGTCCCCCGTCCCATCGTGCGTCGTGGCAAAATCCGGGTCACGTGACCCCAAGGTCAAGGTCACGGCGCCCCTGCAAAGAACACAACTTCTGCCCGCTCTGGAAGCCGCATTTCGGGTCGTACCCGCGGCAAACTTGGCTACGAGTTGTCCCCCGTCCAAACGTACGTCGTTGCTAAATCTGGGTCACGTGACCCCAAGGTCAAGGTCACGGCGCCCCTGCAAAGAACACAACTTCTGCCCGCTCTGGATGCCGCATTTCGGGTCGTACCCGCGGCAAACTTGGCCACGAGTTGTCCCCCGTCCCAACGTGCGTCGTGGCAAAATCCGGGTCACGTGACCCCAAGGTCAAGGTCACGGCGCCCCTGCAAAGAACACAACTTCTGCCCGCTCTGGAAGCCGCATTTCGGGTCGTACCCGCGGCAAACTTGGCCACGGGTTGTCCCCCGTCCCAACGTGCGTCGTGGCAAAATCTGGGTCACTTGAACCCAAGGTCAAGGTCACGGCGCCCCTGCAAAGAACACAACTTCTGCCCGCTCTGGAAGCCGCATTTCGGGTCGTACCCGCGGCAAACTTGGCCACGGGTTGTCCCCCGTCCCAACGTGCGTCGTGGCAAAATCCGGGTCACGTGACTCCAAGGTCAAGGTCACGGCGCCCCTGCAAAGAACACAACTTCTGCCCGCTCTGGAAGCCGCATTTCGGGTCGTACCCGCGGCAAACTTGGCCACGGGTTGTCCCCCGTCCCAACGTGCGTCGTGGAAAAATCCGGGTCACGTGACCCCAAGGTCAAGGTCACGGCGCCCGTGCAAAGAACACAACTTCTGCCCGCTCTGGAAGCCGCATTTCGGGTCGTACCCGCGGCAAACTTGGCTACGAGTTGTCCCCCGTCCCAACGTGCGTCGTGGCTAAATCTGGGTCACTTGAACCCAAGGTCAAGGTCACGGCGCCCCTGCAAAGAACACAACTTCTGCCCGCTCTGGAAGCCGCATTTCGGGTCGTACCCGCGGCAAACTTGGCCACGGGTTGTCCCACGTCCCAACGTGCGTCGTGGCAAAATCCGGGTCACGTGACTCCAAGGTCAAGGTCACGGCGCCCCTGCAAAGAACACAATTTCTGCCGGCTCTGGAAGCCGCATTTCGGGTCGTACCCGCGGCAAACTTGGCCACGAGTTGTCACCCGTCCCAACGTGCGTCGTGGCAAAATACGGGTCACGTGACCCCAAGGTCAAGGTCACGGTGCCCCTGCAAAGAACACAACTTCTGCCCGCTCTGGAAGCCGCATTTCGGGTCGTACCCGCGGCAAACTTGGCCACGGGTTGTCCCCCGTCCCAACGTGCGTCGTGGCAAAATCTGGGTCACTTGACCCCAAGGGAAAGGTCACGGCGCCCCTGCAAAGAACACAACTTCTGCCCGCTCTGGAAGCCGCATTTCGGGTCGTACCCGCGGCAAACTTGGCCACGGGTTGTCCCCCGTCCCAACGTGCGTCGTGGAAAAATCCGGGTCACGTGACCCCAAGGTCAAGGTCACGGCGCCCCTGCAAAGAACACAACTTCTGCCCGCTCTGGAAGCCGCATTTCGGGTCGTACCCGCGGCAAACTTGGCCACGGGTTGTCCCCCGTCCCAACGTGCGTCGTGGCAAAATCCAGGTCACGTGACTCCAAGGTCAAGGTCACGGCGCCCCTGCAAAGAACACAATTTCTGCCCGCTCTGGAAGCCGCATTTCGGGTCGTACCCGCGGCAAACTTGGCCACGGGTTGTCCCCCGTCCCAACGTGCGTCGTGGCAAAATCTGGGTCACTTGACCCCAAGGTCAAGGTCACGGCGCCCCTGCAAAGAACACAACTTCTGCCCGCTCTGGAAGCCGCATTTCGGGTCGTACCCGCGGCAAACTTGACCACGGGTTGTCCCCCGTCCCAACGTGCGTCGTGGCTAAATCTGGGTCACTTGACCCCAAGGTCAAGGTCACGGCGCCCCTGCAAAGAACACAATTTCTGCCCGCTCTGGAAGCCGCATTTCGGGTCGTACCCGCGGCAAACTTGGCCACGGGTTGTCCCCCGTCCCAACGTGCGTCGTGGCAAAATCTGGGTCACTTGACCCCAAGGGAAAGGTCACGGCGCCCCTGCAAAGAACACAACTTCTGCCCGCTCTGGAAGCCGCATTTCGGGTCGTACCCGCGGCAAACTTGGCCACGGGTTGTCCCCCGTCCCAACGTGCGTCGTGGAAAAATCCGGGTCACGTGACCCCAAGGTCAAGGTCACGGCGCCCCTGCAAAGAACACAACTTCTGCCCGCTCTGGAAGCCGCATTTCGGGTCGTACCCGCGGCAAACTTGGCCACGGGTTGTCCCCCGTCCCAACGTGCGTCGTGGCAAAATCCAGGTCACGTGACTCCAAGGTCAAGGTCACGGCGCCCCTGCAAAGAACACAATTTCTGCCCGCTCTGGAAGCCGCATTTCGGGTCGTACCCGCGGCAAACTTGGCCACGGGTTGTCCCCCGTCCCAACGTGCGTCGTGGCAAAATCTGGGTCACTTGACCCCAAGGTCAAGGTCACGGCGCCCCTGCAAAGAACACAACTTCTGCCCGCTCTGGAAGCCGCATTTCGGGTCGTACCCGCGGCAAACTTGACCACGGGTTGTCCCCCGTCCCAACGTGCGTCGTGGCAAAATCCGGGTCACGTGACCCCAAGGTCAAGGTCACGGCGCCCCTGCAAAGAACACAATTTCTGCCCGCTCTGGAAGCCGCATTTCGGGTCGTACCCGCGGCAAACTTGGCCACGGGTTGTCCCCCGTCCCAACGTGCGTCGTGGCAAAATCTGGGTCACTTGACCCCAAGGTCAAGGTCACGGCGCCCCTGCAAAGAACACAATTTCTGCCCGCTCTGGAAGCCGCATTTCGGGTCGTACCCCTGGCAAACTTGGCCACGGGTTGTCCCCCGTCCCAACGTGCGTCGTGGCAAAATCTGGGTCACTTGAACCCAAGGTCAAGGTCACGGCGCCCCTGCAAAGAACACAATTTCTGCCCGCTCTGGAAGCCGCATTTCGGGTCGTACCCGCGGCAAACTTGGCCACGGGTTGTCCCCCGTCCCAACGTGCGTCGTGGCAAAATCCGGGTCACGTGACTCCAAGGTCAAGGTCACGGCGCCCCTGCAAAGAACACAACTTCTGCCCGCTCTGGAAGCCGCATTTCGGGTCGTACCCGCGGCAAACTTGGCCACGAGTTGTCCCCCGTCCCAACGTGCGTCGTGGCAAAATCCGGGTCACGTGACCCCAAGGTCAAGGTCACGGCGCCCCTGCAAAGAACACAACTTCTGCCCGCTCTGGAAGCCGCATTTCGGGTCGTACCCGCGGCAAACTTGGCCACGAGTTGTCCCCCGTCCCAACGTGCGTCGTGGCAAAATCCGGGTCACGTGACCCCAAGGTCAAGGTCACGGCGCCCCTGCAAAGAACACAACTTCTGCCCGCTCTGGAAGCCGCATTTCGGGTCGTACCCGCGGCAAACTTGGCTACGAGTTGTCCCCCGTCCAAACGTACGTCGTTGCTAAATCTGGGTCACGTGACCCCAAGGTCAAGGTCACGGCGCCCCTGCAAAGAACACAACTTCTGCCCGCTCTGGATGCCGCATTTCGGGTCGTACCCGCGGCAAACTTGGCCACGAGTTGTCCCCCGTCCCAACGTGCGTCGTGGCAAAATACGGGTCACGTGACCCCAAGGTCAAGGTCACGGCGCCCCTGCAAAGAACACAACTTCTGCCCGCTCTGGAAGCCGCATTTCGGGTCGTACCCGCGGCAAACTTGGCCACGGGTTGTCCCCCGTCCCAACGTGCGTCGTGGCAAAATCTGGGTCACTTGAACCCAAGGTCAAGGTCACGGCGCCCCTGCAAAGAACACAACTTCTGCCCGCTCTGGAAGCCGCATTTCGGGTCGTACCCGCGGCAAACTTGGCCACGGGTTGTCCCCCGTCCCAACGTGCGTCGTGGCAAAATCCGGGTCACGTGACTCCAAGGTCAAGGTCACGGCGCCCCTGCAAAGAACACAACTTCTGCCCGCTCTGGAAGCCGCATTTCGGGTCGTACCCGCGGCAAACTTGGCCACGGGTTGTCCCCCGTCCCAACGTGCGTCGTGGAAAAATCCGGGTCACGTGACCCCAAGGTCAAGGTCACGGCGCCCCTGCAAAGAACACAACTTCTGCCCGCTCTGGAAGCCGCATTTCGGGTCGTACCCGCGGCAAACTTGGCTACGAGTTGTCCCGCGTCCCAACGTGCGTCGTGGCTAAATCTGGGTCACGTGACCCCAAGGTCAAGGTCACGGCGCCCCTGCAAAGAACACAACTTCTGCCCGCTCTGGAAGCCGCATTTCGGGTCGTACCCGCGACAAACTTGGCCACGGGTTGTCCCCCGTCCCAACGTGCGTCGTGGCAAAATCTGGGTCACTTGAACCCAAGGTCAAGGTCACGGCGCCCCTGCAAAGAACACAACTTCTGCCCGCTCTGGAAGCCGCATTTCGGGTCGTACCCGCGGCAAACTTGGCCACGAGTTGTCCCCCGTCCCAACGTGCGTCGTGGCAAAATCCGGGTCACGTGACTCCAAGGTCAAGGTCACGGCGCCCCTGCAAAGAACACAACTTCTGCCCGCTCTGGAAGCCGCATTTCGGGTCGTACCCGCGGCAAACTTGGCCACGAGTTGTCGCCCGTCCCAACGTGGGTCGTGGCAAAATCCGGGTCACGTGACTCCAAGGTCAAGGTCACGGCGCCCCTGCAAAGAACACAACTTCTGCCCGCTCTGGAAGCCGCATTTCGGGTCGTACCCGCGGCAAACTTGGCCACGAGTTGTCCCCCGTCCCAACGTGCGTCGTGGCAAAATCCGGGTCACGTGACCCCAAGGTCAAGGTCACGGCGCCCCTGCAAAGAACACAACTTCTGCCCGCTCTGGAAGCCGCATTTCGGGTCGTACCCGCGGCAAACTTGGCCACGAGTTGTCCCCCGTCCCAACGTGCGTCGTGGCAAAATCCGGGTCACGTGACCCCAAGGTCAAGGTCACGGCGCCCCTGCAAAGAACACAACTTCTGCCCGCTCTGGAAGCCGCATTTCGGGTCGTACCCGCGGCAAACTTGGCCACGAGTTGTCCCCCGTCCCATCGTGCGTCGTGGCAAAATCCGGGTCACGTGACCCCAAGGTCAAGGTCACGGCGCCCCTGCAAAGAACACAACTTCTGCCCGCTCTGGAAGCCGCATTTCGGGTCGTACCCGCGGCAAACTTGGCTACGAGTTGTCCCCCGTCCAAACGTACGTCGTGGCTAAATCTGGGTCACGTGACCCCAAGGTCAAGGTCACGGCGCCCCTGCAAAGAACACAACTTCTGCCCGCTCTGGATGCCGCATTTCGGGTCGTACCCGCGGCAAACTTGGCCACGAGTTGTCCCCCGTCCCAACGTGCGTCGTGGCAAAATCCGGGTCACGTGACCCCAAGGTCAAGGTCACGGCGCCCCTGCAAAGAACACAACTTCTGCCCGCTCTGGAAGCCGCATTTCGGGTCGTACCCGCGGCAAACTTGGCCACGGGTTGTCCCCCGTCCCAACGTGCGTCGGGGCAAAATCCGGGTCACGTGACTCCAAGGTCAAGGTCACGGCGCCCCTGCAAAGAACACAACTTCTGCCCGCTCTGGAAGCCGCATTTCGGGTCGTACCCGCGGCAAACTTGGCCACGAGTTGTCCCCCGTCCCAACGTGCGTCGTGGCAAAATCCGGGTCACGTGACCCCAAGGTCAAGGTCACGGCGCCCCTACAAAGAACACAATTTCTGCCCGCTCTGGAAGCCGCATTTCGGGTCGTACCCGCGGCAAACTTGGCCACGAGTTGTCCCCCGTCCCAACGTGCGTCGTGGCTAAATCTGGGTCACGTGACCCCAAGGTCAAGGTCACGGCGCCCCTGCAAAGAACACAACTTCTGCCCGCTCTGGAAGCCGCATTTCGGGTCGTACCCGCGGCAAACTTCGCCACGAGTTGTCCCCCGTCCCAACGTGCGTCGTGGCAAAATCCGGGTCACGTGACTCCACGGTCAAGGTCACGGCGCCCCTGCAAAGAACACAACTTCTGCCCGCTCTGGAAGCCGCATTTCGGGTCGTACCCGCGGCAAACTTGGCCACGGGTTGTCCCCCGTCCCAACGTGCGTCGTGGCAAAATCTGGGTCACGTGACCCCAAGGTCAAGGTCACGGCGCCCCTGCAAAGAACACAACTTCTGCCCGCTCTGGAAGCCGCATTTCGGGTCGTACCCGCGGCAAACTTGGCCACGAGTTGTCCCCCGTCCCAACGTGCGTCGTGGCAAAATCCGGGTCACGTGACCCCAAGGTCAAGGTCACGGCGCCCCTGCAAAGAACACAACTTCTGCCCGCTCTGGAAGCCGCATTTCGGGTCGTACCCGCGGCAAACTTGGCCACGAGTTGTCCCCCGTCCCAACGTGCGTCGTGGCAAAATCTGGGTCACGTGACCCCAAGGTCAAGGTCACGGCGCCCCTGCAAAGAACACAACTTCTGCCCGCTCTGGAAGCCGCATTTCGGGTCGTACCCGCGGCAAACTTGGCCACGAGTTGTCCCCCGTCCCAACGTGCGTCGTGGCTAAATCTGGGTCACTTGACCCCAAGGTCAAGGTCACGGCGCCCCTGCAAAGAACACAATTTCTGCCCGCTCTGGAAGCCGCATTTCGGGTCGTACCCGCGGCAAACTTGGCCACGGGTTGTCCCCCGTCCCAACGTGCGTCGTGGCAAAATCTGGGTCACTTTACCCCAAGGGAAAGGTCACGGCGCCCCTGCAAAGAACACAACTTCTGCCCGCTCTGGAAGCCGCATTTCGGGTCGTACCCGCGGCAAACTTGGCCACGGGTTGTCCCCCGTCCCAACGTGCGTCGTGGAAAAATCCGGGTCACGTGACCCCAAGGTCAAGGTCACGGCGCCCCTGCAAAGAACACAACTTCTGCCCGCTCTGGAAGCCGCATTTCGGGTCGTACCCGCGGCAAACTTGGCCACGGGTTGTCCCCCGTCCCAACGTGCGTCGTGGCAAAATCCAGGTCACGTGACTCCAAGGTCAAGGTCACGGCGCCCCTGCAAAGAACACAATTTCTGCCCGCTCTGGAAGCCGCATTTCGGGTTGTACCCGCGGCAAACTTGGCCACGGGTTGTCCCCCGTCCCAACGTGCGTCGTGGCAAAATCCGGGTCACGTGACCCCAAGGTCAAGGTCACGGCGCCCCTGCAAAGAACACAACTTCTGCCCGCTCTGGAAGCCGCATTTCGGGTCGTACCCGCGGCAAACTTGGCTACGAGTTGTCCCGCGTCCCAACGTGCGTCGTGGCTAAATCTGGGTCACGTGACCCCAAGGTCAAGGTCACGGCGCCCCTGCAAAGAACACAATTTCTGCCCGCTCTGGAAGCCGCATTTCGGGTCGTACCCGCGGCAAACTTGGCCACGGGTTGTCCCCTGTCCCAACGTGCGTCGTGGCAAAATCTGGGTCACTTGAACCCAAGGTCAAGGTCACGGCGCCCCTGCAAAGAACACAACTTCTGCCCGCTCTGGAAGCCGCATTTCGGGTCGTACCCGCGGCAAACTTGGCCACGGGTTGTCCCCCGTCCCAACGTGCGTCGTGGCAAAATCCGGGTCACGTGACTCCAAGGTCAAGGTCACGGCGCCCCTGCAAAGAACACAACTTCTGCCCGCTCTGGAAGCCGCATTTCGGGTCCTACCCGCGGCAAACTTGGCCACGAGTTGTCGCCCGTCCCAACGTGGGTCGTGGCAAAATCCGGGTCACGTGACCCCAAGGTCAAGGTCACGGCGCCCCTGCAAAGAACACAACTTCTGCCCGCTCTGGAAGCCGCATTTCGGGTCGTACCCGCGGCAAACTTGGCCACGAGTTGTCCCCCGTCCCAACGTGCGTCGTGGCAAAATCCGGGTCACGTGACCCCAAGGTCAAGGTCACGGCGCCCCTGCAAAGAACACAAATTCTGCCCGCTCTGGAAGCCGCATTTCGGGTCGTACCCGCGGCAAACTTGGCCACGGGTTGTCCCCCGTCCCAACGTGCGTCGGGGCAAAATCCGGGTCACGTGACTCCAAGGTCAAGGTCACGGCGCCCCTGCAAAGAACACAACTTCTGCCCGCTCTGGAAGCCGCATTTCGGGTCGTACCCGCGGCAAACTTGGCCACGAGTTGTCCCCCGTCCCAACGTGCGTCGTGGCAAAATCCGGGTCACGTGACCCCAAGGTCAAGGTCACGGCGCCCCTACAAAGAACACAACTTCTGCCCGCTCTGGAAGCCGCATTTCGGGTCGTACCCGCGGCAAACTTGGCCACGAGTTGTCCCCCGTCCCAACGTGCGTCGTGGCAAAATCCGGGTCACGTGACTCCAAGGTCAAGGTCACGGCGCCCCTGCAAAGAACACAACTTCTGCCCGCTCTGGAAGCCGCATTTCGGGTCGTACCCGCGGCAAACTTGGCCACGGGTTGTCCCCCGTCCCAACGTGCGTCGTGGCAAAATCTGGGTCACGTGACCCCAAGGTCAAGGTCACGGCGCCCCTGCAAAGAACACAACTTCTGCCCGCTCTGGAAGCCGCATTTCGGGTCGTACCCGCGGCAAACTTGGCCACGAGTTGTCCCCCGTCCCAACGTGCGTCGTGGCAAAATCCGGGTCACGTGACCCCAAGGTCAAGGTCACGGCGCCCCTGCAAAGAACACAACTTCTGCCCGCTCTGGAAGCCGCATTTCGGGTCGTACCCGCGGCAAACTTGGCCACGGGTTGTCCCCCGTCCCAACGTGCGTCGTGGCAAAATCCGGGTCACGTGACTCCAAGGTCAAGGTCACGGCGCCCCTGCAAAGAACACAACTTCTGCCCGCTCTGGAAGCCGCATTTTGGGTCGTACCCGCGGCAAACTTGGCCACGAGTTGTCCCCCGACCCAACGTGCGTCGTGGCAAAATCCGGGTCACGTGACCCCAAGGTCAAGGTCACGGCGCCCCTGCAAAGAACACAACTTCTGCCCGCTCTGGAAGCCGCATTTCGGGTCGTACCCGCGGCAAACTTGGCCACGAGTTGTCCCCCGTCCCAACGTGCGTCGTGGCTAAATCTGGGTCACTTGACCCCAAGGTCAAGGTCACGGCGCCCCTGCAAAGAACACAATTTCTGCCCGCTCTGGAAGCCGCATTTCGGGTCGTACCCGCGGCAAACTTGGCCACGGGTTGTCCCCCGTCCCAACGTGCGTCGTGGCAAAATCCGGGTCACTTGACCCCAAGGGAAAGGTCACGGCGCCCCTGCAAAGAACACAACTTCTGCCCGCTCTGGAAGCCGCATTTCGGGTCGTACCCGCGGCAAACTTGGCCACGGGTTGTCCCCCGTCCCAACGTGCGTCGTGGAAAAATCCGGGTCACGTGACCCCAAGGTCAAGGTCACGGCGCCCCTGCAAAGAACACAACTTCTGCCCGCTCTGGAAGCCGCATTTCGGGTCGTACCCGCGGCAAACTTGGCCACGGGTTGTCCCCCGTCCCAACGTGCGTCGTGGCAAAATCCAGGTCACGTGACTCCAAGGTCAAGGTCACGGCGCCCCTGCAAAGAACACAATTTCTGCCCGCTCTGGAAGCCGCATTTCGGGTCGTACCCGCGGCAAACTTGGCCACGGGTTGTCCCCCGTCCCAACGTGCGTCGTGGCAAAATCTGGGTCACTTGACCCCAAGAGAGAGTAGATTAGGGGGTTCTGGCGCAGAAGCTTTTTCAGGTGCCCACTCTACCATCTAAATATCAAATACAGGCACGCCAGCCTCCAAGCACTAGCTGCTAACAAAGCCAGCCTCCAAGTCTATTGCAGGTCGTGCCTCCAGCCTCCAAGCACTAGCCCCCAAGCACCAGCCTCCAAGCGCCAGCCTCCAAGCACTAGCCCCCAAGCACCAGCCTCCAAGCGCCAACCCCCAAGCGCCAGCCTCCAAGCACCAGCCCGCCAGCCCACCAGTCCGCCAGCCCACCAGCCCGCCAGTAATGAGGATGTGATAATAAAACGACGCGTTGGTTTGTCGTTTTATTATTTTGTCGGTTTGTCGGTTTGTCGGTTTGTTGGTTAAGTTATTATTAATATATATATATTATTTTGTTGATTTATTGGAATGGCTGGTGCTGGCTGGGCTAGTGCTGGCAGGGCTGGGGTTGTTGGGAAATAGATGAATTCCCATAATTCCCATTGTTAGTAGGTTGTATAAACAGTGAAATTAGGATGGGGAAGAAAAATTTAGGTGAATTTGAAAATAAAACTGCGTGTATATATATAAAAATATTTTTGGAGAGTGAGTGATGCGTTGGGAAATAGATGAATTCCCATAATTCCCATTGTTAGTAGGTTGTATAAGCAGTGAAATTAGGATGGGGAAGAAAAATTTAGGTGAATTTGAAAATAAAACTGTGTGTATATATATAAAAAATATTTTTGGAGAGTGAGTGTTGGGGATGTGTTATGATAGCATTGTTTCTATCGAGGGGGTTGGTAAATGAATTCCCAATAATTTCCATTGTTATCTGGTTGTATAAACAGTGAAATGATGAAATGTGACAAAAATTTAGGTGAATTTAAAATTAATATAAAGAAAATATATATAATTATAAAAATAATAAATGGCATCTCAAATTAAAAAAATAGAAGAGTATAAATTAAGTGAATTAATTAATATCCTAAGAGAAAATAATATTAAAGGGTTTTTTAAAAAATCCAAACAAGAAATATACAACCTACTTAAAGATAGAAAACTTTTAGAAGAATTTGATAAAATTAGTTTAATTAAGTATATGGATAGAAAATACTATATTTTATGGTATTCAAATAAACCAGTAGCATATTCATTTACTAGTGGTAATAAAGGACAAGAATATAGTGGTGTTGATAAAAGTACCATTAAGGGTTTAGCAAGTAATTTTGAGTATGGGTCAACGGATAATAGACCTAGAAAACTTTATGCAATGCATAGTACAAATATATGCCTTGCAGCGATTCATTGGTTTGATTGGTTTCCACATGATAAAGATACATTTTTTAAAAGGTATTTAAGTTTTCGAAATAGTGTAACAAACATATGTTATTTACATAACGCTACTGATTTTGGTGATATATTAAGATATATGAAAGAAGGAGCAAGATTAGAAGTGAAGTTTATACATACATTTTTTGATAAAAATATGATTGCAAAAAATGGTGGTGAGTGTTTTTATGAAGTTATTGTAAAATCTGATTTTTGGTTGTTGGATGAAAACAAATGCCCACTGAATGAAAGAGGAGAGCGTTCCACTCAATTTTGTGAATTTAGAGTTAGAAAAAAATTATCTGCGTGTGAAATAATAGCTAGATTAAGTAAATTTGAAAATAAAATGAGGGATGATATATATAATGAAAATATAAAGAATGGGATTGAGTGTGATTATAAAGAAATCCATGTAGATAAAGATAAAATAGATAAGGAATTAAAAGAAATATTAGAAAGTCAAGGAAAAGAAGAAATAAGACCATTAAGTGACATTGATGGGTATATAAGGTTTTATACTATGGCTGAAGAAGTTAAAATTAGGTATGCAGACTATATAAAGAAAAAAGATATTGTGGGTAGAAATTATAAAGTAGAATATTTTTACAGAATTATACCTAAAGACTATGAAAGTGCAATAACTGATTTAAAAAATAAAAAAGAATTTAGAGAATATGAAAATGATGATATTGAAAAATATATAAATAAATGGAGGCAGGAAGAATTAATTAATGATAAAACCCCTACATCATCTGATTGCAAAAGCAGTAAAGATGAAAATGAGGAAAATGATGAATGAATTCCCATAATTCCCATTGTTAGTAGGTTGTATAAACAGTGAAATTAGGATGGGGAAGAAAAATTTAGGTGAATTTGAAAATAAAACTGTGTATATATATATAAAAAATATTTTTGGAGAGTGAGTGCGTTACGATAGCATTGTTTTAATTTGATTTTAATTACATTATAAAAATGAAGTTTAAAAAATTGTTTTCAAAGAAGAAAGATAAAGCTGTTGATGTTAGTATTATTAAAAAGCAAGTTATTAAACTAGATAAGCGAATTCAAGAATTAGAATTAATTATTGATGGTTTAATGGATGTTATAAGTGATATGAAAAGAAAATAAATATATATAATATATTCTTTATAATATATTACATATATACATACCTATTTACATTGTTACACTCATACTAGCCTTACCATCACCTTGAAATTGTACTATTTTATCAGATAGTGTTACAGCGTATGCAACCATAGTATTAACGTCTGGAGGTGTTGAAAACCTAAAAGTTACTTCTATATCAACAACACTAGCTCTCAACTTAGTACTTTGTTTAGAAAGGTTAAAAACAAACAATGGATAAAGACTTTTAAAATTTACGGGGTTAATATTACCATTAGATAAAATATCTGGTATTCCTGTACTATTTGCTTTAAATTCTTGAGCTTCAATTATTAACCTACTAAAATCATTTGATGAAAATTTTAAATTATAATCTCTTTCAGGATATCTATCACTATTTAAAGTAACAAACGCGTTGGTTATTGGTATTGGTGAGGGGTTATCAGCTACTGCTTGTCTCCATTGAAAAAGATTTGTATTGCGTGTTTGGAGAGTTTCATAATCATGCGGTTGAAATCCTACAATTAAAAACCTTGGTCTTTCATCAGCAGCTTTTTGACCTAACTTCCAAGTAAATTCGGTAGATTGTGGAACCGCAAATTTTTCACAACGTCTAGATTTATAACCCATTTTTACTTCTATTCCATCTTCAATTTGTTGATATAATGTATATTTTATTTGATCATCAGGTAAAACATGAGGAACAAACCAAGAAAGTTTAGTTAATACTACCTTTCCTCTATCAACGGCTGCTCCTGCTGCATTTTGCCTTCCATAAATAGCACCATTATTATTAGTTTTACGTTGAAATGTTAATTCTTGTCTAACACCATATAATATTTTTTCATAATCTTCACAAAAGCCAAATATATGAGAAAGAGGAATACAAAAAGAAAATTCACCTTTTGGGTCGGAGTTTTCCATTATAAATGTTTTTCTTGTTCTACCTCCTCCATTATTAGCAAACTCACCTGTACCGTCATCCGGCACCCAACATTGTGTTAGACCTTTACTCCTAGTAAAATCATCAGAATATTTTAACAACCCTAATATTGTAGTGGCCTGACCTGGAAAACTAAGAGATTCCATTCTTCTTCCACTAATATCATAGTAAATTTGACTAAATAGATGTAGTATACCATTATTTACGAGTGTTATTTCATCACCATCCTCATATCTACTACCATCTTCTTTAACTAACTGTCCTTTAACATACAAATAACTTTTATGAGGGTGAGTAAAAACATCTTGACTTTCGATTACAAAACTAATTGCACTACTACCATTCAAATCACCAGCACCAACTTGAGGCACATATTCTCGATATTGATACTGTTCAATTGATTCATCCATTAAAATTTGTGTATCCCACATTAATATTTTTTGTGACTGACTCATATTTTTAATATATATTTATATTATTTTTTATAATTAAACGACTTTTAATCCAAACCCACTACTTAAAGTAGGATATTTATTTTCATCATTAGGTACATCTACATTTAATGTTGTAGCTACCGGAAGCGCTTTCTTAGTACTACCACTTAACATTTTACTAATTTGAGATTTAATTTTTTCACTTACTTTTTTACCACCTTGTTCTAAAGCTGCTTTACCAACATCTTTTATAATATCAGTAGCAGCTTTTTTAGCGAGTTGTTTAGTTCCTGATGAAAATAGTTTACCTAACAAAGATTTTCCTAAATTAATAAATGGAGTAAAAAAATTTGTTCCACCATAGATATATCTAGGTTCATAATCGTAATATGTAGAAGTGATTATCATTTTTAATATATAATTATAATTCATTCATAATTGTCGCGTAATCTTGAGAGGTTATAGAGTTTTTGCTTCTTAATGCATCACATATAGCAACTATTTGATTTCTTAATCCAGTATTACCCGCTAATTTACTAGCCCATAAAGTTCTAAGTCTATTACCTAATTCTACTATACTTTCAGGGATGATAATAGGATTATTAAGCTTACCTCCTTTAAGTCCTTTAGCTACTTGTGTTTTAGTTGCAGATTTTATAAGATTTTGTGTTTTATCTGATAATGTTACACCTGGTGGAGGGTGAGTTTTTAAATAAAACAGTTGGTTTTGTATACTAGGATGGTTTAATTTATCTCTATCCATATATTGAAATCTATTATACCATATTTTATTTAAAATGTTATTCCATTTGTTGCGCTTACTTTTTAATTTATCATTAGGAAAAGATTGTTTATAGTCAGAATTTCTATATAACACATCTGAATCAACAAGTATTTGCGCATAATCTTCCATAGCTTTTTCATCCTCTTTAGCTTTAGTAGATGGGTTTTCTTTTACAATAAGCTCAAATAAATTTTTTCTATTTTTATATGTTTTACCCATAAAACTAACATCTTTTGTATTAATATCTAAAAATATTTCTTCATTTCCGATTTTAGCCACACCATCATCTCCTATTTTTAATTCTTTACTCATATCTTTTGAAAAAATATTATATTGTGTAATTTCTTTCATATCCTCATCATCATCCTCATCATCATCCTCATCATCATCCTCATCACCAACTTTTTTTTCTAAAGCATAAGGAGGTCTCCAACCATTCCAAGCAGGAGGGGGTGGTAAAGCAGGTATAGCTTGTGCAACAGCAGGTGGTAAACCTGCTATTTGTTGTCTAAGTTGTTCAAATGGTAAAGCTTTTATTTCTTGTTGAACCTTTTTTGTTTCCTCAGTTATAGGTTTAAATAATTTACTTACATTTTCTTCCAAACTAATTTTACCTAACCTTTCACCTTCATCTTTAACACGTAATCTTTTTTTAAGAGCTAAATAATCTTGCACAACAGCATTTCTTAATGTAGGATCTTTTATCTTATAAAATGGCATTTTTAATAATGATAAATAATGTTATTATTTCCGAGAGATTTTTCTAGAGTTTGAGAGATTTTCCTAGAGTTTGAGAGATTTTCCTAGAGTTTGAGAGATTTTTCTAGAGTCCTACGAAATATATAATATATATGTAAATATATTATATATTTATTCATCACCCCCTATTTCACACATACACTTACATTTAAATTTAGGTAACTTAATATGGAAGTTTTCCACCATTATTCTTTTCAACGAGCCTCCGAAAGGAATCCCTCGCTTCTTCCCTCCCTTTTGCAATCAAACTTTCCTCTTCCTCAACCGTTATCTTCTTTTTAAACTTACTTCTTATTTCACTTTTCATATTTTCATAATTATTTTTTTCTTCCATTATCAACTTAAACTCTTCATCAGATATATGATTATCCATCAACGCTTTTGATACATGATTTTCTATAGTATTAACTTTAGAAGCAGCGAGCATTTGAATCTTTAAATGTTTTTCAGCTTTAGCAATAGTTTTTCTAACAAATACTTTACTAACTAATGAAAAAAGACCAATTACCCCAGCACCAGATTCCAATCCAACAGCAACGGGTGCCGCTGCAACTGTTGAAAGTAAAACAACACCAACACCACCCATAGCCAATGAAAGAACAACCATTCCACCTTCAACATTATCAACTACTTTAGCTATCCTAGCATACTTTTTATTTAATCTTTCTCTTTCAGTTATTTCCTTCTTGAGAAATTCTAATATTTCGGATATTTTTTGAAGTCTATAAGAATGGCCATTATCCATACTCTCCATTTCAATTGATGGAGGAGCAGAGGGTTTTATTTCAGGGTACAATCCCCGTTTATCATCTATGTCTGTCATTTTTTATAAGTCAAAATAAATATTGTAAATTAAATACAACTTCTCCAGATGGTATAGTAATATTTTGGTTAGAGAAGTTATAAATATAAATCACAATATCATCACATTCTTTATCAGTTTGTATATTATTCATAACACCAATATGAAGTTTCCATTTACTAGATAAAGTAACCAAAACAACTCCTTTACTCAATTTATAACCAAAACTAATAGATATTCTTTTACCTTCTTTACTCACTATTTTTAAATCTACTTGAGTTTTAATTGACCATTTTATAGGTGATTCCTTAATCGGTGGAAAATTAATATTTTTATTAGGTAACCACATTATAGTATTAACCTTTTTCTTTTTTTCTAAGTTTCTACCATTTTCAAATACACTCATTTTATTATTATAGAATTATTAAAATACAGCATTTAAAGCGGGTCCCAATAAAGGAATTCCTTTTAAAAAGCCTAAAGGTGAATTATCACCAAAAATTAAACCACTTCCATCATATATTTTCCCACGTTGCCTCAAAAACAATCCATCCCCATGTTGTTGTAAACTACTTCCTTTATAAGGTCTTAAAAATAATCCTTCACCATCTGTCTCAATTTGGACAACATCACCACCTTTTTTCAAATACAAACCATCACCAAATAATTTACTAACCGCGGTTCCCGCAGCTGCCCCTAATGCTCCTTTAGCCAATGCAGGCAACACCTTTTTACCGAGAAAAGGTAAAGCAGCTCTTCCAATAGCTCCCAACAAAGGCAAAAACCCACCCTCTTGCCCTTCCTGTAACTGTTGATTATACTTTAAAACCTTTTTAGGAACCTTCAATTGCACACCTATATTCTTTCTCCTAGCTGCATCCAATTTATTAGCCTGAGGTATAGAAAAGGCAAAATCCAACCCCTCTCTATTAATAGTTTTATTCGTTAATTTTATACTACTTTGACAATTATTTTTTGCATCTCTAGCTAATTTTTTCTTTTGTCCTTCACTTAAATATACATTTCTCATAACATATTCAGATTGACTCATTTTTTATATAATATTTATTTTATTTATTTCATTTGTCTAAGATGAAAAGTAATAGTAATCCTTTCACCTCGTAAATCTATTAATTTACCATTTTGATCAGACAATCTAACATTTATATCTTGTACAAAATTTAAATTCAAAGGTAGATATATAAGATTATGAGGTTTTTCTATAATTTTATAACCCGGTTCAGCTTCAGGAAAAAAGGTATAAATATTATTACTTTTATTCTCATTTAAATAACTACCACTCACCAAATTAATTTCCACATTAATAGAGTTAACCTGTAAAATATCAACTATTTTTTCACTATTATGAATCCCAGGTTGATATTTTTTTTTATCAAACCCCAACACACTACCAATCGAATTTCTCCCACCCATATTTACAACAAAACCATTATCTATACTCATAACACTCTTAAGTGTATTAAGATTAGGTATAATCTTAATTCGATACTCTTCATTATCTTCATCATAATAACCTTCATCCTTTAAATGTTCACCAATCGTTTTATTAATATCGATAATATCATAAGCCCCAACAGGGATTTGGTATCTCATCCAAGTATTACCATTATCTGTAGAGTATCTAAACATATTATTACTCTCATTAATATTAGGTATTGAATTATATGTTTCAAGACTAAACAACGCTAACTCACATGGTACATCGAGGTAAATAGGTGGGTTAAGGGTTTCATTAAACTCCGTTTTATTATTAGAAAGTGTTATTAGTTTGCTAGTCATTTTTATAAATAAAAAAAATATCTTTTGAAAAAATGACAAACTCACAATATAAATTTTTAAATGAACATTTAATTAAAACGAGAGAAAATATTAAATTTTTTAATGAGGATACTAGTGGTTTTAATAGACATATGTATAATATACCTAAACCATTTTCACTTTGTAATATACACAGTGTTTTATCGGGTTATAAAAGTTTTTTCTATTATGTTTTTAGTAATATAATAATACCCGAGGTTCATCATCAAACTGGTGATTTTGATATTGAAATAAATATAAATATATATACTAATTTAGGTAGAATTAAACATTTTTACTTAGGAGAATATAACCTAGCTGAAAAATACTACATTTATAGAAAAAATTGATAGATTTATAAACCATGCATCTTTACTTATAAATTTTAACCACGAAAGTCAAGAAAAGGTGATTTTTACACAAATAGTGCTAATTAAATGTAGAGATTTTTTAACTCCAAATGATATGCCTATTGATGTTTATGATATGTATCCAAGTGAAGATGAAGATATAATTGAAAATGATATGCACATATTTGTAGAGGAGACATGCATTATATGTAATAAGAATAAACCTAATATATTATTTTGTGAATGTGGGCATCAATGTATGTGTGATGGATGTATTAATATTAAGGAAATGGATAAATGTCCTATTTGTAGAACAAATTCATATATTAAAAGAAAAATAAATTGTTAATATAAAAATGAGTGAAGAAATAACAAAAGCAAAAGTATTATATTTATACTATCAAATAGAATACCAAATTAGAAATATAAACCTAATGAATAAAAAAGTTAATAATATTAATACTACACTTAAAAAAGTGGTTGATTCTCAAAGTTTAAAAGATAAAGAGGTAAAAAATATAGCTAAATCATTACTTGAAGAATTAAAAGAAAAAGACCTTTGTAAAGGTTGTGATGCTATAAGTAGTGAATTTACAACTATTCAACAAGAGCTTAGAAAATTACAAGAATCTGATGATGTAATTGATGTTTTTAAAGTTATAATGTTAGAAAAAAGTATAAAAGAATTATTTAAAAGTAAAATATATCAAGATGATGATTATGAAAGATATTATAAAAAATATATTAATGTAATGAGTAAAGTTGGTGAGATATTAATTTAAAGTAGTATATATAACTTTTTTACTAAAAGTTATATATATCTGATTAATAATTAAAAAAGAAAATAACCATAATTATCTTCAAAATCCTCTTCAAAATCCCTTTCTAATAAAGTTAAAGTCACATATATATCAACATCTGGTATAGTACTTAAGTTTTTAATTTGCCCATCACGCACATCCTTAATCGTAGCTTTTTCAAAAAAATGTTTTGTAGGATCAATACATAAATTTTGTCCCTTTAATATTCTAAATCGATCCTTTATGGTAAACTTTAAAGGATTATCAACATCTCTATCAGAAAAAATACTAAAATTGCGATTTCTATCTAGACCATATCGTAATCTGAATAATGTTAAATTTTTATCATCACTATGTATTATATTATCATATACACAATAGTTAGGACAAGAAACAAAAAAATTAAATTCTATTATTTGTGCTGTTACTGGAAAACAATAACCTCCATTTAGTCTTCCTGGTCGACTTCCATTAAAAGAAAAAGGACATTGTTCTTTATAATTAGCAAAATCTTTCCAAATACCTGTAACATAAAAAATTCTAGCATATTTTTTTACTTTATCAGTGTTTTCTTTAATACTTTCTAAAACATATTGTTTATTAGCAGCATCAGATGGATTAATAGGGTTTGGTAAATTTAATAATTTTTTAAACCCCATATTAATATTCTCAGTTGCTTGATAGTTTCCATTTTCTTTAAAAAATACGGTTCCCTCAGCTATTCCTGGTATACCCCCATCCCTTACATTATCAGCAATAATTGTATCAACGTATTGTTTAGTAACAGCATCATTATTTTCTTTAGGTTCTGGTAAATCGCTTAAAGATTGACTAGCCATACTTATAGGTGCCGTTGGTACATATCTTCCATTATCTCTTAAAAAAGGTTCTTGAGGAAGACCTCTTATTCTATCATTTATTAAAGCACTCGATCTATCTGTATATTCTTTAGCAATATTACCTACTCTATCAACATATTCTTTATTAGCGGCTTCATCCATTGCATTTGGAGATGGTAACCCAACAACTCTTTTACCATTTAAATTAATATCTAAATTAGTGGTAAATCTACCTTGATTATCTTTCGCGTTTTCTATAAACTCATTAGCAAACCCTTCAACCTTTTCATCAACATATTTTTTATTAACGATTTCACCATCACTTACCGGTTCTCTAACACCACCTACTCTTTGCTTTCTCAAAAGTAATGGACCATTAGCAATAAATGTCCCATCACCTCTAGCTATAAAAGCGCTATTATCATCAACATATTTTTTAGTAGCAGCATCACTTGAATCATCAGGATTAGATAAATTAGTAATTTTTTTACCATCCATATTAATATCTATTTTAGGTGTAAATCTATCTTGATCATCTTTAAAATCTTCCAATGTAAACCCACCACTAGATTCTTTTACCTTATCATCAACATACTTTTTATTCACAACATCTCTATCATTATCAAAACTATCTAAAAAATTTCTCATAGGATGTTTTATATTAATAATTTTATTTGTATCAAATGTTTCATCTATTTTATTACGACTATTAAATGGAACTACTTCTCTTTGTATATAACCTAAAGGAACAAGATGTGTGTCCCTAAAAATGGTACCTGTTTCTGGTTTCACCAAATCTGCATCATCAAAATTTATAATTAAAGTACGACCACCACCAACAGCTTCTTTAACTTTATAACTAGTTACAAAATTACTAATATCATATCTATCAAATGGTAATGTTGTTTCACCTACATATTTTTTTGTAGCAGCATCACTATCATCAACAGGTTCACCTAAATCTTTCAATCTAAAATCTCTCATATATAAATTATTTTGAGAAACGTATTTATTTCCTCCATTACCACTTCCACTTTCAATAACAAAAGGAGAAATAGCTTGGCTATATCTTTTACTTTCATCATTTAAAGTATCAACATATAATTTATTAACACCATCAGTATTATCTATAGGACTATTTAAGTTAATGATTCTTTGATTACCCATATTTAAATTATCATCAGCGACATACTCACCACTCACATTTCTTTCCATAAACCCACCTCCTTGTATATTATCAACATAATTTTTAGTAGCAACATGATCATTTTCGGTAGGATCAACAACATTAGTTATAGTATTGAGACCCATATTTAAATTACCAATCATTGCTTCTTTTCCATCTCTTCTAACAAAATGATTATTTATATAATTAACAGAAACACCATCATCACCACAACCATATCCTTTTCCTCTACTTAACTTATTATGTATCCCATGTTTGTGTACGATTGACATTTTTAAATAGGTAATATATATTTTAAAAAATCGAATTAAAATATATATTTTTAACCACAAAACCTATCATGAAATATAGTAAATTATTATTTTCTCATATTACCCCCTGGGCGAATTTTTAATATTCATTAAATCTGTGAGTATGAGTTGTAAACCATATCCTTTACTTAAATTATGTAATATAAAAACGCAAAGATGCCCACAAATATATGTACCGGGATTTTGTATTGGGTCTGTTGAAAAATATAATGGTGATTTGAGATAATTTATCATTTCGGTTGGAGGATCAATTCCATAACTATCGAAATAATATTTTGTAGATTTATTACGATACCAACAAACCCAATGAGTACCTGGACCTGTTGAATCATCTAAATTTAATATACCACAATCTAATGGATAATTAGGTTTCATTGGTAGTTTGTCTCTCGAAAATACTCCTCTCCATCCAGGTAGATGTTTACAAACTTCTTCTAATTTAAAATTGGATAATGATTTATTAGGTAGATTATCAAATACATAGTCTAATTCATCATACCCTTGACCCGTTTGTTGTTTCTTTTTTTGAGCGGCTCGTTGTTTCTTTAATTTTTGTCTTAATGCTTCTTTAGCTACAGTTTCAACACCTTCCATAGCTCTAAATTTAAGTCTCGGTTTATTATCACCCATATCATCAGTCATTTCATAATCAGTCTTTTGTATTTCTTGTTTATAAAATTTACCTTTAATATTATGTCCTTTTGCATCTTGTAATTCAAAAGTTATTGGTGAGTCATTTTTATTAATTTCTTTTACTTTAAAAATTTCATCAGACCAATTAGGTAAATAACCTTTTGCTCCTTCTGCTTTAATTCTAGCGATTCTAACACGATCACCTTCTTTAATATCTATTTTCTTAAGTTCTTTTTCGATAGATTTTCTCGTTTTAGAATCTTCTTTGTATATTTTGTTATAAATGGTTTCCTCATTTTCTTTTTTACTAGCTTCTACAGGTGTCATTTTAATTGTTGAATGGATTGTATTGTTATACTCATCAACTAATTGAGGTAAATTATCTATTATTCTCATTTTAGCATTGTTAGTCATAAACTTCCATATTTTTTCTTTTATAGTTTTAACAAATCTTTCAGCTATTACAGCTTTATTTCTTCCTTCAGTATGATATAAAGTGATATCTTTACCTAGTTTAGTCTTATCTTCTTTAGCCTTTTCAGGATGTAATACGGGACAATGTATATTTATATGTTGCGTTAATCCACTTTTACTCTTTACATAAAGTTTACAATGAGGACATTGATAATTAGTAGGTTGTTGCTCTATTGAATTATCAATTAAACCGGTAAACTCACCACCTCTATCTGTCCATAGTTTTAAAGGTTTTCTACCTGATTCTTTAAATATTTCATTAAATGTTTTTGCAACTGTAGAACTAGTTTTATCTTTTACCGGTTTAACCCACGCGTATTTACTAAATACATCTACAACAACTAAAAAGTTTTCTAAATTATCATTATCCTCTTTCATATTCTTTGGTAAAAACATTAAATCAGCTGTCCAGGTATGATCAATATGAGGAACAGATACTTTATTAGTGTTAAAATGTCTTCTAACAGGTTTATGTATCTCATCAGCTAATTTTTTTTTTTAGTATCATTACCCATTCCAAACTTTACTTTGGTACCTATTAAAGTAGATACAATACCTTTAGCCATTCTTTCACTTAATGATGGATTTACAATCCCTTTTAGTTCTTTTAACATATTAACATCACATACCTTATTTCTCGTTTCAGTATCATTGTTTGCTAAATAACAAACATCATGATTATATGCAGCCTTATCTACTCTATTAATTGGTTTACTCCATGGTTTTGGTGTTAAATCTGGATTTAATCTTTTATTTAGTTTTGTACCTGGTCCAGCAAAGTTATAACCTGGTAGATGCATTTCCATTGGTAATTTATTAATTAAAGTATTCAACATACTTCCTCCTTCTTGATTTCCACTTCCTAATTCTTTTTGTATAAGTGGACGAAATACATTAGCAAGAGGGTTATTTTGTAGTGCCGCATCTAATTGTCTCTGTTTTATATTTTTTCGTAATAATGCTGGTGCGGCTGTCTTAAGTGCTATATCAATAAGTCCACTCATATCTCCTCCTTTTTGACATCCTCCACTCACACCACCTCCTTTTTGAGAGGAAATTGGTCCTTTCATAAATTGAGATTTACGGGTACCACATACTACACATGTTCCTCTCATCATCTTTCTTCCATTACTCGTTGTTTCTTCCGATAAGTTTTCCGAATCAGTTTTTGTTTTACATTTAACGCAATATATCTTCGTCATTTTAATATATAATTAAAATTAGTATATATTAAAATGGAAATTGTTAATTATTCAACTGATGATACGTGTGATTATAGAAATAATATACCATATTTACCAAAAAGTATTAGAGGAATTATTGTTGGTAAATCTGGGTGTGGTAAAACTACTTTACTATTGAATTTATTATTACAACCAAATTGGTTAGATTATGATAAATTAATGTTGTTCACTAAGAGTATGCATCAACCCGATTATTCATTAATGAGAGATGCATTTGAGGCTGGTTTACCTAAAGAAGGTGTGGATGTTGTTTTTAAAATATTAAAAGAAAATAAAGGTAAAGAAGTTAATAATGAAGAATTATTTAAATATCTTAAAAAGAATGTTTATAATAAAAAACCTGGTACTAAAATAGAAGCATCTTTTCATCAAGATAATGATGACGTACCAATGCCTCACGAATTAAATAGAAAAACTAAAAATTTAATGATATTTGATGATTTAGCTGGTGAAAAACAAAATAAAGCATCAACTTATTATACCCATGGAAGACATAGTAATGTAGATTGTTTCTTTTTAACACAAAATTTTATTACTTTGGATAAAAATACGATTAGAGAAAATGCTAATTTTTTGTGTATATTCCCTCAAGATAAACGTAGTGTTAATTATATCTATAATGAATATGCGGAGAAGGATATGTCTAAAGAAGAATTTAAAAGATTATGTTATCAATGTTGGGAAAAACCTTACGGTTTTCTCGTAATTGATCAAACGAGTAAAAGAGATGAAGGAAGATATAGATGTAAGTTTGATGAATTTTATATGTGTAATGAGGAGGAAAAACTTTAATTTAACCCAACAAGTTCCTAAATTTATTTGTTAATGTTTGTTTTTGATGATCATTTTTATTAAACATTTCAATCACTTTAACACATCCTACTTTCATCATAAAACCACCTTCTGTTTTATCTACATTACCCCACAATCCTTTAACTTCCAAAGCGTATTTTCCTTTAGTAATTATATAATCATCAAAAACACTTTTATTAATAGAATTACCATCAACATCTGTAAAAAAGTCATCGTTTTTACTATTAAACATAAAATCAACTACCTTTACTTCAATATAACCTTTAAGTTGATAATTATCAATATAATTTTTAACATCAAAATCAGCTTCCATAATTTGTTTACTTCCATCATCACACCTGTCAATTATGGTATTTAAAAAATTATTAAATTCTTCATTATATTGTATACATATCTTATCTCCCCATTTTGATATTGTTCCTTGTAATGAAGGGGTTGATGATGTAATTGTTGCGAAGACTGAAGCTTCACCCATATTATAAAAATCACTATATATTCTATCTTCCTTTCTTTGAGTATTAAATCTAGATTTTGGTTCTGTAAGTTTTATAATATTGCTCTGTATCTCACTCATTTTAATATATAAATATAATTTTTTTAAATTAAATTCAAAATCAATATCATTTGAAGTTAGAAATGGGAAAAAATTATTTTAAAATATACATATATTAAAATCATTAATATATATATATAAAAATGGCTGAGTTTAAAAATGTAATTCATGCAAATAGTTTTAAATCTTTTCCTTTTAAAAGGAAAGAAAAAATAGTTTTTAATAAGGATACATTTAAAAAGTTTCCTTTTAATCATGGTTATAGTATTGAACAAAAAGAATTAAAATCTTGCCTAAATGGGTTTTTTAATAGTATATTATTTTATATTAAAGGAAATAACTCTAATGATAATAGCTTATACATTGATAAATATTTAGATAAATTTAAAAATAATTTAACACAATCGTTAGAAAAAAATAATAGAAGAAAAGTTATGGTTAGTTTAGTTATTGAAATGAGAAAAGGTGATGAAAAACAAGATAAATTCTTTAATTCAAAACCCCATATTAATTATCAATGGGATAATAAGAACCTATTATTAAAAGATATAATTAAGGAAATAACTGAGCGTTTCCAAAATAAATCATTTCAAGGAAGTGGTTGGTCAGTATCTAATTTTAAAGGAATCATCGTAAATTATTCCAATTATAAACCTTTTAAAGGTGGTTGTAAAACTCACAACCTACCTAAATGGGTGGTTGATAAAAAAGCAACAATTTGTATGTTAAATACTGATGATAAATGTTTTTATTGGAGCATATTGAGGTTTTTTAATCCTAGGGAAAAAGATGCTGGTAGAATAACTAGAGATTTACTTGATATTGCTCCAAATAAATTTGCTAATTTCAATGGTATTACTTATCCGGTTAGTGCAGAAGATATTGATAAGTTTCAAAGAAATAACCCACATATTCATTTAGCGGTTTATAGTGTTGATGAAGAAATTAAAAAAACTCCTATTATTTATAATGGTAAAAAGCATTGTGATAAAAATGCACGAAGAATTTCTTTAGTATATTACGAAGATCATTATTATCTCGTAAAAAACTCAGATAGTTTAAGTAGATTGTTATCAATGCAGATAAATGATAAAAAAGTTAAAGTATTTATATGTTACAGTTGCCAAAAACATTGTTATTCTCAAGAATCTTTAGATAAACACGAAAAGAATTGTGATGATGGAGCAATTTTACAAATGCCTAAATCCGATAAAGTAATTCTTAAATATACACCAGCAAGATCGGTTAAGCATCCTCCTTTAATTTGGATATATGCAGACTTTGAAACTTTTAACATACCATATGAAAAGATTGGGGATGATGAAGAAACTAGATTTATAAAGACGCTTAAACCTTCCGGTTTTAGTTTTTATGTTAAAAGTAGTAATGAAAGAATTTGTAAATCTAATATGGTCTCATATACTATAGAAAAAAATGAGGAAGATATTGGTAAAAAGTTGGTGTATATGTTAATGGATTCTATTGATACATGTTTAACAATGTTTTATGAAAGTGGTTATAAGACTCCTTCATTGCTACCTGTGTTTTTCCATAATTTGAGTAGATTTGACGCTCATTTATTTGTTATTCCATTGGCTGGATATAGTAATGGTAATTTTAATGCGATACCTTGTAATGAACAGACTTATATCTCATTTTCAAAATGGATTAAAGTAAATGAATTTCCTTGCGAAGTAAGGTTTTTGGATAGTTATAGATTTTTACAGGGGTCAATAGCTGCATTGGGTGATAATTTAAAAGATAATGAAATGATTGAAATGCAAAAACATTTTAATGATAAATCTATCGAATTGTTAAAGGGTAAAGGCTCTTTTCCTTACGATTATATAGATTCTATAGAAAGATTAAAAGAAACGCAATTACCTCCTATAGAATGCTTTGATTCTTGTTTAAATAATAAAAGAATTAGTGAGGATGATTATAAAGAAGCTTTGGAAGCATGGAAATTATTTGGTTGTAAAACGTTAGCTGATTACCAAAGAATATATTGTGAAAGAGATGTATTAATTTTAACTGATGCGTTTGAAGCTTTTAGAAAAACTTGTATAGAAGGAATTGGAGAAGATCCTTTACATTCTTATACTTTACCTGGCCATTCTTGGAAACAGATGTTAAAGTATACTGGACAAAAATATTACTTAATAATGGATGAGGATATTTATAGAGACTTTGAAAAAGGAATTAGAGGTGGTATTTCATTTTGTAATGTGAGACACGCTAAAGCTAATAATAAATATATGAAGGATTATAACCCTAATATGGAAAGTAGTTTCATATTTTACGTTGATGCAAATAATTTATATGGTTATGCTATGTCTCATTCTTTACCTATTGGGATAAAACGTAAAGTAGAGTCGCCCGAAATAGAAAAAATATGGAAAGATATCGATTGCGCTTTGGTTGTTGATTTGGAATTTCCTGAGGATAAACATAATTATTGGAATAATTTTCCTTTTGCACCTACCCACGTAAAAATAGATGGTGTTAGAAAGTTGGTTGCTCATTTTGGTAAAAGGAAGGAGTATATGATTTATGGTGAATTGTTAAAGTTCTATGAGAAGCATGGTGTTAAAATTACTAAGTTTCATCACGGTTATGAATTTGTTACGAACCAAAAACTTAAAAAATATATCGATTATAATACTAAAAAAAGAAGTGAAGCAACCTCTAAATTTGAACAAGATTGTTGGAAATTATTTAATAACTCTATATATGGTAAAACGGTCGAAAATCCTAGAAAAAGGTGCAATGTTAAAATTATTAATAACAAAGAAGCTGCCGCTAAATTAACTAGGGATCCAAGATTTTTACACCCTAAAATATTTAGTGAAAACTTGGTCGCTATTCATTCTCAACAAGAGGTTGTTGAATGTAAAAAGCCCATATTCGTTGGTTTTGTTATTCTCGAAATTTCTAAGTTAATAATGTATCGGTGTTATTACGAATATTTATATCCTAAATTCGAAGATAGAATGAGTTTGTTATACACAGATACAGATAGCTTTATATTACACATAAAGAGTGAAGATATCTTTAAGGAAATTGCTCCCGATGTTGAAAACCATTTTGATACAAGCAACTTTGATGTAAGTCACCCTATTGGTAAAGAGTATATTGGAAAAAATAAAAAAGTAATGGGTAGGCTTAAAGATGAAGCTGGTGGTGAGATAATTACTGAATTTGCTGGTTTATGCTCTAAATCTTACTCTTATAATATAGAACATAAGAAAAAGGATGGTAAGATTGTTTATAATGTGGATAATGATATTAATTATGAATGTGACACAACAGTTAAATGTAAAGGTATTTATAGGGAAATTATTAAGGGGATTACCTTGGAAGATTATAAAAAATGTATCTTTGAAGGTAAAGAAAAGCATGTAACATTTAATAATATTAGAAGTAAAGATCATAAATTATATATTGAGGAAATAAATAAAATAGCATTAACCCCTCAATTAGATGGAAGAATATTATTAGATAATAAAATAACAACAGTAACATTAAATCATTATAGATATCCTAAAATCGAATTAAAGCAAGCCTCGATAGAAACAATGCTATCATAACACACACTCACTCTCCAAAAATATTTTTTATATATATACACACAGTTTTATTTTCAAATTCACCTAAATTTTTCTTCCCCATCCTAATTTCACTGTTTATACAACCTACTAACAATGGGAATTATGGGAATTCATCTATTTCCCAACAACCCCAGCCCTGCCAGCACTAGCCCAGCCAGCACCAGCCATTCCAATAAATCAACAAAATAATATATATATATTAATAATAACTTAACCAACAAACCGACAAACCGACAAACCGACAAAATAATAAAACGACAAACCAACGCGTCGTTTTATTATCACATCCTCATTACTGGCGGGCTGGTGGGCTGGCGGACTGGTGGGCTGGCGGGCTGGTGCTTGGAGGCTGGCGCTTGGGGGTTGGCGCTTGGAGGCTGGTGCTTGGGGGCTAGTGCTTGGAGGCTGGCGCTTGGAGGCTGGTGCTTGGGGGCTAGTGCTTGGAGGCTGGAGGCACGACCTGCAATAGACTTGGAGGCTGGCTTTGTTAGCAGCTAGTGCTTGGAGGCTGGCGTGCCTGTATTTGATATTTAGATGGTAGAGTGGGCACCTGAAAAAGCTTCTGCGCCAGAACCCCCTAATCTACTCTCTCCCAAGGTCAAGGTCACGGCGCCCCTGCAAAGAACACAACTTCTGCCCGCTCTGGAAGCCGCATTTCGGGTCGTACCCGCGGCAAACTTGACCACGGGTTGTCCCCCGTCCCAACGTGCGGCGTGGCAAAATCCGGGTCACGTGACCCCAAGGTCAAGGTCACGGCGCCCCTGCAAAGAACACAATTTCTGCCCGCTCTGGAAGCCGCATTTCGGGTCGTACCCGCGGCAAACTTGGCCACGGGTTGTCCCCCGTCCCAACGTGCGTCGTGGCAAAATCTGGGTCACTTGACCCCAAGGTCAAGGTCACGGCGCCCCTGCAAAGAACACAATTTCTGCCCGCTCTGGAAGCCGCATTTCGGGTCGTACCCCTGGCAAACTTGGCCACGGGTTGTCCCCCGTCCCAACGTGCGTCGTGGCAAAATCTGGGTCACTTGAACCCAAAGTCAAGGTCACGGCGCCCCTGCAAAGAACACAATTTCTGCCCGCTCTGGAAGCCGCATTTCGGGTCGTACCCGCGGCAAACTTGGCCACGGGTTGTCCCCCGTCCCAACGTGCGTCGTGGCAAAATCCGGGTCACGTGACTCCAAGGTCAAGGTCACGGCGCCCCTGCAAAGAACACAACTTCTGCCCGCTCTGGAAGCCGCATTTCGGGTCGTACCCGCGGCAAACTTGGCCACGGGTTGTCCCCCGTCCCAACGTGCGTCGTGGCAAAATCTGGGTCACTTGAACCCAAGGTCAAGGTCACGGCGCCCCTGCAAAGAACACAACTTCTGCCCGCTCTGGAAGCCGCATTTCGGGTCGTACCCGCGGCAAACTTGGCCACGGGTTGTCCCCCGTCCCAACGTGCGTCGTGGCAAAATCCGGGTCACGTGACTCCAAGGTCAAGGTCACGGCGCCCCTGCAAAGAACACAACTTCTGCCCGCTCTGGAAGCCGCATTTCGGGTCGTACCCGCGGCAAACTTGGCCACGGGTTGTCCCCCGTCCCAACGTGCGTCGTGGAAAAATCCGGGTCACGTGACCCCAAGGTCAAGGTCACGGCGCCCGTGCAAAGAACACAACTTCTGCCCGCTCTGGAAGCCGCATTTCGGGTCGTACCCGCGGCAAACTTGGCTACGAGTTGTCCCCCGTCCCAACGTGCGTCGTGGCTAAATCTGGGTCACTTGAACCCAAGGTCAAGGTCACGGCGCCCCTGCAAAGAACACAACTTCTGCCCGCTCCGGAAGCCGCATTTCGGGTCGTACCCGCGGCAAACTTGGCCACGGGTTGTCCCACGTCCCAACGTGCGTCGTGGCAAAATCCGGGTCACGTGACTCCAAGGTCAAGGTCACGGCGCCCCTGCAAAGAACACAATTTCTGCCGGCTCTGGAAGCCGCATTTCGGGTCGTACCCGCGGCAAACTTGGCCACGAGTTGTCACCCGTCCCAACGTGCGTCGTGGCAAAATACGGGTCACGTGACCCCAAGGTCAAGGTCACGGTGCCCCTGCAAAGAACACAACTTCTGCCCGCTCTGGAAGCCGCATTTCGGGTCGTACCCGCGGCAAACTTGGCCACGGGTTGTCCCCCGTCCCAACGTGCGTCGTGGCAAAATCTGGGTCACTTGACCCCAAGGGAAAGGTCACGGCGCCCCTGCAAAGAACACAACTTCTGCCCGCTCTGGAAGCCGCATTTCGGGTCGTACCCGCGGCAAACTTGGCCACGGGTTGTCCCCCGTCCCAACGTGCGTCGTGGAAAAATCCGGGTCACGTGACCCCAAGGTCAAGGTCACGGCGCCCCTGCAAAGAACACAACTTCTGCCCGCTCTGGAAGCCGCATTTCGGGTCGTACCCGCGGCAAACTTGGCCACGGGTTGTCCCCCGTCCCAACGTGCGTCGTGGCAAAATCCAGGTCACGTGACTTCAAGGTCAAGGTCACGGCGCCCCTGCAAAGAACACAATTTCTGCCCGCTCTGGAAGCCGCATTTCGGGTCGTACCCGCGGCAAACTTGGCCACGGGTTGTCCCCCGTCCCAACGTGCGTCGTGGCAAAATCTGGGTCACTTGACCCCAAGGTCAAGGTCACGGCGCCCCTGCAAAGAACACAACTTCTGCCCGCTCTGGAAGCCGCATTTCGGGTCGTACCCGCGGCAAACTTGACCACGGGTTGTCCCCCGTCCCAACGTGCGTCGTGGCTAAATCTGGGTCACTTGACCCCAAGGTCAAGGTCACGGCGCCCCTGCAAAGAACACAATTTCTGCCCGCTCTGGAAGCCGCATTTCGGGTCGTACCCGCGGCAAACTTGGCCACGGGTTGTCCCCCGTCCCAACGTGCGTCGTGGCAAAATCTGGGTCACTTGACCCCAAGGGAAAGGTCACGGCGCCCCTGCAAAGAACACAACTTCTGCCCGCTCTGGAAGCCGCATTTCGGGTCGTACCCGCGGCAAACTTGGCCACGGGTTGTCCCCCGTCCCAACGTGCGTCGTGGAAAAATCCGGGTCACGTGACCCCAAGGTCAAGGTCACGGCGCCCCTGCAAAGAACACAACTTCTGCCCGCTCTGGAAGCCGCATTTCGGGTCGTACCCGCGGCAAACTTGGCCACGGGTTGTCCCCCGTCCCAACGTGCGTCGTGGCAAAATCCAGGTCACGTGACTCCAAGGTCAAGGTCACGGCGCCCCTGCAAAGAACACAATTTCTGCCCGCTCTGGAAGCCGCATTTCGGGTCGTACCCGCGGCAAACTTGGCCACGGGTTGTCCCCCGTCCCAACGTGCGTCGTGGCAAAATCTGGGTCACTTGACCCCAAGGTCAAGGTCACGGCGCCCCTGCAAAGAACACAACTTCTGCCCGCTCTGGAAGCCGCATTTCGGGTCGTACCCGCGGCAAACTTGACCACGGGTTGTCCCCCGTCCCAACGTGCGTCGTGGCAAAATCCGGGTCACGTGACCCCAAGGTCAAGGTCACGGCGCCCCTGCAAAGAACACAATTTCTGCCCGCTCTGGAAGCCGCATTTCGGGTCGTACCCGCGGCAAACTTGGCCACGGGTTGTCCCCCGTCCCAACGTGCGTCGTGGCAAAATCTGGGTCACTTGACCCCAAGGTCAAGGTCACGGCGCCCCTGCAAAGAACACAATTTCTGCCCGCTCTGGAAGCCGCATTTCGGGTCGTACCCCTGGCAAACTTGGCCACGGGTTGTCCCCCGTCCCAACGTGCGTCGTGGCAAAATCTGGGTCACTTGAACCCAAGGTCAAGGTCACGGCGCCCCTGCAAAGAACACAATTTCTGCCCGCTCTGGAAGCCGCATTTCGGGTCGTACCCGCGGCAAACTTGGCCACGGGTTGTCCCCCGTCCCAACGTGCGTCGTGGCAAAATCCGGGTCACGTGACTCCAAGGTCAAGGTCACGGCGCCCCTGCAAAGAACACAACTTCTGCCCGCTCTGGAAGCCGCATTTCGGGTCGTACCCGCGGCAAACTTGGCCACGAGTTGTCCCCCGTCCCAACGTGCGTCGTGGCAAAATCCGGGTCACGTGACCCCAAGGTCAAGGTCACGGCGCCCCTGCAAAGAACACAACTTCTGCCCGCTCTGGAAGCCGCATTTCGGGTCGTACCCGCGGCAAACTTGGCCACGAGTTGTCCCCCGTCCCAACGTGCGTCGTGGCAAAATCCGGGTCACGTGACCCCAAGGTCAAGGTCACGGCGCCCCTGCAAAGAACACAACTTCTGCCCGCTCTGGAAGCCGCATTTCGGGTCGTACCCGCGGCAAACTTGGCTACGAGTTGTCCCCCGTCCAAACGTACGTCGTTGCTAAATCTGGGTCACGTGACCCCAAGGTCAAGGTCACGGCGCCCCTGCAAAGAACACAACTTCTGCCCGCTCTGGATGCCGCATTTCGGGTCGTACCCGCGGCAAACTTGGCCACGAGTTGTCCCCCGTCCCAACGTGCGTCGTGGCAAAATACGGGTCACGTGACCCCAAGGTCAAGGTCACGGCGCCCCTGCAAAGAACACAACTTCTGCCCGCTCTGGAAGCCGCATTTCGGGTCGTACCCGCGGCAAACTTGGCCACGGGTTGTCCCCCGTCCCAACGTGCGTCGTGGCAAAATCTGGGTCACTTGAACCCAAGGTCAAGGTCACGGCGCCCCTGCAAAGAACACAACTTCTGCCCGCTCTGGAAGCCGCATTTCGGGTCGTACCCGCGGCAAACTTGGCCACGGGTTGTCCCCCGTCCCAACGTGCGTCGTGGCAAAATCCGGGTCACGTGACTCCAAGGTCAAGGTCACGGCGCCCCTGCAAAGAACACAACTTCTGCCCGCTCTGGAAGCCGCATTTCGGGTCGTACCCGCGGCAAACTTGGCCACGGGTTGTCCCCCGTCCCAACGTGCGTCGTGGAAAAATCCGGGTCACGTGACCCCAAGGTCAAGGTCACGGCGCCCCTGCAAAGAACACAACTTCTGCCCGCTCTGGAAGCCGCATTTCGGGTCGTACCCGCTGCAAACTTGGCTACGAGTTGTCCCGCGTCCCAACGTGCGTCGTGGCTAAATCTGGGTCACGTGACCCCAAGGTCAAGGTCACGGCGCCCCTGCAAAGAACACAACTTCTGCCCGCTCTGGAAGCCGCATTTCGGGTCGTACCCGCGACAAACTTGGCCACGGGTTGTCCCCCGTCCCAACGTGCGTCGTGGCAAAATCTGGGTCACTTGAACCCAAGGTCAAGGTCACGGCGCCCCTGCAAAGAACACAACTTCTGCCCGCTCTGGAAGCCGCATTTCGGGTCGTACCCGCGGCAAACTTGGCCACGAGTTGTCCCCCGTCCCAACGTGCGTCGTGGCAAAATCCGGGTCACGTGACTCCAAGGTCAAGGTCACGGCGCCCCTGCAAAGAACACAACTTCTGCCCGCTCTGGAAGCCGCATTTCGGGTCGTACCCGCGGCAAACTTGGCCACGAGTTGTCGCCCGTCCCAACGTGGGTCGTGGCAAAATCCGGGTCACGTGACTCCAAGGTCAAGGTCACGGCGCCCCTGCAAAGAACACAACTTCTGCCCGCTCTGGAAGCCGCATTTCGGGTCGTACCCGCGGCAAACTTGGCCACGAGTTGTCCCCCGTCCCAACGTGCGTCGTGGCAAAATCCGGGTCACGTGACCCCAAGGTCAAGGTCACGGCGCCCCTGCAAAGAACACAACTTCTGCCCGCTCTGGAAGCCGCATTTCGGGTCGTACCCGCGGCAAACTTGGCCACGAGTTGTCCCCCGTCCCAACGTGCGTCGTGGCAAAATCCGGGTCACGTGACCCCAAGGTCAAGGTCACGGCGCCCCTGCAAAGAACACAACTTCTGCCCGCTCTGGAAGCCGCATTTCGGGTCGTACCCGCGGCAAACTTGGCCACGAGTTGTCCCCCGTCCCATCGTGCGTCGTGGCAAAATCCGGGTCACGTGACCCCAAGGTCAAGGTCACGGCGCCCCTGCAAAGAACACAACTTCTGCCCGCTCTGGAAGCCGCATTTCGGGTCGTACCCGCGGCAAACTTGGCTACGAGTTGTCCCCCGTCCAAACGTACGTCGTTGCTAAATCTGGGTCACGTGACCCCAAGGTCAAGGTCACGGCGCCCCTGCAAAGAACACAACTTCTGCCCGCTCTGGATGCCGCATTTCGGGTCGTACCCGCGGCAAACTTGGCCACGAGTTGTCCCCCGTCCCAACGTGCGTCGTGGCAAAATCCGGGTCACGTGACCCCAAGGTCAAGGTCACGGCGCCCCTGCAAAGAACACAACTTCTGCCCGCTCTGGAAGCCGCATTTCGGGTCGTACCCGCGGCAAACTTGGCCACGGGTTGTCCCCCGTCCCAACGTGCGTCGGGGCAAAATCCGGGTCACGTGACTCCAAGGTCAAGGTCACGGCGCCCCTGCAAAGAACACAACTTCTGCCCGCTCTGGAAGCCGCATTTCGGGTCGTACCCGCGGCAAACTTGGCCACGAGTTGTCCCCCGTCCCAACGTGCGTCGTGGCAAAATCCGGGTCACGTGACCCCAAGGTCAAGGTCACGGCGCCCCTACAAAGAACACAATTTCTGCCCGCTCTGGAAGCCGCATTTCGGGTCGTACCCGCGGCAAACTTGGCCACGAGTTGTCCCCCGTCCCAACGTGCGTCGTGGCTAAATCTGGGTCACGTGACCCCAAGGTCAAGGTCACGGCGCCCCTGCAAAGAACACAACTTCTGCCCGCTCTGGAAGCCGCATTTCGGGTCGTACCCGCGGCAAACTTCGCCACGAGTTGTCCCCCGTCCCAACGTGCGTCGTGGCAAAATCCGGGTCACGTGACTCCACGGTCAAGGTCACGGCGCCCCTGCAAAGAACACAACTTCTGCCCGCTCTGGAAGCCGCATTTCGGGTCGTACCCGCGGCAAACTTGGCCACGGGTTGTCCCCCGTCCCAACGTGCGTCGTGGCAAAATCTGGGTCACGTGACCCCAAGGTCAAGGTCACGGCGCCCCTGCAAAGAACACAACTTCTGCCCGCTCTGGAAGCCGCATTTCGGGTCGTACCCGCGGCAAACTTGGCCACGAGTTGTCCCCCGTCCCAACGTGCGTCGTGGCAAAATCCGGGTCACGTGACCCCAAGGTCAAGGTCACGGCGCCCCTGCAAAGAACACAACTTCTGCCCGCTCTGGAAGCCGCATTTCGGGTCGTACCCGCGGCAAACTTGGCCACGAGTTGTCCCCCGTCCCAACGTGCGTCGTGGCAAAATCTGGGTCACGTGACCCCAAGGTCAAGGTCACGGCGCCCCTGCAAAGAACACAACTTCTGCCCGCTCTGGAAGCCGCATTTCGGGTCGTACCCGCGGCAAACTTGGCCACGAGTTGTCCCCCGTCCCAACGTGCGTCGTGGCTAAATCTGGGTCACTTGACCCCAAGGTCAAGGTCACGGCGCCCCTGCAAAGAACACAATTTCTGCCCGCTCTGGAAGCCGCATTTCGGGTCGTACCCGCGGCAAACTTGGCCACGGGTTGTCCCCCGTCCCAACGTGCGTCGTGGCAAAATCTGGGTCACTTTACCCCAAGGGAAAGGTCACGGCGCCCCTGCAAAGAACACAACTTCTGCCCGCTCTGGAAGCCGCATTTCGGGTCGTACCCGCGGCAAACTTGGCCACGGGTTGTCCCCCGTCCCAACGTGCGTCGTGGAAAAATCCGGGTCACGTGACCCCAAGGTCAAGGTCACGGCGCCCCTGCAAAGAACACAACTTCTGCCCGCTCTGGAAGCCGCATTTCGGGTCGTACCCGCGGCAAACTTGGCCACGGGTTGTCCCCCGTCCCAACGTGCGTCGTGGCAAAATCCAGGTCACGTGACTCCAAGGTCAAGGTCACGGCGCCCCTGCAAAGAACACAATTTCTGCCCGCTCTGGAAGCCGCATTTCGGGTTGTACCCGCGGCAAACTTGGCCACGGGTTGTCCCCCGTCCCAACGTGCGTCGTGGCAAAATCCGGGTCACGTGACCCCAAGGTCAAGGTCACGGCGCCCCTGCAAAGAACACAACTTCTGCCCGCTCTGGAAGCCGCATTTCGGGTCGTACCCGCGGCAAACTTGGCTACGAGTTGTCCCGCGTCCCAACGTGCGTCGTGGCTAAATCTGGGTCACGTGACCCCAAGGTCAAGGTCACGGCGCCCCTGCAAAGAACACAATTTCTGCCCGCTCTGGAAGCCGCATTTCGGGTCGTACCCGCGGCAAACTTGGCCACGGGTTGTCCCCTGTCCCAACGTGCGTCGTGGCAAAATCTGGGTCACTTGAACCCAAGGTCAAGGTCACGGCGCCCCTGCAAAGAACACAACTTCTGCCCGCTCTGGAAGCCGCATTTCGGGTCGTACCCGCGGCAAACTTGGCCACGGGTTGTCCCCCGTCCCAACGTGCGTCGTGGCAAAATCCGGGTCACGTGACTCCAAGGTCAAGGTCACGGCGCCCCTGCAAAGAACACAACTTCTGCCCGCTCTGGAAGCCGCATTTCGGGTCCTACCCGCGGCAAACTTGGCCACGAGTTGTCGCCCGTCCCAACGTGGGTCGTGGCAAAATCCGGGTCACGTGACCCCAAGGTCAAGGTCACGGCGCCCCTGCAAAGAACACAACTTCTGCCCGCTCTGGAAGCCGCATTTCGGGTCGTACCCGCGGCAAACTTGGCCACGAGTTGTCCCCCGTCCCAACGTGCGTCGTGGCAAAATCCGGGTCACGTGACCCCAAGGTCAAGGTCACGGCGCCCCTGCAAAGAACACAAATTCTGCCCGCTCTGGAAGCCGCATTTCGGGTCGTACCCGCGGCAAACTTGGCCACGGGTTGTCCCCCGTCCCAACGTGCGTCGGGGCAAAATCCGGGTCACGTGACTCCAAGGTCAAGGTCACGGCGCCCCTGCAAAGAACACAACTTCTGCCCGCTCTGGAAGCCGCATTTCGGGTCGTACCCGCGGCAAACTTGGCCACGAGTTGTCCCCCGTCCCAACGTGCGTCGTGGCAAAATCCGGGTCACGTGACCCCAAGGTCAAGGTCACGGCGCCCCTACAAAGAACACAACTTCTGCCCGCTCTGGAAGCCGCATTTCGGGTCGTACCCGCGGCAAACTTGGCCACGAGTTGTCCCCCGTCCCAACGTGCGTCGTGGCAAAATCCGGGTCACGTGACTCCAAGGTCAAGGTCACGGCGCCCCTGCAAAGAACACAACTTCTGCCCGCTCTGGAAGCCGCATTTCGGGTCGTACCCGCGGCAAACTTGGCCACGGGTTGTCCCCCGTCCCAACGTGCGTCGTGGCAAAATCTGGGTCACGTGACCCCAAGGTCAAGGTCACGGCGCCCCTGCAAAGAACACAACTTCTGCCCGCTCTGGAAGCCGCATTTCGGGTCGTACCCGCGGCAAACTTGGCCACGAGTTGTCCCCCGTCCCAACGTGCGTCGTGGCAAAATCCGGGTCACGTGACCCCAAGGTCAAGGTCACGGCGCCCCTGCAAAGAACACAACTTCTGCCCGCTCTGGAAGCCGCATTTCGGGTCGTACCCGCGGCAAACTTGGCCACGGGTTGTCCCCCGTCCCAACGTGCGTCGTGGCAAAATCCGGGTCACGTGACTCCAAGGTCAAGGTCACGGCGCCCCTGCAAAGAACACAACTTCTGCCCGCTCTGGAAGCCGCATTTTGGGTCGTACCCGCGGCAAACTTGGCCACGAGTTGTCCCCCGACCCAACGTGCGTCGTGGCAAAATCCGGGTCACGTGACCCCAAGGTCAAGGTCACGGCGCCCCTGCAAAGAACACAACTTCTGCCCGCTCTGGAAGCCGCATTTCGGGTCGTACCCGCGGCAAACTTGGCCACGAGTTGTCCCCCGTCCCAACGTGCGTCGTGGCTAAATCTGGGTCACTTGACCCCAAGGTCAAGGTCACGGCGCCCCTGCAAAGAACACAATTTCTGCCCGCTCTGGAAGCCGCATTTCGGGTCGTACCCGCGGCAAACTTGGCCACGGGTTGTCCCCCGTCCCAACGTGCGTCGTGGCAAAATCCGGGTCACTTGACCCCAAGGGAAAGGTCACGGCGCCCCTGCAAAGAACACAACTTCTGCCCGCTCTGGAAGCCGCATTTCGGGTCGTACCCGCGGCAAACTTGGCCACGGGTTGTCCCCCGTCCCAACGTGCGTCGTGGAAAAATCCGGGTCACGTGACCCCAAGGTCAAGGTCACGGCGCCCCTGCAAAGAACACAACTTCTGCCCGCTCTGGAAGCCGCATTTCGGGTCGTACCCGCGGCAAACTTGGCCACGGGTTGTCCCCCGTCCCAACGTGCGTCGTGGCAAAATCCAGGTCACGTGACTCCAAGGTCAAGGTCACGGCGCCCCTGCAAAGAACACAATTTCTGCCCGCTCTGGAAGCCGCATTTCGGGTCGTACCCGCGGCAAACTTGGCCACGGGTTGTCCCCCGTCCCAACGTGCGTCGTGGCAAAATCTGGGTCACTTGACCCCAAGAGAGAGTAGATTAGGGGGTTCTGGCGCAGAAGCTTTTTCAGGTGCCCACTCTACCATCTAAATATCAAATACAGGCACGCCAGCCTCCAAGCACTAGCTGCTAACAAAGCCAGCCTCCAAGTCTATTGCAGGTCGTGCCTCCAGCCTCCAAGCACTAGCCCCCAAGCACCAGCCTCCAAGCGCCAGCCTCCAAGCACTAGCCCCCAAGCACCAGCCTCCAAGCGCCAACCCCCAAGCGCCAGCCTCCAAGCACCAGCCCGCCAGCCCACCAGTCCGCCAGCCCACCAGCCCGCCAGTAATGAGGATGTGATAATAAAACGACGCGTTGGTTTGTCGTTTTATTATTTTGTCGGTTTGTCGGTTTGTCGGTTTGTTGGTTAAGTTATTATTAATATATATATATTATTTTGTTGATTTATTGGAATGGCTGGTGCTGGCTGGGCTAGTGCTGGCAGGGCTGGGGTTGTTGGGAAATAGATGAATTCCCATAATTCCCATTGTTAGTAGGTTGTATAAACAGTGAAATTAGGATGGGGAAGAAAAATTTAGGTGAATTTGAAAATAAAACTGCGTGTATATATATAAAAATATTTTTGGAGAGTGAGTGATGCGTTGGGAAATAGATGAATTCCCATAATTCCCATTGTTAGTAGGTTGTATAAGCAGTGAAATTAGGATGGGGAAGAAAAATTTAGGTGAATTTGAAAATAAAACTGTGTGTATATATATAAAAAATATTTTTGGAGAGTGAGTGTTGGGGATGTGTTATGATAGCATTGTTTCTATCGAGGGGGTTGGTAAATGAATTCCCAATAATTTCCATTGTTATCTGGTTGTATAAACAGTGAAATGATGAAATGTGACAAAAATTTAGGTGAATTTAAAATTAATATAAAGAAAATATATATAATTATAAAAATAATAAATGGCATCTCAAATTAAAAAAATAGAAGAGTATAAATTAAGTGAATTAATTAATATCCTAAGAGAAAATAATATTAAAGGGTTTTTTAAAAAATCCAAACAAGAAATATACAACCTACTTAAAGATAGAAAACTTTTAGAAGAATTTGATAAAATTAGTTTAATTAAGTATATGGATAGAAAATACTATATTTTATGGTATTCAAATAAACCAGTAGCATATTCATTTACTAGTGGTAATAAAGGACAAGAATATAGTGGTGTTGATAAAAGTACCATTAAGGGTTTAGCAAGTAATTTTGAGTATGGGTCAACGGATAATAGACCTAGAAAACTTTATGCAATGCATAGTACAAATATATGCCTTGCAGCGATTCATTGGTTTGATTGGTTTCCACATGATAAAGATACATTTTTTAAAAGGTATTTAAGTTTTCGAAATAGTGTAACAAACATATGTTATTTACATAACGCTACTGATTTTGGTGATATATTAAGATATATGAAAGAAGGAGCAAGATTAGAAGTGAAGTTTATACATACATTTTTTGATAAAAATATGATTGCAAAAAATGGTGGTGAGTGTTTTTATGAAGTTATTGTAAAATCTGATTTTTGGTTGTTGGATGAAAACAAATGCCCACTGAATGAAAGAGGAGAGCGTTCCACTCAATTTTGTGAATTTAGAGTTAGAAAAAAATTATCTGCGTGTGAAATAATAGCTAGATTAAGTAAATTTGAAAATAAAATGAGGGATGATATATATAATGAAAATATAAAGAATGGGATTGAGTGTGATTATAAAGAAATCCATGTAGATAAAGATAAAATAGATAAGGAATTAAAAGAAATATTAGAAAGTCAAGGAAAAGAAGAAATAAGACCATTAAGTGACATTGATGGGTATATAAGGTTTTATACTATGGCTGAAGAAGTTAAAATTAGGTATGCAGACTATATAAAGAAAAAAGATATTGTGGGTAGAAATTATAAAGTAGAATATTTTTACAGAATTATACCTAAAGACTATGAAAGTGCAATAACTGATTTAAAAAATAAAAAAGAATTTAGAGAATATGAAAATGATGATATTGAAAAATATATAAATAAATGGAGGCAGGAAGAATTAATTAATGATAAAACCCCTACATCATCTGATTGCAAAAGCAGTAAAGATGAAAATGAGGAAAATGATGAATGAATTCCCATAATTCCCATTGTTAGTAGGTTGTATAAACAGTGAAATTAGGATGGGGAAGAAAAATTTAGGTGAATTTGAAAATAAAACTGTGTATATATATATAAAAAATATTTTTGGAGAGTGAGTGCGTTACGATAGCATTGTTTTAATTTGATTTTAATTACATTATAAAAATGAAGTTTAAAAAATTGTTTTCAAAGAAGAAAGATAAAGCTGTTGATGTTAGTATTATTAAAAAGCAAGTTATTAAACTAGATAAGCGAATTCAAGAATTAGAATTAATTATTGATGGTTTAATGGATGTTATAAGTGATATGAAAAGAAAATAAATATATATAATATATTCTTTATAATATATTACATATATACATACCTATTTACATTGTTACACTCATACTAGCCTTACCATCACCTTGAAATTGTACTATTTTATCAGATAGTGTTACAGCGTATGCAACCATAGTATTAACGTCTGGAGGTGTTGAAAACCTAAAAGTTACTTCTATATCAACAACACTAGCTCTCAACTTAGTACTTTGTTTAGAAAGGTTAAAAACAAACAATGGATAAAGACTTTTAAAATTTACGGGGTTAATATTACCATTAGATAAAATATCTGGTATTCCTGTACTATTTGCTTTAAATTCTTGAGCTTCAATTATTAACCTACTAAAATCATTTGATGAAAATTTTAAATTATAATCTCTTTCAGGATATCTATCACTATTTAAAGTAACAAACGCGTTGGTTATTGGTATTGGTGAGGGGTTATCAGCTACTGCTTGTCTCCATTGAAAAAGATTTGTATTGCGTGTTTGGAGAGTTTCATAATCATGCGGTTGAAATCCTACAATTAAAAACCTTGGTCTTTCATCAGCAGCTTTTTGACCTAACTTCCAAGTAAATTCGGTAGATTGTGGAACCGCAAATTTTTCACAACGTCTAGATTTATAACCCATTTTTACTTCTATTCCATCTTCAATTTGTTGATATAATGTATATTTTATTTGATCATCAGGTAAAACATGAGGAACAAACCAAGAAAGTTTAGTTAATACTACCTTTCCTCTATCAACGGCTGCTCCTGCTGCATTTTGCCTTCCATAAATAGCACCATTATTATTAGTTTTACGTTGAAATGTTAATTCTTGTCTAACACCATATAATATTTTTTCATAATCTTCACAAAAGCCAAATATATGAGAAAGAGGAATACAAAAAGAAAATTCACCTTTTGGGTCGGAGTTTTCCATTATAAATGTTTTTCTTGTTCTACCTCCTCCATTATTAGCAAACTCACCTGTACCGTCATCCGGCACCCAACATTGTGTTAGACCTTTACTCCTAGTAAAATCATCAGAATATTTTAACAACCCTAATATTGTAGTGGCCTGACCTGGAAAACTAAGAGATTCCATTCTTCTTCCACTAATATCATAGTAAATTTGACTAAATAGATGTAGTATACCATTATTTACGAGTGTTATTTCATCACCATCCTCATATCTACTACCATCTTCTTTAACTAACTGTCCTTTAACATACAAATAACTTTTATGAGGGTGAGTAAAAACATCTTGACTTTCGATTACAAAACTAATTGCACTACTACCATTCAAATCACCAGCACCAACTTGAGGCACATATTCTCGATATTGATACTGTTCAATTGATTCATCCATTAAAATTTGTGTATCCCACATTAATATTTTTTGTGACTGACTCATATTTTTAATATATATTTATATTATTTTTTATAATTAAACGACTTTTAATCCAAACCCACTACTTAAAGTAGGATATTTATTTTCATCATTAGGTACATCTACATTTAATGTTGTAGCTACCGGAAGCGCTTTCTTAGTACTACCACTTAACATTTTACTAATTTGAGATTTAATTTTTTCACTTACTTTTTTACCACCTTGTTCTAAAGCTGCTTTACCAACATCTTTTATAATATCAGTAGCAGCTTTTTTAGCGAGTTGTTTAGTTCCTGATGAAAATAGTTTACCTAACAAAGATTTTCCTAAATTAATAAATGGAGTAAAAAAATTTGTTCCACCATAGATATATCTAGGTTCATAATCGTAATATGTAGAAGTGATTATCATTTTTAATATATAATTATAATTCATTCATAATTGTCGCGTAATCTTGAGAGGTTATAGAGTTTTTGCTTCTTAATGCATCACATATAGCAACTATTTGATTTCTTAATCCAGTATTACCCGCTAATTTACTAGCCCATAAAGTTCTAAGTCTATTACCTAATTCTACTATACTTTCAGGGATGATAATAGGATTATTAAGCTTACCTCCTTTAAGTCCTTTAGCTACTTGTGTTTTAGTTGCAGATTTTATAAGATTTTGTGTTTTATCTGATAATGTTACACCTGGTGGAGGGTGAGTTTTTAAATAAAACAGTTGGTTTTGTATACTAGGATGGTTTAATTTATCTCTATCCATATATTGAAATCTATTATACCATATTTTATTTAAAATGTTATTCCATTTGTTGCGCTTACTTTTTAATTTATCATTAGGAAAAGATTGTTTATAGTCAGAATTTCTATATAACACATCTGAATCAACAAGTATTTGCGCATAATCTTCCATAGCTTTTTCATCCTCTTTAGCTTTAGTAGATGGGTTTTCTTTTACAATAAGCTCAAATAAATTTTTTCTATTTTTATATGTTTTACCCATAAAACTAACATCTTTTGTATTAATATCTAAAAATATTTCTTCATTTCCGATTTTAGCCACACCATCATCTCCTATTTTTAATTCTTTACTCATATCTTTTGAAAAAATATTATATTGTGTAATTTCTTTCATATCCTCATCATCATCCTCATCATCATCCTCATCATCATCCTCATCACCAACTTTTTTTTCTAAAGCATAAGGAGGTCTCCAACCATTCCAAGCAGGAGGGGGTGGTAAAGCAGGTATAGCTTGTGCAACAGCAGGTGGTAAACCTGCTATTTGTTGTCTAAGTTGTTCAAATGGTAAAGCTTTTATTTCTTGTTGAACCTTTTTTGTTTCCTCAGTTATAGGTTTAAATAATTTACTTACATTTTCTTCCAAACTAATTTTACCTAACCTTTCACCTTCATCTTTAACACGTAATCTTTTTTTAAGAGCTAAATAATCTTGCACAACAGCATTTCTTAATGTAGGATCTTTTATCTTATAAAATGGCATTTTTAATAATGATAAATAATGTTATTATTTCCGAGAGATTTTTCTAGAGTTTGAGAGATTTTCCTAGAGTTTGAGAGATTTTCCTAGAGTTTGAGAGATTTTTCTAGAGTCCTACGAAATATATAATATATATGTAAATATATTATATATTTATTCATCACCCCCTATTTCACACATACACTTACATTTAAATTTAGGTAACTTAATATGGAAGTTTTCCACCATTATTCTTTTCAACGAGCCTCCGAAAGGAATCCCTCGCTTCTTCCCTCCCTTTTGCAATCAAACTTTCCTCTTCCTCAACCGTTATCTTCTTTTTAAACTTACTTCTTATTTCACTTTTCATATTTTCATAATTATTTTTTTCTTCCATTATCAACTTAAACTCTTCATCAGATATATGATTATCCATCAACGCTTTTGATACATGATTTTCTATAGTATTAACTTTAGAAGCAGCGAGCATTTGAATCTTTAAATGTTTTTCAGCTTTAGCAATAGTTTTTCTAACAAATACTTTACTAACTAATGAAAAAAGACCAATTACCCCAGCACCAGATTCCAATCCAACAGCAACGGGTGCCGCTGCAACTGTTGAAAGTAAAACAACACCAACACCACCCATAGCCAATGAAAGAACAACCATTCCACCTTCAACATTATCAACTACTTTAGCTATCCTAGCATACTTTTTATTTAATCTTTCTCTTTCAGTTATTTCCTTCTTGAGAAATTCTAATATTTCGGATATTTTTTGAAGTCTATAAGAATGGCCATTATCCATACTCTCCATTTCAATTGATGGAGGAGCAGAGGGTTTTATTTCAGGGTACAATCCCCGTTTATCATCTATGTCTGTCATTTTTTATAAGTCAAAATAAATATTGTAAATTAAATACAACTTCTCCAGATGGTATAGTAATATTTTGGTTAGAGAAGTTATAAATATAAATCACAATATCATCACATTCTTTATCAGTTTGTATATTATTCATAACACCAATATGAAGTTTCCATTTACTAGATAAAGTAACCAAAACAACTCCTTTACTCAATTTATAACCAAAACTAATAGATATTCTTTTACCTTCTTTACTCACTATTTTTAAATCTACTTGAGTTTTAATTGACCATTTTATAGGTGATTCCTTAATCGGTGGAAAATTAATATTTTTATTAGGTAACCACATTATAGTATTAACCTTTTTCTTTTTTTCTAAGTTTCTACCATTTTCAAATACACTCATTTTATTATTATAGAATTATTAAAATACAGCATTTAAAGCGGGTCCCAATAAAGGAATTCCTTTTAAAAAGCCTAAAGGTGAATTATCACCAAAAATTAAACCACTTCCATCATATATTTTCCCACGTTGCCTCAAAAACAATCCATCCCCATGTTGTTGTAAACTACTTCCTTTATAAGGTCTTAAAAATAATCCTTCACCATCTGTCTCAATTTGGACAACATCACCACCTTTTTTCAAATACAAACCATCACCAAATAATTTACTAACCGCGGTTCCCGCAGCTGCCCCTAATGCTCCTTTAGCCAATGCAGGCAACACCTTTTTACCGAGAAAAGGTAAAGCAGCTCTTCCAATAGCTCCCAACAAAGGCAAAAACCCACCCTCTTGCCCTTCCTGTAACTGTTGATTATACTTTAAAACCTTTTTAGGAACCTTCAATTGCACACCTATATTCTTTCTCCTAGCTGCATCCAATTTATTAGCCTGAGGTATAGAAAAGGCAAAATCCAACCCCTCTCTATTAATAGTTTTATTCGTTAATTTTATACTACTTTGACAATTATTTTTTGCATCTCTAGCTAATTTTTTCTTTTGTCCTTCACTTAAATATACATTTCTCATAACATATTCAGATTGACTCATTTTTTATATAATATTTATTTTATTTATTTCATTTGTCTAAGATGAAAAGTAATAGTAATCCTTTCACCTCGTAAATCTATTAATTTACCATTTTGATCAGACAATCTAACATTTATATCTTGTACAAAATTTAAATTCAAAGGTAGATATATAAGATTATGAGGTTTTTCTATAATTTTATAACCCGGTTCAGCTTCAGGAAAAAAGGTATAAATATTATTACTTTTATTCTCATTTAAATAACTACCACTCACCAAATTAATTTCCACATTAATAGAGTTAACCTGTAAAATATCAACTATTTTTTCACTATTATGAATCCCAGGTTGATATTTTTTTTTATCAAACCCCAACACACTACCAATCGAATTTCTCCCACCCATATTTACAACAAAACCATTATCTATACTCATAACACTCTTAAGTGTATTAAGATTAGGTATAATCTTAATTCGATACTCTTCATTATCTTCATCATAATAACCTTCATCCTTTAAATGTTCACCAATCGTTTTATTAATATCGATAATATCATAAGCCCCAACAGGGATTTGGTATCTCATCCAAGTATTACCATTATCTGTAGAGTATCTAAACATATTATTACTCTCATTAATATTAGGTATTGAATTATATGTTTCAAGACTAAACAACGCTAACTCACATGGTACATCGAGGTAAATAGGTGGGTTAAGGGTTTCATTAAACTCCGTTTTATTATTAGAAAGTGTTATTAGTTTGCTAGTCATTTTTATAAATAAAAAAAATATCTTTTGAAAAAATGACAAACTCACAATATAAATTTTTAAATGAACATTTAATTAAAACGAGAGAAAATATTAAATTTTTTAATGAGGATACTAGTGGTTTTAATAGACATATGTATAATATACCTAAACCATTTTCACTTTGTAATATACACAGTGTTTTATCGGGTTATAAAAGTTTTTTCTATTATGTTTTTAGTAATATAATAATACCCGAGGTTCATCATCAAACTGGTGATTTTGATATTGAAATAAATATAAATATATATACTAATTTAGGTAGAATTAAACATTTTTACTTAGGAGAATATAACCTAGCTGAAAAATACTACATTTATAGAAAAAATTGATAGATTTATAAACCATGCATCTTTACTTATAAATTTTAACCACGAAAGTCAAGAAAAGGTGATTTTTACACAAATAGTGCTAATTAAATGTAGAGATTTTTTAACTCCAAATGATATGCCTATTGATGTTTATGATATGTATCCAAGTGAAGATGAAGATATAATTGAAAATGATATGCACATATTTGTAGAGGAGACATGCATTATATGTAATAAGAATAAACCTAATATATTATTTTGTGAATGTGGGCATCAATGTATGTGTGATGGATGTATTAATATTAAGGAAATGGATAAATGTCCTATTTGTAGAACAAATTCATATATTAAAAGAAAAATAAATTGTTAATATAAAAATGAGTGAAGAAATAACAAAAGCAAAAGTATTATATTTATACTATCAAATAGAATACCAAATTAGAAATATAAACCTAATGAATAAAAAAGTTAATAATATTAATACTACACTTAAAAAAGTGGTTGATTCTCAAAGTTTAAAAGATAAAGAGGTAAAAAATATAGCTAAATCATTACTTGAAGAATTAAAAGAAAAAGACCTTTGTAAAGGTTGTGATGCTATAAGTAGTGAATTTACAACTATTCAACAAGAGCTTAGAAAATTACAAGAATCTGATGATGTAATTGATGTTTTTAAAGTTATAATGTTAGAAAAAAGTATAAAAGAATTATTTAAAAGTAAAATATATCAAGATGATGATTATGAAAGATATTATAAAAAATATATTAATGTAATGAGTAAAGTTGGTGAGATATTAATTTAAAGTAGTATATATAACTTTTTTACTAAAAGTTATATATATCTGATTAATAATTAAAAAAGAAAATAACCATAATTATCTTCAAAATCCTCTTCAAAATCCCTTTCTAATAAAGTTAAAGTCACATATATATCAACATCTGGTATAGTACTTAAGTTTTTAATTTGCCCATCACGCACATCCTTAATCGTAGCTTTTTCAAAAAAATGTTTTGTAGGATCAATACATAAATTTTGTCCCTTTAATATTCTAAATCGATCCTTTATGGTAAACTTTAAAGGATTATCAACATCTCTATCAGAAAAAATACTAAAATTGCGATTTCTATCTAGACCATATCGTAATCTGAATAATGTTAAATTTTTATCATCACTATGTATTATATTATCATATACACAATAGTTAGGACAAGAAACAAAAAAATTAAATTCTATTATTTGTGCTGTTACTGGAAAACAATAACCTCCATTTAGTCTTCCTGGTCGACTTCCATTAAAAGAAAAAGGACATTGTTCTTTATAATTAGCAAAATCTTTCCAAATACCTGTAACATAAAAAATTCTAGCATATTTTTTTACTTTATCAGTGTTTTCTTTAATACTTTCTAAAACATATTGTTTATTAGCAGCATCAGATGGATTAATAGGGTTTGGTAAATTTAATAATTTTTTAAACCCCATATTAATATTCTCAGTTGCTTGATAGTTTCCATTTTCTTTAAAAAATACGGTTCCCTCAGCTATTCCTGGTATACCCCCATCCCTTACATTATCAGCAATAATTGTATCAACGTATTGTTTAGTAACAGCATCATTATTTTCTTTAGGTTCTGGTAAATCGCTTAAAGATTGACTAGCCATACTTATAGGTGCCGTTGGTACATATCTTCCATTATCTCTTAAAAAAGGTTCTTGAGGAAGACCTCTTATTCTATCATTTATTAAAGCACTCGATCTATCTGTATATTCTTTAGCAATATTACCTACTCTATCAACATATTCTTTATTAGCGGCTTCATCCATTGCATTTGGAGATGGTAACCCAACAACTCTTTTACCATTTAAATTAATATCTAAATTAGTGGTAAATCTACCTTGATTATCTTTCGCGTTTTCTATAAACTCATTAGCAAACCCTTCAACCTTTTCATCAACATATTTTTTATTAACGATTTCACCATCACTTACCGGTTCTCTAACACCACCTACTCTTTGCTTTCTCAAAAGTAATGGACCATTAGCAATAAATGTCCCATCACCTCTAGCTATAAAAGCGCTATTATCATCAACATATTTTTTAGTAGCAGCATCACTTGAATCATCAGGATTAGATAAATTAGTAATTTTTTTACCATCCATATTAATATCTATTTTAGGTGTAAATCTATCTTGATCATCTTTAAAATCTTCCAATGTAAACCCACCACTAGATTCTTTTACCTTATCATCAACATACTTTTTATTCACAACATCTCTATCATTATCAAAACTATCTAAAAAATTTCTCATAGGATGTTTTATATTAATAATTTTATTTGTATCAAATGTTTCATCTATTTTATTACGACTATTAAATGGAACTACTTCTCTTTGTATATAACCTAAAGGAACAAGATGTGTGTCCCTAAAAATGGTACCTGTTTCTGGTTTCACCAAATCTGCATCATCAAAATTTATAATTAAAGTACGACCACCACCAACAGCTTCTTTAACTTTATAACTAGTTACAAAATTACTAATATCATATCTATCAAATGGTAATGTTGTTTCACCTACATATTTTTTTGTAGCAGCATCACTATCATCAACAGGTTCACCTAAATCTTTCAATCTAAAATCTCTCATATATAAATTATTTTGAGAAACGTATTTATTTCCTCCATTACCACTTCCACTTTCAATAACAAAAGGAGAAATAGCTTGGCTATATCTTTTACTTTCATCATTTAAAGTATCAACATATAATTTATTAACACCATCAGTATTATCTATAGGACTATTTAAGTTAATGATTCTTTGATTACCCATATTTAAATTATCATCAGCGACATACTCACCACTCACATTTCTTTCCATAAACCCACCTCCTTGTATATTATCAACATAATTTTTAGTAGCAACATGATCATTTTCGGTAGGATCAACAACATTAGTTATAGTATTGAGACCCATATTTAAATTACCAATCATTGCTTCTTTTCCATCTCTTCTAACAAAATGATTATTTATATAATTAACAGAAACACCATCATCACCACAACCATATCCTTTTCCTCTACTTAACTTATTATGTATCCCATGTTTGTGTACGATTGACATTTTTAAATAGGTAATATATATTTTAAAAAATCGAATTAAAATATATATTTTTAACCACAAAACCTATCATGAAATATAGTAAATTATTATTTTCTCATATTACCCCCTGGGCGAATTTTTAATATTCATTAAATCTGTGAGTATGAGTTGTAAACCATATCCTTTACTTAAATTATGTAATATAAAAACGCAAAGATGCCCACAAATATATGTACCGGGATTTTGTATTGGGTCTGTTGAAAAATATAATGGTGATTTGAGATAATTTATCATTTCGGTTGGAGGATCAATTCCATAACTATCGAAATAATATTTTGTAGATTTATTACGATACCAACAAACCCAATGAGTACCTGGACCTGTTGAATCATCTAAATTTAATATACCACAATCTAATGGATAATTAGGTTTCATTGGTAGTTTGTCTCTCGAAAATACTCCTCTCCATCCAGGTAGATGTTTACAAACTTCTTCTAATTTAAAATTGGATAATGATTTATTAGGTAGATTATCAAATACATAGTCTAATTCATCATACCCTTGACCCGTTTGTTGTTTCTTTTTTTGAGCGGCTCGTTGTTTCTTTAATTTTTGTCTTAATGCTTCTTTAGCTACAGTTTCAACACCTTCCATAGCTCTAAATTTAAGTCTCGGTTTATTATCACCCATATCATCAGTCATTTCATAATCAGTCTTTTGTATTTCTTGTTTATAAAATTTACCTTTAATATTATGTCCTTTTGCATCTTGTAATTCAAAAGTTATTGGTGAGTCATTTTTATTAATTTCTTTTACTTTAAAAATTTCATCAGACCAATTAGGTAAATAACCTTTTGCTCCTTCTGCTTTAATTCTAGCGATTCTAACACGATCACCTTCTTTAATATCTATTTTCTTAAGTTCTTTTTCGATAGATTTTCTCGTTTTAGAATCTTCTTTGTATATTTTGTTATAAATGGTTTCCTCATTTTCTTTTTTACTAGCTTCTACAGGTGTCATTTTAATTGTTGAATGGATTGTATTGTTATACTCATCAACTAATTGAGGTAAATTATCTATTATTCTCATTTTAGCATTGTTAGTCATAAACTTCCATATTTTTTCTTTTATAGTTTTAACAAATCTTTCAGCTATTACAGCTTTATTTCTTCCTTCAGTATGATATAAAGTGATATCTTTACCTAGTTTAGTCTTATCTTCTTTAGCCTTTTCAGGATGTAATACGGGACAATGTATATTTATATGTTGCGTTAATCCACTTTTACTCTTTACATAAAGTTTACAATGAGGACATTGATAATTAGTAGGTTGTTGCTCTATTGAATTATCAATTAAACCGGTAAACTCACCACCTCTATCTGTCCATAGTTTTAAAGGTTTTCTACCTGATTCTTTAAATATTTCATTAAATGTTTTTGCAACTGTAGAACTAGTTTTATCTTTTACCGGTTTAACCCACGCGTATTTACTAAATACATCTACAACAACTAAAAAGTTTTCTAAATTATCATTATCCTCTTTCATATTCTTTGGTAAAAACATTAAATCAGCTGTCCAGGTATGATCAATATGAGGAACAGATACTTTATTAGTGTTAAAATGTCTTCTAACAGGTTTATGTATCTCATCAGCTAATTTTTTTTTTTAGTATCATTACCCATTCCAAACTTTACTTTGGTACCTATTAAAGTAGATACAATACCTTTAGCCATTCTTTCACTTAATGATGGATTTACAATCCCTTTTAGTTCTTTTAACATATTAACATCACATACCTTATTTCTCGTTTCAGTATCATTGTTTGCTAAATAACAAACATCATGATTATATGCAGCCTTATCTACTCTATTAATTGGTTTACTCCATGGTTTTGGTGTTAAATCTGGATTTAATCTTTTATTTAGTTTTGTACCTGGTCCAGCAAAGTTATAACCTGGTAGATGCATTTCCATTGGTAATTTATTAATTAAAGTATTCAACATACTTCCTCCTTCTTGATTTCCACTTCCTAATTCTTTTTGTATAAGTGGACGAAATACATTAGCAAGAGGGTTATTTTGTAGTGCCGCATCTAATTGTCTCTGTTTTATATTTTTTCGTAATAATGCTGGTGCGGCTGTCTTAAGTGCTATATCAATAAGTCCACTCATATCTCCTCCTTTTTGACATCCTCCACTCACACCACCTCCTTTTTGAGAGGAAATTGGTCCTTTCATAAATTGAGATTTACGGGTACCACATACTACACATGTTCCTCTCATCATCTTTCTTCCATTACTCGTTGTTTCTTCCGATAAGTTTTCCGAATCAGTTTTTGTTTTACATTTAACGCAATATATCTTCGTCATTTTAATATATAATTAAAATTAGTATATATTAAAATGGAAATTGTTAATTATTCAACTGATGATACGTGTGATTATAGAAATAATATACCATATTTACCAAAAAGTATTAGAGGAATTATTGTTGGTAAATCTGGGTGTGGTAAAACTACTTTACTATTGAATTTATTATTACAACCAAATTGGTTAGATTATGATAAATTAATGTTGTTCACTAAGAGTATGCATCAACCCGATTATTCATTAATGAGAGATGCATTTGAGGCTGGTTTACCTAAAGAAGGTGTGGATGTTGTTTTTAAAATATTAAAAGAAAATAAAGGTAAAGAAGTTAATAATGAAGAATTATTTAAATATCTTAAAAAGAATGTTTATAATAAAAAACCTGGTACTAAAATAGAAGCATCTTTTCATCAAGATAATGATGACGTACCAATGCCTCACGAATTAAATAGAAAAACTAAAAATTTAATGATATTTGATGATTTAGCTGGTGAAAAACAAAATAAAGCATCAACTTATTATACCCATGGAAGACATAGTAATGTAGATTGTTTCTTTTTAACACAAAATTTTATTACTTTGGATAAAAATACGATTAGAGAAAATGCTAATTTTTTGTGTATATTCCCTCAAGATAAACGTAGTGTTAATTATATCTATAATGAATATGCGGAGAAGGATATGTCTAAAGAAGAATTTAAAAGATTATGTTATCAATGTTGGGAAAAACCTTACGGTTTTCTCGTAATTGATCAAACGAGTAAAAGAGATGAAGGAAGATATAGATGTAAGTTTGATGAATTTTATATGTGTAATGAGGAGGAAAAACTTTAATTTAACCCAACAAGTTCCTAAATTTATTTGTTAATGTTTGTTTTTGATGATCATTTTTATTAAACATTTCAATCACTTTAACACATCCTACTTTCATCATAAAACCACCTTCTGTTTTATCTACATTACCCCACAATCCTTTAACTTCCAAAGCGTATTTTCCTTTAGTAATTATATAATCATCAAAAACACTTTTATTAATAGAATTACCATCAACATCTGTAAAAAAGTCATCGTTTTTACTATTAAACATAAAATCAACTACCTTTACTTCAATATAACCTTTAAGTTGATAATTATCAATATAATTTTTAACATCAAAATCAGCTTCCATAATTTGTTTACTTCCATCATCACACCTGTCAATTATGGTATTTAAAAAATTATTAAATTCTTCATTATATTGTATACATATCTTATCTCCCCATTTTGATATTGTTCCTTGTAATGAAGGGGTTGATGATGTAATTGTTGCGAAGACTGAAGCTTCACCCATATTATAAAAATCACTATATATTCTATCTTCCTTTCTTTGAGTATTAAATCTAGATTTTGGTTCTGTAAGTTTTATAATATTGCTCTGTATCTCACTCATTTTAATATATAAATATAATTTTTTTAAATTAAATTCAAAATCAATATCATTTGAAGTTAGAAATGGGAAAAAATTATTTTAAAATATACATATATTAAAATCATTAATATATATATATAAAAATGGCTGAGTTTAAAAATGTAATTCATGCAAATAGTTTTAAATCTTTTCCTTTTAAAAGGAAAGAAAAAATAGTTTTTAATAAGGATACATTTAAAAAGTTTCCTTTTAATCATGGTTATAGTATTGAACAAAAAGAATTAAAATCTTGCCTAAATGGGTTTTTTAATAGTATATTATTTTATATTAAAGGAAATAACTCTAATGATAATAGCTTATACATTGATAAATATTTAGATAAATTTAAAAATAATTTAACACAATCGTTAGAAAAAAATAATAGAAGAAAAGTTATGGTTAGTTTAGTTATTGAAATGAGAAAAGGTGATGAAAAACAAGATAAATTCTTTAATTCAAAACCCCATATTAATTATCAATGGGATAATAAGAACCTATTATTAAAAGATATAATTAAGGAAATAACTGAGCGTTTCCAAAATAAATCATTTCAAGGAAGTGGTTGGTCAGTATCTAATTTTAAAGGAATCATCGTAAATTATTCCAATTATAAACCTTTTAAAGGTGGTTGTAAAACTCACAACCTACCTAAATGGGTGGTTGATAAAAAAGCAACAATTTGTATGTTAAATACTGATGATAAATGTTTTTATTGGAGCATATTGAGGTTTTTTAATCCTAGGGAAAAAGATGCTGGTAGAATAACTAGAGATTTACTTGATATTGCTCCAAATAAATTTGCTAATTTCAATGGTATTACTTATCCGGTTAGTGCAGAAGATATTGATAAGTTTCAAAGAAATAACCCACATATTCATTTAGCGGTTTATAGTGTTGATGAAGAAATTAAAAAAACTCCTATTATTTATAATGGTAAAAAGCATTGTGATAAAAATGCACGAAGAATTTCTTTAGTATATTACGAAGATCATTATTATCTCGTAAAAAACTCAGATAGTTTAAGTAGATTGTTATCAATGCAGATAAATGATAAAAAAGTTAAAGTATTTATATGTTACAGTTGCCAAAAACATTGTTATTCTCAAGAATCTTTAGATAAACACGAAAAGAATTGTGATGATGGAGCAATTTTACAAATGCCTAAATCCGATAAAGTAATTCTTAAATATACACCAGCAAGATCGGTTAAGCATCCTCCTTTAATTTGGATATATGCAGACTTTGAAACTTTTAACATACCATATGAAAAGATTGGGGATGATGAAGAAACTAGATTTATAAAGACGCTTAAACCTTCCGGTTTTAGTTTTTATGTTAAAAGTAGTAATGAAAGAATTTGTAAATCTAATATGGTCTCATATACTATAGAAAAAAATGAGGAAGATATTGGTAAAAAGTTGGTGTATATGTTAATGGATTCTATTGATACATGTTTAACAATGTTTTATGAAAGTGGTTATAAGACTCCTTCATTGCTACCTGTGTTTTTCCATAATTTGAGTAGATTTGACGCTCATTTATTTGTTATTCCATTGGCTGGATATAGTAATGGTAATTTTAATGCGATACCTTGTAATGAACAGACTTATATCTCATTTTCAAAATGGATTAAAGTAAATGAATTTCCTTGCGAAGTAAGGTTTTTGGATAGTTATAGATTTTTACAGGGGTCAATAGCTGCATTGGGTGATAATTTAAAAGATAATGAAATGATTGAAATGCAAAAACATTTTAATGATAAATCTATCGAATTGTTAAAGGGTAAAGGCTCTTTTCCTTACGATTATATAGATTCTATAGAAAGATTAAAAGAAACGCAATTACCTCCTATAGAATGCTTTGATTCTTGTTTAAATAATAAAAGAATTAGTGAGGATGATTATAAAGAAGCTTTGGAAGCATGGAAATTATTTGGTTGTAAAACGTTAGCTGATTACCAAAGAATATATTGTGAAAGAGATGTATTAATTTTAACTGATGCGTTTGAAGCTTTTAGAAAAACTTGTATAGAAGGAATTGGAGAAGATCCTTTACATTCTTATACTTTACCTGGCCATTCTTGGAAACAGATGTTAAAGTATACTGGACAAAAATATTACTTAATAATGGATGAGGATATTTATAGAGACTTTGAAAAAGGAATTAGAGGTGGTATTTCATTTTGTAATGTGAGACACGCTAAAGCTAATAATAAATATATGAAGGATTATAACCCTAATATGGAAAGTAGTTTCATATTTTACGTTGATGCAAATAATTTATATGGTTATGCTATGTCTCATTCTTTACCTATTGGGATAAAACGTAAAGTAGAGTCGCCCGAAATAGAAAAAATATGGAAAGATATCGATTGCGCTTTGGTTGTTGATTTGGAATTTCCTGAGGATAAACATAATTATTGGAATAATTTTCCTTTTGCACCTACCCACGTAAAAATAGATGGTGTTAGAAAGTTGGTTGCTCATTTTGGTAAAAGGAAGGAGTATATGATTTATGGTGAATTGTTAAAGTTCTATGAGAAGCATGGTGTTAAAATTACTAAGTTTCATCACGGTTATGAATTTGTTACGAACCAAAAACTTAAAAAATATATCGATTATAATACTAAAAAAAGAAGTGAAGCAACCTCTAAATTTGAACAAGATTGTTGGAAATTATTTAATAACTCTATATATGGTAAAACGGTCGAAAATCCTAGAAAAAGGTGCAATGTTAAAATTATTAATAACAAAGAAGCTGCCGCTAAATTAACTAGGGATCCAAGATTTTTACACCCTAAAATATTTAGTGAAAACTTGGTCGCTATTCATTCTCAACAAGAGGTTGTTGAATGTAAAAAGCCCATATTCGTTGGTTTTGTTATTCTCGAAATTTCTAAGTTAATAATGTATCGGTGTTATTACGAATATTTATATCCTAAATTCGAAGATAGAATGAGTTTGTTATACACAGATACAGATAGCTTTATATTACACATAAAGAGTGAAGATATCTTTAAGGAAATTGCTCCCGATGTTGAAAACCATTTTGATACAAGCAACTTTGATGTAAGTCACCCTATTGGTAAAGAGTATATTGGAAAAAATAAAAAAGTAATGGGTAGGCTTAAAGATGAAGCTGGTGGTGAGATAATTACTGAATTTGCTGGTTTATGCTCTAAATCTTACTCTTATAATATAGAACATAAGAAAAAGGATGGTAAGATTGTTTATAATGTGGATAATGATATTAATTATGAATGTGACACAACAGTTAAATGTAAAGGTATTTATAGGGAAATTATTAAGGGGATTACCTTGGAAGATTATAAAAAATGTATCTTTGAAGGTAAAGAAAAGCATGTAACATTTAATAATATTAGAAGTAAAGATCATAAATTATATATTGAGGAAATAAATAAAATAGCATTAACCCCTCAATTAGATGGAAGAATATTATTAGATAATAAAATAACAACAGTAACATTAAATCATTATAGATATCCTAAAATCGAATTAAAGCAAGCCTCGATAGAAACAATGCTATCATAACACACACTCACTCTCCAAAAATATTTTTTATATATATACACACAGTTTTATTTTCAAATTCACCTAAATTTTTCTTCCCCATCCTAATTTCACTGTTTATACAACCTACTAACAATGGGAATTATGGGAATTCATCTATTTCCCAACAACCCCAGCCCTGCCAGCACTAGCCCAGCCAGCACCAGCCATTCCAATAAATCAACAAAATAATATATATATATTAATAATAACTTAACCAACAAACCGACAAACCGACAAACCGACAAAATAATAAAACGACAAACCAACGCGTCGTTTTATTATCACATCCTCATTACTGGCGGGCTGGTGGGCTGGCGGACTGGTGGGCTGGCGGGCTGGTGCTTGGAGGCTGGCGCTTGGGGGTTGGCGCTTGGAGGCTGGTGCTTGGGGGCTAGTGCTTGGAGGCTGGCGCTTGGAGGCTGGTGCTTGGGGGCTAGTGCTTGGAGGCTGGAGGCACGACCTGCAATAGACTTGGAGGCTGGCTTTGTTAGCAGCTAGTGCTTGGAGGCTGGCGTGCCTGTATTTGATATTTAGATGGTAGAGTGGGCACCTGAAAAAGCTTCTGCGCCAGAACCCCCTAATCTACTCTCTCCCAAGGTCAAGGTCACGGCGCCCCTGCAAAGAACACAACTTCTGCCCGCTCTGGAAGCCGCATTTCGGGTCGTACCCGCGGCAAACTTGACCACGGGTTGTCCCCCGTCCCAACGTGCGGCGTGGCAAAATCCGGGTCACGTGACCCCAAGGTCAAGGTCACGGCGCCCCTGCAAAGAACACAATTTCTGCCCGCTCTGGAAGCCGCATTTCGGGTCGTACCCGCGGCAAACTTGGCCACGGGTTGTCCCCCGTCCCAACGTGCGTCGTGGCAAAATCTGGGTCACTTGACCCCAAGGTCAAGGTCACGGCGCCCCTGCAAAGAACACAATTTCTGCCCGCTCTGGAAGCCGCATTTCGGGTCGTACCCCTGGCAAACTTGGCCACGGGTTGTCCCCCGTCCCAACGTGCGTCGTGGCAAAATCTGGGTCACTTGAACCCAAAGTCAAGGTCACGGCGCCCCTGCAAAGAACACAATTTCTGCCCGCTCTGGAAGCCGCATTTCGGGTCGTACCCGCGGCAAACTTGGCCACGGGTTGTCCCCCGTCCCAACGTGCGTCGTGGCAAAATCCGGGTCACGTGACTCCAAGGTCAAGGTCACGGCGCCCCTGCAAAGAACACAACTTCTGCCCGCTCTGGAAGCCGCATTTCGGGTCGTACCCGCGGCAAACTTGGCCACGAGTTGTCCCCCGTCCCAACGTGCGTCGTGGCAAAATCCGGGTCACGTGACCCCAAGGTCAAGGTCACGGCGCCCCTGCAAAGAACACAACTTCTGCCCGCTCTGGAAGCCGCATTTCGGGTCGTACCCGCGGCAAACTTGGCCACGGGTTGTCCCCCGTCCCAACGTGCGTCGTGGCAAAATCTGGGTCACTTGAACCCAAGGTCAAGGTCACGGCGCCCCTGCAAAGAACACAACTTCTGCCCGCTCTGGAAGCCGCATTTCGGGTCGTACCCGCGGCAAACTTGGCCACGGGTTGTCCCCCGTCCCAACGTGCGTCGTGGCAAAATCCGGGTCAGGTGACTCCAAGGTCAAGGTCACGGCGCCCATGCAAAGAACACAACTTCTGCCCGCTCTGGAAGCCGCATTTCGGGTCGTACCCGCGGCAAACTTGGCCACGAGTTGTCGCCCGTCCCAACGTGCGTCGTGGCAAAATCCGGGTCACGTGACCCCAAGGTCAAGATCACGGCGCCCCTGCAAAGAACACAACTTCTGCCCGCTCTGGAAGCCGCATTTCGGGTCGTACCCGCGGCAAACTTGGCCACGAGTTGTCCCCCGTCCCAACGTGCGTCGTGGCAAAATCCGGGTCACGTGACCCCAAGGTCAAGGTCACGGCGCCCCTGCAAAGAACACAACTTCTGCCCGCTCTGGAAGCCGCATTTCGGGTCGTACCCGCGGCAAACTTGGCCACGGGTTGTCCCCCGTCCCAACGTGCGTCGTGGCAAAATCCGGGTCACGTGACCCCAAGGTCAAGGTCACGGCGCCCCTGCAAAGAACACAAATTCTGCCCGCTCTGGAAGCCGCATTTCGGGTCGTACCCGCGGCAAACTTGACCACGAGTTGTCCCCCGTCCCAACGTGCGTCGTGGCTAAATCTGGGTCACGTGACCCCAAGGTCAAGGTCACGGCGCCCCTGCAAAGAACACAACTTCTGCCCGCTCTGGATGCCGCATTTCGGGTCGTACCCGCGGCAAACTTGGCCACGAGTTGTCCCCCGTCCCAACGTGCGTCGTGGCAAAATCCGGGTCACGTGACCCCAAGGTCAAGGTCACGGCGCCCCTGCAAAGAACACAACTTCTGCCCGCTCTGGAAGCCGCATTTCGGGTCGTACCCGCGGGAAACTTGGCTACGAGTTGTCCCGCGTCCCAACGTGCGTCGTGGCTAAATCCGGGTCACGTGACCCCAAGGTCAAGGTCACGGCGCCCCTGCAAAGAACACAACTTCTGCCCGCTCTGGAAGCCGCATTTCGGGTCGTACCCGCGGCAAACTTGGCCACGGGTTGTCCCCCGTCCCAACGTGCGTCGTGGCAAAATCTGGGTCACTTGAACCCAAGGTCAAGGTCACGGCGCCCCTGCAAAGAACACAACTTCTGCCCGCTCTGGAAGCCGCATTTCGGGTCGTACCCGCGGCAAACTTGGCCACGGGTTGTCCCCCGTCCCAACGTGTGTCGTGGCAAAATCCGGGTCACGTGACTCAAAGGTCAAGGTCACGGCGCCCCTGCAAAGAACACAACTTCTGCCCGCTCTGGAAGCCGCATTTCCGGTCGTACCCGCGGCAAACTTGGCCACGAGTTGTCGCACGTCCCAACGTGCGTCGTGGCAAAATCCGGGTCACGTGACCCCAAGGTCAAGGTCACGGCGCCCCTGCAAAGAACACAACTTCTGCCCGCACTGGAAGCCGCATTTCGGGTCGTACCCGCGGCAAACTTGGCCACGGGTTGTCCCCCGTCCCAACGTGCGTCGTGGCAAAATCCGGGTCACGTGACCCCAAGGTCAAGGTCACGGCGCCCCTGCAAAGAACACAACTTCTGCCCGCTCTGGAAGCCGCATTTCGGGTCGTACCCGTGGCAAACTTGGCCACGGGTTGTCCCCCGTCCCAACGTGCGTCGGGGCAAAATCCGGGTCACGTGACCCCAAGGTCAAGGTCACGGCGCCCTTGCAAAGAACACAACTTCTGCCCGCTCTGGAAGCCGCATTTCGGGTCGTACCCGCGGCAAACTTGGCCACGGGTTGTCCCCCGTCCCAACGTGCGTCGTGGCAAAATCCAGGTCACGTGACTCCAAGGTCAAGGTCACGGCGCCCCTGCAAAGAACACAATTTCTGCCCGCTCTGGAAGCCGCATTTCGGGTCGTACCCGCGGCAAACCTGGCCACGGGTTGTCCCCCGTCCCAACGTGCGTCGTGGCAAAATCCGGGTCACGTGACTCCAAGGTCAAGGTCACGGCGCCCCTGCAAAGAACACAACTTCTGCCCGCTCTGGAAAACGCATTTCGGGTCGTACCCGCGGCAAACTAGGCCACGAGTTGTCCCCCGTCCCAACGTGCGTCGTGGCAAAATCCGGGTCACGTGACCCCAAGGTCAAGGTCACGGCGCCCCTGCAAAGAACACAACTTCTGCCCGCTCTGGAAGCCGCATTTCGGGTCGTACCCGCGGCAAACTTGGCCACGGGTTGTCCCCCGTCCCAACGTGCGTCGTGGCAAAATCTGGGTCACTTGAACCCAAGGTCAAGGTCACGGCGCCCCTGCAAAGAACACAACTTCTGCCCGCTCTGGAAGCCGCATTTCGGGTCGTACCCGCGGCAAACTTGGCCACGGGTTGTCCCCCGTCCCAACGTGCGTCGTGGCAAAATCCGGGTCACGTGACTCCAAGGTCAAGGTCACGGCGCCCCTGCAAAGAACACAACTTCTGCCCGCTCTGGAAGCCGCATTTCGGGTCGTACCCGCGGCAAACTTGGCCACGAGTTGTCCCCCGTCCCAACGTGCGTCGTGGCAAAATCCGGGTCACGTGACCCCAAGGTCAAGGTCACGGCGCCCCTGCAAAGAATACAACTTCTGCCCGCTCTGGAAGCCGCATTTCGGGTCGTACCCGCGGCAAACTTGGCCACGAGTTGTCCCCCGTCCCAACGTGCGTCGTGGCAAAATCCGGGTCACGTGACCCCAAGGTCAAGGTCACGGCGCCCCTGCAAAGAACACAACTTCTGCCCGCTCTGGAAGCCGCATTTCGGGTCGTACCCGCGGCAAACTTGGCCACGGGTTGTCCCCCGTCCCAACGTGCGTCGGGGCAAAATCCGGGTCACGTGACTCCAAGGGAAAGGTCACGGCGCCCCTGCAAAGAACACAACTTCTGCCCGCTCTGGAAGCCGCATTTCGGGTCGTACCCGCGGCAAACTTGGCCACGAGTTGTCCCCCGTCCCAACGTGCGTCGTGGCAAAATCCGGGTCACGTGACCCCAAGGTCAAGGTCACGGCGCCCCTGCAAAGAACACAATTTCTGCCCGCTCTGGAAGCCGCATTTCGGGTCGTACCCGCGGCAAACTTGGCCACGAGTTGTCCCCCGTCCCAACGTGCGTCGTGGCAAAATCCGGGTCACGTGACCCCAAGGTCAAGGTCACGGCGCCCCTGCAAAGAACACAACTTCTGCCCGCTCTGGAAGCCGCATTTCGGGTCGTACCCGCGGCAAACTTGGCCACGAGTTGTCCCCCGTCCCAACGTGCGTCGTGGCTAAATCTGGGTCACGTGACCCCAAGGTCAAGGTCACGGCGCCCCTGCAAAGAACACAAATTCTGCCCGCTCTGGAAGCCGCATTTCGGGTCGTACCCGCGGCAAACTTGGCCACGAGTTGTCCC